>CM060931.1:178606367-179826641 GCA_030765085.1 Allium cepa
GCTACCGCCTATAGAGTTTTGCAAACTCGCACACCCTTCTCACTGAACTAATCCTAACTAGACAATCCGACACAACCTAAAACCTAGGTGGTGATTTACCAAGAATTGATTCGAAAAGTACAGATAAAAAAAAATAAAACTAATAAACAAAAAAAAACCCCTAATAAAAATAAACCCTAAAAATAAACTAAAGCCCTTGCTATATTAAAACAAGGCCGGCCCAATTTTTCTTTCACCCGGCCCAAAGAGCAAAAGCAATGATCAAATGCCATCAGGTTTATGATAGTAACATATGATCAGTGGTACACATGCAAGCACAGCCTCAAACCAGCATCAAGTCAGGTCAAATGATACAAAGAAATGCATCATGCAAGCTATCAAGAATCAGTGCACAACAACATGAATGCAGTAACAACCAGAAGGGATGTAAAGACCAGTGACACCAATACAATCAAGTGTTCAAGAAATATAACATGCAGTTTTGCAGTGATACAAGGCAAACTGGCAACAACAAGTTAAAGTGAAACAATACATGAACAGAGACCAGTAGCGAATTCAACAGATCTCTTGTGTAAATTGTAGATCTAGATGAGTAGTAGCTCAATAGCTTAGTAGTGTAGCTAGTTTGGATCAGTAAAGCGAGTATCCCAGTGTCTGCATCTGGGAAACTCGGAATAATATTAGGAAGCTTATCTGAATCTTTGTTCGGATAGCTAATGTTGTTTGTTGAATTGATTGTTTGGATGAAATTAGTTGTTTGATTGATTGTGTATGGTTGATATGTATGCTTGAATTAGTTGAAATAAAATAAAAGAAAATTTTGGATTATCTTTTGTTTTCGAGGACGAAATTCTTTTAAGGGGGGAGGAATGTGATATCTCGGAATTTCTAGGAATTTAAAATGTGATAATCTCTTAATTAATTATTTAAAATTGGTAAAATTTTTTATTTTAAACTATAATAAATATGCTGATTTGTTTTTGAATATAGTTACAAATAGATTTCTAAATGGAATAATAATTTATAAATTTAAACTGTGTTATTTTATAAATAGATTTTAAATAGACTTATTATTTTCAAATTTAATACGTATGTTTAAATGTGTATATGTATGCGCTTAAATTGATTTTAAATAGAATAATTATTTACAAATTTAACATTGTGTTTGTTTAAATTGATATTTATTTGAATTAATTTTAAATTGGATTTTAAATTGAATTTGAATTTGGATTTAAAAATTGAATTTAAAGGAATATATATATTTTGGCAAGGCAAAGGAATATATATATTAAAATAGAAATAATAATACGGTTTGGATATAGAATATGGATAAGGTTTTTATCTAAAATAAGATTGTTCTATATTATTTTCTTTAAAGGAAATTTATTTATATAAATTTAGAAAATATTTATTTAATAGTAAATAAATACAGAAGCTTTTAAATTAGCATTTAAAAATGGATTAAATAATATATGATTTTATTTCGGATCTAATTGGTTTTATTTTATTTTCTTTTGAAAAGTTTTATTTACTTAAAATTAGAAAAGCATTTATAAAATTAAGAAACATACTTATTAATAAGGAAAAATAAATTGTAAAAGCTTTTAAATCTTTTTAAAATAATTAATTAGTGCATAATTACAAGTGTAATGAAATGAAGAAGATAAGTAACATGTGTTATCATATTAATAATGTAATAGACAAGTGCCACATTTACTTTGATTTTCTTTTATTTTTTTATAAAATCTAAATTAACTTATATAAACTCCTATCTTCCTCTTCATTTTCTTTTTCTTTTCTAAAACTAAGAAAACCAGACCTATATACTACCTCCGACAACTTGATTCAGACTTATACAATGCAAACACCTTCAAATATGAAATCAAATTCAAGTGTAAAAGCAAGTTTGCAAAAATCAAAACCCTGTAACCATTTTAAATCAAAATTTGTAACATTTTCAAAAGAGCAACCTGTAATATTCTCAAACCTATAATCATCTACCCTGATACAATGTTCAACCAGTAATGGATCAAACCCTATAAACCAAAAAACAACTCAAGTTCATATCCACTAAACAACTTCCTCTCCTCAATCCTAGATCTGTAAACAAATTCAAGTCTAAAGCATTTTTCAAAACTGCAACCTGGAACCAAAGATAGAATCATCATGTTCCAGTCCAGTCAAGCATTCCAGCTTCAAAATTTCAAGTATCAAAGCTTTTCCATTTTAAGGAAATCAAGCAATGCAAATTTTCAAATCCAGATTTAAAGCTCTCTGCATTTTCTAAGGTGGGTAAACATTTTGAATTAAAACTTAAGTAGCTAATTATCTGCTGCATATGAGTTCTGTGATGATGTTTGTTTTATATGTATGTATATAAGTATGCCTATGTGTATACATAAATGTGTACATATCTATTGATTTTAACTCCTCTGTTCTTAGTTCAGAGCCTATGATTTTGATCAAAGTTCAAAATCTTTGCATGTGTTCCCTGTTAGACTTTGAAATTTAAACAAGCTAGTTTTGCTTAAGCTTAATACAAAAGTAAAAAATAGATTCAAATAATTTAGGATTTAAACTATGTTCAAACTAGAAAGTACAGTAGAGATCCTTAAAAACATGTAAAATCAATCATCTTAATTTACCGATTCAAGATTATAACTTGAATCATCTTTAAAAGTTAGGATTTTTAAAACATAAATCTCAATTTTTAATATTGATATGAATGATAGTTTGATGAATGACTTGAATTTAGTTTCTGGTCATTTTCTGATGATCACAAGGTTTATGGTGATCGGGATCTAAGGTGGAGGTAGAGGTAGGATTAGGAAGTATGGCAAAAATGGTAGAACCACTGAATGATCGCCGTGTCGACGGCGGTGGGGTGATTTGGGTTTAAACGTAATTTTGGTCAAATTGGAAATTGGGATCAGTGCTTTTTCTCTGGATGATCGAGTGCAACAAGACTCAGGGGGATGGTAGAGGAGGTGTCGGAGATGGTGTAGCCGGGATTTCGGACCCTCCGATGGTTGGAGATTTGAGAACGAGGCGTTTCCAGGTTGTTGTTCCATGTTTGGATTTGAAGCTCAATTTCGATCTCGAGTTTGGGGTGACAATCTAATGATCGTGGTTAGGTGTGAGGGTAATTGGCGACATCAAGAGATCACCGGAGGTGGCTAGAGTTGATAAGCACCACCGTGCATGTGCACGGTGCACTGTTTGATTTCTTATGAGTTTGGGTTGTTGCAGAGGTTTTGTACTCGAGAAATTCTCGAGTAATTCAAGTGTTTAACTCGAAGTGAGGTAAGGTTTTGCTCGAAGACATTAGATATGAGCACGGGTAAATGATGGTTATAGGTTTAAACCTGTAAGTGTTTTAAAAATTTTAAAAATGAAATTTTAAAATCTATAGTAAATTTTTAAATCAAAGTTAAATCTGGATTCAAATCTAAATTTGTATACTAGTTTTGGAATAAAAGTAAGTTTTTAAATTTAAATTGTTTAAACAACTTTAAAGTGTTTAAACAACTTTAAAGTGTTTCAAGTGTATTTTAAATGGTTTGAATTTAAAAATGAATTTGGTTTAGATTCTTTTAAGTTTCTTTTATAAAACAAGTATTTTTTTAACATATGATTTAAAAGGTTTTTTGAATTTTCTTTAAACTTTGTTTAAAGTTCAATTTGTACCCGTTTTAAATCTTAAATTTAAAATGCAATTTGAAAGATTTATATAAAAGCAAGTTTTTAAATTCAAATTTGAATCTAGTTTTTAAAACAATTAATTGATAAATGTTTTAAGTACTTTTTTTTGGCAAGGCCGACGGTTTTATAGTGGACCGACCACTTTTATTACGTACGTAATAAAGCTTGAAATACAGGAGTAAGGTAGAGTCACCTTAGCTACTAAGTAAGAAAAAATAAAAATACAGCACAGGAGTGTGACAGACAAGTCACAGCTACTCGATAAAGATAACTAGTCTAGTTCTCCTCCGCAGAGGAGGAATCACAAACGCCCACATCTACACGTGTAGAAACCAGAGATCCACCAGGTAGCAGACCAAAAAAGGGGCGAAATAGAACAGCAAGAGATGGATCGTAACTGTCAACGTCTGAAGAGTAGATAAAAGATCGGTCCCAGGCAGAATCAGCTAAAAGAACAGAATTAATTAGAGCATGCGAACCATCCAAGTCAAGAACCAAGGAATCACCAGAAACTGTGTAATAAAGGCAACGTAGGTCCAGAAGATCATCAGAAACATATCTTAAATAGGTGTTATCCTCAGGGTTGAATCTCATATCAGATCGAAGATCAACCCAACAATGTTCAGAATCAGCCCAACCCACACGATCCTGCTCAGAAGTCGGAAGAACAGCACTAGGAACAGGGGAAGCAGGCCGCGCTAAGGAGATGGGAGGGTTAGGGTCAGTAGATAGAGAAGCATCCTGCGTGACCTTGGGTACCCATTTCCTGAGTGGAGGCCGAGGCAAAGGGATCTTAGGAGCAGAAGCCGATATAACAGAGCGCGAGCAGGCAGAGGCTATGTGGCCAAAAGAGTGACAGGAGGAACATATGTCAGGGACCCATCCATATCGAACACGCACATCCGCCACGTGTCCAACAGCAAGCTGGACAGGAATAGAGGTAGGAAGAGGCTTCAGGGGAGAAATCTCAATTAGAGCCTTTGCGTAAACAAGCTTGTCACGCGCAACAGTACTGGAGTCAAAACACTTCAATTTACCAACATTGCAAGCAAGCCAGTTCAAACCAAGCAGCGGTTGAAGAGCAGAAGGAATTTGCGAGAAATAAACCCAAACTGGGATGGAAAAAACCTGTTCACGCACACTAGCAATCGTCGGAGACCAGGGGGTAATAATAAAAGGCTGTCCATCGAAGAAGGTAGGCTCAGACTCAAGAACACGGCTACGTTCCTCAGGGGAGGAGAACAATAGGTAGTACAAGGAGTCAACCAACTTAACTTTAAGACCACCGTGAAGTCTCCAGGCCCTACGACATACAGCAGCCACATCAGGAAGACGATGCTTAGGGTCCAAAAAGAATCCAACCACGTACTCTGACCAAAAGTCCACACCGGCTTGGATAACATTGGGGGGAGGGATTTTAACTCCGTTTTCTTCATGGATTTCAAACACAACCGGTTCATAAACACCCGCATTACGAGGCATGGAAGTAAAAAGTGAAGACCAAGATTTGGGTACTGATTGGCTATGGCTACACTCCACACCAGAAGTGGCCACAGGAATGGGGTCAAGAGCTACATTGGGAGATTTCATGTTGCCACCAGGATTCAGACTAATATGACCTGGGTTAACATCGGCACTGACAAAATGCCTTACAGATTGAGTGTCACTTGCAATAGGCGTAGCCGAAGGAAGTCCAGGACTGTCAGCAACAGACGGCAGGACAGGAGTGCCAACACACGAAGGTGATGACAAAAAATTCGCAGTAACGTGTCCAGATCCCCTTGCATCATTGATGCAAACACTTGATGTGCAACAATCTTGCACAACAGTCTCAACCGAGCTTATGCCAACTCCAACAACAAGCTCACTACCACTACCAACATCGCGTTCTACTTCCAAAACCCCCAAAACTTGCTGACCCAGTTCGCAGCTAGGAGACCCAAGATAATTATTCAAAGCCGAACTCACTTTAGGGTTACAGGAAGTAGCAATTGTTTCATCATTCAAGCAAGGGGGGGCAATAGGAACAAGAGGGGACTGCTTGGACGCTTGAAGAGGTGGAAAATCACGGGACGAGTGTAGATTAGGTCGAGCGTTGACATCAGAAACCATGACACCAAAGTGTCGACCAGATCGTGTTGAGGAGGGGGAGGGCAGACGCTTAGGGTTATGAGGAGAAGGGGAAGAGGACATGAAGGGGGCGAGTGAGAGGGGCTAGAAGAATCACGGGGAGGAAGAAGGGGACGCGAGATCTGGAAATCGCTTGGAAAAGGGGAAGCCGACCATTACAGAAGAAGGAGTATATTATGAAAATTTTAAACTTTGGGGACAGGGAGACTATGTCGCCCTGACCTTTGGTTAGACTGGTTTTATAGTGCCCAGACCACTCATGCCTCATACTTTGTGGCCGCTGGGAATCGATCCGGTGCCACTACAACAAGATGTAGCCACATCCACTAAGTCGTAAACCACTGGACCACTAGTACTTGGCAAAACTTTGGGGACAGGGAGACTATGTCGCCCTGACCTTTGGTTAGACTGAGATTTATAGTGCCCAGACACTCATGTCTCCTACTTGTGGCCACTGGGAATCGAACCTGTGCCACCACAACAAGATGCAGCAACTCACCTCATGTCGTAAACCACTGGACCACAACAAGATTTAAGTACTTTTAAAAGTTATGTTTCGATAACTTTAATTTAAATGATTATTTTAAAACTTAATTAATGACTTAATCAAGTAAAGTTATTTATTAAAATGGCTTAAATTTGTAAATGGTAATTAAGGTATTAATAAGATAATGTCTTATCTTTAGATAATTAAAGTTTTATTATCTTGTAATGAATTAAGTTAATTAAGGAAATTAGGTATAAATTAATTAATAATGATAAATGATTTATCAAGTAATTAATTAAGAGTAACTAATTGATTTAATTAGTTGATTTAATAATTAAGGGTTATAAGTTAATTAATTAGAGGTTAATTAATTTATAATTAAAAATTATTAATTAGATAATTAGAGATTATTAATTAGTGATTAAAGATTAATTAATTAAGGTTGATTAATAGGTATTTAAAAAGTATTTAATTTGTAATTAAGTTTTATTAATTAATAATTAGGCTTTATTAATTAATAATTAAGAAATTATTAATCTATAATTAAAGTTAATTAAGGATTACTTAACTTTTATTCAGGGTTAATTAATGGTCATTAAGGGTTGATTAACTGATTTATTAAGGATTAGTAAATTGTTTATTAAGTGCTATTAATTGATAATTAAGGTTTATTAATTAATAATCAAAGAATAATTAATCTGTAATTAAGATTAACTTATTTATTTAAAGGGGTAATTAAGGGTTGGATTACCCAATTATAATTAATAAAATGAATGTGAGTAATTAATTGGTTGATTAATTTAAAGATAATCTTAATGACTGATTAAGTATGAATACTTAATGAGATTAAATAGTATAATTACTTTGGATAAGTAATTAATGTATAGTTACTGGGATGTAATTAATTAAAGAGAATTGCTTAGTGGAAAGTAATTAAAGAATAATTACTTAGTAGAAGTAATTAAGGGTTAATTACTTGGTGTAATTAATCAAAGGATTAATATAATTAATTAAGGAGTTAATTAATTAAGGTAAGTAATTACAGGATGGTAATTACTGCTTATGAATACCTAAGTTGATTAATGAAAGTAATTAATTAAGGATCATTACTTAATTTAATTAATGAGAGTAATTAAGAATTGATTAATTAACATTAATTAATCAATAATGAGTGATTAGAAGGTAATTAATTAATTGTAATTAATTAAGGATTAATGTAATTAATTAAATTAATGAAGTAATTAAGGTTAATTACTTTAATGGTTTGTACATAATTAATTTGTGTAATTAATTAAGAGTTAATTACTTAATGTAATTAAAGAATAATTAATCAAGGGCAATTAATTAAAATGATGATTAATTAATTGATTTGTAAATAATTACTGGTTAAGTAAGCAAGATTTTAGTGATGAAAGTAATTAATTTAATTTATTTTAAATCAAATAGAGGTGAAGTAATTAATTAATTCATTTTAAATTAATTATAGATGTGGGATTAATATATCATTGCTTATGGATGGTTTCTTGATATTGAATGCCTTGATTGTTTGATATCTCTGATGAGATATGTGATATGATATGTTTTGGTTGAATGGTGATAATATGGATTATCTATTTGTGAATATATGAATTATCTATCTGTGTGAATATATATAATGATTTGATTCGAATTGTTTTAACTTGAAAACAACTTGGACCTAAAAGATGGCGTTTTGGATTTCGATGAGACAGGGATCAGGTTTTCGGATTTGGATATCTGAAAACCACATCGATCCAAATTAACGATAGGTCGTGAATCTCAAGTGAAGATGAAGATTCAGAGTGCAAGGGTTATTGTCATTAACTCTGAGGGTGATTCCAAAATGAGTGTAACGAGATAATGCCTTCGATTTCGTTCGAACCCGAAACGAACTTGTATGGATTGAATGCTTTCAGAACATCGTCAGGTGGATGATGAGCATTCTAAGATAGATGTGTTCTATAAAGGTAATCGTAGCCTCTATCCTCATCAACCGGGAATGGCTAAAATAGAGGAGGTGTAGGAAGGCTAAGTGGTTCATGCTCAAGTAGGACGACATTTACCCTTGTCTAGATGTCCCTTTTTATTCGGATGTGTGGACGGTTGCTAGCTACAACCGTAGGGTTATCTTGTTCGGAAATGTTCAATAAGGAATGGTTCTGGCTTTGTGTTGCAGGGGATTGGGAGTAATCCTCGGTACGGTGATCTAGGCCTCGTACTGTGACGGGCGGTACCCAGTAGCCCTGCCATTGTATGGAATCCAATCTCCAATAAGTGCTGTACATATTGATTGTGCCCAACTACGTTGGAAAGTGAGATGTAAGCATTCCAGCTATTTCTGTATTTTATCTGAATATCCTAGACCCTATTATAATATCACTGGATTTCCTATCAAATGTTTTGGTTAGCGTTAGGTAAAAACCTACTAATGTTTATGTATGGGGAGTCTTACGTGATACCTTTTGTTTTCAAAGGTTTTCAAAGTTAAGAAACTTTATCCGTTTACTCACACCAGACCCATGTATGACCCGGAGTTTATTCTGTTTTTCTTAAACTCTTGGGTACTCAAATTTTTACGAGTAGCTAAGGGATCCAGGATAGCTTAGACGATTTCTGGAGGAACAAATGGCGTAGGAGGCTTCAGCGTTTGTATATATTCGCGTGTGTGTGTGTATATATATATAGAGTTGGTTCCGCTGTGTTGATCTTTGAGTCATTTATTTGAGTTGTGCTTTAGTTGTATGATAGACTGGTGTTTACAACTGTCTAGTATGTACTGTATAAGCTGTGTAACTCTGATGTATATGATACTATGTAATATCTATGTGATTAATATAATTTATTCGTTCCGTTGTTGAGATTTTGATGTTGTTTATTTCTTTCTTCTCTATCTTTTCTCTTTTGTATCTCTTTCTTTCTTAATAATGATGCGTCTTATGTGAAAGAAAGGCGGGTCGTTTCTGTAATAATCCCATTGGTTAATTATCCTCAATTAATAAACCTTTAATTATTAGTTAATTTAACCTTTACAAATTAATCCTTTAATTACTTACATTATGTGTTTATCATTAATAAATCACATTTAGTAATTACCCATTAATTACCCACCTTAATTAATGACATTAAGTAATTACTCTTAATCACTTTCATTAAGTAATTAACATTAATTAATTACATTAAGTAATTAACCTTTAATAAATTAATCATCTTTTAATTAATTACCTTAATTAATTAATCACATTCATAAATCAATCCTTTAAATTGATTACACAAATTAATTAACTTTTAATTTATTATCTTAATAATTAAATTAATTAATTATTCCCTTAACTGATTACACTATTCAATTAACCATCCTTTATACCGAATTTTTTTAATATTTTATTTATTTGCATCATTTAAATCACCTCTAGAAACATCTAGGAATTGACCTATTATATAATTATTTTTTAGCAAATAATTTTAAAACATTTAAAAACTTTGAAAAACTCGTTTAAAATTTGCTAAAACTTTTCTTTAGAACTTGGTTCACATTTTTCTTTGAAACTTACTCATTTTGATAAGCTTTTTATAACTTGATTACTACAACTTACAAATTCCCAGGCCAAACCAATGAAATTCCCGAGCTAACCCCGTATATTTCTCGCGAGCACAACTACACGTCTCGGCTTTGAGACAATCATCACACAACTTCGAGCATGCACTCGAGTTAATTTCATCTTCCTCATTATCACAAAAAAAATAAAACACACACACCCACATGTGCATGTGCACCACCAAATCCGACCAGCTCCGACCTTCGCCGAGACACTCACAAGTCGACGATGATCCATACTAGTGCACCGACCACCCAATTCTGACAAAAACGTCGGCAAATAAAATCGAGCAGGTCATCCTCTTCCTATATCCAGAATTCAATCGACAAAAACTTCTCTCTCCATTGCCTCCGATCACCGGAGAACACGCAGCTCCGCTCAAACCTTCGCCACGCTTCCATCTTCCCATTCCCCCACCTCCGGTCCACCTCAATGCTAGCATGAAAATGAGATCATCCCATGAACATCCTGGACCAAAAAATTAAGCTAAACTGATTCGCCGCTCCTCCACGGTGAATTAAAAATTCACCTACCATTTTTCCAAACTTCCCTACCCTTAGGCTAGCTACAGTAGAGACCCGGGCCTTCCCGATACACCGATCACAAGAAATGGACCAAAACCAAACCACGTTCAACACTCGATTCCTCTTGATCAAAAAACTTAAAAATAATTTTTTTTATTAAAATCATAGCTTTCGAAGATAAATCAGAAGATATACACGAAACAATAAATTGTTGAAGTCGAATTTTTGATATAGTTTGGATTCTACTATAACTCTCCCTTTTTGTTAAAACTACCTCAGATTCTTTCTTGAGAATATTTTTAAAACAAACATCTTGACATTTCCAACATATGTTGTTCATACATCATAACTTATATATGATTAGGGGAAGAGCGGTTAATTATTGAACCTATTTAGAACCAGTAGAACTAAGACAGAGAAATTCTATTTGTTCCAAACATGCCCATAAACATTCACATACATATACATATACATTCCTGTTTAAACAACCATTCAAACGCTTATCATATTTTACTTTTAGTAAATACTGCATGCATCTAGATTTTAAATAGATTTAAGCTTTTAAATAAAATTATTTACTTACCTTAAATGCTAGAACAGAGAACACAGGCCACATTATTTTGGAATCTAGGTCTTGCCGTGATCTTTTGAAAGCTGGATGATGCTTGATAATCTTTTAAAAACTGAAAAATTGTTGAAATGATCTTGCCTTGGTTATTTGAGGTTAAATCTTGCTTTAAACTGAGGTGATTTGAGGTAGTTGATTTCTTGATTTTTTTTTCTAGTTTAATTTTCTTTTTACAGGTTACTGATTTTGTTCTGGTTTTGAAATGTTTACAGTTTTTGTTTTACTTGTTTCTTTGATAATGAAGATAAAAGAGAAATGAGAAAGGAGTAGAGATGCATATATCTTCTTTTATCTTTAATTTATTATTAACAAAAATAAAAATAAAGTAATGACACTTGTTAAATTTGCTTACAAATATCATTTGCATGTTAAAATTGATTCACATTTGTTATATTGAAAGAACTTACGTTTACATTTGTAATTATCATATATTAATATGTTTTATACAATTTTTATATTATTTTCAATTTAGTTTTATATATAAATCTTATGTTTTGAATATTTTCTATTTTTAATAAATGCATTTCTTTTTATAGATATTTATACATCCTTAAGAAAAAAATGATTTTGAAACAAATTACATAAATAAACATATATATAAATTAAAATTTTAACCCTTAAATAGTTCTTGAAACAAAAAAATTATTACATTAAATTTCAAATATAACTTCCAAACCACAATGCATATACATATACATATACATACATACATACATATACATATATATCAAATAAATATTTACCCAGATATAAATATTTACCAACAGATTTATTTGTTCAATTTAAAAATCAGTATTCCTATTAATTAACCCTTTTAATTATCAATTAAAAGATATCCCGAAATCCAGGTTATCGCATAAATTGGGTAATCTCGTGGCCCATAAATCAAGAGAGTTTGCCCCGAACTCGTGAGACAGGAGGGTGCCTTAAGGCCTTTAGAAATTGAGGAATGTAATCTAGACATTCGTATGATAAAAATCTGTATGAAGTGGTTTGCCTTGATACATGAATGGATGTATGGTAACTCTGAACCAGCATAAAATCCAGTGTGTTCTTCCCATTACCAATTTTATTTACTTTATGCATCTGTGTTTGATCTAGTAATTTTTCTGTGATTAATTTTTGCATTTTTTGTGTCATAATTTTAAATTAGTTCATATAAGTCTTAGAATCCATTAAACACTACTCACCCCCTCTAGTGTTATATTAGCCTTAAGATCCTTAACCCGCTTTCCCTTTCAATTGGTATCAGAGCATTGGTTTTTGTAGTTTTAATAATATGAAACTTGAAAATTGTTTTAATGGCTACCAACACTTGTAATGTCAACTCTGGCACTGGTTTTTTATCACTAACACTAGTTCATTTGTAGAAGGCCAGTCTACTGTCAGACTACCATTTTTCAATGGCTATAATTATGCATATTGTGCTTGTAGAATGAAAATTTATTTTCAATCCGTAGGATTAGACACTTGGAATGTCACACAAACAGAGTATATTGAACCAACTACCAATTTTGCACATTGGACTGCTGAGCAAAAGGGTGATGCGCAAAATAACTCAAAGGCCATGAATATATTATTTTGTTCACTAGATAGGAATGAGTTTAATAAAGTGTCTGTTTGTAAGTTTACATTTGAAATTTGGAAAACTTTGCAAGTTACTCATGAAGGAATAAGCAAAGTTAAACAGACTAAAATTTCCATATTAACTAATCAGTTACAATTTTTTAAAATGCATGCAAATGAGTCCATTTCTGACATGTATTGTCGATTTCAAGATATTGTTCATTCACTAATTGCACTGGTAAAAAGCTTTTCAAAGGAAGACCAAGTGAGAAAAATTATAAATTCACTCACTCCAGAATGGGATCAATAGACACTTGCAATCGAACAAGCAAATGATATCAGCCTCATGAAAATAAAAGAATTGATTGGGATTCCGATGTCTTATGAAGTTCAACTGCGAGGAAGAAGAGAAAATAAGGCTACAGAAAAGAAGTCATTAGCATTCAATGCAACAACTGAAGATTCGGAACAAGACAGTGATGAGGAGATTGCCTTCATGACCAAAAACTTTCGAAAATTCCTAAAATATAGAAAAATGACTAATCACAAAAGAAATGATCAAAGGAATTCCAGAAATAATACAGAGAACGTCAACAATGATAGATGCTACAATTGCACTAAGGTCGGGCACTATAGAAAAGATTGTATGTATCCAGATAAACAGTTGCTCCCTCCAAATAATGACAGGTCAAGGAAAAGAAAGAAAGCATTCACAATGACTCTTGATGACTCAGACTCATCATCCAGTGACGATGAAAAGAAGACAGATAATTCAAATCTTTGTTTCACTGCTATTCATGAATCAGATGACGATAGGAGTATGGATCTAAAAAGAGGTACACATTTACATTATTTTTTGTTTTCCTTGTTTGAATGGATGCTTGCTTGTTTGCTTGATTATTTTAAAATTCCTTGAATCTTTAAATTCAAATTTATCCCTTGAAATTTGAATTTTAAATTCAAAAATAAAATAATATTATTTTAATAATATTTTAAATATTAAATTATTAATATTTAAGTATTATTATATTTAATGTTATCATTGGAATTATATAATTAGAATATAGGATATAATATATATATATATATATATATATATATATATATATATATATATATATATATATATTAGGAATAGAAACTTGTCCGTTGTTTCAGTAGGCACATGTTGACATACTCGGATACCCCATGTCGACATGTCCCTCGGAATTTGATTTCAAACTTGAATTTAAACTTGTGAATTTCCCTCCAACTTTTCACCAACTTCAATGCTCTAGAAAGATGTCTCTTCACCAGAGAACATGTCTATAGAATTTCTATTTATCTCACTCTCTTTATCATCACTTTTCACTTTTATTTCAATTTCAAACTTATCTTCATTATCTTCAACTCCTCTCAAACTTCTTCAACGGTCTCTTCAAGAACTCCTAACACCATTAGGCTTCCAAAATCTTTCAAAAAAATTCTTTTTAATGACCCGAAAGCTATCAAAATTCACATCAATTATGTATACTTTGGTAAAATTCATAAGGGAAAAATTGCGGTATTCAAGATTTTCCTTCTTATAAAATTGAAAATCTTTTTCAACAATGTTCTATTCTTAGTTTAGTTATAACAAAAAAATGATTTTTTATGTTATCCAAATCTTGTTAAGATGTTTTATGCGAATTTGAATCATGGTTTTTATGATGAGGAAGAAGGACAAATTTGGAGAAGTGTTAAAGGAGCACAAATAGTTTTGATTGTGAAATTTTAGGAATATTTTGGGATGTAAGTATACCAGAATGAATCTCTCATAATTTCAAATCAATGAAAATGATCGAAAGACATTTCATCACATCTTTAAAGGGGATGACAATTTCGAATTCAAATTTTTTTATTTTCGTCCAAAAGTAAGAATTGTTAATCTTCTTATCCAACACACTCCTATACTGAGATCGAAAAACTGCAACAACCCGATTTTAAAAGTTTACAAACCACTTTTCGCAATTTTTGGAAATTATGATATTAATTCGGATCATGTTATTTTGGATGAGCTAACGCCTAAGAATTTTACTATGGGTGAAAAAACATTATATCATGGAATTTATCTCACCCTGAATTTTAATTACTTTGGAGTTGATTTCAAAAGGGAAGAATTTATAACTAGAAAAGTGTTCAACCATGGAAATATTTCCCTTATGCAAATTCCATTAGTATTTCAACCATATGAAACACTTGTGGAAAAAGAAGAAAGACTTGCTCATGAAGAAATGGAAGAAATGGAGGTAGAAGAAGAGGAAGAGGAAGAGGAAGAGGAAGGAATGGAAATTGAAGAGGAGGAAGAGGAAGATCAAGAAACCTTCTTAGAAAGTATTGAATATCCCACTAATCCCGCTAATCCATCCAACAAGGCCATTCTCAATAATCAAAGAATTATAGCGGAAAATCAAAAGACACTTAAAGGATCAATGAGTAAGAAAGTGGATAAAATTTCCACTAAAATCAACAAGTTCTTCGGGAAAATTAGTAGAAAGTTTGGACTATCATCTTCTTCGTCTTCATCTAACTAGTTTTAATTCATGTTATCTTAAGTTCTATCTTTTTATTTCCTTTATTTTAGTTAATATTATATTATGTAATGTTGACTAGAATTATTAATGGAATCTTTCATTTCATTTTGTTCAACTTTGCTTGTCTCTGTAATTGCTTGTTTTTATATTATTCAAATTTTAGTTTAATAGATTTGTTCATAATATTCAAAACAAAGCAAAGTGTCATTTTAAGCAAAGGCATGTCGACATACACCTTCCCTCTATGTCGACATCCAACAGGCAGAAAATAGTTACATTTTCAAATTTCATTTTCATGTAAATAACTTGTGTCTCTTCATTTCAAACGACTTTTTATTCTTATTTATATTAGTTTCTTTCAGAATAAATTATAAAACTTCATCTCTAATCATTCTCTTTCGTAGTTTTTCCTATTTCTTGAATTATGGCTTCTTCGATTAAGAATCTAAGTGATAAACTTGAAGAAACTTTCACTTCCTTCAAAAATATTCTTACATTCATACTTCGTAATCAGCATCACTTTGAATTGAGTCAAATACAGATGATCAAAGAGCAATGGAGACATTTAGAAGCCCTTTATTGGATGATCTCAGCCCTTAACAAGGACGATCTCGAAGGAAATCCACCAGTCACTCTAGATAAATATAAAGAAGAATGGGATTCCATCAAAGCATACCCTATCTTTGGAGAAGATGGATGGGTGGAAGTACTAAGGAATGTCTAGTCATTCTGTATGTTATTTATTTGATTTGATTGGTGTGTTTTGAACTTGGTTAACTTAATTTATTTGGTATGGTTTGCATATATGTTTTAGATTGCATAATTACTTTAAATATGATCGGTTGATGATTGATTTACTGTTTGGATTACACTTATGATCACAATTAGCACTTATTGCACTTATATATGGTTTACCCTGTTTTATTATGGTTGATTATATTATAACAAGTTCATGGATTTTTAAGAAGTTTTTGTTGATGAAAAAGGGGGAGAAGTTATAAAATAACAGTTGGCTTGGAGTAAGAGGGAGTTATGTAGTAAGGGGGAGTTATGATAGGAGTTATGGTATGATAAGCATATTTTATAAATACATGTTGTTATCATCAGAAAGGGGGAGATTGTTAGGAACTAAGATGTTGGTTTTGATGACAACAACCTTTTTAACTTATCTTATTATAAAATATATACTAACACCATTGTCTGGATAGATATGTATATGCAGGATATAAATAAGGAAGGTACTGATTATTGAAGACTGTACAGTATCAAGATCAACGAAGAAATCGAGTTTGAAGACTCATGAGTATCAAGATCGAGATTTCAAGATATGTGTCTGGCTTTTTTGTTAAAACTTCATAATAGCTTGGAAATCTTCATTCCGAATTTCATTTGGGATGGAACCCATTTCTACCTTCTTAGTGGCTTACAAACCCAAGACAAGTACCTTGCAAACCTACGAAAAGTGGCTTACAAACCTACGAAAATCCTAGTTTTGTACAAGTTATCAAGTCCTGATGTGATGAGATATTCTGCGGGAAGAAGCTTGCAAAACTACCTCAAAATGGTTTTTCAAAATGATTTTCAAAACTGCTTTTCAAAATATTTTAGCCTTAAAATTATATTTTCAAATGATTTTTCAAAAAGATGTTTTAGCCTTAAAATATTAGTTGTTTTTGTTTTAAAATAAACTCTTAATTTAATCTTCATTTTCAAAAAAAAAATTACATTGTTTTTTACATAGGGATGTTGACATCATGGGATACCCCTTGTCGACATGGTGGTTGTTGAATTCAAAAGTTTCTATTTTCAAAACAAGTGTCTATTCGTTTAAATCTCTTCACGAATGGATATTACCGTTGGTGCTTTATAAATAGGCTTCACAAACGAATTTTTTGTTTATCTGTTTTCATATTTTCTTCACTTCTTCTCCACAAATCCATATTCTATAATTTCCATATTTTTAAGATCATGCCAAAATTCTGCCGAATTCTCAAGTGAATCAAATTAGAATCTCATTCTTGTTTGATCCTTTGCCCTCCCTCGAAGATCAAAGTGCTATTCAGAGTTATATGATCAATTTGTAATCAAATGTTTATCGAGGCTCTCTATAAGGTGTGGTTGTTCCTGGAAATCAATTGGGTAATCTTGTGGCCCGTAAATCAAGACAGTTTGCCCTCGGACCCGTGAGACAGGAGGGTACCTCAAGGCCTTTAGAAATTGAGGAATTTAATCTCGACATTGGTATAATAAAAATCGGTATGAGGTGGTTTGCCTTGTTACAGGACTGGATGTAGGGTAACTCCGAACCAGTATAAAATCCGGTGTGTTCTTTCCTTTTACTATTTTTCTTCATTTGTGTTTGATTCTGTAATTGTTCTGTGATTATGTTTTGCATTAGTTTATGTCATAACTTTAAGTTAGTTCATCTAAGTCTTAGAATCCATTAAACACTATTCACCCCCTTCTAGTGTTAAATTAGCCGTAAGATCCTTAATCCACCGTCCCTTTCAGAATTAAACCTATTCATGCGATAACCCTTGGTGAACATATACCATGCGTTGAGATTATACTATACTTGTACCCTTCCTTTAGTTAAAGGAAGAATTTCCTTATGCACTTATATTCCTCTATCTTATGCTAATATTAAGTCCCAGCTAGCCAGACCTGTGTATTCATTACTCGTGTCAGATCGTGTTGCAAGTTAGGTAGCTGGACTCTTAGCTTGTTTTACCTTTGGACTTCACCACCGACTTAGGATATGGAATAGTTTTTGTGTAGTAGTCTTTCTGTTGGGAACTTGTGATGTATATATTCTTTTGTGGGGAATGTGTGTGTATATTATGGTTGTATACCACTAGTGGCGTGTTGTATTACATTCGATGTATATATTCATACGTATCGTTATAGTGTTGTTGTCTGTGACTTGTAATTGATATAGGTATTATGTTTTGCTTTTGAATTGATCCTGTAGCCATCATAATAGTGTATTAGATAGGAATTAAGTATGTCAAATACTTGTGATGTAAAAAAAAAGAGTACAAATATTGACATACCTAGCTCTTATCTAATGCAAGACCATGACAATCTCCCTTAACCAGCCCTGTTCTCCGCATTAGCAGACAGAATTACTTAGTTATTCTCTTTGTTAACGTGGGTCTCGAGATAGGGCGTCACAGCTTGGTATCAGAGCGAGATTTAGAAAAAAATGTAATAAATGCACAATATACATGATTACCATACATCAAGTGTAATACAAGTGTAAACATCACTCCCAATCATAAATAAACCCGACTTTGTTTAACCTTTCGGTTCCTTTGGGCTTAGATAGAAAGGAATATGTCTAGGAATGTTAATTTTGTAGTATTCCTTATAAAATGCAGTTGATTTGATAATATCTACTCCTATAAATAATCCAATCTTATCTTATCTTATCTTCCAACAATGTTTGGAAGAGGAAGAGGTCGCACTTCGGAGGCGGGACCATCCAGTGGTTCTTGTCCCGAAGGAGTTTATTTGTCGACCGACCAGATTCTCGAGCTTATTAGGAGCACTCAGCCTCCTGCACCAGCTCACTCCTCTCCTTCGTGCAAATCCACATTTGTGCGTATATGTAGAGACCTCTCCCATCTCGAAGGCAAAACCATTTAAAGGCTCCAAGGCTATTCTTATGGTTTACGCTTGGCTCTGTACTTGCGAGCGCATCTTCATTTGCATGGACATATTTGATCATCATCGAGTTCTTGTGGCATCGAGTATGCTACAAGAACGGGCTTTAGACTGGTACGAGCTCCTTATAGCAGAGATGGATGAGTCCATCCTCACATGGCAGCATTTTAGAGACCATTTTGAGCTCAAGTTTGTGCAAGACTCCGAGAAGGCTTTTCTTTCATGTCGCTTCCTCGAGTTGAAACAGGGCAAATCCTCCATATCAGATTATGTATTCTTCTTCAAGTCCTACCTATGTATGGGCTTCAGTTTATTTGCGCACCATACAAGAAGAATCTTAAGTTCATATCTGGACTTAAGAAGTATTTGAAAAAATCTCTCACGCTTCATCTTAAGCTCTCATTCGAGGAGCTTGTGGATTCGGCGCTTCACCTCGAATCCATCGAAATGGAAAAGGATAGTAGCAATGAGGTCGAGATTCGAAAGAATCCACACAAGAAGAAACTCCCTTTCTAGAGATCCAAGTCCTTTCCTCCTAAGAAGAAGAAGAAGCAAGGCAATTCTAGTTCTCATCCTCATGTCACACCTCCTTCAGCCAAGGTATTAGCATGCTTCAACTGTGATTCTTGAAATTATCAAGCTCGAGATTGTCCTTATCCTCGCGGGTGTCTATATTGCAAGCATGAAGGACACATGATTTCTACTTGCCTTAAGATGAAGAAGGATGCTCGTTTTGGTAATTTGAATGTGGCAAAGGCTTATGGTAGCGCTTCTCAATCTCAAGGTATATCTCCCACTATTTTGGAGAGTCTAAAGTGTTCCATTGTCGTTTTATTAGAGCGCTCTTCGATACGGGTGCGTCGCATTCATTCTTAACGAAGGAACTCGTTGATGCTTTATAGTTGGATGTTTCTTGCTTGATTACTTCTTTGAGGATTACGAATCCTATCAGGGGATCCGTAACCCGTAGTATGCTTTGTAGCGATTTTGAGATTCATATTTGTGGCTTTTCTTTGCGTGCGAATCTGCACATGGTTCCTTCACTTGGTTTTGATACGATATTGGGTATGGGCTGGCTAGTTCGATATGATGCCAGGATTCTATGTTTAGAGAGAGTCTTATATCTTCGACATCTTGACTCTCCTTCTCAGTTGTCTCTTATACTTCATGACATCGATGACAATTCCACGGCTTCTTTATTCTCTATAGAATCTCGAGACAATGATGATGACGTGTCTCAGATTCCTGTTGTTCATGACTTTCCTGACTTATTTGAGCCTGTTTCAGGATTACGACCCAAGCGGGCTACCAAGTTCCGTATTGACCTTATTCCAAACGCACAGCCTGTTAGTCGTCCTCCCATGAGGATGTCTACTTAAGAGAATGAGGAACTCAAGAAGCAACTCCTAGAGCTTTAAGCCAAGTATTTCATTCGATCTAGTTCTTCACCGTAGGGAGCCATGGTGTTATTCGTGAGGAAGTTCAATGGAGCTCTTAGGCTATTCATCGATTATCGCAAGCTTAATGAGTTATCATCAAGAACCACTATCCATTACCTAGGATCAACGATATGTTTGATCAGCTAAGTCGCGCTAAGGTGTTCTCACATCTTGACCTTGCCATGGGATTTCATCAGCTCCGAGTTGCAGAAGATATCATTCCACTTACAGCTTTCCACACTCGCTATGGTTCATATGTGTGGCTCATCATGCCATTCGGTTTGACAAACGCCCCTGCTTATTTCTTCGACCTTATGAATCGAGTGTTCCTGGAATATGTCGATAAGTTCGTTCCTGTATTCATCGAAGATATTTTTGTATATTCTAAGTACAAAGCGGACCATGCTTGACATCTTAGGATTTTTTTTAGTACTCTTCGACAACATCATCTCAAAGCAAAACTTTCTAAGTGTCATTTCTGGGAAAATCAAATTAAGTTCTTGGGTCATGTTGTTTTGTCCGAAGGCATTTTGGTCGATTCTTCTAATATCAAAGCCATCCAAAATTGAAAGTGGCCTGAGAATGTTCATGAGATTCGTAGCTTTCTGGGTTTGGTGAGTTATTACCTTGCTTCATCATAGACTTTTCCCATATTGTGCTTTCCTTGATTAGCCTTACGAAGAGAGGCGTTTGTTGTACTTGGTCCGATAAATGTGAGGCTTCCTTTCATAGATTGAATGAGGTTCTCACTCATGCTCCATTTCTTATGGTTCCCAAGGGGTATCAGGATCTTATTGTCTATACCGATGCCAGTCATAGTGGCCTCGGTGCTGTTCTTATGCAGAGGGATATGGTAGTTGCCTACACTTCAAGGCAATTACGTCCAAACGAGATTCAGTACCCTACCCATGATTTAGCGTATGCCACCATTGTCTTTGCTTTAAAGATGTGGCACCATTATTTGTTGGGAGAGCACTTCACTTTTTTCACCGATCAAAAGTCCCTCAAGTACTTGTTCACTCAGAAGGAGCTCAACATGTAACAACAGTGTTGGCTCAAGTTTCTAGCTTCATATGATTTCGATATTTAGTATACCCCTGGTAAGGGGAATCGAGTGGCTAATGCTTTGAGTCGCAAGCATTTAACTATTGCTTCCATGATGATTGCCGAATGGAAAGTTCTTGAGACTCTTTCCATGTGTGATACTCGTGATCATGCTTCCACATCCAACTCTCATATTCTATTATATAGCATGGAAGCTCATCTAACTCTTCCAGATCGGATTACCAAGGCTCAGTGGTAAGACTCCGATATATTTGCTCTTATTCAGAAGTGTAAGTCTTAATCCCATGATGATATTGAGATGAAGGATTTCAGCATCGATATTCATGGGTGTCTTCGAAAGAAGAACCATCTAGTCGTGCCTCCTATTCTAGAACTTAGGCGGGACATTCTAGTTGAATATCACCGTTCAAAGTACACCATTCATCCAAGCAGCAAGAAGATGTATGCTGATATGCGTTGTCTTTATTACTGGGAAGGCGTGAAGCAAGATATATCAAGTTAGGTAAGCAATTGCATGACTTGTTAGCTTATTAAGGCTGAACATCAGCAACCCAATGGTCTTCTTCATCCTTTAGAGGTTCCATTATGGAAGTGTGACCGTGTTTCTATGGATTTCATCGATGGCTTACCTCAGTCGAAGTCAGGCCATAGTAGTATTTGGGTTGTTGTGGAACGTCTCACCAAGCCCGCACATTTTATTCCTATTAAATCTAACAGGACGACATCTCCCTTATCGAAGCTGTATATTACGAAGATCGTGCGATTGCACAACGTTCCTTCATCTATTGTTTGTGATCGCGATCCTCTTTTCACGAGTCACTTTTGGCGGAGTCTCCAACAAGCTTTGGCACAAAGCTTCAACATAACACAACTTATCACCCACAGTCTGATGGAAAGACTGATCGGGTGAATCGCATCTTGGAAGACTTGCTTCGTGCTTGTATCTTAGATTTTGGTGGTAGCTGGGGAGGATCATCTTCTTCTAGTTGAGTTTTCTTACAATAGTAGCTACAAATCTTCTATCGGCATGGCTCCTTTCAAAGCCTTATATGGAAGGCTGTGTCGTTCTCCATCTTGTTGGCTTAAGTCGGGGGAAAAGCTTATTTTAGGCCTCGAATCTATTCGAGAATCATCTGAGAAGATCCATCTTATTCGTGAGAGAATGAAAGAGACACATGGTCGCCAGAAATCCTAAATGGACAACCCTAGGAGGCCTCTTGAATTCTTAATGGGCGACCTTGTTTATATTCGAGCTTCTCCTCTAAAAAAGAGTGGTACCCTTTTGCCAGACTGGGAACTTGGCACCACTATATATTCGGCTATTTCTTATTACAGAGCGTATCGGTCCTGTTGCTTATCCTATAGCACTTCCTGATCAGTTTTCTAGAGCTCAAGACGTATTCCATGTCTCTCAGTTGAGGAAGTGTCATTGAGATTCAGATTCTATGTTCGATTCTCATGCTTTAGAAAGGTTGGAAGTCTCTCTTGATCCATCTTATGTGTAGCACCCTATGAGAGTTCTTGCTTCAAAGACTAGACGCCTTCGGAACAAGAGCGTACTGCTCGTGAAGATTCAATGGTCCGATAATCCCAATGACTGCACTTGCGAAACCAGAGAATTCATCGAGCAATCATATTCTAATTTCTTATCTTCTCACTCTAAAGTTAAGAATTTTCCAATTTCATCTACCAAAATCCCCTTTGTTCGATGAAATAAAGTGTGTTGAATATAGATTTCCTCTAGAAATTGCGAGAACACAATTTTTAAAAAGGGGACAGTTTGTAACAACCTTGGTATTGGTGATTACCTGTAACACTGAATTATAATGATAATTATAATTTAATATCGAGAATCAAATAAACTTGAGAAGAATAATTTTTATTAAAGTTGTTTATTTGGAATATACAATGCGACTTAAGAATAAATATTGGGTTTTTGTTAACTTTAAGTTAATAAATCAATTGAGTGGTTTATTTCAACATTTAATGGTTGGAATAAATATTTATATTTGAAAATAAAGTTATAAAGCTTTATTTTGTTAAATTTGAGAAGGAAATGATCACTTGTTGATTTTTATTTGAGTTATGCAATAGTATTTTAAGTTATTGCTTACATTAAAGCTTTTATTGATGTTAACAGTAAAAATATTAAGAAAATATGTATTTTATCAAAATAAAAGATGAAATATTGTTTGAAAATAATATTTTGAAAATTTAATAAAGTTAAAATGGTTTATTGTAAATTATTTGGCAAAGAAAATAATTTTTGAATAAGTTATGCATTAAAAATGGTGTTTTTACACTAAAATAGTGTAAACTGCAAAATATTGTGTAAAATAGGATTTTATTGACTAAAAATCTTTTTATAATTAAAATAATTTTTATTTTGTTATAATAAAATTTTTATTTCAATACAATTGTGTATGCTTTTATTTGGCATTTGATTGTTGAAATTGTGAATATAGTGTTAAAATAAGAGAAAACGCATACATAGCTTTATATTTTCTTTAAGTATTTGCACTTTTGGGCTTATGTGGGTAGAAATTTTATCCATTAGCCTAATCTCTAGAGGTTTCTGGTGTGAAGAATAGTGTTGTACGTATTTTGTTCTTCCTCTTTCTAAAACAAAAACATACAGTAAGGAACAAAAGGAAAAAAACAATGGCTACTCTCAACTAAAATCAATTTTTTCCCAAATTTGACGCTAATTCAAAAAGATATTCATCTAAATAAAAAATAGAAAAGGTAATTCAAACCAATGCTATTAAAATTTCATCAAAATCCATGAACTAGATATGAAATTGTATGTAACTCTTCTATTTTGTTCTTGCATGTCTTTGAAAACTCCATTTCTAGGTTGTAGAAGCATATTTTCAAGCAAAAGCTCCCCCCTTTTCACCAATTTAATCCTGAAGCTCAAGTATTTTGAAAAGTGAGTATCAAACTCACAAAATCTAGCTTATGTAATGTTAAAAATCGTAGGTTGAAATCAAAACTTGATAGAAAATTCGTTTCTGAACTATTTTGATTTTCTGTGTAAACCGTCTTGAGTTGCAACTTTGTGCAGTTAAATCTCTCTATTCTGGCACCGAAATGCTATCGGATTTTTTTTATTTTGTAGACCATATTTTTTAGATTATGATTTTTAAATTTTAGATCATCTCGACTTATATAGCTTATAGAAATATGCCGCCGAACTTTGATTCGGAGCAAGTTTTCGCCTAGATTTTTAAGGTGAAAACACTGTTTAGGTTCAACTTTGAGACATCATAACTTTCTCATACCATGTCTAAATTGCATGATTTTTTTCAATTTAAATTATATTTGTTAAGCTTTATGCAGTTATAATCTTGGTCATTTCGACCTCTGAATCCTAAAGAAATGTACCATCTAACTTTGAACTAGAGCATGTTTTGCTCCAGGTGTTGACAATGAAATCTAGCAGCAAGTCCAACTTTGAGAGACCATATGTCTCTTTATTTCTTATTCGATTGTATTCATTCTTTTTTTTAAAGTAGATTTGTTGAACTCTATGCCTGTAAAATTTAAAGGCTTTTAAACCGTTGTAACTAGTTCAAAATTTGCTTGGAACTATGAATCGGAGCATGGTTTGCTCCAAATGAACATTTGAATTATTTTACATGGATAAATTTTCGATGATATTTTTGATCGACTTGATCCCAAAATGAAAGAGTCAATATTACCACTTATCCATATCTCAGATTGGTGAGTTTTTATGAGATTTTCGAATGACGATTTCATGAAGAATTTCATTGAATTTTTGTTGATTTTTGTTGTTTCTTTGCCCGTGCTTTCTAAATCGTTTTCAAACGATTTTTTATCTTTTGAAATAAATATTTTACAATATTTATAATTAATTTAAAGTCATTAAAATTATACATTATCTATAATAAAGAAATTTCAAAAGTTATTTTCCAAACGAATTCGAAAATAGTTTTAAAGCTTGTTTTCTATAGTAAATTATTTTCTATATAATGATACATGTTTTTGTACATTTCGGACGTATGAGAAAGAGAATTAAACGATTAGTAAAACATGTAGTATGTGACACGTGAGTATAATTTTTTGGTTAATTCCGGACTTACGATCGAAATCTATTGTGTATATCTTTTTGAGTTAATAATTGAGATTTATATTTCCTATTACAGGAATTATTTGAGTTAGCCAATATCTGGCGAATTGATAGGTTTGAGATCTCCTATTATAAGGGTAATAATCGATGAGAACCACTTATGTGTGTTTTTTACTCACCGAAGAGACGAGGTGAGTTTTCAGATGAGATTTCCCTTTATGAGATATATGGGTAATGAGAAACGACCATGAGATTTATTTGCACTTGCTGATGATACAAGGCAAGATATATGAGCATTCTAAGATTTTTGAGGTTTGAGATTTTATTTTTATGATGTGGAGTTAACTAGCGGTTAGTAAACCATCTAGTGCGAACGTGTGGTATGGGACGCACGCTAACACTTTTCGGATTCCTTTTCGAGAGTTTGTGACACATCCATGAGTATGCCAATGCTCTTCGGGTCATCTGAGTTATGTGACTCCGGTCACCACAAGTTATGTGAATTTGGTCACCACGAGTTATGTGACTTCAGTCACCACGTGTATGACCTTCGGGTCCATGAGTTAGGTAACCAAATTATAAATAGCACTGGAAAAGAGTTTAACATATGCATCATTGCTTTGGCATTGAAATTGGGGATCTGGTCAGTCCAGGTTTTTCTGAGTTTTCTGAGATTTATGCGATTTCACTATTTTGAGATATTTTTGTTACATCGATAGCCTAGTGCTACATGAGATGTTATATAGGATGATTTCGTTTTTATGAGATTTGAACACTATCTTGAGTTCCATGAGATTCATATTGGAATTTTGGTGAGTTTCTCTTATGAATTTTGTATGATTCCTTGCATTTGAGTTGAATGCCATTATGTATGGATTTCTTATGTTGAATTAAACCTATTCATGCAACAACCCTTGGTGAACATATACCATGCATTGAGATTATACTATACTTATGCCCTTCCTTTATAGCTAAAGGAAGAATTCCCTTATGCACTTATATTCCTCTTATCTTATACCAATATCAAATTCTAGCTAGCCTGAACTGTGTATTTATTACTCGGGTCAGATCGAGTTGAAGGTTAGGTAGTTGGACTCTTAGCTTGCTTTACCTTTTGGACTTCACCGTCGACTTAGGATATGGCATAGTTTTTGGGTAGTAGTCTTCCTATTTGGAACTTGTGATGTATATATTATTTTGTGGGGAACGTATGTATATATTGCGGTGGTATACGAGTAGTGGCATGTTGTATTATATTTGATGTATATATTCATATGTATCATTTCTGTGTTGTTGTTCTGTGATGTGTAATTGATATAGTTTTTATGCTTTGTTTTTGAATCGATCCTGTAGCCTCATAGTAGTGTATTAGATATGAATTAAGTATGTCGAATACTTGTGATGGAAAAATGTAACAACCCGCATATTTATCAATTGTATATTTAAATATTTTATTTAAATATTTTATCGATACTGGGAATTTGGTCTGAAAAGCTACTTTTTGCAAACAGTCGAATTGGGACTCGAGACCACCCCCATTGAGTTCAAAATGACGTTTGCGACCTTTTTGAGTATAAGCTTCGATATGTTTGGAGAAAGTTGATTTTTGCTACTTTTTCCCGCTTATGACTTTGGTTTGGACTACACCCTTATTAGCTCAGCCCAACCCCCTTCTCTTCATAACTTCTTCTCTTTGCTTAAACACTCAAGCTTTAGCAACAATGGTGGAAGAGAATGGGAAATAGAAATTCCTAAGCCCTAGCTTGCTTTGCAAATCCAACTTCTAGCTCCAAATTCAAGAGAACCCATTGGTAAGCATCTCCTTCATCTTATCCAACTCTTTCTCCATTCAATTTCAGAAATTTCCTAAACCTAATTTTGGAAATGTTCTTCTTTTAAGCTTAGATTCAAGCTTCTAGTGTTGAGATTGAAGTGTGGTTGATCTTCCCTTGTCTTCAAGCTTCTCATTCATTGTTTTTGGGTTCAAAGGTGAGATTTTTATCTCACATCTATGCTTATATTTATCTTCGATTGTTAGATATGAATTCCTAACACTTATTCGTATGCATTTGCTTTTGGTTTGGATTGCTTTTGTGAATATTCCAATTTTTAGTGTTTTGAGTTCAATTCTTTAAAAATCCTAACATTGATGTTTGAACATGTTTTTGGTGATGCATAGAGGAGCATATAGGGCCCGGTAGTCGATTGGCATAAACCCTTAGTGCCGTTGCTCGTGCGATTGCAAATTGATCGAGATTTGCACTTCATTTGAAATAGGGCATGGGAGTGCCAGCAACAGGTTCGGCCGACCGACCTGTAGAACGGGCACTTCCTGCCTCTGTTTGGAAGTGCAGGCTACAGGGCTCGGTCGACCGAGCTCAGGGTCCGGTCGACCGACCTGCTGCTATTTGCCAACTATGCCTATTTTGCCTAGTTGCTTGGTTTTCCAAATTTAATCGATTTGTGTTATTTCCCTATTTGTTGTTATCATTTGTTATTGACTTTGATGACTTATTTTCTTCGGGAATTCTTGGAATATCCATTTCGATGGATTTGGTATCGATTTCTTTGGATTTTATTCACGTTTTCGAATGTGAATCTTAGTGATTGATTGTTCCTACAATCTTCTTTGTGATTTGTCACTTTAAAAATATAAAGGTTTCTATACTAGTAGTAAATATCAAAACTCTTTCTTCAACTGATTTCAACACTATTTTATTACAAAGCTCGTTTTCTCAAACCGATTTCTAATCTATTAGTATATACAAACCTTTACCTCACTCGTATGAGAAATCTAATTAAACGACTTAGTAAAACAAGTAGTATGAAACGCTTGCGTTTACTTCGTCGGTTAATTCTTGGACTTGTTCGATTGAATCTCCTGTGACAATTTTCTAGTGGAGATCTACAACTTGTTCGTAAATATTTAAGTTAAGCTAGTGGTTATGGGACATGAAGCTAAGCTCATATATTTACTAGCTTACTGTAATCGACACTTCTCTTTGATCATGACGATCATTTTATGGTTTAGACTAGCATTGTGCGATGTCTCTTTGTCCACGTGGAGGACTGTACGTCGTTTTTACTGAGCTTCGGCTCACCAGGAGGAGCGTCGGCTCAAAGTCCGCAATGGGGGACTATACCCTGTCACGAGGAGCTTCGGCTCACCAGGAGGAGCTTCGGCTCAAAGTCCGCAATGGGGGACTATACCCTGTCACGACGAGCTTCGGCTCACCAGGAGGAGCTTCGGATCAAAGTCCGCAATGGAGGACTATACCCTGTCACAAGGAGCTTCGGCTCACCAGGAGGAGCTTCGGCTCAAAGTCCGCAATGGAGGACTATACCCTGTCACGAGGAGCTTCGGCTCACCAGGAGGAGCTTCGGCTCAATGTCCGCAATGGGGGACTATACCCTGTCAGGAGGAGTTTATTTTTCTGGGATTGGCCATCCTTTTTCTTGTGATTTCTGGATTTCGTGTGTTGAATTCTGGAATTTATGTTTCACCAACTTTTACGATTGGCATTGATATGTATGTCATTTATTGTGGCTTGGTGAATGAAATTAGGAGTATGACATTCCTTTTTATCTTTGAGAAGATCTTTGCGATATTGATTAATCTCTCGTTGATTTTAAATTATTTATTTATCACAGCTTGGCATTGTGATTATTATATGTTTTGTCATATCTCTTATTCTACATCATTTCACCTGATATTTATAGCTAGACTGATCCGTTTATTATTTTCTTATTAAATAATACTCGGGTCAGACCGAGATGTTACAGGTGCTTCTGCTTGATTTCTCATCCTGGATCATTACTCTGACTTTTGGCAAACTACATTAGTTTAGTAGTTTGTGTTGTATGCATTTGAGATACAGACTCTATGATGTATACTTATTCTTTTGTCTAGCACTTGTATCTATTCTCTTTGATATTGTGGATCTTGTTTGACCACTACTCTGATGTGCACTTTCATGTGTTACATTCATATCTATTTCCGCCTTTATGATATGAATTATCTGTGACTGATTTGTGTTATGTTTATTTCTATATTTGTTTCCGAAGACCTTTATAGCCACTGTGTAGTAGCTTTGAGTTTGTGTCGGTATGTCGGATTCCCTCTTGAGATGAAAAGTTATATTTTTATCTGGCATATCGGTGCTCGCATAAAGCAATTACACGGATGGTCGCTTCTCAATAGCCTTATTCTCCGTGCTAGTTGACAGCATTACACCGTAGTGTTCTTGGCTGGCGTGGGTATAGAGGTGGGGCGTCACAGCTTGGTATCAGAGCCAAACTTCGAAACAATATGGAATATTATAACAAAGATCATCGTCCTAAGTCTACCTTAGGAGTCGTGCTTTAGGATTTTATTTGGGTCTACGTACCTTTCTATCCTATTTTCTTTTATGATTCCTTGTTTTATCTATCAAGATTGCTTGATATTCATTTGTGAATAACCTTCTTCTTCTTCCTTCTTTCTTTCTTAAGGAAGAGAAATGGTTAGACCAGGCCGTCCCAGTGCCGGTCAATCTAGTGCTACTCCCCAAGATGGAGTTTTTATGTCTGCCCAGCAGCTTTTAGATCTCGTGAAGAATGCTCAAGCTGCAGGACCCAATCCAGAGCCTACTCATCCTAGATCCGGTTTTGCACGCTTGTGTAGAGACTACACCGATTTGGGTGGAAGGCCATTCAAAGGATCCAAGAGTGTTATAGAAATTCAAGCTTGGCTCAAATCATGCGACCGCATCTTTTCTCGCATGAACCTTATGGACCTACATCGAGTCCAAGTGGCTTCTAGCATGCTCCAAGAAAGAGCATTAGATTGGTATGAGCTTTTAATTTCTGAAATCGTTGAAGCGGATCTCACTTGGGAGCAATTCCGGGAAAGATTCGAATTGAAATTTGTGCCGGAGGCTGAAAAAGTAACTTTGGCCCGGCGTTTTATTGACCTTGTTCAAGGTGAATCTTCTGTGACAGACTATGTCGCATCTTTCGAATCTCTTTCTAAGTACGAGGTTGAATACATCAACACCCTATTGAAGAAAAATCAGAGATTTGTCTATGGCTTGAATAAGAATCTTAAGAAGCCATTACTTCTGAAACTTGAGGTTTCATTTGATCAGCTTATTGATATCGCTCTTCGTCTTGAAGAGGCCGATAGAGAAAGTGATGTCGAGGTTGGGAGTGCCAAACGGAACTCCAACAACACCAAGAAGAGGCGTCCCTTTATTAGGTTTGAAAGTCCTAATCCTAACAAGAGGCCGAAGCAAGAGACTTCTATAGCACATACTCCTATCCCTAATCGCAGAGAATGCTACAATTGTGGCTCTAGGGACCACTATATAAACAGGTGTCCAAGGCCTATTTCTTGCCGCTATTGCAAAAGTGCGGATCATTACATATCTTCGTGTCCCAAGCGTCAAAGCAAGAGAGAAGGAAAGCTGCAAGCCCCTAGCAACTCTTCTCTTAGTCAAGGTATTTTACATTCAATCCTTGATGGCGTTATTTTATTTCGTGATCTTCTTATTCGAGTTCTTTTTGATATGAGTTCCATCTTACTATTTTATATAAAAGGAACTTGTTGATTCTTTCCCTTTAAACAATTTTGGGCTGGATGTCTTCTTTGAGAGTTGCGAATCCGGATGGTAGATCCGCAACACTCAATTTGCTTTCTATTGATGTCGAAATTATTTATATTTGATTTTTCTTTCCGAGCCGATTTTTACTTAGGCTTCGGAATTGATTTTTGTATGGATTGGCTTAATTGTGAAGCCCATATCCTATTTTCTATGTGGACAATTCATCTTCGACATTTTCTATCTGTTAAGCAGATTTCTATTTTTTCTTGAGATTCCGATTTCAAATTCTTGAAGGCATCATTTTATTCCTTAAGCCCACTTATAAGGAAAGTGTTATTTCTCTCATTCATGTAGTTTGATAAATTTTTCGGTATTTTTTGAGTTTGTCTTAGGATTATCACCTAAGAAATCTTTTGTGTGGTGTTGAGGTCTTTTCAGTTTTAGTTTACCACCGGTTTTCATTTGCTACGAGTTGCGGAAATTAGCATTCCACTTACCGCATTCCGCCCTCGTTATGATTCTTATGAATGACTCATTATGTCATTCAAATTGTCCAGCTTATTTCATCCATTTTATAAATCGAATATTCTATGAATATTTCGATGAGATTATTCTTGTATTTACTGATTTTGGATGAAAATAGTAATTTAAAATTTTGCAAATCTTTTTCATAAGATTTATTTATAAGTAAAACTGGATTTTGTTCTTGAAACGAACAAAGAATATTCTTAAAACTTTTTAAGAGATTTATTTATCCTATAAAAGATGATTTTGTGATTGTATTGCCCGTTGAGTGCTTTAAGAATTTTGGTCGATGCGCTTGATCAACATTATAGATAGGAATTTTCTAAACGCTTTGATGTGACAATCAGACACGATGTATTGACTTGTAAAACGTAAAATTTTTCTAGAAAGATAATTGCATAAAGATAAGTGTAGTTTTGAAATTTTTAACTTTATGGGAAAGAAGATTATTTAAAAGAAATTCTTTCTTTTCGAAACTCTTATTCTTGTGATTCCTGAAGGGGAACCAAGACTTTGCTATTTGTATCGATACTAGTCGTATTGGTTTGGATGCCGTTCTCTTACATAAGATAACATGCTATCACTTGTGCTTCTAAATCATTATAGCTTATCGAGACTAGATATGCCACTCATGATCTAGTGCTCGCGGCTATTGTTTTTACTTTTCAATTTGGCATCACCATAATTGGATGAGAAATTTGTTCTCTGCCTCGATCATAAATCTTTGGAATATTTATTTTCTCATAAGGAACTTCATGTCGACTCGAGTTCCTAGCATCTTATGATCTTGATATTCTTTTATTCCCAAAAAGGGAAATCGTGTTGCCAATGCGTTTAGTCGTCAGCAACAAGTGGTTGATTCTTTGGTGATGTTTGAATGGGATTATCTTTTTATTAAGTTCATCAGACGTTTTGATGTACTTCATTTCATTGAGTTTCATCTCATTTCTTTTATGGACTAGCGTCTGATGTTCTTTTATGGTATTTGATTCATTGGATGTACCATTGTACTACATCAATGTCTTTGCTATTTGATTCATTGGATGTACCGTTGTACTACATCAATGCCTTTGCTATTTGATTCATTGGATGTACCGTTGTACTACATCAATGTCTTTGTTTTTGGATTCATTGGATGTACCGTTTGTACTACATCAATGTCTTTGCTTCTGGATTCATTGGGCGTACCTTTTTTGTACTACGCTGATGTCCCAAATTATTTGAGTTTCTAGTTCCTCGGGCGTACCGTTTTGTACTACGCCGTTGCACCGGCTCAATTTTCTGCTATTCTTGACGTTCTCCACGTCTTTTATCTATGGAAATGCCTTAGGGATTCCGGTTTTCATTCTTGAGCCCGGTGATATTGTGGAAATTGAAGTTTCACCAGATTTGTTTTTGAGCAACATCCTATTCGAATTATTGCTTCGGAGCTCAAACGACTTCGAAATAAAGATATTCTTCTTGTGAGAGTTCAATGGTTCCCAAATCCTTAGGATTGCTCTTGGGAATCTAGAGAATTCATCGAGCGATCCCGTTCAGGCTTACTCTTTCATGCTCCTTATGGTGAACTTCTTATTTCAATTTTCTTTTGTGTTGATATGCTTCCATGGTTGTTACTTCTTATTTTCCTCTTAAGTATTGCGAGGACGCAATTTCTTTAAGGAGGGGAGTCTGTAACAACCCGCATATTTATCAATTTTATATTTAAATATTTTACTTAAATATTTTATCGATACTCGGAATTTGGTGCGAAAAGCTACTTTTTGAAAACAGTCGAAGTGGGACTCGAGACCATCCCCATTGAGTTCAAAATGACGTTTGCGACCTTTTTGAGTATAAGCTTCGATATGTTTGGAGAAAGTTGATTTTTGCTACTTTTTCCCACTTATGACTTTGGTTTGGACTGCACCCTTATTAGCTCAGCTCAACCCCCTTCTCTTCATAACTTCTTCTCTTTGCTTAAACACTCAAGCTTTAGCAACAATGGTGGAAGAGAATGGGAAATAGAAATTCCGAAGCCCTAGCTTGCTTTGCAAATCCAACTTCTAGCTCCAAATTCAAGAGAACCCATTGGTAAGCATCTCCTTCATCTTCTCCAACTCTTTCTCCATTCAATTTCAGAAATTTCCTAAACCTAATTTAGGAAATGTTCTTCTTTTAAGCTTAGATTCAAGCTTCTAGTGTTGAGATTGAAGTGTGGTTGATCTTCCCTTGTCTTCAAGCTTCTCATTCATTGTTTTTGGGTTCAAAGGTGATATTTTTATCTCACATCTATGCTTATATTTATCTTCGATTGTTACGTATGAATTCTTAACACTTATTCGTATGCATTTGCTTTTGGTTTGGATTGCTTTTGTGAATATTCCAATTTTTAGTGTTTTGAGTTAAATTCTTTAAAAATCCTAACATTGATGTTTGAACATGTTTTTGGTGACGCATCGAGGAGCACATAGGGCCGGGTAGTCGATTGGCATAAACCCTTAGGGCCGTTGCTCGTGCGATTGCTAATTGATCGAGATTTGCACCTCATTTGAAATAGGGCATGGGAGTGCCAGCAACAGGTTCGGCCGACCGAGCCCCTGGGCCGGCTGACCGACCTGTAGAATGGGCACTTCCTGCCTCTGTTTGGAAGTGCAGGCTACAGGGCTCGGTCGACCGAGCTCAGGTCCGGTCGACCGACCTGCTGCTATTTGCCAACTATGCCTATTTTGCCTAGTTGCTTGGTTTTCCAAATTTAATCGATTCGTGTTATTTCCCTATTTGTTGTTATCATTTGTTATTGACTTTGATGACTTATTTTCTTCGGGAGTTCTTGGAATATCCATTTCGATGGATTTGGTATCGATTTCTTTGGATTTTATTCACGTTTTCGAATGTGAATCTTAGTGATTGATTGTTCCTACAATCTTCTTTCTGATTTGTCACTTTAAAAATATAAAGGTTTCTATACTAGTAGTAAATATCAAAACTCTTTCTTCAAATGATTTCAACACTACAAAGCTCGTTTTCTCAAACCGATTTCTAATCTATTAGTATATACAAACCTTTACCTCACTCGTATGAGAAATCTAATTAAACGACATAGTAAAACAAGTGGTATGAAACGCTTGCGTTTACTTCGTCGGTTAATTCTTGGACTTGTTCGATTGAATCTCCTATGACAATTTTCTAGTGGAGATCTACAATTTGTTCGTAAATATTTAAGTTAAGCTAGTGGTTATGGGCATGAAGCTGAGCTCATATATTTACTAGCTTACTGTAATCGACACTTCTCTTTGATCATGACGATCATTTTATGGTTTAGACTAGCATTGTGCGATGTCTCTTTGTCCACGTGGAGGACTGTACGTCGTTTTTACTGAGCTTCGGCTCACCAGGAGGAGCTTCGGCTCAAAGTCCGCAATGGGGAACTATACCCTGTCACAAGGAGCTTCGGCTCACCAGGAGGAGCTTCGGCTAAAAGTCCGCAATGGGGGACTATACCCTGTCACGAGGAGCTTCGGCTCACCAGGAGGAGCTTCGGCTCAAAGTCCGCAATGGGGGACTATACCCTGTCACGAGGAGCTTCGGCTCACCAGGAGGAGCTTCGGCTCAAAGTCCGCAATGAAGGACTATACCCTGTCACGAGGAGCTTCGGCTCACCAGGGGGAGCTTCGGCTCAATGTCCGCAATGGGGGACTATACCCTGTCAGGAGGAGTTTATTTTTCTGGGATTGGCCATCCTTTTTCTTGTGATTTCTGGATTTCGTGTGTTGAATTCTGGAATTTATGTTTCACCAACTTTTACGATTGGCATTGATATGTATGTCATTTATTGTGGCTTGGTGAATGAAATTAGGAGTATGACATTCCTTTTTATCTTTGAGAAGATCTTTGCAATATTGATTAATCTCTCGTTGATTTTCAATTATTTATTTATCACAGCTTGGCATTGTGATTATTATATGTTTAGTCATATCTCTTATTCTACATCATTTCACTTGATATTTATAGCTAGACTGATCCGTTTATTATTTTCTTATTAAATAATACTCGGGTCAGACCGAGATGTTACAGGTGCTTCTGCTTGATTTCTCATCCTGGATCATTACTCTGACTTTTGGCAAACTACATTAGTTTAGTAGTTTTTGTTGTATGCATTTGAGATACAGACTCTATGATGTATACTTATTCTTTTGTCTAGCACTTGTATCTATTCTCTTTGATATTGTGGATCTTGTTTGACCACTACTCTGATGTGCACTTTCATGTGTTACATTCATATCTATTTCCGCCTTTATGATATGAATTATCTGTGACTGATTTGTGTTATGTTTATTTCTATATTTGTTTCCGAAGACCTTTATAGCCACTGTGTAGTAGCTTTGAGTTTGTGTCGGTATGTCGGATTCCCTCTTGAGATGAAAAGTTATATTTTTATCTGGCATATCGGTGCTCGCATAAAGCAATTACACGGATGGTCGCTCCTCAACAGCCTTATTCTCCGTGCTAGTTGACAGCATTATACCGTAGTGTTCTTGGCTAGCGTGGGTATAGAGGTGGGGAGTCACAAAAAAAGTACAAATATCGACATAGTTAGCTTTTATCTAATGTAAAACTATGACGGTCGCTCTTAACCCGTCCTATTCTTCGCTTTAGCAGGTAAAATTACTAAGTAATTCTCCTTGTTAATGTGGGTCTCGGGGTAGGGCGTCACACTGAACAAGTAGACTCGGGCTCTGATGCAAATGACATGGTATTTATAGCAAAGAATTTCAAAAGGTTTTTGAAATTGGGAAAGAACAAGAAATTTGAAAACAACAGGAGAGACAATACCAATAAACCATCAGTTTCAAATCTCAAATGTTATGAATGTTATAAGAAGGGTCATATAAAGAAAGATTTTCCTGACTAAAAGAAAGACAGATACAAGAATAGGATGGACAAGTACAAGAAGAAGTAAGCATTCTCTGTGATATGAGATGATTCAGAACCATCTTCATCATCAAATAGTGACACTGACAGTGATTCCGAACAAGCCAATGTCTGCTTTATGGTTTCGACTAATGATGTAAGTGATCTTAATTTTCATGATTTAATAGAATAAACTCAAAGCTATTGGATAAACTAAAAGAAGTTAAATAAAATATAAATATGCTCTAGAAAAATTAAATAGAAATGAAATAGAAGTTGATATGCTAAGAGATGAAAAGTAAAACATAGAAGAAGAACTTGTAAAACACAAGAATCTATGTCTAATGTTTCTTCTCAACTCACTATACTATCAAATGAAATTGATGTGCAAAAAGAAAATAATATGACATTAGCTTCATAAAATCATGATTTAAAATCAAATGTCAAAATTCTTGAATTAAATAATACAAGTCTTAAAACCGAGTTAGAGAATATCACTAAAAATGTATCTAATTTTAACAAAGGAAGAAAAAATCATCCTAAGATTATTAGTAATCCTTAAATTACACCTAATTAGAAAGGGTTAGAATACGCAAATTCTTCAAAAAATATTTCGAAGAAGAATAAGCCATCATACAAAAATTTCAATTTACATAAGAATTCTGTAAAAGCAAAACCAAAACCAAAGGTTTTCATTGGAAAGAAAGAAATTAGCAACACAAATACTATAAAGATTTGGGTGTCAAAAAACTAATAACAATTCAATTAGAAATTATATTAAATCTTTTAACTCGATTCATAAAAATAAAAATTTTGCTTATAAAAGGAATTATAAACCCTCCTGGATTTGGCTTCCTAAGATCTAACTTTTAGGACCCTAATAAAAATTGGGTACCAACGTCATTCCTATATTTTTTTTGCAAATACCAACTAAGGAAAGAGGAAAGCGGATACTTGGCAGTGGTTGCTTAAAACATATGACAGGAAATAAAGATATGCCGACTAACATTATCTACTCAGATGGAGTATCTATCATATTTGGTGATAATTCTAAAGGTTACATCATTGGAAATGGCGATGTGGGCAATAACGGTACATCTAACTTACCTCTTATTACAAATTTTTTACTAGTTAAGAATTTAAAACATAATTTGCTTAGTATAAGTCAACTACGCGACAAAGATTTTAATATAACATTTTCAAAAAATAATTGCAACATATTTGATCAAAATAATAATCTTATATTTGAAGGAACTAGAGAACGAAATATTTACATATTAAATATGAAAGTTAATCATAACACAAATATGTGTCCAGTAACTAAAGAAAATTATCCTTGGTCATGACACAAAAGATGTTGTCATATAAATTTTAAAACAATAAGAAAATTATCTAAGAATAATTTAGTTAAAGGTTTACCAAAAATGAATTTTAATTTGTGATGCTTGTCAATTAGGAAAATTAACAAAATCTTCTTCAAAATCAAAGAAAATTATTTCTACATTACAACCACTTAAGTTATTGCATTTGAATCTTTTTGAACCAACTCAAGCTCAGTCTATAAACCATAATAAATATATTTTTGTAATAGTAGACGATTTCCCAAGATTTACTTGGACAGTATTTTTGAAAAATAAGAGCGATACTTTTGAAAATTTTAAAATATTTTATAAAAGAATTCAAAATGTTAAAATTTAAAATTTTAAAATATCCGGAGCGATCACAGTAGTGAATTCGAAAATGAATCTTTCAAAATATATTGTAATAAGAAAGGAATTGTTCACAAGTTTTCATTTCCTAGAACTCCACAACAAAAAGGAGTTGTAGAAAGGAAAAATAGTACACTTTAAGAAAGTGCTATGACTTTATCAAATGGAAGCACTCTACCAAAACACTTCTAGGCAAAAGCTGTAGCAACTGCTTGTTATGTTTTAAATAGAGTTTCCATTAGACCATTAACAAAGCATACCCTATATGAACTTTTTAATGAAAGAAAACCCAACATATCATATTTTAAATTTTTTGGTTCAAAATGTTTTCTTTTAAATACAAAAGACAATCTTGGTAAATTCAATCCAAAATCTGATGAAGGAATATTCATTGGATATATGGAACAAAGCAAAGCTTATAGAATTTATAATAAAAGAACTAAAGTAATCGCAAAAACACTTTATGTGTCATTCGATGACAATTTCTAAATTAATCATAAAAATGAAAATGAAGAAATTATTACTAAATCAAATAACACAGAAGATGATTTTAAAAATATTGAAAATAATGAAAAAAACATTTTACTAAATAATAATGAATTTCAAACTCCACCAAGACTTCTATGAAATCATCCTGTTTAAAATATCATTGGAGAAGTAAATACTAACACAAGAACTCGTAATCACCTAAATCAAATGGGTTATGTAGCTTTTCTTTCAATATTAAACCAAAAATGCTAAAGAAGCCTCAACTGATGATTGTTGGATTATAGCTATGCAAGAAGAATTAAATCAATTTGAACGTAATGACGTTTGGGACATAGTCCCTAGACCAAGTAATCAAGCGGTTATTTGTACATAGTGGGTTTACAAAATAAAACCTATGAGTTAGGAAATATTATTCAAAATAAGGCTAGGCTATTTGCTCAAGGTTATAATCAAGAAGAAAGAATAGACTATGATGAAACTTTTGCTCCTGTCGCTCATCTAGAAGTTATACGTATTTTAATAGCTTATGCATATTTTAATAATTTTAAACTATATCATATGGGTGTAAAAAAGTGCATTTTTAAATGGTTTTATAAAAGAAAATGTTTATGTAGAACAAGCACCTTTATTTGCACATGAAAAATATCCAGATCATGTTTTTAAATTAAAGAAGGCTTTATATGGATTAAAACTAGCACCTCTTGCTTGGTATGACCGGTTTAAAATTATTTAATTACTTTTGGTTTTAAAATTGGAAAAGTAGGTCAAACTTTGTTTATAAAACAAGATAAAAATGATATTTTAATAATACAGACATATGTAGATGACATTGTTTTTGGTTCAACAAACGAAAAATTATGTCAAGAATTTTCAGATATTATGACAAAAGAATTTGAGACGTCTCACATAGGAAAACTTTTATATTTTCTTGGTTTAAATTAAGCAATTAATTAATGGAAATTCCATTAGTCAAGAAAAATATTGTAATAATCTTATAAAACGATTTAGTATGGAAAACACTTCTGTAAAATCGACTCCTATGAGTACTACGGTGCATCTCAATAAAGATGAAAATGGAAAAAGTGTTGAGAAAAAAAAATATCGTAGCATGATTGGATCTTTAATTTTTTTTAAATACTAGTCGACCATATTTAATGATGATTGTATGCCTATGTGCACAATTTTAAGAAAATCCCAAAGAATCATATTTGCGGGCAGTGAAACGAATTTTATGATATTTAAGCAAGATTAAAGACTACCGTCAAAAGAATGTCCTTTTGAATTAATATCGTTGGTGATGTCGATTTTGGAGGATGTCGAACGGATAGAAAGAGTACAAGTGGTACTTGTCATTTGATTGGACGATCTTTAGTATCTTGGTTTAGTACTGTGTTTCACTTTCGATGTGTGAAGTAGAATATATCTTTGCTGCTTTGGCATGTACTCAAGTAATACATATGTAGCAAACACTACAAGATTTTGGAATTAAAACTTTCTAAATCTACTGTAACATCCGCCTTTTCGCACGCTTTAAATCGACACACGTGCCAATTCAAATCATACGGAAGGGCGATTGTTATGGGGCAAATAAGAAAAACAAGAACGAAATAAAACAAAACAGAATCTCACAGCGGAAGGATAAAATATAATAATAAAATATACAGTTTATAAAGCTGTTTTACAAAACTATTGATTATATTATACAATACATCTCAAATTATACATACCATATGACAATGTAGCGGAAAAATATGAGTGTAGTGGAATATAATTTATAATAATAACAGAAATCTCCGTCTTCGTCCTCCAGAGCTAAAGTCTTTGGTCCTGAAACGCTCGGACTGACCCGAGCGAATTGAAAAGACAAAACACTCGAGTCAGAACTAAAAGATCTTATGTAAGTTAAATTAACAAAAATAAATATGAGTGCAGTAACTCAAGAGATGCTCGGGATTTACATCACCTAAGGATCCGTTAAACTATTTACTATGTAGTATATTGCGTTATTATAATAGTGTCTAATTGTAAAATAAACTTACTTTTAAATAGTGTTAAGGGGTTACCCATATAGCCCTTAACACAAAATATATTCTCATAGTCTATACAGTCCCGTAATCTCCCCCGTACTGGGCGTCGTCAGAGGGCACTCCAGAGGTATGGTACAAAGCCAAAATCATATAAGGCGTGCTAGGGTAGGTGACACGGCACAACTAGGCAATGCCAGGGTAGATATACCAATTGCTATCCGGGCTGGTGGTAACGCATAGCTGCAGCTACCGCCCACCTTGAACTAACACCCCCAAATCAAAGAAATCAATAGTGGCCACCGAACAATCTAAAGTCAGAGTATAGTATCGAAGGAGTGCGTTCGATCAGAGGAATGACGTCATTTGTCCGAGAATCGCTCCTGTTTTAGCCACCTTGTGCCAACTCACGGGAGTTGGGTCCACGTATTTACCTTACAGGAAACGTCGCCACCAACCTACTTCATTCTGGAATCTCCACCGCGTACACGGTTAGTCAAAGTGGTTTTCGGTATCGACAGAGAGTATGTCCATATCCGATCCCGGTCTCTTTGCCAACCAATCGTTATTATAACACTGCGGTCATTTAAAAATAATTATACTTTAAAAACCATAATAAAATATCCATTTCAAAACCATATAAATATGATATCATTTCCTTTTAAAACCCGAATTAATACGATATCATTTTATTCCAATATATATACTTTCCAAAATCATAGGGTTTTCAAAGTAAATATTTAGAGGTCAAAACTCTTGAATATAAAATTTCAAATTATACTACCTTGAAAATCATAACTTTGAAACAAGTTTCCATCACATAAATGGTCAAATATTAGATTACTTTTATAAAACAAAATAGCTTCTTTACATTTCACAAATCAATTCCAAATATCGATTTAAACTTCCAAATACCATTTTAATTCTTATGTTTCAAAGCTTTAAGTATTCCACCATTTCAAAAACAACTCATTTGACAAACCCATATATATCAAATTCAATTACTTATTATTTAGACTTGAAATGTTTACTTAATGAATTCAATATAATCTAAGTAAAACCTTTATCTTCACATAACTGGATATTCTTTAAATTATTATATATTCATTTAAATCAACCTGATATTCATTAAAATCACTTTACACAAAAATCAAGTTATAAAAATCATATCCTTTAAAAATTCTAACTTTTTATTAAATTCCAATTTAACTTAATATTCATCATCAACCTTATTCTCTTTTAAGTCATTAAAACTCTAGAATTTAAATTTCAAATAAATGCTTGATCTCAAAAAAAATCAAACTTTATTTTATACTTCAAATCCATTTTATAAAAAGTTTAAACCCGGAATTTACTATATATAAATAACCTTTATTAACAACCAAATCAAAACTCATAAACCATATATATAGCTTTACAAACCATAGAAAACATTTCAAAATTATTTTATATATTTACCGCGGTGCCTGTATAAAATTTTCTACCCTATGGTCAAGTGATACGGATGTTTATCATTTCAATCCGCAATTTAAAATAAAAATGCGGTTGTATATCATTTCAAACCGCAATCCCGAATGAAATAGAAATGCATAACAACTTGCAATTAATAAAATTTATCATCCATTCATCCATCAAGTCATACATCCATTTATTACAGCCTTCATCCAATTTCAAACAATCATCAATACATAACAGGTGATAAATAATGGTATCAATTATCAGTTTTATACTTAAAGTAAATTTAATAACTGTTAATTGGCAGTTTATATGCAAAAATAAACGTAAATTTAACTGGAAGTTAATATGAAATAAAAATTTAACATAACTATGACTGGCAGTTAATATGCAAATAATTAAATTCAAACTGTCAAATTTATGCAATAAATTAAATAAATTAACAGTTAAATTAAATAAATGCAATTTAACAGAGATATTGAATAAAACATGCCAAACAGTCATAAATAAATTTCTACTCATATCTAAAATTTATTTAACAGACAAAAGAAGTTTTAGAAGTTGTGAGTGGGTTAAAACACTCACCTTTTGAATTTAAATCGAATTTAAATCCGATTTAAACCCAAAATTCCAACGGTCTCCAAATCTGCCCAAACCAACGTCAACGGATCTGAAATTAAATTACGATCCTAACAAAAGAAATTTCGCGTGAATCGGAGATCATATGAAAGAGTTATCATCGTTAAACGATTGGAAATAGAAATTAAAAATAAAATAAAATAAATAACAAACCACTCGACCCAGATGCCACGTCACAAGCTTCTTCCACGCGCACGGCTATAGGAAAAAAACGCGACTCCTCCTTCCTCATGCCCAAAACGCGACCCAACCGAAACCTAAGCAACACGATACCACGCCGCCGTCACCTCCTGCATGCCGCCGATCATTCCCTACGGCCATCCCCTCGACCCCCTCGTCGTTCGTGCCTCCCCTATGACGGCCGCCGCCAAATTTGCCTAACCCTAATTCGCTAATCCCAGCCGCCATGCTTCGATCTAGACCTAGCGACCAACCCCATCTAACTCCACGTGCCTCCCTCTCCAAAACCCATGTTTCAATTTTGCAAATTGAACCCTAAATCGAAAAGCCCCAAATCGACCATATGGTTTCGAAATTTGATCTATGACCGAATTTTTCTGGCTGGAACGAACGTCAATTGCAGAAGCAAACACCACCCGTGGATTCGTGTCGATTAAATCTACAACATATATTATTTTTAGAATTTTCTGAGGACTTCTAATTTTTAGCTTTGGATTTGGTTTGAAATTAGATCTGAAATTTGGATCCATTGAAGAAGAGAAAGAATTGAAGAAATGAACGTACGTCAAATGAGCATAGAATGGAGGCTAGGGTTCATCACAGGCTATTTATAGACAAACTGCAATAGAATAGGTGGGCACGAATTTATAAACGTGCTAACCGATAGTTTGCCCAAAAAGCCCGTTATGACTCCGGAACGACAATTGGATAACCCATATATCCAGATAGGTAATTTAAAATATTCTGAACGCGATGGAAAAGGTTTCACGTCAAAATTCGATCGTATGAAGAAGTTATGATGAAAACAATATTTTCAAATTGATTTCAAATTGATTTTAATTAAATCGATTGCAAGGCGTTTCGCGTTCGTACGATCAAACGACAAGTCCGATCGCTACGAAACTTGAAAGTCTACAATAATTCACCGATACGGATCCGATGAAACTGGTTTCGTCGAAATCCGAGTCCGTGACCAAAATGGCTATTTTTATATTAATTAAATAAATTGATTAAATCAAGTTTTATATTTTAAATTCTAAAATTTACAATTTATCATCTTTATATTACTCAAACACTTACAATGATTTTACACAAAGTTAGATGTCAAATAAATGTTGATGCAATCATATGTTTCAGCGTAAATCCAATTTTTATTATATACATTGAATTAAAAATTATACTTTCAATAATTACACTGAAATCACCATTCATTCTTTTTATTCAATTTATCTAATTGATTGCAATTAACCTTTTATCATCAATTAAATTCCAATATATTTATAGACTACATTTTCCATTAATTGCCTAAATTTATTTACGTAATATTAAATTTGTATTTATCGCAATGATTTCAAATTTAACTGAAGGAACTAAGTATATAACTCAAAATAGTTGTTGTAAGACTCTCAATCCTTCATTCATTGTTATTAATTAAAGTTGAACATCAATAAACTTCGTTTATTGATTTTAACATTTTGCTATTCAGTAAATACATTAAACGGGTAAACATAACATTTGAATTAAAATGCATTTCTCATGCATGCTTCATTTTATACAAATTTCCCTTTATTAGCTAAATCATGTTAACAAAACAAAATATATTATATGAATGGTTAAATTTTTCAATTGTCTCACATTGATCCGAAATCACCGACTTACAATTTATTTTTAATTACTAGATTTGCATTGATTACATCAAATTGAAATTTAATACGTATTATTTCTCAAATGAAATAAATCTTTGGATTTAAATTCCCAAATTTACAAATTAAGTCGTACCATAAATCTATGCTTTTATTATTCTACGTTTACACTCTCGTTACTCTTTAATTAATCACCAAGTAACGTTATCGTAAACCAACATAAATTTATATATTAAATCCTTACATTTATTTCTATATATCATGTTTGTTCCAACTTCATTTATTAATGCTATCCCCTTATTTTGGTTACTACTCATCAACTTGCTAAAACCTTACTACCTAAGTTTTTGTTATTGTAAACCTTAAACAATTTCATCAAAATTAAATATAAATTCCAAATTAAATCACCCATTTCAACATGCCACTTAATTAGGAAATTTATACTAATTGTTATCATAACTAAGTCCTACATTTGAATAAATTTATTAAATTTGAATGTTCATTAAGGTTTATACATTACCAACTTGTATTGATTTTATACAATCGCCATTTACTTTACATTTCATTACTATTCAATATATATTTATTCATAAATCAATTCGATATTTATTCTTCTTTCCTTCTATTTCATAAATAACCTAGTATACATTTACATACATTCATTTCATTCCATTCATTTATGGGTATTGCATTGAAATTTATTTACTAACTAATACCAACGTTATTATCATTTATTATAATTGGATTCCAAATTTTTATTCAATACCTTGAACAAATAACATATATATTAATCAAATCCTTTTTTCTACTTAATTCATTTGGATTTTATTCCAATTTCTATTAATAGGTCATAAGTCACCATTTACATAATTAAATTTAGCGTTTATTTCAATATTTGTTTATAATTTAAAGTTTCCACTAAATTAAATTACAAACTTATAAATTTTAACTAAATTTTAATCCACTAAATATACGGGTCGTTACACTCTCCCCCACTCAAAACTTTTCGTCCCCGAAAAGGAAAAGAAGGGAAAAAGAAGGATTAAATAACAATACATCTTATTCAAAATATTTAACTTATAACCAATAATTTATTAAATTTATTTCCTTAAATAAAATACACCCGTTTTATAATCATTATATCTTTTTACTTAAATTATTAAGATCGAAAAACATTTTTTTTAAATATTCTAAGTCTAAAATTTTATGGAATTCTTTTTTTTTTATAAAGTGAAATATTTAAGTGGTTTCAACCATTAACACCCAATCAATACAACAACCATCCTTTTCACAACCAGCATACACACCCAAAACAAAGCAACCATTCAATCAAGCAAACAAACAGTTGTTCGGGTTCAAAACTTGAAATTGTACGGAATGAAAAATAACTATCAAGTGCATCACTTACTCCACAGTCTTAGATGGAATGAAAATAGATTATTTATTCATCCAACAACTTCAAATTTCCTTACCCAACCAACCATAGATCAAACAATTACAATTTAAACCAACAAACCAAATTAACTTATTATAAATTCATTTCATACTTTAGTTGTTTGATTTCCTTTCTTTCATTTATTCAGTGATTACTTCATTTATTTTCATTCTTTTTCTTTTTATTTTATTCAGAAAATACTTCAACCCTTTTCTTAAATTTACAGTTTCTCTTTATCATATTACACTCATTTATTTTTACTTACTACTTGCTATTATTCATTCTTTTATTATTTCATGGTCTTATTTATCCACCCTTTAATTACTTAAGTTTATAATCATTCATTTGTCATACTTGCCTTTAATTATATTCTCTTATAGTAAAATCCCAATTATAACCTAAGTTTATAACATTAAATTCTCATTTATAATAGCAATTTCATTTGAATACTTCATTACCTACTCTTACTTGTACAAATTTCTATAACATTTCCTATTAAACATTTCAACTTTTATTATTTGGTAAGTTATATATGTTTTTTTTTAAAGATGTACTTGAAAGTTATACAAGTTTTATCTTATCCTTTAATTAAATTTAATGTTCACTAATAATAATCTTTATTTCCTAGGTTACAAATTTCCAATTACATTTAATACCATTTACAACCTATCATTAAATCTCTTATTTCCTTTAGAGGTTTTAATTTATTAATTACCTATGTTTAATTCACTACAATAATTGAAACAACTTATTAATGGTTCATTAATTATATATTCGTTTTATAAGTTACAACTTCAACTTATTTTTAATTTCATTCATTTATTTAATGCTAATATTTAATAATAGTAACATTTTAATTACACCAAATTTGTAACCTTATAACATCAATTCTTATAAAATGAACTTCCTTTATCCATTTACTGAGGTTTACAATCGTTTATTTACGTTGCTTCTCTTCCTATTGTATTAAATTTTTACTTTAATTAAAGGTTCAAATTGGCTACACTTAATTGTACTATTAATTATCTGGAACTTAAGAACCAAATTCCGGGTTTAATTTTAAATCACTTAAAATAATAGACAGATATCTACACTGAACATATATATCTAATTATAATTAAAATGATAAAATTCTCTTAACAAGTTTGCAATAAATTACTATAGTGGTCTTCCCACTTCGAAACTCGAAAATGAATGTTGATGATGCGTGCACTCATCACCGAAATTATTTTCCAGCGACAGAGAGGAAAGTACAAAACTTATTTTCTCAAATCCCTTTTATAACAATTTCTTTTAAATTATATTAAATATTTATATCAGAAAATAATTATAACAATATTATTATATTCCAAATCATTTGAAAGAAGTTTTCAAAAATCCCGGAACTTAAATTCTAAATTCCCAAATTAGATTTATTTATTTTTAATCTTATTTACCAATTATTTATAAATTTTATTCCTAACAACCAATATATTGCAACCAAATATAGATATCATTTGAAAATTTTATTTTATATATATAGAAAATATAATAGGCAAAATTATTTCATTTACCTATATAAAAACAAATATTATGTCAGTCTGTCCTATTAAGTGTTTAGAAATTCCAATTGATGTCACAACGTCCCATGCACCAACCAGAATTTATAAATACAAAACGGAACAGATCAACACAATATTAAAATCTTTTTATATCACTAACAAATATGCTCTCTCACGTATATACACTCAGCGACTCCCATAGGGTATTACTACCCTATTAGTAAAGAGTCAGACCCCACAAAGCTAAGGTTTATCGCTAAACCAAAGCTCTGATACCAACTGTAACATCCGCCTTTTCGCACGCTTTAAATCGACACACGTGCCAATTCAAACCATACGGAAGGGCGGATTGTTATGGGGTAAATAAGAAAAACAAGAAAGAAATAAAACAAAACAGAATCTCACAGCGGAAGGATAAAATATAATAATAAAATATACAGTTTATAAAGCTGTTTTACAAAACTATTGATTATATTATACAATACATCTCAGAGTATACATACCATATGACAATGCAGCGGAAAAATATGAGTGTAGTGGAATATAATTTATAATAATAACAGAAATCTCCGTCTTCGTCCTCCAAAGCCAAAGTCTTTGGTCCTGAAACGCTCGGACTGACCCAAGCGAATTGAAAAGACAAAACACTCGAGTCAGAACTAAAAGATCTTATGTAAGTTAAATTAACAAAAATAAATATGAGTGGAGTAACTCAAGAGATGCTCAGGATTTACATCTCCTAAGGATCCGTTAAACTATTTACTATGTAGTATATTGCGTTATTATAATAGTGTCTAATTGTAAAAAAAACTTACTTTTAAATAGCGTTAAGGGGTTACCCATATAGCCCTTAACACAAAATATATTCCCATAGTCTATACAGTACCGTAATCTCCCCCGTACTGGGCGTCGTCAAAGGGCACTCCATAGGTATGGTACAAAGCCAAAATCGTATAAGTTGCGCTAGGGTAGGTGACACGGCACAACTAGGCAATGCCAGGGTAGATATACCAATTGCTATCCGGGCTGGTGGTAACGCATAGCCGCAGCTACCGTCCACCTCGAACTAACACCACCAAATCAAAGAAATCAATAGTGGCCACCGAACAATCCAAAGTCAGAGTATAGTATCGAAGGAGTGCGTTCGATCAGAGGAATGACCTCATTGGCCCGAGAATCGCTCCTGTTTTAGCCACCTTATGCTAACTCACGGGAGTTGGGTCCACGTATTTACCTTACAGGAAACGTCGCCACCAACCTACTTCATTCTGGAATCTCCACCGCATACACGGTTAGTCAAAGTGGTTTTCGGTATCGACAGAGAGTATGTCCATATCCGATCCCGGTCTCTTTGCCAACCAATCGTTATTATAACACCGCGGTCATTTAAAAATAATTATACTTTAAAAACCATAATAAAATATCCATTTCAAAACCATATAAATATGATATCATTTCCTTTTAAAACCCGAATTAATACGATATCATTTTATTCCAATATATATACTTTCCAAAATCATAGGGTTTTCAAAGTAAATATTTAGAGGTCAAAACTCTTGAATATAAAATTTCAAATTATACTACCTTGAAAATCATAACTTTGAAACAAGTTTCCATCTCTTAAATGGTCAAATATTAGATTACTTTTATAAAACAAAATAGCTTCTTTACATTTCACTAATCAATTCCAAATATCGATTTAAACTTCCAAATACCAATTTAATTCTTATGTTTCAAAGCTTTAAGTATTTCACCATTTCAAAAACAACTCATTTGACAAACCCATATATATCAAATTCAATTACTTATTATTTAGACTTGAAATGTTTACTTAATGAATTCAATATAATCTAAGTAAAACCTTTATCTTCACAGAACTGGATATTCTTTAAATTATTATATATTCATTTAAATCAACCTAATATTCATTAAAATCACTTTACACAAAAATCAAGTTATAAAAATCATATCCTTTAAAAATTCTAACTTTTTATTAAATTCCAATTTAACTTAATATTCATCATCAACCTTATTCTCTTTTAAGTCATTAAAACTCTAGAATTTAAATTTCAAATAAATGCTTGATCTAAAAAAAAATCAAACTTTATTTTATACTTCAAATCCATTTTATACAAAGTTTAAACCCGGAATTTACTATATATAAATAACCTTTATTAATAACCAAATAAAAACTCATAAACCATATATATAGCTTTACAAACCATAGAAAACATTTCAAAATTATTTTATATATTTACCGCGGTGCCTGTATAAAATTTTCTACCCTATGGTCAAGTGATACGGATGTTGATCATTTCAATCCGCAATTTAAAATAAAAATGCGGTTGTATATCATTTCAAACCGCAATCCCAAATGAAATAGAAATGCATAACAACTTGCAATTAATAAAATTTATCATCCATTCATCCATCAAGTCATACATCCATTTATCACAGCCATCATCCAATTTCGAACAATCATCAATACATAACAGGTGATAAATAATGGTATCAATTATCAGTTTAATACTTAAAGTAAATTTAATAACTGTTAATTGGCAGTTTATATGCAAAAATAAACGTAAATTTAACTGGCAGTTAATATGAAATAAAAATTTAACATAGCTATGATTGGCAGTTAATACGCAAATAATTAAATTCAAACTGTCAAATTTATGCAATAAATTAAATAAATTAACAGTTAAATTAAATAAATGCAATTTAACAGAGATATTGAATAAAACATGCCAAATAGTCATAAATAAATTTCTACTCATATCTAAAATTTATTTAACAGACATAAGAAGTTTTAGAAGTCGTGAGTGGGTTAAAACAATCACCTTTTGAATTAAATCGAATTTAAATCCGATTAAACCCAAAATTCCAACGGTCTCTAAATCTGTCCAAACCAGCGTCAACGGATCCGAAATTAAATTACGATCCTAACAAAAGAAATTTCGCGTGAATCGGAGATCGTATGAAAGAGTTATCATCGTTAAACGATTGGAAATAGAAATTAAAAATAAAATAAATAACAAACCACTCGACCCAGATGCCACGTCACAAGCTTCTTCCACGCGCATGGCTACAGGAAAAAAACGCGACTCCTCCTTTCTCATGCCCAAACGCGACCCAACCGAAACCTAAGCAACACGATACCATGCCGCCGTCACCTCCTGCATGCCGCCGATCATTCCCTACGGCCACCCCCTCGACCCCCTCGTCGTTCGTGCCTCCCTTGTGACAGCCGCCACCAAATTTGCCTAACCCTAATTCGCTAATCCCAGCTGCCATGCTTCGATCTAGACCTAGCGACCACCCCCATCCAACTCCAGGCGCCTCCCTCTCCAAAACCCATGTTTCAATTTTGCAAATTGAACCCTAAATCGAAATGCCCCAAATCGACCATATGGGTTTCGAAATTTGATCTCTGACCGAATTTTTCTGGCTGGAATGAACGTCAATTGCAGAAACAAACACCACCCGTGGATTCGTGTCGATTAAATCTACAACATATATTATTTTTAGAATTTTCTGAGGACTTCTAATTTTCAACTTTGGATTTGGTTTGAAATTATATCTGAAATTTGGGTCCATTGAGGAAGAGAAAGAATTGAAGAAATGAACGTACAACAAATGAGCATAGAATGGAGGCTAGGGTTCATCACAGGCTATTTATAGACAAACAGCAATAGAATAGGTGGGCACGAATTTATAAACATGCTAACCGATAGTTAGCCCAAAAAGCCCGTTATGACTCCGGAACGACAATTGGATAACCCATATATCTAGATAGGTAATTTAAAATATTCTGAACGCGACGGAAAAGGTTTCACGTCAAAATTCGATCATATGAAGAAGTTATGATGAAAACAATATTTTCAAATTGATTTCAAATTGATTTTAATTAAATCGATTTCAAGGCGTTTCGCGTTCGTACGATCAAACGACAAGTTCGATCGCTACGAAACTTGAAAGCCTACAATAATTCACCGATACGGATCCAATGAAACTGGTTTCGTCGAAATCCGAGTCCGTGACCAAAATGGCTATTTTTATATTAATTAAATAAATTGATTAAATCAAGTTTTATATTTGAAATTCTAAAATTTACAATTTATCATCTTTATATTACTCAAACACTTACAATGATTTTACACAAAGTTAGATGACAAATAAATGTACAGCGTAAATCCAATTTTTATTATATACATTGAATTAAAAATTATACTTTCAATAATCACACTGAAATCACCATTCATTCTTTTTATTCAATTTATCTAATTGATTGCAATTAACCTTTATCATCAATTAAATTCCGCTATATTTATAGACTACATTTTCCATTAATTGCCTAAATTTATTTACGTAATATTAAATTTGTATTTATTGCAATGATTTCAAATTTAACTGCAGGAACTAAGTATATAACTCAAAATAGTTGTTGTAAGACTCTCAATCCTTCATTCATTGTTATTAATTAAAGTTGAACATCAATAAACTTCGTTTATTGATTTTAACATTTTGCTATTCAGTAAATACATTAAACGGGTAAACGTAACATTTGAATTAAAATGCATTTCTCATGCATGCTTCATTTTATACAAATTTCCCTTTATTAGCTAAATCATGTTAACAAAACAAAATATATTATACGAATGGTTAAAATTTTCAATTGTCTCACATTGATCCGAAATCACCGACTTACAATTTATTTTTAATTACTAGATTTGCATTGATTACATCAAATTGAAATTTAATACGTATTATTTCTCAAATGAAATAAATCTTTGGATTTAAATTCCCAAATTCACAAATTAAGTCCTACTATAAATCTTTGCTTTTATTATTCTACGTTTACACTCTCGTTACTCTTTAATTAATCACCAAGTAATGTTATCGTAAACCAACATAAATTTATATATTAAATCCTTACATTTATTTCTATATATCCTATTTGTTCCAACTTCATTTATTAATGCTATCCCCTTATTTTGGTTACTACTCATCAACTTGCTAAAACCTTACTACCTAAGTTTTTGTTATTATAAACCTTAAACAATTTCATCAAAATTAAATATAAATTCCAAATTAAATCACCCATTTCAACATGCCACTTAATTAGGAAATTTATACTAATTGTTATCATAACTAAGTCCTACATTTGAATAAATTTATTAAATTTGAATGTTCATTAAGGTTTATACATTACCCAACTTGTATTGATTTTATACAATCGCCATTTACTTTACATTTCATTACTATTCAATATATATTTATTCATAAATCAATTCGATATTTATTCTTCTTTCCTTCTATTTCATAAATAACCTAGTATACATTTACATACATTCATTTCATTTCATTCATTTATGGGTATTGCATTGGAATTTATTTATTAACTAATACCAACGTTATTATCATTTATTATAATTGGATTCCAAATTTTTATTCAATACCTTGAAAAAAAAACATATATATTAATCAAATCCTTTTTTCTACTTAATTCATTTGGATTTTATTCCAATTTCTATTAATAGGTCATAAGTCACCATTTACATAATTAAATTTAGCGTTTATTTCAATATTTGTTTATAATTTAAAGTTTCCACTAAATTAAATTACAAACTTATAAATTTTAACTAAATTTTAAACCACTAAATATATGGGTCGTTACATCTACAATTTACTATGACAACACAAGCGTTGTAAATTTATTGAAAAATCCTATAAATCACTCCAAAATTAAACATATTGATATTGGACATTATTTTCTTCATGATAATATAGAAAAAGAAAATATATCGCTAGATTTTGTACCATCATAAAGCCAAACAGAAAATATATTTACAAAACCCTTAAACGAAAATATTTTTATGAAATTACAACGAGAACTAGCAATTATGTAACAACCGGGCATTTTCAACCATTCGCATCCATTATAAGTGCATAGGCAGATACTCATGCCGGAGTTGAATTGCTCAAAATACCGTGTTGTAAATAAAATTTTGGCAAACCTCAGAATATACAGTAAATAAAAATCATAGATCTCAGACACAGAGTATATAAAAATGCAGCGGAAGAAAAGGAGATAGTAGTTCATGAAGCTACTATATAAAATATAAGATACATCAGAGTTAAATAAGATACAACAGAAGAGTAACAGGATACATCAGGTACAAATCAGATACATCACTGAACCACTGGATACTGAAGAAAAAAATAGATGGCTGGATCTTCAAGAAAAGCTCCAACGCCGAAGGTGAATCTTGAATGCTAACTCAATCAATCTGACCCGAGCGTAAAGCAAAATACAAAACCCTCAAGTCAGGACATAAATACTTATAAACTGTAAATCAACTCAAGTGAACAGTAACAAAATGCATCAGTAACTTAAAGGATGCTTGGGACCGTCCATCCTCTAAGGATCCGTTAAACTATTTACTATGTAGTAATATATGCTATATACGGTAGTGTCTAATCAGTAAAGTATAATCATATAGAAAATAGCGTTAAGGGGATGGTGAACCTTAACGCGGTCGGATCTTTAAAACCAAAATCGTAGTGGGCTCGATATAAGGATATGACACGGCACGCAAGGAAATGCCAGGGTGGATATACCGTTTGCACTCCCGGACCGGTGGTGACGGCAAACCAGCAGCTTCCGCCCACCTCGAACAATACCCCCGAATCAAAATGGCGCCACATATCGAATCACAAAAGTAATAGAATGGTTTCCGATGGAGCATGCTCGATGAAAGGGTGCGACCCTTTGTGTAGCCCGGTATAGCTCCTGTTTAAGTCATATATGCCAACTCACGGGAGTTGGGTCCACGTAATATACCTCGAGAACGTCGCCACCATCCTACTTCATTCTGGAATCTCCACCGCGTACACAGTTGTTAAAGTGGTTTTCGGTATTGGCCGGCTATAAGACAATATCTGATCCCGGTCTCTTTAACAACCAATCGTTATTATAACCCGTAGTTATAACTTTAAAACAATATTTTATACTTCAAAATAAAATATCCTTTTCAATCCAAATCTTTATCAAAATAAAGATTAAATCTTCCAAAACCATTTCAATATATCATCGTAAAATATCTTTCAATTCAAATATTTATCAAAATAAATATCAAGTCATTTCTAACCATTACAATATATTAAATTTTCATACCCTTTCAACACTACCTTTCAAATCATTTTAATATATCAAAACATCATAACCTTTCAAAGCTTCAGTTCCAAAATATCATATCTTTCATAACTTCTTTTTAAATCATGTTAATATCAAAATGTCCTATCTTTCAAACTCCGTTTTCAAATCATTTAATATCAAAAATATCATATCTTTCAAAACTTCGTTTCAAATCATTTTAATATATCAAAATATCATATCCTTTCAAAACTTCGTTTCAAATCATTTTAATATATCAAAATATCGTATCTTTTCAAACTTCATTCATTTCAAATCATTATTCATTTTATTAAATCTAAAATACCATTTCAATTCATATTTCAAAACAGTTTATATTCCAAAAATTCTTTTTTATCATTTCAATGAAGTTATTATGTTTTATAATTAAATAATTAAATTTCCAAAAATTTCAACTTCCAAAGTTTATTTATTCACTTAAGTTTATCAAAATCGTGAAAATTCACTTTTCGCATCATTTAGAAAACTTATACGGAAAGTTACATTCAAAACAGTTCAATTTAATAAAAGACAGCATTTTAAAATGTTATAATAGGTTTACTTAAATTCGAATAACTTAGTTAAATTCAAAAATTATAACACTTACAAAGATTGCTATAATAGCTTTTAATTCAACTTAGCTTTTTAGTTCATTATCATCAACTACAGCGTTTACAAATGCTGTAATATCATTTACATTGTAATTAATAGCATTTCAAAAATGCATTCAATTAACTTCAAATATTCAATAAAATTTCTCAACCAATTATATTTTTATTAAAAACATTTTTAACTTATAAAATCGTACATTTTCACATTTATAAACATCATTTAATTTTCCTCAAATTCATGATTTTATAAAGTTAAATTTCCATTCAAAAATCAAGATTTAATAATAATTCACTTATTAAATTGCAATGTTGAATTTTTAAAATCCATTACATTAAATTTCAACTTAACACTTAAGTTCAAATTCTAAAATATAACTTTGTTTTATTTTTATTTACTTAACTAAAAGTTCACTTTTACGTCAATTTCATAAATTTCCAGTTTTAGTTATATTTCAAAATTTCAACTTACAATATTCATTCATTTCACATTTCAACTTTATTAAAATCATTAATATGATATAACTTTAAATTAATTTAAATTCAAATTATGATAAATTTATCATAATTTCATATTCAATTAAATTTCCAATTATAATTAAATCATAATTTCCAAAATAACTCACATTCAAAATTTCTAACTATTTCATTAATTCATTGCACTTACAATTATTCAGAAAATCAATAATAATTTACAAAAATCCCTTTTTTTTAAAAATCAAAATATTATAATAATTAAATTTCTAAAATATTTAAAATTTTAGAAAAACATATTTTAACTACGGGCCTGCATATAATTTTCTACGCTAGGTAAAGTGATATGGGTAATATATCATTTCAACCCATAATTTACAAAGAAAATCCGGGTGTTATCATTTCAAACCCGCAATCCCAAGTCAAAATGAAAAATTTAAAACCATTCAGGCCTATCATTTCAGCCCATAACATTTTTTTCTAACAGGGTACTTGCAGTGTGATCATATGCAGAAATAATATAAACAAGGTCAATATCACAATATACAGTCATATATCAGATGTCAGGTGAAAATTAACAGTTTTAACATGGTAATAATATGGTAATAACATGGCATAGCATATCATATGATCATCATTAACTTGCGTAAACATTTTTTATTACTAAACACTTGTCATCAATTCAGTTTCATAAGTATAAAAGTCAAAGTGAGAAAGACTCACTTTTTCAAGCTGAAGACCAAAACAACAAACATAAGAGCGGTTCCAAAAGTATGACAAGCATGATACAGCACGACTTTTGATTTGAATGAATGAAGAGCTGATATTTGTCTTGTAAACAATAACCAAAACAAGAAATACACACATAAATATTCAACGCAAAACAATGTTGAAACACTGAAAATACGAAGCAACAAAGGAATAGATTACTTGAACTTGCTTTAACCATTCAAATGCTTGGCCTAGGAGGTTCTTGGGTTCAGCCATGATGATGATATAGCTCAGGTTTGGCACCATAACTCACGGCTAGAAGGAGTATGGAGTGGTAGGTTTATAACATGAAGCATTCAATTGATCAAGGCAACATATATGAAGTTTTTGAGCACAACAAGGCTCGGCCTTGGGTCGAGTGGGGATTGGCCATACTTGTACAGGTTTGGACAGTAGATGGAGAGGTGTGGGGAGGTCTAGAAAAGGTGGTGGTGGCGGCCTATGGTGGTGGCCAATATGGTGGATGAAGATATGAAGTGATAGGGTGGCTATCATGAATGTTTCAAGGCTTTATGCATTGTTTTTGTGGAGTTTTGGTTCATGGAGTCTTGGCCATGTCAATTTCAGATCTAGACAGAGGCTAAGATGAAGTGTAGTGGTGGTAGCAAGGTGGTGGTCGTGGCTAGAGGTGGTGGCCATGGTGAAGTATGAAGGTGGTGAAGTAATAGTGGTGGCTAGTGCATTGTTTTGGACATTATTTGCAAATTTTGTGGAGTTTTGTCACCAAGAGAGGTGTGGCCATGGATGGATCTGAAATGATGGCTGGAGATGATGCCAAGGAAGAGTGGTAGGGGATGGTGGAGAGTATGGTGGTGATTGTGGGTGGTAGAGGCCAATCCAGAAAGCATAGAAAACTAGGCAAAATACATAGAAAACGAGAAGAAAAAGGTAGAAAAAAGATGTAGCCATTACTAGATTTTTTTCTCAATATGGAGGCCATGATTTTTAGGGTTTTGGACCTTGAAAATTTGTGAATAATATGAGGGAGTCGGCTGCAAAGGATGAGGAAAGGAATGGCTAAGATAAGTTGATGTATTAATTGCATAAAGAAACGGATAAAACGCCTTTACGTTTCAGGCTTTTAAGATCTCTTAACTTTCTAAACCTTTTGCATTTCCTTTTCTTTTTAATTTTATAAAAACAAAATAAAATCAGAAATGTTATTTAAAACCGAAACTAAGTAAGAATAAAATAAAATAAATAATTTATTTTAAGTAAAATAGAAAAAGAAAATAAGAAATTGCTTAAAAATAGCAACCCTGACATAAAAATTACAAGAAAATCTCCAATGACTTTGGAAAATTTATTACTTCACAAAAAAAATATTTTAACACAAAATTTGAATTAAAAATGGTTTTAAAATTTTTTTAAGGTAAAATAATAATTTAATTTTTATTAAATAAAAGTTAAATAAAGAAAAATGCAGTAAATACCAACTAGGCTTTATAAATTGAAATAAATTCAAATAAACTTTAGAAAAATTATATTATCATTTTAAAAATACTTAAAAGTCAAAATATACATAATATAACATATTATCACATATTAAAATAAAATATAACAAAGAAGAAGTAATTTATACAATTTAAAATAGTCATTGTAAATAACCCTATATACGCACAATATTGTAAAGGGTATAACTTTCACAATTTACATCCGATTTCAACGAAACCGAAAGTGATGTTCTTAGAATTTTATGTACTTTCATAATAAAAGAAAAAATTAAAATTTTAAACTTTTAAAATTTTAAGTTGAAAGTCACAGTTTGACTATTTTGACCAAAATCAGCATTTCGGGCAAATATTCAACTTACACAAGTTTGGAATTATAACACATATAAAATCAAGATTTATATTTAAATAATAAAATTTAATCATTCCAAATAAGTAAAATAAGTTTTGAAATCAAAATTTTATATTAAAATAATTAAAATATACAATAAAATAATTACAAAATACAGGGTTGTTACACTCTCCCCCACTCAAAACTTTTCGTCCCCGAAAAGGAATGGGGTATGGAAGGGCACAGAAAAGATAGAGTGAAATAGGATTAAGATAAGATGAAAAGAAGATTGAAGTTATACCTGATAACTGTTGTTATAGGTAAGTTTAACAAGGTGGAGGTGATCTTTCCAAGATCCTCCAGAATCAAGAACACAAGCACGAAAAAGGTGGATTCAAAATGATTACCAAAGGTCTATCAAAGATTATAGAAAGATTTTTTAAAAGAAAGATTATAGAAAGATGCCTATACCGGTCTATAGCAAGGTAAGGATGATAAGGACAACCAAAAGATAGTTTGAAAAACAAAATAAGGAAATGAATTTGAAAGCATGGAGATTTCAACTTAAACAGAGAATAAATCTTTACACAAGTTAAATAAATCTTAACTATCTCAAATTTCATTATTTTATTATCCAATCATCTAAAATTAACCATTTTTTAAAACCATGGGTTTGAAAAATAATCATTTATTGCACTCACAATGTACTTAATAAATTTTATTCTTCTTTATTCCTAATCAAAATTAAATTTATTCCTCTCAATACATTTATCACTTATGTTAAACATACTTACACTTATTATAACTACTTTCTTTTATTCTTAGTTCTTTTAAAATTAATTTATTGTAAGTTATTCAATTACCCTTTATTATATTTACCCCTGTTAATCATTAAAATTTAAGTATATAACATTTATTATAACCACTCAGATTTTATTTATAAAATCTTTTTATATCGTATATTATCCAATTACATTTTTAACTTCTGAAATTTTGGTAATTTATATTTGAATGCAATTGTATTATACAAATAAAATTTCCAATTCAATCATTTCAAGCTTAAATCATTTATTCAACTTTTTTTATTTTCTTTTTATAATTGAAATTATTCTTTAAAAATAGAATTTAAGAATTAAATTTCCGATTTCTTCAGACCATTTAGAGATAAGAAATAATATATATACATATATAATATGTCAAATCAAATTTCAATCATATATATATATATATATATATTATAAATCAAGTCGCATTTTAGAAATTCAAATCAATTTAATTTCCCAAAACAAAGCTGTAGCAAGACTACAGAACCGTCTCTTAACTTCGAAACTCGAAAATGAATGTCGATGATGTCGCGATCATCACCGAAGTTATTTTCCAGCGACAAAGAGAAGAGCACTAATTTTAAACCTTTAAATTTCTTTGAAAACAAATTCTATTCAAAATACTTTAAATAATATAACCTTTTAAAACTTTAAACCAAAGTTCGAAATAATCGGAATTTAAATCCTCAAATTCTTGTTTTAAATTCATTTCAGTTCCCAAATAAATTTCTAAACAAATATTTATAGATCTATTTGTAGAACAATAAATGATAAATCAAGTATTATCATTTCAAATTATCAATTTAAATCATTTCATTAAGTTCCATAAATTTATTTATATATCAAAATTTATTTCATTAACCAATATTTTTTTTAAAATATATTGTGTCCGTTTGTTCTGTCAAAGTGTTTTGGAAATCTTATCGATAGCGCTGATCAGACGTATCGATCAGAAACCCAACTCAACATCAACAACTCAAACAACACAATATATAAAACATTTTAATTTTAAATACTAGTTTACAAATACACTATACATGAATAGATTTTCAAAGAAGGATAGAGATTAAAATTTTTGATTAACACAAATCAAAGGAGATTATGATTTAAAAATAAGTTGGAAACGAGGATGACATGATTAAATAACAGAATAGGAAGATGGATAGGCTTATATAAATCACGGGCAACCTTAACCGGGTCAACCGTGACTTAAAGAATAAGATCAATGTTGATTTTTCTAGGGTAAATCTACATTCGATCTCAATAGTTAGAGTTTGAAATAACAAAAGATATTAGCATCTAAACCAAGGATAGAAAGAATCTCTGGTGAATCGATGCTAACTGCAAAGGAGTTTTCCCCCTTTTTCAATTAAATTTGAAATTGGTGTGACTGCCGACTCACTAGAAAGATCATTCGAAGCGGAGTTATGGGTTACTCCAGAATCAAAAGAAGATGAATAGTGAGGGATACGAATGGATTTTGGAACAGTAGGGAATGTTCCAAAATTCAAAGGAATCGAGTCAAAAGGGAGAGATTCAAACTCGAATGAAAGTGATTCTGTAAATACATTCACTCCATATGCTGAGTTTTGCCTAGAGCTACCAAAGCTCTGATACCAACTGTAACAACTAGGCATTTTCAACCATTCGCATCCATTATAAGTGCATAGGCAGACACTCATGCCGGAATTGAATTGCTCAAAATACCGTGTTGTAAATAAAATTTTGGCAAACCTCAGAATATACAGTAAATAAAAATCACAGATCTCAGACACAGAGTATATAAAAATGCAGCGGAAGAAAATGAGATAGTAGTTCATGAAGCTACTATATAAAATATAAGATACATCAGAGTTAAGTAAGATACAACAGAAGAGTAACAGGATACATCAGGTACAAATCAGATACATCACTGAACCACTGGATACTGAAAAAAAATAGATGGCTGGATCTTCAAGGAAAGCTCCAACGCCGAAGGTGAATCTTGAATGCTAACTCAATCAATCTGACCCGAGCGTAAAGCAAAATACAAAACCCTCGAGTCAGGACATAAATACTTATAAACTGTAAATCAACTCAAGTGAACAGTAACAAAATGCATCAGTAACTTAAAGGATGCTTGGGACCGCCCATCCTCTAAGGATCCGTTAAACTATTTACTATGTAGTAATATACGCTATATACGGTAGTGTCTAATCAGTAAAGTATAATCATATCGAAAATAGCGTTAAGGGGATGGTGAACCTTAACGCGGTCGGATCTTTAAAACCAAAATCGTAGTGGGCTCGATATAAGGATATGACACGGCACGTAAGGAAATGCCAGGGTGGATACACCGTTTGCACTCCCGGACCGGTGGTGACGGCAAGCCAGCAGCTTCCGCCCACCTCGAACAATACCCCCGAATCAAAATGGCGCCACATATCGAATCACAAAAGTAATAGAATGGTTTCCGATGGAGCATGCTTGATGAAAGGGTGCGACCCTTTGTGTAGCCCGGTATAGCTCCTGTTTAAGTCATATATGCCAACTCACGGGAGTTGGGTCCACGTAATATACCTCGAGAACGTCGCCACCATCCTACTTAATTCTCGAATCTCCACCGCGTACACGGTTGTTAAAGTGGTTTTCGGTATTGGCCGGCTATAAGACAATATCCGATCCCGGTCTCTTTAACAACCAATCGTTATTATAACCTGTAGTTATAACTTTAAAACAATATTTTATAATTCAAAATAAAATATCCTTTTCAATCCAAATCTTTATCAAAATAAAGATTAAATCATTTCCAAAACCATTTCAATATATCATCGTAAAATATCTTTCAATTCAAATATTTATCAAATTAAATATCAAGTCATTTCTAACCATTTCAATATATTAAATTTTCATACCCTTTCAACACTACCTTTCAAATCATTTTAATATATCAAAATATCATAACCTTTCAAAGCTTCAGTTCCAAAATATCATATCTTTCAGAACTTCTTTTTAAATCATGTTAATATCAAAATGTCCTATCTTTCAAACTCCGTTTTCAAATCATTTAATATCAAAAAATATCATATCTTTCAAAACTTCGTTTCAAATCATTTTAATATATCAAAATATCATATCCTTTCAAAACTTCATTTCAAATCATTTTAATATATCAAAATATCATATCTTTTCAACTTCATTCATTTCAAATCATTATTCATTTTATTAAATCTAAAATACCATTTCAATTCATATTTCAAAACAGTTTATATTCCAAAAATTCTTTTTTATCATTTCAATGAAGTTATTATGTTTAATAATTAAATTATTAAATTTCCAAAAATTTCAACTTCCAAAGTTTATTTATTCACTTAAGTTTATCAAAACCGTGAAAATTCACTTTTCGCATAATTTAGAAAACTTATACGGAAAGTTACATTCAAAACAGTTCAATTTAACAAAAGACAACATTTTAAAATGTTATAATAGGTTTACTTAAATTCGAATAACTTAGTTAAATTCAAAAATTATAGCACTTACAAAGATTGATATAATAGCTTTTAATTCAACTTAGCTTTTTAGTTCATTATCATCAACTACAGCGTTTACAAATGCTGTAATATCATTTACATTGTAATTAATAGAATTTCAAAAATGCATTCAATTAACTTCAAATATTCAATAAAATTTCTCAACCGATTATACTTTTATTAAAAACATTTTAACTTATAAAATCATACATTTTCACATTTATAAACATCATTTAATTTTCCTCGAATTCATGATTTTATAAAGTTAAATTTCCATTCAAAAATCAAGATTTAATAATAATTCACTTATTAAATTGCAATGTTGAATTTTTAAAATCCATTACATTAAATTTCAAATTAACACTTAAGTTCAAATTCTCAAATATAACTTTTTTTTATTTTTATTTACTTAACTAAAAGTTCACTTACGTCAATTTCATAAATTTCCAGTTTTAGTTATATTTCAAAATTTCAACTTACAATATTCATTCATTTCACATTTCAACTTTATTAAAATCATTAATATGATATAAAAATTACTTTAAAGTCATTTAAATTCAAATTATCATAAATTTATCATAATTTCATATTCAATTAAATTTCCAATTATAATTAAATCAAAATTTCCAAAATAACTCACATTCAAAATTTCTAACTATTTCATTAATTCATTGCACTTACAATTATTCAGAAAATCAATAATAATTTACAAAAATCCCTTTTTTTTAAAATCAAAATATTATAATAATTAAATTTCTAAAATATTTAAAATTTGAGAAAAACATATTTTAACTACGGGCCTGTATATAATTTTCTACGCTAGGTAAAGTGATATAGGTAATATATCATTTCAACCCATAATTTACAAAGAAAATCCGGGTTTTATCATTTCAAACCCGCAATCCCAAGTCAAAATGAAAAATTTAAAACCATTCAGGCCTATCATTTTAGCCCATAACATTTTTTTTCTAACAGGGAACTTGCAGTGTGATCAGATGCAGAAATAATATAAACAAGGTCAATATCACTATATACAGTCATATATCAGATGTCAGGTGAAAATTAACGGTTTTAACATGGTAATAATATGGTAATAACATGACATAGCATATCATATGATCATCATTAACTTGCATAAACATTTTTTATTACTAAACACTTGTCATCAATTCACTTTTCATAAGTATAAATGTCAGAGTGAGAACGACTCACTTTTTCAAGCTGAAGACCAAAACAACAAACATAAGAGCGCTTCCAAAAGTATGACAAGCATGATACAACATAACTTTTGATTTGAATGAATGAAGAGCCTTGATATTTGTCTTGTAAACAATAACCAAAACAAGACAATACACACATAAATATTCAACGCAAAACAATGTTGAAACACTGAAAATACGAAGCAACAAAGGAATAGATTACTTGACCTTGCTTTAACCATTGAAATGCTTGGCCTAGGAGGTTCTTGGGTTCAGCCATGATGATGATATAGCTCAGGTTTGGCACCATAACTCACGGCTAGAAGGAGCATGAAGTGGTAGGGTTATAACATGAAGCATACAATTGATCAAGGCAACATATATGAAGTTTTTGAGCACAACAAGGCTCGGCCTTGGGTCAAGTGGGGCTTGGCCATACTTGTACAGGTTTGGACAGTAGATGGAGGGGTGTGGGGAGGTCTAGAAAAGTTGGTGGTGGCGGCCTATGGTGGTGGCCAATATGGTGGATGAAGATATGAAGTGATAGGGTGGCTATCATGAATGTTTCAAGGCTTTATGCATTGTTTTTGTGGAGTTTTGGTTCATGGAGTCTTGGCCATGTCAATTTCAGATCTGGACAGAGGCTAAGATGAATTGTAGTGGTGGTAGCAAGGTGGTGGTCATGGCTAGAGGTGGTGGCCATGGTGAAGTATGAAGGTGGTGAAGTAATAGTGGTGGCTAGTGCATTGTTTTGGACATTATTTGCAAATTTTGTGGAGTTTTGTCACCAAGAGAGGTGTGGCCATGGGTGGATCTGAAATGATGGCTGGAAATGATGCCAAGGAAGAGTGGTAGGGGATGGTGGAGAGTATGGTGGTGATGGTGGGTGGCAGAGGCCAATCCAGAAAGCATAGAAAACTAGGCAAAATACATAGAAAATGAGAAGAAAAAGGTAGAAAAAAGATGCAGCCATTACCAGATTTTTTTCTCAAGATGGAGGCCATGATTTTTAGCGTTTTGAAGATTGAAAATTAGTGAACAATATGAGGGAGTCGGCTGCAAAGGATGAGGAAAGGAATGGGTAAAATAAATTGATATATTAATTGTAAAAAGAAACGGATAAAACGCCTTTACGTTTCAGGCTTTTAAGATCTCTTAACTTTCTAAACCTTTTGCATTTCCTTTTCTTTTTAATTTTATAAAAACAAAATAAACCCAGAAATGTTATTTAAAACCGAAACTAAGTAAGAATAAAATAAAATAAATAATTTATTTTGAGTAAAATAGAAAAAGGAAATAAGAAATTGCTTAAAAATAGCAACCCTGACATAAAAATTACAAGAAAATCTCCAATGACTTTGGAAAATTTATTACTTCACAAAAAAAATATTTTAACACAAAATTTGAATTAAAAATGGTTTTAAAACATTTTCAAGGTAAAATAATAATTTAATTTTTATCAAATAGAAAGTAAAATAAATAAAAATGCAGTAAATACCAACTAGGCTTTATAAATTGAAATAAATTCAAATAAACTTTAGAAAAATTATATTATCATTTTAAAAATACTTAAAAGTCAAAATATACATAATATAACATATTATCACATATTAAAATAAAATATAAGAAAGAAGAAGTAATTTATACAATTTAAAATAGTCATTGTAAATAACCCTATATACGCACAATATTGTAAAGGGTATAACTTTCAAAATTTACATCCGATTTCAACGAAATGAAAAGTGGTGTTCTTAGAATTTTATGTACTTTCATAATAAAAGAAAAAATTAAAATTTTAAACTTTTAAAATTTTAAGTTGAAAATCACAGATTGACTATTTTGACCAAAATCAGCATTTCAGGCAAATATTCAACTTACATAAGATTGGAATTATAACTCATATAAAATCAAGATTTATATTTAAATAATAAAATTTAATCATTCCAAATAAGTAAAATAAGTTTTTAAATCAAAATTTTATATTAAAATAATTAAAATATACAATAAAATAATTACAAAATACAGGGTTGTTACAAATTATATCGTTACATGAATTATAACTTGATATAATTTTATAAAAAAATTTAAAATAACTTTTTTTCAAAATTGAAGCGGCTGACCCACGTACTCATGTCTCTTGGGAGGAAGTTCTATGCAGTTCCAATGCACTACTATAATTTTTCAAAGAAATGCGTGCACCAACCATCTCCACAACGTCCCCAAGTGTTGTCGAACTCTTAGGAACAAAGCCTTAAAAGTCCTCAAGCATCACCAAACTCTTGGCAATATGGTAATGAATGGTCTCCTCTCCATCCATTAGAAGAAATCACTAAGGTTGAACCGCACTCGTACGTTTCAAAAAATTATAAAAATTAAGTCATTTCGCATATAGTTTTAATTTGAATAAGTTGTATGTTTTCTTGAATAAGAAGTATAAATTTTATAATAATATTAGATTATAGCTAGAAAACACACACACACACACATATGTATATATTGTTTATCTAAATTAGGAAAACATTGAAGAAAAGTTAAACTTTTGATAAATCAATAGATTCAATCGACTGGTAGAGAATGATCAATCGACTGAATATTCAAAGTAAATTGAATTTTTTACCCTACAGTCAGTCGACTGAATGGTTCGATCCTGTCAAATGAATACCCCTAAAATTGCACTGTAAACATGCGGCCTTGTTTTCTCTGCAACTTAGTTAACCGGTTCCCCATTTCGATCGATTGAAGCTTCAATATATGTGCATTTGACTCAACATTCAGTAGACCAGGTCCAAACATTCAGTCGACTGTATTTCCTTAAATTACACTGTAAACTTGCGGCATGAAAATCCCTACTCTTCTTTCTCATTTACCACTTACCCAAACTACTTCACTTCAGCAGAAACCCTAGCCTCCACTACACAAAATCAATTTTTTCTTCAAATCCATTCAAATCAATAGCACTTCGAACCAAATGTACTTGCGAATCCACTGCTGGTCCTTTCGAAAGGTAAATTTGCTCTTGGCTTCACAACGAGATGGTAGTAACATGATTCAATTCAATGAATAATTCTCGAATCAATGAAGGATCTTTCGTCAGGTTCATTGATTCAAACAGATATGCCATTCGAGAAATTGCAGAAGCTAGTGGCATCAATCATTTAATTGGGTATGACTCAAATAATCTCAAAAAATTACTCTCTTAATTAAGTTGTTCATCGCCACTATGAATTTAGATCACCAAGAACCATGGAATAAAGACGATTGTATTGGACCTTGGTTTGCGACATCAAAATTTATCTCCCTCTTCAAAGACTTGGCCATATTCTCCAATGTCTATCCGAAGGAGTGGATATCGAAGATATTGAAGTCGACATGTATAACCGAGACAAAGTCTCTCGTCGTTTTTTTATTGGATGACTTGACAATCCTGAAATCCGTTGCCTTATGTCCAAAGGCCCGTATTCTTCATCGCTCTCTTATTCGATCTCTACAACCTCGTATCAGCAGCTATGAGAAAGTATGCAAGAGAGATTTCCAACTTCTCTACGCTATTTACCCTTATCAAAGGGTAAATTAGGCTAAAATTGTTTTATACAAGTTTCTTACCGTCAATGATAAGAGGAACTACACGACATTCAATTTTGAGCGTACACAATGCATATTCTTCAAAATTTTAGGGTCTCTTCTCCTGATGCCGATTTCAGAACTATTGGGGAACTTAACTCAAAGACTATAAGTCTTATGAATCATCCAAAATGCCCAGAAGCTCAACAAATCATAAGTTTTCAACATTGGGCCCTAATAAATCAAGGAATTCCTCAACCTCGGGATATGAACATTGTCTCTTCATCATCTCAACCTCCTCATCCAAAGGAAGAAGAAGATGACGAAGACATCCACAGCTTCACGGTGGCATTAATCCAAAGCAAGCACTAGTCATGCTTTCTACAGTCAATGTAAGCTAGGATGGCGATTGGCCACCGTCGAGAAAAATGTCGTCAAAACAAATAAGAAGTTTAATTCCATAACAGGTTTCTTGAACAAAGTTTGGGAGAAAATATCATGTACTGGCTCTACCTCTACTGGTATTGTCGAAAACACTTTACATGGTCTACCTCTGACGAAGAAGAGGAAGAACAAGTTTCAGATGGTAAGGAAGTCTAATTTTTATTTGATTATGCTCATCTTATCATGTTATTTAAGACATTATTTTTTTGCTTTGATGATATTGTTTGAATTCCATGTTCATATTTGTCTAAGATTCTCAGTTCATTTTATTTTCCCTATGATGTATGTTTATTTCTATGCTTTTATATATTTCTCATACTATCTATTTGTTTCATTTTGTCGATGACAAAGTGGAAGAAATTGTTTGGTGGAAGGAATATTCTTTCAAGGGGAGTAAAAATCGCTTTTATAAATTTTTAAACTTACATAGTTGTCATCATTAAATGTGGAAGAATGTTAGAACCTTGTATTTTGATGTTTTGATCATGACAACTTTATAAGTAAATATTATGTGAACTAACCATATTTATAGGAGAAGATGCTATTCTACTTGATAATAGATTGCAGACCAGAATCCAAATAGAAGTTTCAATATTATTTATGGTTTGTTTATAGTCTAGTCTAGTAGTTAACTTTTGTTAAAATCTCTCCAAAGTGGTACATACACATACACACGTATTTAAAAGTATTTTCAAATCATGTTTCATACGCCAAGTATTTTACTACACAAGTTCATGCAAGAAAGTTTTTCAAAGAACCTCAAATTGGCATAAAACTTGATATTCAGCCAACTAAAATAGGTAGTTTAGTCGACCGAATATCGATGCATGCACATTTAATATGAATGTTCAATTAACTGAGCTACCCATATCAGTGGACTGAATTGTATGTTTTTATGCCTTTTCCCCTCTGATTCGGTTTTTTAAATTTCAACTTACTGAATTCTTATGTTCAGTCGACTTAAATTGCATAACGGCCATTTTTTTGAACGGTCACTTCCATTCATCGAACAGAAACAACCCTTGATTCAAGAGTTGTTTCCTTATCTTTTGATCGTTACCTTTCACGATAAGTTGCAACACTTAAACATTATATATAGCCTTCAATTCATTTGTTTTAACCACCTAATTTCCTATTCTATTCTGTTATACTTATTATCCAAACATTCTACCATTTTCATTTAAATTCCTGTTCTAATCACTTGCACGTTCAAGCACAAATTCATTTACGATTAAATTAACTTTCTATCTGCACGAACTACACTATATACCAAAAAGGTGAAGATTATAAAAAGGGCGTACTCTAAAGACTTATCCGTTTTACTAAAAGGGAATAATCAGTTAAAAAAATTCTTTGTATTATGAAGTCATATTCGGTTGCTCAGGCGGCTGAAGTCCTATTCTGTTGCTTAGGCGGTAGAAGTCATGTTCGGTTGTTCAAGCGATGTAATACTGGTTCCTTCGGGTCAAGTGAGGATTGATAGTTAAATTCAAAAATGAGTCTAGGACTGGACGTGGAACGAAAAGTTTAAACCAGTATAAAAATCCCTCATGTCATTTACTTTACAATTTACTTTTATATTTATATTCCGCACTAGTAGATAACTTAGATAATATTCCATATTATGATCCTTAGTCACCTTCAATCATATCATCATCTCTTGTCATTTCCTTAAGTACCATCATCATTTCCCATCATGGCTTCGGGGATGTGACTAGAGAAAGGGGAGATTTGACATATGTGGGGGAGGAAGGTGGTGATGTGATATGACAAAATGATGACAGGTTATGATATTTTAAACTAAGGATAAAACGGTAATTTATCCACTTTTCTTCATCTATAAATGTACACCCATAAACATACACATTTTGTTTTCATTCTCTCCTTTATTTTCTAAAAATTCCTCTCTAAAATTTCCATGGCTTCCAAATCCTTTCTAAGTATTTAAAAATCCTAACTTTTCACTTTAAATATCTTCTGAATCTAGTTTATACTTTCCTATATTCATTTCTTCACTTTATTCTTCAAGAAAAAAAGCCCATTCACACCCTAAATCATTAGGCCAAGCACCACACCATCAGGTAGAGCCATTTGAAGCTCAAAACTCTAGAAACATCTTCATGCTTCGAAGCTCGTGTGTTGTTTCTAAAGTCTAGTCGAAGTTAGCTTTGTATTTGCGGAGTTTCGATAAGCAAACTACTTTATTTTAGGAATTTTTTTTTGACTTTACTATGTGGTGTTATTGAGATGATAATATAATGTGTAGATTGAATAGTTATTGTGTTGATTGATGTTGATTTGATGGATGTTGGTATTTGGTATTGAATTTCAGATTTGAATGCAGTATTGTCAATTTGGTAAGCATATAAATATTTAATTTTATATGTGTTTCATTGTGATGTTGAAAAGTAAGATAGTAAGGATGTATAGTTGTGATCCAAGAATCAAAGTTTGTTATGTTGAGTCAAAGTTAACAACTTTGTGTGTTGGAACGGATGTGAGATCCGACTCGAAATTAAAAAATATGTTTTTCTTTTTTTAAAAGTTTGGAAATTGTTTTAAAGTTTCTATCTTTGTTTCTAAGTTTCGAAAACTTAAAAAATTATAAAACTTGAAATAGAGAAGAATCAAGCAAGTTTTTCCCTTAAAGTATGTTTAAACAAACTACGCTCATAGCGATAGTAGATATGGACGTAGTTCGACAAAATTTTCGATTTTCATTTTAAAACTTTTCTTGTGAAATGGTTTTGCAAAAGTTTTCCAAACTTAATTGGTAATAAAAAAGATACTAATTTTAGTAAAATTAATATTTAATAAATTAATTAAAAAACATAGGTAATTAAATTATAATATAGTAAGCGATTAAGGGTTAAGTAATACTTAAAGAAGCTTAATGACTACTTAGTGATTAATAAAGTTTTAAATAGTGATTAATGTAGTTAAGAAGTAATTTAATGATTAATTAGTATTTAATTAAGTTAATTAGCTAACTAATTATTATTTAATAAGTGGTTATTTAGTTGACTTTTAATTAATTAGTGTTTAACTAATAATGAATTGTTTTAATCTTAACTGAGATTCATTAAGAAGTGAATAAAGACTTAACTAAGTTCATTAAGTTATTTAAAGTTTAATTATGAATCAATCTTGATTTAATTAAGTTATAATTATGGTTTAAGCCAATTAAATATACTTTAATTTTTTAAAAACTATTCGTAAACTTAATTGGTTATGTTCTAAATCAATCATCTTTTCAAGAAAAGTGATTTTAAATTAAAGGATCTAATCGTTTGGATCATTAAGTAGCCAAATGAATTAGAGTAGTGATTATAAAACACCGACACGTTTTATGGAAAGCAATTTGACTTGTGATTACCACAAATGCTAAATATCAGTAACGTGATAAACAGAAGGAGGTTAATTTCAGCAAGCGGGTCATGATAGCCTAATTATATGGAGTGTATGTCCATATGTAAATCTTGCACCTGATAGTGAATTTGTTCACTATTAAATAACTTGACAATTAAAAATTATCGAATGTTGGTTTGAAGAGACCGGGATCAAATGACTAATAGTTATCTGAAAACCACTCCGAACTACCGTAAAGCATCTGAATTGAATCTATCGAAGTTATGATCAAGATTTAAGACTTGAAGTGCAAGGGTTATCTTATCATTAACCGTGAAGGTGATTCTAAAATGGGTGTAGTGGAAGTAGTGCATTCATCTCTTGAAGGACTTGTATGGAGAATGCTGACATCCTGTCAACATCGAGAAGAAAATGTTAGCATTCCAAGAGAGAAATGCTATTTGTGAAAGGTAATGATGTAGCCCCAAGTCTCGTCAACCAGAAATGACTAAAACAGGGGATATGTAGTAGGGCCATGTGGGTTGCACCCATTAGAGTAAGATCATTACCATCTAGAATGAGTCCCTACTCAGATATACTATAGTCCCGAATGGTTACTCATCCTAACGAAAGGGATGATCATATTCAGTATTATCCATCAAGGAATAAGCATGTCTTGTGTTGGCAGGGATCATTAGATACGATCTCAGTATGCTAATTTAGAGGTGTACTGTGGTAGGCGGTACCCCAGTAGCCTTATCATTATATGGAATCGTATCTATAATACGTGCCTTTAAGATTTTAGTTGTATACCTAAATAGGTTGGAATGTGGGATGAAAGCATTTCAGCAATGCTCTATACTTATTAATCCCTTATTCATCATCATAATATCACCTATTTTTAATAGAATGTGTTTTTGGTTATCGTAGGGTAAAAACCCGTCCATGTCCTTGTGCGGTGTGGTCTTACGATACCTTTGTTTTTCAAAGGAGTTTTCAAATAAAAATATTGTTATTTGAGTTTACTCACACCATGTCTAAACTAGAGTTTATTTTTCTTTTCCCTAAACTCTTAAGTACTCAATTTTTATATGTAGTCAAGCTATCCAGGTTTATCTTGAAGGCATGTTAGAGGAGCTAGAGCAGGTGGTTCATGGATAGCTATTATTACTATAGATTATTCCGCTATGTATGTATGCATGGTCTAAGTATTTGTGGATAAATAGTTGTAAATTGTCCTAGTTTGGAACTGGTACTATTGAACTCTAATGTAATATTTTGGCTATGACTATGTGATATACTGCATTTTCTATTATATGTTGTTCTCTGCATGATATGATTCGGTGTTTGATTAGTCTTCCTCTTATCTTTCTCATTTCTTCGACCTATAATGACTCGTCTTTCAAATTCAAGAAAAGTAGTTCGTTACACTTGGTATCGGAGCATTAGGTTAAGCGAACCTCTTGTTACCTTAGGTTAGGGTCAACTCCAAGAGAGCGTATTTGTAATTTTACTCGTATATATAAATATGTATCCCTAATAGGTGGATCAGCTTTGATAGTTTGACTAGTGCTTTCCCTTTTGGAATCTATGTCGTTCAAGGTATTTTAAGAATATCTTCTAATTCCCAGGTAATAAGAAATGTGCACTGGAGGCAGATGAGGTAATAAACTAGCACCACTGCAACCACCAACGGTCAGACTCAGACTGGAACGGTTGGAACCGTCGAAGAGCCAAACCAAGGCAGCCAAGGGTGAATTTCACAACTTTATGTAAGGATTACACAAATCTGGGGGAAACCGTTTAAGGGAACTGAGTCTATCGAAGAAGTTAAAACTTGATTGCACACTTGTAAAAAAATTCAAAGGTCTAGATCTATCAGATGACAAAAAGAGATTTTTAGCATCATGGCAATTGCAAGAAGGAGCCGCATCTTGGTGGAACTCGCTCATGTCTAATGTTCCATAAGAGGAGTTAACTTGGGCTAGTTTTAAGGAAGCATTTGAAGATCAGTTCCTACATGCACCTGGTAGGACTCAGATGTATAGAAATTTCTTGGACTTGAAGCAAGGAGATTCATTTGGTAGAATATGAGACGAAGTTCAATGAGTTATCTTTTTTTGGACCGGAATTGATAATCACCCCGCTAAAGAAAATGAGATTTCCATTTTGGGAATGAGGGAGAATTTCCATGAGAGGATGACTGCCTATGTTAAGGGTTCATATGTGGACTTGGTTTATATGGCATTAAGGTATGAAATCTTGGACAAGAAGCGTACCCCAGGATTAACAAATAATAATTTCGGCACCAACAATTCAAACGAAGAAAGTTTAACTCAAATTGGAGCAAGCAGGGTAAAGGAAAAGGAAATCCAAGAGGGAATAAGGGGAACAAGTTTAAGGATACCACTTGTTACGAGTCATATCGCCAAATTCTGTAAAGACTCTGAAACTTCCAAGCAGCTAGCAGGACCTATCTCTCCAATGTTCCAAAAGACATTATGCTTCAACTATCAGTTGCCTGGACATATGATAAAGGACTGTCCACTCATGAAGAAGATGCAGCAGACTAAAGTGTATGTGGTTAAGGACGAGCCATCAACCACACGAGATGTGAAGGGAAAGGGAATTCTTGAAGGTACCCTATTAATTAATGGCATTTTTGTTCGAGTTTTGTTTGATACTAGTGCCTCCCACGGTCTTATCACTTTAGAAGCCATGAAGAAATTTCATTTTATCCCAGATATTGTAGAAAACCCTATTTTGGTATCTAATCTTATAGGAGGTGTAACTAATTCGAACCTAGTGTGTGTAGACGTGCTAATTTCTTATCTTTTCCATCATTTTACTTGTGATCTATATATCTTAGATTTAAGGGATTTAACCTCATTCTCGATATGGACCGGTTATCAATATATGGAGCTATCTTAGACTATAGAGAAAGAATTGTAACATTAGTAACCAAATTGTGAAATATTGCTAAAGTACCTTGTGAGGACCCTGGTATTCATATTTATAGTTTCCTATACGTTAGAAGCATATAAAGAAGGGTTAGGATCCATAGAATTTGTTAAAAACTTTCCTGATGTGTTTGAAGGAATTAGGAATTTACCCCCACATAGGGAGATAAAATTCCACATTGATCTAGTTCCTGGTGCAGGACCCATAGTTTAACCTAAAAGAAGAACGGCTTCAAGGGAAAGAGAGGAGTTAATAAAGCAAACTCAGGACTTGTTGAAAAGGGGATTGATTAGACCTAGTCAGTCGAGCTGGGGATTAGCAGTTGTCTTTGCGGCTAAGTCGGATGGATCTTTAAGGTTGTGTATGGACTGTAGAGAGTTGAATAATTTGACAATTAGAAATAAATATCCTTTTCCCCATATCGATGATTTATTTAACCAACTTCATGGAGCTACGGTATATCCCCAAATAAGTTTAGCTACTGAAGTTCACAATTAAGGGTTGCTGAGGAAAGTATACCCGTAGCTGCCTTTAGGGTCCCAGACTTTATCTTTGAATGGTTGGTTATGCCTTTTCGGCTGACCAATGCACCTGCATATTTCATGGATCTTATGAATTGTGTTTTCTGAGAGGTTCTAAATAAGTCTGTGCTTTTTTTATCGATGACATTTTATTCTACTCTAAATCAAAAGAGGAACATAGATATCACTTGGAAGTAGTTTTAGAAACCCTAAGGAGGCATATTTTGAAAGCAAAGTTTCCTAAATGTTAGTTATGGCAATCGGAGGAAAGATTTTTAGGGCATATTGTATCAAGAGATGGTATCTCAGTGGACCCGGCAATGGTGAAAGCAGTACAGGAATGGAAGCGACCTCGAACTTCTACCGATGTTCGCAGTTTCGTAGGATAGGTCGGTTACTATAGAAGATTCATTCAAGATTATTCTAAAATCTATTTACATTTGACCAAGTTGACTAAAAAAGGTGAAAAGTATGAATGGACTCCAAAATGTAAGGAAGCATTTGGAGAACTGAAGAAGAGATGACCAATGCACCAGTTGTTGATGTCCCCGATGGAAATAGTGGGTTACGGTGTTTACCGATGCATATGGAGTTGGATTGGGGTTGTTCTGATGTAGAGTGGAAGTGTGATTGCGTATGCTAGTAGGCAGTTGAAGCCACATTAAAAGAACTATGCTCGGAATGACTTAGAGTTATTAGCTGTGGTCTTCGCATTGAAAATATGGAGGCATTATTTGTTAGGTAAAGTTCTTTCTTTTCTTCTTGATCTCTTTCTTTCTTCTTTCTTTAGATACTCTAGCAAGTAGGATTTTCTTCTTCTTTAATTAGGTGAAAAGTTCGAGCTATACACTAATCATAAGTCCTTGAAGTATCATTTCACCTAAAAATACTTAAATTACAGACAGTGAAGACGATTAGAGCTCTTGGTGGCATACGACTTGGACGTTCTTTATACACCAGAAAAAGATGATGTAGTCGCGGATGCCTTAAGAAGGAATGTAGTTTTTTTCTCTTTTGGAAGTTACCCCAACTCTTCAGCAAAGGATAATGGAGAACCAAAGGAATGATAGTGCTATGGAGAAGTTAATTCAAGGAGTCAAGGAAGGTCGATGTACAGATTTTGAAATGGATCGCCATGGTACTTTTAAAATCAAGGGAAGATTTTGCCTTCCAGATATAGATGGACTGAGATAGAAAGTATTGTCGGAATGTTACAAATCTAGATTGATTATTCACCCTGGAGTTCATAAGATGCATAAAGATATGAGGAGAGTCTTTTGGTGGCCAGGAATGAAGAAGGATATCTCCACCTTTGTAAGAAGATGTGCGTGTTGCCAACAAATTAAGGGAGATCATTAGAAAACGGTCATTACTTCAACCTTTTGGAGATCCCTAAGTGGAAATGATAGATGATATCAATGGATTTCGTAGATGGTTTACGCAGAACCAAGAAAGAAAATGGAGAGTAGGTCATTTTGGACCGATTAACAATGAGTGCGCATTTTATTCCAGTCAAGCCAACTAGAATGACAGCTTCATTGGTAGAAATTTATATGAGGAAAATAGTTCGTCTACATGAGTTCCAGTAAGCACAGTAAGTGATTGAGATCCTTTCTTCACGAGCCAATTTTGGGGAGCTCTACAACCAATTTTGGGAATGAAATTAAGTCTAAGTACTGCCTACCATCCCAAAACGGATGGCCAGACTGAAAGAGTTAATCGCATTTTAGAAGATATGCTAACAACCTATATTCTTGATTTTGGATGATCATGAGAGGATCATATTCACTTGGTTGAGTTCTCTTATAACAACATCTATCAAGCTAGCATTGGAATGGCGCCTTATGAAGCTCTGTACGGGAGACTGTGCAAATCGCCTATGTGTTGTGTAGATGTAGAGATTGTTTAGTGCTTGGTCCAGATATGATTTGAGAGGTGACGAAGAAAGTTGAAATTGTTATAAGAATGATGAAGGAAGCTTAGGATCGCCAAAAAGTTATGCTGACATGAGAAGGAAGGATTTGGAATTCGAAGTCGGTGATTTTGTATATGTGAAGATAACTCCCATCAAAGGAGTCATTCAATTTGAAAAAGCTGAAAAGCTGGCACTAAGTTATATTGGAACATTCAAGATCATGGAAAGGATTGGACTGCACACTTACAGAGTTGAGTTTCTGAAAAGTTTTCAGGAGTTCACAATGTGTTTCATGTGTCTCATTCGAAGAAAAGCATGCATGATCCAACTTCTGTGGTGGAAATGCTAGTTCAGGATTACTTGGAAATAGAACCGAATCTGACGATAGTTAAGCATCCAGTCAGTATTGTGGATTAAGCTGAGAAAAAATTGTGCAACAAAGTGATGCGACTGGTTAAGATTCAATGGAGTGGTGATCCTATATATTGCACTTGGGAACTATAAATCATGTAAAGGAAGCATATCTTGGATGGACGTTGGGATAGTTGTTGTGAAAGTGTCATGGATGTATTGTTTTTTTGGATGCTTGTATACCTTTTGTATGAATTTTATGGTATGAATATAAGATTCCTTCTGTGTTAAAACTTGTTTGTAATTTTGAGGACGAAATCTTTTAAGGAGGGTAGAACGCAACGACCCAGGGTTTGATTGCTTTGACTAACAAATATATAAATATAAAGAATTCTTTTTAATTACTTAATAATGATGGAAAAATCATTTTCAAAATATGTTTACAAAATTAAATAGTTCATAGAAAAATGGAAAATTTGACCGAAGAATGTTTTCCGAAATTTTGATCTTTCGACACAGGAAAGTTCTTGGGAACGTTGTTCATCTTTGTGCACTACATATACATACGTAAGAGTTAATCAACCAAACAATAATAATACACTAATATTATATTATCTTACATTAATCATGTTTAGCAAGTGATGTAACAGGTCATGGTTTTAAAATAATAACTTATATATACACACTAAATCATATCGTCATCTCTTATCATTTCCTTAAGTACCATCATCATTACCCATCATGGCTTAGGGGATATGACTAGAGAGGGGGAATATGTGACATATGAGAGGGAGAAAGGTGGTGGTGTGACATGACAAAATGATGACATGTTATGATATTTTAAACAAAGGGTAAAATGGTAATTTCTTCACTTTTCTTCATCTATAAATACACACCCATACACGCACGTATTTCTATTTACATTCTCTCCTTCATTTTCTAAAACTTCCTCTCTAAAATTTCCGTGGCTTCCAAATCCTATCTAAGTGTTTTAAAATCCTAACTTTTCACTTTAAATCTCTACTAAATCTAGTTTAAACTTTGCTATATTCATTTCTTCACTTTATTCTTCAAGAAACCAAGTCCACACCCACCATATTCCACTAGGCCAAGCCCCACATAATCATATCGAGCCATTTAAAGCTCAAAACTTCGAAAAAAACTTTACTTTTCGAAGGTCGTATGTTGTTTTCAAAGTCTAATTGAAGTTCGCTTTGTTTTAGCAAAGCTTCCGTGAGTAAAATACTTTATTTTGGAAATTTTTTTGACTTTACTATGTGGTGTTATTGTGATCATAATATGATGTGTAGATTGAATGGTTATTATGTTGGTTGATGTTGATTTGATGGATGGTGTTTGGTGTTAAATTTGAGATTTGAATGCGGTATTGTCAAGTTGGTAAGCACATAAACATATATTTTTATATATGTTTCATTGTGATGTTAAATAGTATGGTAGTATGGATGTATGTTTGTTATCCAAGAACCAAAGTATGTTGTGTTAATTCAAAGTTAACAACTTTATGTGTTGCGGCAGACGTGAGATCTGATTCGAAATTAAAAACTAAGTTTTTCTTGTTTAAAAGTTTGGAAATTATGTCAAAGTTTCTATCTTTGTTTTTATGTTTCAAAAAATTAAAAGTTAAGTTTTAAAACACGAAATAGAAAAGAATCAAGCAAGTTTTTCGCTTAAAATATGTTTAAGTCAACTGCTCTCATAGCGATAGTCGCTATGGACGCAGTTCGACAAAATTTTCGATTTTCATTTTAAAATGTTTTTTGTGAAATGGTTTTGCGAAATTTTTCCAAACTTAATTAGTAATAAATGTGATTAAGTTTAGCTAACTAATATTTTATTATTTAATAAATTAATTAAAATAATTAGTACTTAATTGATAAATAAGTAAGTAATTAATGGTTAAGTAACATTTAAAGAAGGTTAATGACTAATTATTAACTAATAAATTTTTAATTAGAGATTAATGTAGTTAAGAAGTAATTTAATGATTAATTATTATTTAATTAAGTTAATTAGTTAACTAATTATTGTTTAATAAGTGATTATTTAATTGATATTTAATTAATAAGTGTTTAACTGATAATGAATTGTTTTAATCTTAACTAAGATTCATTAAGAAGTTAATTAGGACTTAATTAAGTTCATTAGGTTATTTAAGGTTTAATTACGTATTAATCTTGATTTAATTAAGATATAATTAGGGTTTAAGCTAATTAAATATACTTTAATCTTTTCAAAACTATTTCTAAACTTAATTGGTTATGTTTTAAATCAATCTTCTTTTCAAGCTAAGTGATTTTAAATCAAATGATCTCATCGTTTGGACCATTAAGTAGCCAAATGTATTAAATTAGTGATTATAAAATGTTGACACGTTTTATGGAAAGTCAGTTGAATGTGTTTAGCACAAATGCTGAATATCAGTAACATGATAAACACAAGGTGTTTAATTTCGATAAGCTGGTCATGATAATCTAAGTATATGGAGTGTATGTCTATATGTAAATCTTGCACCTGATAGTGAAGTTGTTCACTACCAAATAAATTGACCATTTAAAATTATCGACTGTTGATTTGAAGAGACCGAGACCGGATGCCGAATAGTTATTCGAAAACCACTTCGAACCAACATAAGCGTTTGAATTGAATCTATTGAAGTCATAATTAAGATTCAAGGGCACAGGCTATCTTACCATTAACCCTGAGGGTGATTCTAAAATAGGTGTAGCAGAAGTAGTGCGTTCGGTTTGTTCATCTCCTAGACGACTTGTATGGATGAATGTTGATATTGTGTCAACATCGCGAAGGCAATATTAGCATTTTAAGAGAAAAGTGCCATATGTGAAAGATAATGACGTAGCCTTAGGCCTCATCAACCGAAAATGGCTAAAACGGGGGATATGCAGCAGCACCATGTAGGTTACACCCATTAGGGTATGATCATTTCCAACTAGAACGAGTCCCTACTCAAACATACTATAGTCCCATATGGTTGCTGATCCCAACCAAGGGGCGATCATATTCGGTACTATCCAGTAAGGGATAGGCCAGTCCCGTGCTGGCAGGGATCATTCGGTATGATCTCAGTATGGTAATCTAGAGGTGTACTATGGCAGGCGGTGCCCCAATAGCCTTGTCATTGTATGGATTTCAATCTCCAATGCGTGCCTTTATGATTTTAGTCGTATACTTAAATATGTTAGAATGTGTGATGCTAGCATTTTAGCTATGCTCTATATTTATTTTAACCCCTTAGTGATAGAACCACTATTCTATGATTTCGATGACAATAACTATACAATCATACACATACAATATATTTCATCTATTTTCAGGTAAAAGCTATTAGAATTCATAATATCGCAATTTGAAGATGGCCAGTAGAGGAGAAGGATCATCAGTATTAGAAAAGCTATTATAGTGTGTTATAGTCATAGATATGTAGCTTCTACAATCTTCTTTAATAGTTTTTTAGCTCTATCTCAAATTGGCTAATTATAGAAAATAACATGTATCAGACGTCTGTCAATATATATCAGACGTCGTAATATGGTCTCTGTTTAAAAAATTAATAGGTATCAAACGTCTAACTCTAGCCTTTTTTATACATATGAACAGACGTCTGAATATTATGGACAGACGTCCGTGCTGAATAATGGGCAAAATCAATGAATAGTCACTTGCTTCATTATAATGGTTGCATCTGTATCTCTTCAACGCACCTTTTCCTCTTCAATGATTGCAACCTTTAGATTGAAATAGAACATACTAACGGATGCTACTCTTCAAGAAAACTCTTCAACATTTATAAATATGTAAAAATTCTAAGAAACAACTTACTTGAATTTTCTAAATCTCATATCTACATTCTTTGCATACTTTGATTTCTAAAAGCAATAACATATTAGTATTATCACTTCTTAAGATCAAAGCTTCACATGCACCTTCTACTCAAAGGAGATTATAGGAAGATTTCTATTGTGCGGTCAAAATCAGTGTTTCTAGAAGACCTACTTGTCTAAGAAATATTATTTATGTCAAGCCTTTTCCTCTAGGAAAACCGAGAGTCGTTTACTATTTAAGGCTGAAGAGGAGCTTTAGGACTAGACGTAGGACAGGAGGTTTGAACCAGTATAAAAACTCTAATGTGATTGTTTCTTTACTTTTATTTACTTTTCTCTGCTAGTTATAAGTTATTTTTTTATTACACATGCATATTGGATATAAATTCTTGATCCATACATACTTTCATTTGGTATCAGAGTATGGTTATCTCAATTCATAGTAAAACATAATCAAAACATATTTAATGTGGCAAGTATACTTCAAGAAGGACAATCAACTACACATCCTCCACTATTCACTAGATCTAGCTATGCTTAATGGTCAACATGTATGCGAATTTTTATGAAAGCAAATGGTCTAGAAATTTGGTAAGCAGCACAATTTAGATATATAGAACCAGAAACAGATGTAAGCACTTGGATAGATGCTCAAAAGAACAAAGCAACAAACAATGCTAAAGCCATGAATGTTTTATTCTATTCACTTTAAAAAAATCACGTTTCATGTTGTGCATTACTGCATACGATATATGGTGCACACTGCAAATCACTAATGAAAGCACTAACAAAGTTTAACAAACAAAGATTTCCATTTTACAAAATTAGTTTTCATCATTTAAAATGAAAGCAAATTAATCTATTGGTGATATGTAAGCCAAATTTAAACTATCTAACACGATCTCATGGCACCTGGAGTTAAATTTACAGAATTTGATTTAGTTACACGTATTTTTAATTCCTTAACTAATCAATGGGAATGAAAATTGTTGGCCATCGAAGAAGCGAATGACTTATCTCAACTAAAAGTTGAAGATTTGATGTCATACGAAGCAAATTTGCAGTCAAGGAAAGAACAAATTCATGAAAAGAAAAATATGGATTTTCAAGCCAACGATAATGACTTAAACTTAGATGAAGATGAGATTGAATTTCTTGCTAAAACTACAACAAATTCAAGAAATTCAAAAGGACGAGGAAATCCCAAAACAGAGGAAATTCATCCTGTTGAATCTGCGATTATATGAGTTTTGTTTGATGATAATAAATATATATATATATATATATATAATCATTTAAATGTATTTGTTAATCTACTATTTTATTTTTCATAGATTAAATAAATATTTGCTGAATAAAATAAATAACACAGAATTTGAATTCAAACAGAAATTTTATTCAACCAAATATATATTACAACTTTTGAATAGTAAAAATTTCAATCTCTCACTATATACAATTTCAATTACAATACAAATTTGATTAAATTACAATTCACATTGCACTTCTCTACATATCACTCATTCACTCAACTCGTACTGATCTTCAACTTCATTCCAATGTGAATCCAGCATCTGGACAATCTGTAGAAATATACAGTGACGCGGTAAAATTGAAAATAAAATATTTTTGCAGTATAAAATAAAATGTGGATTTTGAAAATAATATTTGCCTTAGTTATTTGGGTGGTTCGTCATCATTTAATTTTGAATTCATCATACACGAACATCTTGTGACATACACAGTGTATCACTGTATATGCCATAAGGCCATGCACACCGATATATACACTTAATAGAATTATAGGGACAGGTGAGCACAGGTCAAACCCAAAACGCCGGGTTCAACTCAAGTAAAATAAAAATAATGTCACAATATCAGCACAAGGTCAAACCCGAGCTCCAAGCTGGATTCAACAAAGGTGCGGTTCGTATATACAAGTCTAATAAAATGGTCAGGAGCAAGCCAGTCAAAGTATACAAACATGTACCAGCTCATACAAATATGCAACCTTGACTAGCCTCAACTAAAACTCCAAAGTACACATGAAGAGTACAGGCAAAATGAAACAATTGACTCAAATGCATCAAGCAACACCAAGCAGATTGTACATGAAACAAATATGCAAGACTGGACAAAATGAATGCAAGCAATACACTGCAGCGAAGACTGTACTCACACTACAAGTGCAAAACAAAGTAAAGCTCCAACCAAGTGAATATGCAATATGTACACAAGTGAATGCAATTCGGTACTCGAGGCAATCACATATCAAGTATATATGAAGGCTGCAAACACATAAAACAGTGACGAACCATTTCATGTCAAACTCAATGAAGCACATCAAACTAGAACAGCAAGTGGAACTGACCACACAAGATAAGCTTGACCAAGTGATAAACAAACAGCACATGAAAATGAACCAAATCCTTCTGCGGTGAACAGAGAAACAACAATGATGAACCAACAGAGTTCAAGTTTCAAACACAACAACTTGATGCATCACTGTGACACAGTTACAAGCTAAAATGTACACTGCACTAATCCAGACAGCGTGAACAACATCAATGATCAAACACCAATGAACCAAATAAGTGTACAGGTCTGTGACAATATCAGGTGAAGCCACCATAATTTCATATCAAGCAAGTTCGGCAACAGGTTGAAAACAAATTACAAGACAACGCATAACCGAAGTTACCAACATATAAAACAATGAATCCACTAAATGCAAACTTCAAAAGGTATCAGACTCGAAACAGAGACAAGTACACAAAGACTCCAAGTTTGTAAGCATTTCAAACATTGAAGTTCCAGACAGTTTCAAGTTCGAACAAATCCAAAGCCAAGACAATACCAGCATAAGCAAGTGACACGGTAAGTTCAAACAAAGATAGAGGAGATTTCAAACTACAGTTCTAAGTGACCAAACTCAAAGTACCAAAGAATTCAAAGCCATAGTAATCAAGAAATCGTAACTTCAAAGCCGTTTAAATCAATGTAACAGTTTTGAACAAGTCATAAGAAACAAATTTAAATCACTGGCCGAGATAAATCAACATCGTCAAACCAGAATCGAAACCGTGATGACCAAGAAAAATGAACAGTTCAAAATCGAAGCAATGGAAATCAAGTAACAAAGAATTATACGAATTTGAACAAGTCGGTGCAAATCATCAACATTCAAGTTGAATCGAATGGCAAGCCAAAAACTTATCTGACGAAGTCAATGAGCGCATACGAACGAAATTATAGGGGATTAAACCCTATATAAACCCAATCATCATTGGCGTAAAAATCATCGAGTTCAAGCAAGCAAACAGTAAAGCAAAAGCAATAAATCACATATCAAATCACTGAACTCGATCTAGAAGGAGCAGCCGCGTTAAAAGTGTAAAATACAATTGATCGTCAAGCAATCACGAGAACAACCCACTTGATCGATCAACAAAGTCGGCGCCTTCATTTTTACAAAGCCTTAATTTGGAATGAAGAAGAATAAAAAGGAACGAGCCATTTTTTCACAGAGCAAAGCCGACCGTACAATAGAAAGAAAAAGGAATTAATTTTATCACTTTTTTATTATGTGGGAAAGTGGTATTTTATTTTAAAGGCTTTAGTTGTTAGGTGGGTTATTTTGATTTTAAATTAGTATTTTCCTTTTTTCTAAACATTGTAATTTCTAGTCGTGTGACTAGGGGATAAACTACGTGATGTAGTTTGAGAATTAGCAACTTAGTGGCTGAGTTATGGCAGGGTTTTGAGCGTAGAGTTAAGGCTAGTCGATAGCGGTGTCGCAAGTTTACGTGTGTAAGCGTCTGACTGCTTAATTTCTAGTAGAAACCTTGGGGGCAGCACGTGGGCAGGGTTTTGCCGAAGTTGGGTAAATTCTGTGTCGTTCTATTTCTGCATTTATTATTCTGCTATTATTTGTACTGCTATAATATTGATTTATCTGTGTTGAAATAATTTTATAAGCTTCTGCAATAATTTTTATAATTAACAGTATCACCCTATTCACTCCCCTCTATGGTGAAATTGATTCTACAAGTGGTATCAGAACTAGGAATAGAAGTCAACTTTTGTTTTTTTAAAAATTCGTTTTTCAAAAACCAGTTTTTGTTTTATAAAGTTGAATTTTTGAAATGGCTTCTTTTAATACTGCTTTTGCTGAGGGTCAATCCATAGTTAGACCACCAATGTTCAATGATGAATATGCTTACTGGAAAAATAGGATGGAATTTTTTCCGAAAACCATTGATGCTTGGAATATTGTTGAGACAGGTTATAGAGCACTAACTATAATTGTAGATAATCAGGAAATACAGAAACCAAAGGATCAATGGACAAAACTAGAAAATAAATTACAAAATGCTAATATTAAAGCTATGAATTCTATTATCTGTTCATTGGAACAATTTGAATTTAATCGTGTCTCACATTGTCTAACTACGCAAGAAATATGGCACACACTAGAAATGACTCACGAAGGAACATCTCAAGTCAAAGAATCTCGCCTTGCTATGCTAAGCAGCGAATACGAGAACTTCACAATGGTGAAGGAAGAAAATCTCAAAGAGATGTATGGACGACTTTCCAATATCATATACAATTCAAAAGCTCTCGAAAAATCATACACAGAGTTGGAGATAGTCCGAAAAATCCTCAGAGTCCTTCCACGAAGTTTTGAAGCGAAAGTGACTGCCATTCAAGAATCAAAAGAATTAAAAAAAATCAAAGTTGAAGAACTCATTGGAAGTCTCACCACTAATGATGATAACGATGATGATGATGGAGAAGTAGAGCAGGCACTACTAATGAAGAAATTCAAAATGTGGAATCATAGATATAGAAATCCAGCTCGAAATCAGAAATTGAAATCCAGAATAGCCAAAGCACTAGACTACTCAGAATAGCAGAAGATCATCTGTCACAAGTGCAACCAACCCGGACATATCAAGCACAATTGTCCTCAAAATCGACGTGACTTTGAAAAGAAATCAAAACGGAGAAGTTTTGCAGCCACGTGGAATGCAAGTTATGAGGATAATCAAAGTACTAATAGTGAGAGTGAGAAAGCAGATATGTGCCTTCAAGGTAATATAACTGATAGCGATGATGACGAGCCAAGCGAGGTATCAAAACTCACTCACTCACAACTACTTATATATTTCCACGAAGTAAATGGCTGTTTTGAACGACTTAGGGAGAAATATGCTAAAATTGAACCACAAAGATATAGTTTGATCGAACTAAATGGACAACTTGAACAATTAGTTAAAAACTATCAAAATAAGTGCCCTAAGTATGACAAGTGTCCATTGCTTGAAGAAGAAATTAAAAAATCAGAAATTAATATAAAATCACTTGAAAATGAAATTATAATTTTGAAAGAGAGTGAAAATACTAGAAGAGAGAACTCTATTAAAAAGTGCATACAATTGTTAAACGAAAATGAACCTCTCAAAACACAAGTCCAAAAATTATCAAAGAATTTAGATAAATTTTCAAAAAGTGAAAAATCGTTGAATATGCTATTAGGAAAGCAAACTGTAAATACCATTAGACAAGGAGTTGGATATAATCAATCTGAAAATGTTAAAAGCAAAATTAACCAAGTCAATTCTATGTGCACAATCTGTAGAAAATATGGACACAATCACAATAATTGTTGGTATAGACCCAAACACATGAAAACTATACCAATTTGGGTTCCAAAAGGCACACATATAAAATCTCTCAAAGTTAAACAAATCTGGGTGCCAAAACTAACATATATAAATATTTTTGGGTCTCCACAAATTTATTTTTCAAAATATTCCGCCACTAACAATCATGGACCTATAAAAACAAATAGGTCACAAAAATCTTTTATCGTGTAGGAGTGGTGGCAGGCTAAGGAACAACAACAGTGTTATCTGGATTTTGGCTGTTCCAGAAACACAACGGGCGACAAAGTAAAGTTCCTTAGCCTAGTATAAAGGTGACAGAATCAAAATGGACAACAAAGAAAAATATCATAAAGGTAAAACAGCTAATGGTATATTTATTTGAATAATATATTAAATGTGATAATCTGCACCGTAATCTTAGTTAAATCAGCCAATAATGTGATGATAAAATAATGATGATTTTGATTCTGACTTATTCAAAATTGTTGGCCAATTATATTCTTATGCCAAGAACACTATAACAATCTGTAGAGTCATTGAATTATTTCATATATATTAGTTTAGATAGTGTTTTATTGGATGATAATACATTTGGTTATTTTACGGCTAACTCTATATTCACGGTTTTTGATTATTTATACGGCTTCAATTCAAATTCAAGAGAATGTCATTGATTTTGAGAATTTTTTGTTGCACAATTCATGGTCTAGTCTATCAAATTCAATTAATGATAATTTTGAGTGAAAGAGAAATTCAGATGCAGAATACACTGGTAATCTAGTTGATAGAAAAATTACTGGTTGAACGTGATTTTTGTTGAGACATTTAGTAATTGCATCGTTTTTCAAAGAAAATATCTACATATTTTTCATTTCAAATAATTTTAAAATAGCAGAAATTTTTCTATATAACCCCTTCTAGAAAATTATTTTTGACCATGTTTTAAGATCAGTCATTTTGAAAAATTGATTTCATAATTATTTTTGAATTTGATTTTAAATGACTATTTTGACTAATCTGACTCCCTAATAATTATCGAAAAGATAAATAGTGATTGAAAAAGTGACGAGTGTTGATATTTATCATATATTATGACTCAAGATGATATAATTAGTAAATTTCTTTAGAAATTTAAACAAGAGTTATAAAACTTATTGTTGGTAAAAATTCCATGACCATCTCTATTTCTATCTTATTTCTAACGACCATCACACATCAAAATTCCATATAGTTTGTCAATATGTGGTTTTTTAAACAGGAATCATTCGTTTTTCATTTTACATTTTTTTAATAAAATAATAATAATAATAATAATATCCAAAATATTCGCTCTCATTTAAAAGTCCTCACGGTTATGCATGGGTGAAGTACTTGGAATTTGTTATGTGCTTCCATGCTCATTTAAAAGACCTCACGGTTACGCATGTATGGAACACATATCAAAATTGATTTTTTAATAATAAACAAGTTGATTCTAATCCCATTTAAAAGTCCTCACGGTTATGCGTAGTTAGAAGATACTTGAATTCATTTTTTAAAAATAAAATTGGAATACTACTAATCTCATTTAAAAGTCCTAACTGTTATGCATGGTTGGTAGATATTCAAATTCCTGATATAAATATACCACAAATAGACATAACTGTATGGTTTTATATGGTGACATCTTTCCCATTATTCTAAAAGTGGAATATGCGCCTAACAAAGTATTTATGATTTTTCTTTGATTTGTTTATTGAAATTTAATATTTATATTCAATTGAGTTTTAATGCTAGATTAATATCTATCACTTTATCTCCATTTTTCTAACACTTTTACTCTTTTGCTGATAACAAAAGGTGGAGAGAAAAGTTAAAATTTTGCCAAATAAAATCAAGCAAATGTCAAATATTTTCTATTTGCATCTAGGCTCATTTGCATATTTTTAATTGTATGCATATATGAAGGGGGAGCTTTGTATAGAGAGGAAGCATTTAAATAGGGGGAGCAATTAGAGTATATCAACGATCAAATACATTTAACATATTCAAAATCTTAAATATATGGTTGTTATCATCAAATGCGGGAGATTGTTGAATATGCGATTATATGATTTTTGTTTGATGATAAAAGACATATATACATATATATATATATATATACATATTCATTTAAATGTTTTTGTTAATGTACTATTTTATTTTTCTTAGATTAAATAAATATTTGCTGAATAAAATAAATAACATAGAATTTGAATTCAAACAGAAATTTTATTCATCCAAATATTTATTAAAATTTTTGAATAGTACCAATTTTAAGCTCTCACTATATACAATTTCAATTACAATACAAATTTGACTAAATTACAATTCACAGTGCAGCTCACTACATATCACTCATTCACTCAACTCGTACTGATCTTCAACTTCTATAACAACCCTGTATTTTGTAATTATTTTAATTGTATATTTTAATTATTTTAATTTAAATTTTGATAAAAAAACCTTATTTTACTTATTGAAATGATTAAATTTTATTATTTAAATATAAATCTTGGTTTTTATATAAATTATAATTCCAAAACTTGTGTAAGTTGAATATTTCCAGAAAAAGTGAATTTTTGGTCAAATAGTCAAACTTTGACTTTTAACTTAAAATATAAAAGTTTGAAAATTTAAATTTTATCTTTTATTATGAAAATAGATTTAATAACTTGAACATTGCTTTTTGTTTCGTGGAAAACGGAGTTAAACTGCAAAAGATATGTACATTTCAATTTTGAGTATAAATTGTTTATTTTGCAATTTTGTTATTATAAATTGTATAAATTTTATTTTTCATTGTCATATTTTATTTTAATATGTTATATTATGTATATTTTGACTTTTAAATATTTTTGAAATGATAATAGAATTTTCCTAAAATTTACTATGATGATTTCCTATTTTTAAAAGGCTGTTTTCCTTTTTCTGCTATTTTCTTCATCTAAACTATATTTAAATTAAAATTTATTTATTTATTTTTGTGATTTCCTTTTTATTTTGTGTTCTTATCTTTATCTATAAATATTTTTAAGTACATAAAAATTTTCCCAAGTTCATTGCACTTATTTTTCATATTTTCAAGACTAGTTGCAAATTTTGCTGTTTTATTTAATTAAACTATATATAATTAATAATTAATTTATTTATTTGTTTTTACTAAATTTTCGTATTTTATCTGAATTTATATATATTTTAAAGTTATACAAAATTTAAAAAGAAATATTGAAAATTTGAAGAGTTTAGCGACCTTTTATTTGCTTAAGCCTTTTTGTATTCTGTCCTTTCGTTTTCTTGCCTTTTCACTTCATTGCTTTAACCGTTTACATCTCTTGCTTTAGCCGTGAATTTCTTTCAGCATTCACGTGAAATATTCTCCTCTTCCTCAAACAAAACTCACGGCATGAGAAGAAACAAATAAAATTGCAAATGGCTTACTTTATCTCTTCTCTTCTTCACAATTTCAATGATTTTGCTTCCTCCTTTGCAAAACTTTGCTTGGCCCCACTCTCCACCATCATCACCGATCATCACCTCCTCCATCTCTAGCTGCAACATCAGCCTCTCATCTATCCATGTCAGGTCGTGATCATTATATGATGCAAGCACCTTAAATTTGCACAAAAACTCCTTGAAACTATGCTAGCCTAGCCATAAAACATCACCTACCTCTTCCTATACACATTGGCCACCCCTAGGACCACCACCACCAGCAACTACATGACTTTTTGGTGCTGCTATACCATCACTCCCTACTGTCCAGACCTGTACTTTCCTTTGGCCGAGCCTCACTTGCTTTTGGTCGAGCCAAAAATGCACCAAAACCCTACCTATTGTTGCCTTGACCCTTAGTATGCTTCATGTTGTAACTCCTCCATCTTCATCCACTTGTTGCCATGTGTTTTGATGCTAAACCCAAGTCATGTTGACACCAATGCCGAGCATAGCGTCATGAGAACAAGCCCATTTGATCATGTGACAAGCCATGTTGTCGTGGTCAGGCACATTCGTGTTAAAGCTGGGTAATGTTCTTTGTTGATTTAAAATTTCCATTTCGTGTAAATTCATATTTGTATTGTATGCATATGTTTATATGGTCTTGTTTATTTGTTGTATACAAGATCATTATCAAGGCTTTCCATTCATTCAATTCAAATCGTGTTTATCGTGCTTTTGGAATCGCTCTTGTGTTTGTTGTTTTGGTCTCTAGCTTCGAAAAGGTGAGTCCATCTCACTCTGACATTTATACTTATGAAACAGTGAATTGATGACAAGTGTTTAGTAATATAAAATGTTTATGCAAGTTAATGATGATCATATGATGTATTATGCCATGTTATTACCATGTTAAAACTGTTAATTATCACCTGACATCTGATATATGACATTATATTGTGACATTGACATTGTTTATATTGTTTATGCATATATTCACACTGCAAGTTCCCTGTTAGAATAGAATCACTATGGGTTGAAATGATACATACCCGAACGGACTTTAGATTATGGAAAAATCGTTATGGGCTGAAATGATAGGTCTGAGCGATTTTTATTGTATTTTATTTGACTTGGGATTGCGGGTTTGAAATGATAAAACCCGGTTTTCTTTGTAAATTACGGATTGAAATGATATATATCCGTATCACTTGACCTAGGTTAGAAAATTATATACAGACCCCGTGGTATATTTTTAAATGATTTTTTTAAATATGTATTTTCAAAAGTATGAAATTTTGATTTAAAATATATATATATTATGGTTTTAAGAAAGTTAAATATTAAATCTTGAAATTGTGAATTTAAGTGAATTCAAGTATGTAAATTTGGAGTAAATGTGACGTTTGACTTTAAATTTTATTTTAAGATGTAAATAAATAATGGAAATTAAATTTAAAGTTTTGAAATGATATTTGAAGTAAAATTTAATTTTATTAAATTTATAAATTAATAAACAGTGAATTTTGACTTAATAAATGAATGGAGTTTGCAAAATTGAATATTTGATCTTAAAATTTTATTGTGTTAAATCATATGTTAAAATGATTTTAAATGTGAAATTTTGAAGTCTAGAAATATGATTTTTAAGTTGTAATAATAAAAATTTGTAGTTTTATTATTATTTTTGAAAAGCTAAAATGAAACCTGGAATTTTATAGCATTTTCAAAATGCTTTAGTCTTTTGACAGCATTTTAATGCTATTGTTTTGAATCTAACAATGTTTGAAATAACTAAATATCTATTACGACATTTTATAAATGTCGCTATTCTTGAAATAAACTATTTTGGAAAATATTAGCTACGATAACACTTTATAAATGCCGTCGCTGCAAAAAATTTGACAATGTTTGAATGTAATAGATTTAACACTGTTTGTGTTATATTTTAAAGTGTTAAATGATTTGAATTTTGGAAATTGATTATTTGTGAATATAAGGAGTTTTAAATATATTTTTAATATTTAAATTTGAATTTTAAGGAATTTGAATTGAATTTGAATTTAAATAAGGTATGTTTGGTTATGTGATAAATGGAATGAAATGTAATGTAATAAATGAAATTTTGAATGGAATCTTGAAATGTATTTTGTAATGATGTTTTAAATAAAAAATGAATGACATATTTGATTTTTAAATGATATTTAAATTTGAATATTTGGATTTGAATTCAAATAATGATTTGATTATGAAGTTTTGAAAGGATGTAATATTTTTATGATTTTGAAATGGTTTGAAAATGATTTGATCTTTATTTTAATAAAGAATGTGAATGTGGAACGATATTTGATTTTGATTTATTTGATAAAGGAATATTCAAAGTTTATTTTTGTATGAAAAGATATTTGGTTTAATTGTAATTTAAGTTTATTTAAATAATATTGGATTTATGAAATGAATATTTCAAAACTACATAATAATGAAATTAGACTTGAGATATGAATATATGGAATTATAAAGTTTAGTTTGAAATGTGGGATATTAAAGTTTGGAAATATATTAAATTTGGAATAGTTATTTTGTAGATCAAATCTATATTTGAAATTTCTAAGATTTGAAATGTTTGTTAGAAAACTAAATTGAAATGAAACTGATGGTTTGATTTTAATTAAATTGGAAATCTGAAATTTTGGTTTAGTTGAATAAATTTGTAAAATGTAAAGAATTAAAGGAATGTTCCATGATTTCAAATGTATGATTTCAAAATGTTATGATTTCAAAGTGTAACGATTTCAAGTATTTTGGTTTCGAAAAAGTTATAACTTTGAAAGTATTATAATTTTTTTTAAGGTGAATATATGTTTGAAATGGAAATGACAAACTATTTTGATGTGAATATAGTTTTGAAATAAAAATGGTTTTGGTTTCGAAATGTAAACTATCTTGAAAGGAATATAGTTTTGAAATGAAATGATTTGATCCTTTTGAACTATAAACTATTTTGAAATGACCACGGCGTTATAATAACGTTTGGTTGTTAAAGAGACCGAGATCAGAAGTTGTCATACTCTCTTCCAACTCCGAAAACCACTTTAACAACCGTGTACGCGGTGGAGATTCCAGAATGAAGTAGGATGGTGGCGACGTTCTTGAGGTATATTACGTGGACCCAACTCCCGTGAGTTGGCATAAGGTGGCTAAAACAGGAGCGATCTCGGGCCAAAGGAGGTAGCACCTCTGATCGGACACATTCCTTCGATACTATACTCTTACTGGTGATTGATTAGATGGTCATCCTCCGATTTTGATTGGGAGTGTGTTCCGAGGTGGCCGTATGTGGCTGCTGCGTTACCACCAGCCCGTGTGCGTAATTGGTATATCTACCTTGGCATTGCCTTGTCTGCCGTGTCACCTACCATACCGAGCCTTTACTACGAGTTTGTTTTTCTCCCGTAGCCGTGTGGTATCCTCTGACAGTCACCCAGAGTGGAGATGACATGATATTGGATGGACTACTGGGACTATTATGTGTCATGGGTGATATGGGTAGCCGGGAACGCTATTTAAAAGTATGTTTATTTTACTGTAGACATTATTATAGTAGCGCAATATTACTACATAGTAAATAGTTTAACGGATCCTTAAAGGATGGGCGATCCCAAGCATCCTTTAAGTTACTGATGCATTTTTGTTACTGTTCACTTGAGTTTATTTACAGTTCATAAGTATTTATGTCCTGACTCGAGTGTTTTGTATTTTACTTTACGCTCGAGTCAGATTGAGTGAGTTAGCTTTCAAGATTCACCTTCGGAGTTGGAGCTTTCCTTGAAGATCCAGCCATCTATTTTGCTTTCTGTATCCAGTGATTTCAGTGATGTATTCTGATTTGTACCTGATGTATCTTGTTACTTTTTGTTGTATCATGTTTAACTCTGATGTATCTTATTTTTATATAGTTGCTTCATGAACTACTATTTCTTTTAAATTCCGCTGCATTATTAAATACTCTGTGTATGTGATCTGTGACTATGTATTTACTGTATATTTTGAGATTTGCCAAATTTTATTTACAACGCGGTATTTTGAGCAATTCAAGTCCGACATGTGCGGATGCGAATGGTTGAAAATATCGGACTGTTGCAGTTGGTATCAGAGCTTTGGTAGCTCTAGGCAAAACTCAGCATATGGAGTAGATGTATTTACATAATCACTTTCATTCGAATTCAATCTCTTTTTTTTGACTCGATTCCTTTGAATTTTGGAACGTTCCCTGCGGTACCAAAAATCCATTCTTATTCCCCACTATTCATCTTCATTTGATTTCGGAGTATCCCATAACTCCACTTCGAATGATCTTTATAGTGAATTGGCGGTCTCACCAGTATTCTAATTTTCTTGTAAAGAGGTGAAACTCCTTTACATTTAGCATCGATTTACCAGAGATTTATGTTTATCCTCGGTTTAGATGCTAGTATCTCCTATTATCCCAAACTTTATCTCTTGAGGTCGAATGTAGATTTACCCAGAAAATCCACATCGATCTTATTCTTTAAGTCACGGTTGACCCGGTTAAGGTTGCCCGCGATTTATTTCAGCTTATCCACCTCCCTACTCTGTATTTTATCATCCTGTCTTTTGTTTCCAATCTATTCTTCCAAACATTTTGAATTGTACTTGTAAATCTATATTTTGTTTTATATATTGTGTTGTTTGAGTTGTTGATGTTGGATTGGGTTTCTGATCGATTCGTCTGATCAACGCTATCGATAAGATTTCCAAAACACTTTGACAGAACAAACGGACACATTATTATTTTAAAATTTTGGGAAATGAAATAAATTTTGATATATAAGAGAATTTATGGAACTTAATAAATTGATTTAAATTGATAATTTGAAATGATAATACTTGAATTATCATTTATTGTTATACAAATGAATTTATAAATAGTTGTTTATAAATTGATTTGGGAACTGGCATTAATTTAAATCAAGAATTTGAGAATTTAATTTCCGATGGATTTCAAACCTTATGTTTAAAATTTTAAAAGGATATGTTATTTAAAATATTTTCAAGTAGAAATTTGTTTCCAAAGAATTTTAAAGTTTAAAATTAGTGCTCTTCTCTTGGTCACTGAAAAATAACTTCGGTGATGATTGTAGCATCATCGACATTCATTTTCGAGTTTCGAAGTGAAGAGACAGTTCTGTAGTCTTACTATAGCTTTGTTTTGGGAATTTAATTGATTTGAATTTCTAAAATATGACTTGATTTTAATATATATAGATATATGATTGAAATTTGATTTGATATATTATGTATATATTATTAGTTATCTCTAAATGGTTTGAATGGAATCAGAAATTTAATCTTAAATTCTATCTTAAAGAATAATTTCAATTATGAAAGAAAAAAATTATTTAAAAATTTGGATAAATGATTCAAACTTGAGATAATTGAATTTGAAAGTTTTATTTGTATAACCCACAATTGCATACCTTAATTTTTTTTAAAAAGTTAACAATGTAATTAGATAATATACAATATAAAAGGATTTTATAAATAAAATTTGAGTGGTTATAATAAATGTTATACACTTAAATTTTGGTTATAAAAGATTAACAGAGGTAGAAAAGAAAAAGAAAATTTAAAGAGATTTTATTTAAATAACTTAATAATCAAATTTGATTTAATATGGAACCTTAAGTCTAACCCAGAAATTTTAATAAAAGTTATTTCCTGAAATGAATATGTTTGTATACTAAACAATGTATCTTTGAATAGAAAATAAAATATATTTGAATGGGATATTTTGTAATAAGGTTTATTTAACTTGAAATCATAGTTTAATTGATGTATAAATGAATAAAGGTGTAAAGAAATTTGATTGATGTATTTGCTATGATATCTATTTTATAAATAAAATATTTTATTTATAAAATAGATATGTCTTGTAGAATGAATAATTTTGATTTAAATAGTTAAGATGTATTTTTAATATCACTAAAATTTGATTATTGAGAATTTGGTTTTCAAATGGAAATTAAAGTGTAACTTATTGAAGGAATATCCTATTTATGAAATGAATATTTTAAATAAAGTGTTAGGTTATTTGTTAAATTAAGAAATAGGTAAAATAATGAACTATTGACTTAATAAATGAAGTATAGTTTAATTTGGATATTCCATTCACAAAAGTTGTTTTAATAAATATAAGTAAATGATATCCAAATGAATATTTCTAAAACCGAACTGATTTGAAATACTAATATGTCTACTGTAACATATTATAAGTGTTGCTGTTTCTAAAATAAAATGTTTTGGAAATTTTATAATTGAATAAATGAACTTAGAAATGTTACAACTTTGAAATGAGTATTATTTGACATTGAATTTAAATGGTTTAAAGGAAGATTATTTTAAAGGTGTTATGATTTCAAAGTATTATGATTTCAAAGCATGATGATTTCAAATTTATTATCTTATTTTGTTTTTCAAACTATCTTTTAGTTGTCCTGATTTTCCTTATCTTTCTATAGAATGGGGAGGCTATTGCTTATACCAGTCTGTTTAGAAATCTTTCTATAATCTTTGAAAATCTTTGGTACTCATATGGATCTGAACACTGCTTACCATCCACAGGCTATCAATCAAACGGGAAGGGTGAATCAGATTTTAGAGGATCTTTTTGTGCTTGTATTTTTTTTATTCCAGAGGATCTTGGAAGATCATCTCCACCTTGTTAAACTTACCTATAACAATAGTTATCGGGTATGATTCGAATATGCTTGTCATCTTATCTAAATCTTGTCTCATTATATATATTTTTTTCTGTGCTTTCCCGTACCTCGTTCCTTTTCGAGGACGAAAAGTTTTGAGTGGGGGAGAGTGTAACAACCCTGTATTTTGTAATTATTTTAATTGTATATTTTAATTATTTTAATTTAAATTTTGATAAAAAAACTTATTTTACTTATTGAAATGATTAAATTTTATTATTTAAATATAAATCTTGATTTTTATATGAATTATAATTCCAAAACTTGTGTAAGTTGAATATTTCCAAAAAAAGTGAATTTTTGGTCAAATAGTCAAACTTTGACTTTTAACTTAAAATATAAAAGTTTGAAATTTTAAATTTTATCTTTTATTATGAAAATAGATTTAATAACTTGAACATTGATTTTTATTTCGTGGTAAACGGAGTTAAACTGCAAAAGATATGTACATTTGAATTTTGAGTATAAATTGTTTATTTTGCAATTTTGTAATTTTAAATTGTATAAATTTTATTTTTCTTTTTCATATTTTATTTTAATATGTTATATTATGTATATTTTGACTTTTAAATATTTTTGAAATGATAATAGAATTTTCCTAAAATTTACTATGATGATTTCCTATTTTTAAAAGGTTGTTTTCCTTTTTCTGCTATTTTCTTCATCTAAACTATATTTAAATTAAAATTTATTTATTTATTTTGGTGATTTCCTTTTTATTTTATGTTCTTATCTTTATCTATAAATAGTTTTAAGTACATAAAAATTTTCCCAAGTTCATTGCACTTATTTTTCATATTTTCAAGACTAGTTGCAAATTTTGCTGTTTTATTTAATTAAACTATATATAATTAATAATTAATTAATTAATTTATTTTTACTAAATTTTCGTATTTTATCTGAATTTATATATATTTTAAATTTATATAAAATTTAAAAAGAAATATTGGAAATTTGAAGAGTTTAGTGACCTTTTATTTGCTTAAGCCTTTTTGTATTCCGTCTTTTCGTTTTCTTGCCTTTTCACTTCATTGCTTTAACCGTTCACATCTATTGCTTTAGCCGTGAATTTCTTTCAGCATTCACGTGAAATATTCTCCTCTTCCTCAAACAAAACTCACGGCATGAGAAGAAACAAATAAAATTGCAAATGGCTTCCTTTATCTCTTCTCTTCTTCACAATTTCAATGATTTTGCTTCCTCCTTTGCAAAACTTTGCTTGGCCCCACTCTCCACCATCATCACCGATCATCACCTCCTCCATCTCTAGCTGCAACATCAGCCTCTCCTCTATCCATGTCAGGTCGTGATCATTATATGATGCAAGCACCTTAAATTTGCATAAAAACACCTTGAAACTATGCTAGCCTAGCCATAAAACATCACCTACCTCTTCCTATACACTTTGGCGACCCCTAGAACCACCACCACCAGCAACCACATGACTTTTTGGTGCTGCTATACCATCACTCCCCACTGTCCAGACCTGTACTTTCCTTTGGCCGAGCCTCACTTGCTTTTGGTCGAGCCAAAAATGCACCAAAACCCTACCTATTGTTGCCTTGACCCTTAGTATGCTTCATGTTGTAACTCCTCCATCTTCATCCACTTGTTGCCATGTATTTTGATGCTAAACCCAAGTAATCTTGACACCTATGCCGAGCCTAGCATCATGAGAACAAGCCCATTTGATCATGTGACAAGCCATGTTGTCGTGGTCAGGCACTTTCGTGTTAAAGCTGGGTAATGTTCTTTGTTGATTTAAAATTTCCATTTCGTTTAAATTCATATTTGTATTGTATGCATATGTTTATATGGTCTTGTTTATTTGTGGTATACAATATCATTATCAAGGCTTTCCATTCATTCAATTCAAATCGTGTTTATCGTGCTTTTGGAATCGCTCTTGTGTTTGTTGTTTTGGTCTCTAGCTTCGAAAAGGTGAGTCCATCTCACTCTGACATTTATACTTATGAAACAGTGAATTGATGACAAGTGTTTAGTAATATAAAATGTTTATGCAAGTTAATGATGATCATATGATGTATTATGCCATGTTATTACCATGTTAAAACTGTTAATTATCACCTGACATCTGATATATGACATTATATTGTGACATTGACATTGTTTATATTGTTTATGCATATATTCACACTGCAAGTTCCCTGTTAGAATAGAATCACTATGGGTTGAAATGATACATACCCAAATGGACTTTAGATTATGGAAAAATCGTTATGGGCTGAAATGATAGGTCTGAGCGATTTTTATTGTATTTTATTTGACTTGGGATTGCGGGTATGAAATGATAAAACCCGGTTTTCTTTGTAAATTACGGATTGAAATGATATATATCCGTATCATTTGACCTAGGTTAGAAAATTATATACAGACCCCGTGGTATATTTTTAAATGATTTTTTTTAAATATGTATTTTCAAAAGTATGAAATTTTGATTTAAAATATATATATTATGGTTTTAAGAAAGTTAAATATTAAATCTTGAAATTGTGAATTTAAGTGAATTCAAGTATGTAAATTTGGAGTAAATGTGATGTTTGACTTTAAATTTTATTTTAAGATGTAAATAAATAATGGAAATTAAATTTAAAGTTTTGAAATGCTATTTGAAGTAAAATTTTAAGTTTATTAAATTTATAAATTAATAAACAGTGAATTTTGACTTAATAAATGAATGGAGTTTTCAAAATTGAATATTTGATCTTAAAATTTTATTGTGTTAAATCATATGTTAAAATGATTTTAAATGTGAAATTTTGAAGTCTAGAAATATGATTTTTAAGTTGTAATAATAAAAATTTGGAGTTTTATTATTATTTTTGAAAAGCTAAAATGAAACCTGGAATTTTATAGCATTTTCAAAATGCTTTAGTCTTTTGACAGCATTTTAATGCTATTGTTTTGAATCTAACAATGTTTGAAATAACTAAATATCTATTACGACATTTTATAAATGTCGCTATTCTTGAAATAAACTATTTTGGAAAATATTAGCTACGATAACACTTTATAAATGCCGTCGCTGCTATAAATTTGACAACGTTTGAATGTAATAGATTTAACACTGTTTGTGTTATATTTTAAAGTGTTGAATGATTTGAATTTTGGAAATTGATTATTTTTGAATATAAGGAGTTTTGAATATATTTTTAATATTTAAATTTGAATTTTAAGGAATTTAAATTGAATTTGAATTTAAATAAGGTATGTTTGGTTATGTGATAAATGGAATGAAATGTAATGTAATAAATGAAATTTTGAATGGAATCTTGAAATGTATTTTGTAATGATGTTTGAAATAATAAATGAATGACATATTTGATTTCTAAATGATATTTAAATTTGAATATTTGGATTTGAATTCAAATAATGATTTGATTATGAAGTTTTGAAAGGATGTAATATTTTTATGATTTTGAAATGGTTTGGAAATAATTTGATCTTTATTTTAATAAAGAATGTGAATGTGGAACGATATTTGATTTTGATTTATTTGATAAAGGAATATTCAAAGTTTATTTTTGTATGAAAAGATATTTGGTTTAATTGTAATTTAAGTTTATTTAAATAATATTGGATTTATGAAATGAATATTTCAAAACTACATAATAATGAAATTAGACTTGAGATATGAATATATGAAATTATAAAGTTTAGTTTGAAATGTGGGATATTAAAGTTTGGAAATATATTAAATTTGGAATAGTTATTTTGTAGATCAAATCTATATTTGAAATTTCTAAGATTTGTAATGTTTGTTAGAAAACTAAATTGAATTGAAACTGATGGTTTGATTTTAATTAAATTGGAAATCTGAAATTTTGGTTTAATTGAATAAATTTGTAAAATGTAAAGAATTAAAGGAATGTTCCATGATTTCAAATGTATGATTTCAAAATGTTATGATTTCAAAGTGTAACGATTTCAAGTATTTTGGTTTTGAAAAAGTTATAACTTTGAAAGTATTATAATTTTTTTTAAGGTGAATATATGTTTGAAATGGAAATGACAAACTATTTTGATGTGAATATAGTTTTGAAATAAAAATGGTTTTGGTTTCGAAATGTAAACTATCTTGAAAGGAAAATAGTTTTGAAATGAAATGATTTGATCCTTTTGAAATATAAACTATTTTGAAATGACCACGGCGTTATAATAACGTTTGGTTGTTAAAGTGACCGGGATCGGAAGTTGTCATACTCTCTTCCAACTCCGAAAACCACTTTAACAACCGTGTACGCGGTGGAGATTCCAGAATGAAGTAGGATGGTGGCTACGTTCTTGAGGTATATTACGTGGACCCAACTCCTGTGAGTTGGCATAAGGTGGCTAAAACAGGAGTGATCTCGGGCCAAAGGAGGTAGCACCTCTGGTCGGACACATTCCTTCGATACTATACTCTTACTGGTGATTGATTAGATGGCCATCCTCCGATTTTGATTTGGAGTGTGTTCCGAGGTGGGCGTATGTGGCTGTTGCGTTACCACCAGCCCGTGTGCGTAATTGGTATATCTACCTTGGCATTGCCTTGTGTGCCGTGTCGCCTACCATACCGAGCCTTTACTACGAGTTTGTTTTTCTCCCGTAGCCCGTGTGGTATCCTCTGACAGTCACCCAGAGTGGAGATGACATGATATTGGATGGACTACTGGGACTATTATGTGTGATGGGTGATATGGGTAGCCCGGAACGCTATTTAAAAGTATGTTTATTTTACTGTAGACATTATTATAGTAGCGCAATATTACTACATAGTAAATAGTTTAACGGATCCTTAAAGGATGGGCGATCCCAAGCGTCCTTTAAGTTACTGATGCATTTTTATTACTGTTCACTTGAGTTTATTTACAGTTCATAAGTATTTATGTCCTGACTCGAGTGTTTTGTATTTTGCTTTACGCTCGAGTCAGATTGAGTGAGTTAGCATTCAAGATTCACCTTCGGAGTTGGAGCTTTCCTTGAAGATCCAGCCTTCTATTTTGCTTTCCGTATCCAGTGATTTCAGTGATGTATTCTGATTTGTACCTGATGTATCTTGTTACTTTTTGTTGTATCATGTTTAACTCTGATGTATCTTATTTTTATATAGTAGCTTCATGAACTACTATTTTTTTAAATTCCGCTGCATTATTAAATACTCTGTGTCTATGATCCGTGACTATGTATTTACTGTATATTCTGAGATTTGCCAAATTTTATTTACAACGCGGTATTTTGAGCAATTCAAGTCCGACATGTGCGGATGCGAATGGTTGAAAATATCGGACTGTTACAGTTGGTATCAGAGCTTTGGCAGCTCTAGGCAAAACTCAGCATATGGAGTAGATGTATTTACATAATCACTTTCATTCGAGTTCAATCTCTTTCTTTTGACTCGATTCCTTTGAATTTTGGAACGTTCCCTGCGGTTGCAAAAATCCATTCTTATTCCCCACTATTCATCTTCATTTGATTTCGGAGTATCCTATAACTCCACTTTGAATGATCTTTATAGTGAATTGGCGGTCTCACCAGTATTCTAATTTTCTTGTAAAGGGGTGAAACTCTTTTACATTTAGCATCGATTCACCAGAGATTTATATTTATCCTCGGTTTAGATGCTAGTATCTCCTATTATCCCAAACTTTATCTCTTGAGGTCGAATGTAGATTTACCCAGAAAATCCACATCGATCTTATTCTTTAAGTCACGGTTGACCCGGTTAAGGTTGCCCGCGATTTATTTCAGCTTATCCAACTCCCTACTCTGTATTTTATCATCCTGTCTTTTGTTTCCAATCTATTCTTCCAAACATTTTGAATTGTACTTGTAAATCTATATTTTGTTTTATATATTGTGTTGTTTGAGTTGTTGATGTTGGATTGGGTTTCTGATCGATTCGTCTGATCAACGCTATCGGTAAGATTTCCAAAACACTTTGATAGAACAAACGGGCACAATATTATTTTAAAATTTTGGGAAATGAAATAAATTCTGATATATAAGAAAATTTATGGAACTTAATAAATTGATTTAAATTGATAATTTGAAATGATAATACTTGAATTATCATTTATTGTTCTACAAATGAATTTATAAATAGTTGTTTATAAATTGATTTGGGAACTGGCATTAATTTAAATCAAGAATTTGAGAATTTAATTTCCGATGGATTTCAAACCTTATGTTTAAAATTTTAAAAGGATATATTATTTAAAATATTTTCAAGTAGAAATTTGTTTCCAAAGAATTTTAAAGTTTAAAATTAGTGCTCTTCTCTTGGTCGCTGAAAAATAACTTTGGTGATGACTGTAGCATCATCGATATTCATTTTCGAGTTTCGAAGTGAAGAGACAGTTCTGTAGTCTTACTACAGCTTTGTTTTGGGAATTTAATTGATTTGAATTTCTAAAATATGACTTGATTTTAATATATATAGATATATGATTGAAATTTGATTTGACATATTATGTATATATTATTAGTTATCTCTAAATGGTTTGAATGGAATCAGAAATTTAATTCTTAAATTCTATCTTAAAGAATAATTTCAATTATGAAAGAAAAAATTATTTAAAATTTTGGATAAATAATTCAAACTTGAGATAATTGAATTTGAAAGTTTTATTTGTATAACCCACAATTGCATACCTTAATTTTTTTAAAAAGTTAACAATGTAATTAGATAATATACAATATAAAAGGATTTTATAAATAAAATTTGAGTGGTTATAATAAATGTTATACACTTAAAGTTTGGTTATAAAAGATTAACAGAGGTAGAAAAGAAAAAGAAAATTTAAAGAGATTTTATTTAAATAACTTAATAATCAAATTTGATTTAATATGGAACCTTAAGTCTAACCCAGAAATTTTAATAGAAGTTATTTCCTGAAATGAATATGTTTGTATACTGAACAATGTATCTGTGAATAGAAAATAAAATATATTTGAATGGGATATTTTGTAATAAGGTTTATTTAACTTGAAATCATAGTTTAATTGATGTATAAATGAATAAAGGTGTAAAGAAATTTGATTGATGTATTTGCTATGTGTGATGCCCCACCTCTATACCCACGCTAGACAAAAACATTACGGGGAATGCTGTCGACTAGCACGGAGAATAAGGCTGTTGAGGAGCGACCATCCATGTAATTTCTTTGCGCGAGCACCGATATGTCAGATAATATAACAAGCATTCTATTTCAAGAGGAAATCCGACATACCGACACAAACTCAAAGCTACTACACGGTGGCTATATAAATCCTTCGAAAAACAAATATAGAAATAAGCATAACACAAATTAGTCACAGACAATTCATATCACAAAGGCGGAATAAGATATGAATATTACACTAGAAAGTGTACATCAGAGTAGTGGTCTAAAAAGATCCACAATATCACAAGAGAATAGTTACACGAACTACACAAAAGAATAAGTATACATTATGGAGTCTATATCTCAAATGCATATAACAAAAACTACTAATCTAAGTAGTTAACCAAAAGCAAGAGAAATCAATCCCAAGAGAGAAGTCAAGCAGAAGCACCTGTAACATCTCGGTCTGACCCGAGTATTATTTTAAAATGAAAATAATAAACGGATCAGTCTAACTATAAATATCAGATAACATGATATAGAATAGGAGTTATGACTAAACACATTATAATCACAATGCCAAGCTGTGATATATACATAAGTAATTGAAAATCGTCAAGGGATATATCAATATCACGATAATCTACTCAAGATAAAAAGGGATGTTATACTCCTGATTTCATTCACCAAGCCACAATAAATGACATATAAGATATGGCAAAGACGTATAATATTCATGATGGCATACTACTATAAGTATGTAAATGATAATCAACAAACGATTAATCAATATCAAAAAATCTTCTCAAAGATCCAAAAAGGGTATCATACCCAAAACTTGTATTCACAACAAGTTAATGACACACGAATTCACCTATGCACAAGAATTGATAAATCATATCAATAGAAATCACAAAAATAGGTGAAGATGAAAATTCCAGAATTCGACACACGAAATTCAGAAATCACACAAAATAAATGGGGGAGGCCTATCACATGAACGGGAGCATGAAAACTCACCAACAGCTGTAACACATGAACGAGAAGCTATCTCATGGTAGCTAGCCATTAATTTGACACACGAATGGTCCGAAGACCTGACACACGAATGGTCCGAAGACCGTGGGTAGCTACCCCACAAATTTGACACACGAACGGGGTTTAGTCTCCCACGCAGACAAAGAGACATCGCACATTGCTAGCCTAAATCACAAAAATGATCGTCATGATCATCGAGAAGTGTCAATTACACTAAGCTAGTAAATATAAAAGTTTAGCTTCATGTCCCATAACCATTTGCTTAACTTAAACATTTACGAACAAACTGTAAATCTCTACTAGAAGAATGTCACAAGAGATTCAATCGAACAAGTCCAAGAATTAACCGACTAAGTAAACGCAAGCGTTTCATACCACTTGTTTTACTAAGCCGTTTAATTAGATTTCTCATACGAGTGAGGTAAAGGTTTGTATATACTAATAGATTGGAAAACGGTTTTATAAACGAATTTGGTATTAAAATAGTATTGAAATCGTTTGAGGAAAGAGTTTTGATATTTACTACTAGTATAGAAAACCTTTATATTTTTAAAGTGACAAATCACGAAGAAGATTGTAAGAACAATCAATCACAAAAATTCACATACGAAGACGTGAATAAAATCCAACGAAATCGATAAAGGATCCATCGAAATGGATATTCAAAAATCCCTAAAAAGAGTCATCAAAGTCATAATAGATGATAACAACAAATAGGATTATCACGAATCGATTTAAATTGGAATTTCAATCCAAAAAGGCAAATTGGACTCAAACAGCAGGTTCAGTCGACTGAACAGAGTTTTCAGTCGACTGACCCTGTACCTGGAAATTTTCCAGGTTCAGAAAACTTTCTGTTTCCAGTTTCAGTCGACTGTGCAGAGTTTTTCAGTCGACTGAATCATGCCTGGAAACTCTCGGGTTTCAGGTTTAGTCGACTGAACAGAGTTTTCAGTCGACTGAATCATGCCTGGGCTGTTTTTCAGCCTTATTCAAATGAAGAGCAAACTCTTCCAAAATGCAACCGGACGAACATTGGCTCTAAGGGTTTATGCCAATCGGCGACCCGGCCCTATATGCTCCTCGATGCATCACCAAAAGCATGATCAAACATCCATAAAAGGATTTTCACACAAATTTGGTTTACAAACCCAAAAATTGGAATATTCACAAAACCAATCCAAATCAAGAGCAAATGCACATGAAGAAGTGTTAGGAATTCATATCCAATAACCAAAGATAATTATAGTCATAGATGTGAGATAAAAATCTCACCTTTTCACAAAATCGAACAAGAAGAAGCTTGAAAGAAAATGGAGAATCAACCTCTCTTCAACACAACCCAATTGATCTTGAATCTAAGCTCAAAAACAAGAACATTCCCAAAATTAGGTTTAGGAATTTCTGAAATTGGTAAAAGAATAAGTTGGAGAAGAAGAAGAGAAGCTTACCAATGGGTTCTTCTTGAGTTTGGAGCAAGGAATCTGATTTGCAAGGGAAACTAGGGTTTTGGAGTTTTAATTTCCAATCTCTCCCACCATTAATACTCTAAAAACTGAAATGAGAAGAGAATGAGGGTGAGTGGGGAAGAGTGGCTCAGATTTGAGCATAAGTTAACATAGGGCTGAGCCCAAACCAAACCCAAAGTGAAAAGTAGCAAAAATCAACTTTCTCCAAACATATCGAAGCTTATACTCAAAAAGGTCGCAAACGGCGTTTTAAACTCAATGGGAGTGGTCCCGAGCCCTAATTCGACCGTATGCAAAAAGTAGCTTTTCGGACTAAAATCCGACTAACGATAAAATATTTAAATAAAATATTTAAATATAATTCGACAAATATGCGGGTTGTTACAGACTCCCCTCCTTAAAGAAATTGCGTCCTCGCAATATTACAAGAAGAAGATATATAGTAACAACCATAAAAGCATATTCAACACAAAAGAAGTTTGAAATAAGAAGTTCACCTCAAAGAGCACGAGAAAGTAAGTCCGGATGTGTACGCTCGATGTACTCTCTAGATTCCCAAGAACACTCCTTAGGATTTGAAGACCATTGAACTTTAACAAGAAGAACATCTTTATTTCGAAGTCGTTTGACTTCCGAAGCAATGATACGAATAGGATGTTGCTCATAAGTTAAATTAGGCGAAACTTCAATCTCTTCCACAACACCGGGCCCAAGAATAGAATCGGAATCTCGAAGACATTTCCGAAGTTGAGAAACGTGAAACACGTCATGCATAGCAGAAAATTGAGCCGGTAATAAAAGGCGATAAGCCATGGAACCAATACGTTCGGTAATAGGAAATGGCCCAATATATCGAGGCGCAAGTTTTCCCGATCGACTGAAACGTACAACACCTTTCATAGGTGAAACACGAATGAACACAAGATCTCCCACAGAAAATTCTAACTTCCTTCTTCGGTTATCGGCATAGGATTTTTGTCTACTCTGGGCTTCTTTCATCCTATGACGAATAAGATCAATCTTTTCTGTGGAATCACGAGTAAAATCTGGACCTAAAGCCAGCTTCTCACCGGCCTCAAGCCAACAAGAAGGAGATCGGCATGGCCTTCCATAGAGTGCCTCAAAAGGTGCCATACCAATACTAGATTGGAAGCTATTATTATAGGAAAATTCAACAAGTGAAATATGATCTTCCCAACTTCCACCAAAATCAAGAACACAAGCACGAAGAAGATCTTCAAGAGTTTGATTCACACGCTCGGTTTGTCCATCGGACTGGGGATGATAAGCGGTGCTAAAATTAAGCCTCGTTCCTAAAGCCTTTTGAAGACTCTTCCAAAATCCACTAGTAAACAATGGATCACGATCACTAACAATAGAAGTAGGAACACCATGCAATTTAACAATTTGTTTGATAAATATTTTGGCCAAAAGAGGAACGGTTCGGTTAGACCGAACGAGAATAAAATGGGCGGATTTAGTAAGTCTATCAACAATTACCCATAAGCTATCATAACCCGATCGAGAACGGGGAAGGCCATCTACAAAATCCATGGAAATTTGATCCCACTTTCAAACTGGAATTTCTAAAGGTTGCAATAACCCTCCGGGCCTTTGATGTTCGGCCTTAACGAGTTGGCAAGTCATGCAACGTTTAACGAAGCTAGCGATGTCAAGTTTCATTCCCTCCCAATAATAAAGTCGCTTCATATCCGTGTACATTTTACTACCACCGGGATGAATGGTAAATTTAGAGTGATGAGAATCTTCTAAAATATCTTTACGAAGATCCCTAACATTTGGCACGATAAGCCTACCAAATTTCCGAATGCCGCCATGAGAATCGATATTAAAGTCTTTCAAACCTTCAATATCAATTTTATCCTTAATATTCTGGCCAAGAAGAACCAATTCAGTATCTAGCCTTTGAGCTTCAAGAATGCGGTCTAAAAGGGATGGATGAGCCTCAAGGCTACATAAAACAAATGATGAGCATAAATCGGATACACGGCCTCGAATCTCACAAGTGGATAAGATCTCGAGATCGTTCCATTCGGATATCATCATAGAAACAACAGCTTGTTGTTTACGGCTAAGAGCATTGGCGACACGATTACCCTTACCGGGAGTATAAAGAATATCAAGATCATATGGTGCAAGGAATTCGAGCCAACGCTGTTGACGCAAATTAAGTTCCTTTTGAGAGAATAAATATTTCAAAGACTTATGATCTGTGTAAAGAACAAATTTCTCTCCTAAGAGATAATGACGCCAAATTCGAAGAGCAAAAACAATAGCCGCGAGCTCTAAATCATGAGTGGCATATCTAGTCTCAGCAGGCTTTAATTGCCTAGAAGCATAAGCAATAACGCGTTCCTTTTGCATAAGAACGACACCCAAACCAATGCGACTAGCATCGGTATAAACAACGAAATCTTGATTCCCATCGGGAATAACAAGAATAGGAGCTTCAGAAAGAAGTTCTTTTAATTTCTGAAAAGAAGCTTCACATTTGTCCGACCAAATGTATTTAACACCTTTCTTCGTCAAGCTAGTGAGAGGCACGGAAATCTTAGAAAAGTCTTTGATAAAACGAAGGTAATAGCCCGCCAATCCGAGAAAACTACGAATCTCTGTCACAATCTCCGGTCTCTTCCAATCTTGAATCGCTTCAATCTTTGAAGGATCCACGGAAATTCCGGATTCGGATATAATGTGACCGAGAAACTTCACACGAGATTACCAAAAGTGGCACTTAGAAAATTTTGCCTTTAATTGATTACTCCTAAGAGTTTCCAACACAATCCGAAGATGTTTTTCATGCTTCTCTTCGGTTTTAGAATAAACAAGAATATCATCGATAAAGATGAGAACAAACCGGTCGAGAAAGTCTTTAAAAACTCGATTCATTAGGTCAACGAAATAAGCCGGGGCATTTGTTAACCCAAATGGCATAACAAGCCATTCATAAGATCCATACCGAGTACGGAACGATGTCAAAGGAATGCTATCCTCTGCAATACGAAGCTGATGAAAACCGGTAGCCAAGTCCAATTGTGAAAAGACTCTAGCACCACTAAGTTGATCGAATAGATCATCAATCCGAGATAAAGGATATTTATTTTTGATAGTAAGATCATTAAGCTTGCGGTAGTCAACGCAAAGCCTAAGTGTACCATCGGATTTCTTCACAAAAATAGCTGAAGCTCCCCAAGGCGAGGAACTAGAGCAAATAAATTGCTTCGTTTCCAATTCAGATAATTGTTTACGCATCTCCTCGTTTTCTTTATTGGACATACGATAGGGAGGGCGAGTGACAGGTTGAGCTCCCGGTATAAGATTAATTCTGAACTCAATTGCTCGCTTAGGTGGTAATCCTAAAACGGGTTCGAATATGTCGGAAAATTCACAAACGACGTGAATAAGAGAAATAATATCACCCTCATCATCATCATCGTCATCACGAGGATTTAAAGAATATAAAGATGCAACCAAAGCAGAATCTGAATCCTTAAGAATAACAGAAACCTGATTAACAGATAGAGGATGTCGAAGATGAATAGTCCGCTCAGGACATAGGATATGAGCTTCATAACGGTTAAGCCAATCCATTCCCAAAATCATTCCAAAGCCTAAATAACGCATGACATGCAAATCGGCTCGGAAAGAAAAATCACACAAAATAATCTCGACATCTTTACACAATAAACTGATTGTTGCGGATCCACCAACCGGATTCGCAATTCTCAAAGAAGTCATTAAACACAAAACATCCAAGGACAAAGTATCAACAAGTTCTTTTGATATAAAAGAATGGGACGCACCCGTATCAAAAAGAACTCGAATAGGATGATCACGAAATAAAATAATTCCGTCCAGTAAAGAATGAGAAATACCTTGGCCACGAGATGTGTTGCCAGGGGCTTGAGCAACATTTAACTTTCCCTCCCTCCTATTTTGAAGTTTGGGACACACATGCATAAAATGGTCCGGGCTTTTGCAATAGCGACAAGTACGAGGCTTTGAACACTTGTTCGCAAAATGGTCTTTCGAACCATAATTATAGCATTTCCCTTGAGTAGAGGAAAAGGTCTTTTCAGCAGGAGTTGCTTGCCTCCCTTTCTTATTGGGATAATGACCTTTGAATTTGCTTGGCCTCTTCTTGTTGTTGAAGTTTGGTTTGGAACCCACCACTTCAACATCATTCTCCCTATCCGCCTCTTCAAGACGAAGAGCGATATCAACGAGTTGGTCGAAAGAAACTTCTAATTTTAGGAGTAATGGCTTCTTGAGACTTTTGTTTAAGCCATAAACAAATCTCTGATTCTTCTTCAGAGGGGTGTTGATGTATTCAACCCCATATTTGGAAAGCGACTCGAAGGAGGCGACGTAATCAGTCACGGAGGACTCACCTTGAACAAGGTCTATAAACCGTCGAGCCAATGTCACTTTCTCTGCTTCCGGTACAAATTTCAACTCGAAGCATTCTCGGAATTTCTCCCAGGTGAGATCCGCTTCATTAATCTCAGAAATAAGAAGTTCGTACCAGTCCAATGCTCTTTCTCGGAGCATACTAGAGGCAACCTGAACTCGGTGAAGGTCAATAAGATTCATGCGCGAAAAGATGCGATCGCATGTTCTTAGCCAAGCCTGTACTTCAATAACAGTTTCGGAACCCCTGAATGACTCCCCACCCAAATTAGTGTAATGGCTACACAAGCGTGCAAATCCCGACTTTGGGTGAGTAGGTTCCGGATTAGCTCCAGCTGCTTGAGCATTTGTCACTAAATCAAGAAGCTGTTGAGCAATCAGAAAAACTCCATCATGGGGTGGAGTGCTAGATGGCACGGCTCTGGGGCGGCCTGGTCTAGACATTTCTCTTCCTTTAAAAAGAAAGAAGAGGAAGAAAAGGTTATTCACCAAATTTAATATCAAGCAATCTTGATAGATAAATAAGGAATCATAAGGAAAATAGGATGAATCGGTACGAAGACTCGAATTAAATCCTAAAGCACGACTCCTAAGAAAGACTTAGGACGATGATCCTTGTTATAATATTCCATATTGTTCCGAAGTTTGGCTCTAATACCAAGCTGTGACGCCCCACCTCTATACCCACGCTAGACAAGAACATTACGGGGAATGCTGTCGACTAGCACGGAGAATAAGGCTGTTGAGGAGCGACCATCCATGTAATTTCTTTGCGCGAGCACCGATATGTCAGATAATATAACAAGCATTCTATTTCAAGAGGAAATCCGACATACCGACACAAACTCAAAGCAACTACACGGTGGCTATATAAATCCTTCGGAAAACAAATATAGAAATAAGCATAACACAAATCAGTCACAGACAATTCATATCACAAAGGCGGAATAAGATATGAATATTACATTAGAAAGTGTACATCAGAGTAGTGGTCTAAAAAGATCCACAATATCACAAGAGAATAGTTACACGAACTACACAAAAGAATAAGTATACATTATGGAGTATATATCTCAAATGTATATAACAAAAACTACTAATCTAAGTAGTTAACCAAAAGCAAGAGAAATCAATCCCAAGAGAGAAGTCAAGCAGAAGCACCTGTAACATCTCGGTCTGACCCGAGTATTATTTTAAAAAGAAAATAATAAACGGATCAGTCTAACTATAAATATCAGATAACATGATATAGAATAGGAGTTATGACTAAACACATTATAATCACAATGCCAAGCTGTGATATATACATAAGTAATTGAAAATCGTCAAGGGATATATCAATATCACGATAATCTACTCAAGATAAAAAGGGATGTTATACTCCAGATTTCATTCACCAAGCCATAATAAATGACATATAAGATATGGCAAAGACGTATAATATTCATGATGGCATACTACTATAAGTATGTAAATGATAATCAACAAACGATTAATCAATATCAAAGAATCTTCTCAAAGATCCAAAAAGGGTATCATACCCAAAACTTGTATTCACAACAAGTTAATGACACACGAATTCACCCATGCACAAGAATTGATAAATCATATCAATAGAAATCACAAAAATAGGTGAAGAAGAAAATTCCAGAATTCGACACACGAAATCCAGAAATCAAACAAAATAAAGGGGGGAGGCCTATCACATGAACGGGAGCATGAAAACTCACCAACAGCTGTAACACATGAACGAGAAGCTATCTCATGGTAGCTAGCTATTAATTTGACACACGAATGGTCCGAAGACCTGACACACGAATGGTCCGAAGACCGTGGGTAGCTACCCCACAAATTTGACACACGAACGGGGTTTAGTCTCCCACGCAGACAAAGAGACATCGCACATTGCTAGTCTAAATCACAAAAATGATCGTCATGATCATCGAGAAGTGTCAATTACACTAAGCTAGTAAATATAAAAGTTTAGCTTCATGTCCCATAACCACTTGCTTAACTTAAACATTTACGAACAAACTGTAAATCTCCACTAGAAGAATGTCACAAGAGATTCAATCGAGCAAGTCCAAGAATTAACCGACGAAGTAAACGCAAGCGTTTCATACCACTGGTTTTACTAAGCCGTTTAATTAGATTTCTCATACGAGTGAGGTAAAGGTTTGTATATACTAATAGATTGGAAAACGGTTTTATAAACGAATTTGGTATTAAAATAGTATTGAAATCGTTTGAGGAAAGAGTTTTGATATTTACTACTAGTATAGAAAACCTTTATATTTTTAAAGTGACAAATCACGAAGAAGATTGTAAGAACAATCAATCACAAAAATTCACATACGAAGACGTGAATAAAATCCAACGAAATCGATAAAGGATCCATCGAAATGGATATTCAAAAATCCCTAAAAAGAGTCATCAAAGTCATAATAGATGATAACAACAAATAGGATTATCACGAATCGATTTAAATTGGAATTTCAATCCAAAAAGGCAAATTGGACTCAAACAGCAGGTTCAGTCGACTGAACAGAGTTTTCAGTCGGCTGACCCTGTACCTGGAAATTTTCCAGGTTCAGGAAACTTTCTGTTTCCAGTTTCAGTCGACTGTGCAGAGTTTTTCAGTCGACTGAATCATGCCTGGAAACTCTCGGGTTTCAGGTTTAGTCGACTGAACAGAGTTTTCAGTCGACTGAATCATGCCTGGGCTGTTTTTCAGCCTTATTCAAATGAAGAGCAAACTATTCCAAAATGCAACCGGACGAACATTGGCTCTAAGGGTTTATGCCAATCGGCGACCCGACCCTATATGCTCCTCGATGCATCACCAAAAGCATGATCAAACATCCATAAAAGGATTTTCACACAAATTTGGTTTAATAACCCAAAAATTATAATATTCACAAAACCAATCCAAATCAAGAGCAAATGCACATGAAGAAGTGTTAGGAATTCATACCCAACAACCAAAGATAATTATAGTCAAAGATGTGAGATAAAAATCTCACCTTTTCACAAAATCGAACAAGAAGAAGCTTGTAGGCAAATGGAGAATCAACCTCTCTTCAACACAACCCAATTGATCTTGAATCTAAGCTCAAAAACAAGAACATTCCCAAAATTAGGTTTAGGAATTTCTGAAATTGGTAAGAGAATAAGTTGGAGAAGAAGAAGAGAAGCTTACTAATGGGTTCTTCTTGAGTTTGGAGCAAGGAATTTGATTTGCAAGGGAAACTAGGGTTTTGGAGTTTTAATTTCCAATCTCTCCCACGATTAATACTCTAAAAACGTAAATGAGAAGAGAATGAGGGTGAGTGGGGAAGAGTGGCTCAGATTTGAGCATAAGTTAACATAGGGCTGAGCCCAAACCAAACCCAAAGTGAAAAGTAGCAAAAATCAACTTTCTCCAAACATATCGAAGCTTATACTCAAAAATGTCGCAAACGGCATTTTAAACTCAATGGGAGTGGTCCCGAGCCCTAATTCGACCGTATGCAAAAAGTAGCTTTTCGGACTAAAATCCGACTAACGATAAAATATTTAAATAAAATATTTAAATATAAAATCGACAAATATGCGGGTTGTTACACTATGATATCTATTTTATAAATAAAATATTTTATTTATAAAATAGATATGTCTTGTAAAATGAATAATTTTGATTTAAATAGTTAAGATGTATTTTTAATATCACTAAAATTTGATTATTGAGAATTTGGTTTTCAAATGGAAATTAAAGTGTAACTTATTGAAGGAATATCCTATTTATGAAATGAATATTTTAAATAAAGTGTTAGGTTATTTGTTAAATTAAGAAATAGGTAAAATAATGAACTTTTGACTTAATAAATGAAGTATAGTTTAATTAGGATATTCCATTCATTAAAGTTGTTTTAATAAATATAAGTAAATGATATCCAAATGAATATTTCTAAAGTTGAACTGATTTGAAATACTAATATGTCTACTATAACATATTATAAGTGCTTCTGTTTCTAAAATAAAATGGTTTGGAAATTTTATAATTGAATAAATGAACTTAGAAATGTTACAACTTTGAAATGAGTATTATTTGACATTGAATTTAAATGGTTTAAAGGAAGATTATTTTAAAGGTGTTATGATTTCAAAGTATTATGATTTCAAAGCATGATGATTTCAAATTTATTATCTTATTTTGTTTTTCAAACTATCTTTTAGTTGTCCTGATTTTCCTTATCTTTCTATAGAATGGGGAGGCTATTGCTTATACCAGTCTGTTTAGAAATCTTTCTATAATCTTTGAAAATCTTTGGTACTCATCTGGATCTGAACACTGCTTACCATCCACAGGTTATCAATCAAACGGGAAGGGTGAATCAGATTTTAGAGTATCTTTTTGTGCTTGTATTTTTTTTTTCTTGAGGATCTTGGAAGATCATCTCCACCTTGTTAAACTTACCTATAACAATAGTTATCAGGTATGATTCGAATATGCTTGTCATCTTATCTAAATCTTGTCTCATTCTATATATATTTTTCTGTGCTTTCCCGTACCTCGTTCCTTTTCGAGGACGAAAAGTTTTGAGTGGGGGAGAGTGTAACAACCCTGTATTTTGTAATTATTTTAATTGTATATTTTAATTATTTTAATTTAAATTTTGATAAAAAAACTTATTTTACTTATTGAAATGATTAAATTTTATTATTTAAATATAAATCTTGATTTTTATATGAATTATAATTCCAAAACTTGTGTAAGTTGAATATTTCCAGAAAAAGTGAATTTTTGGTCAAATAGTCAAACTTTGACTTTTAACTTAAAATATAAAAGTTTGAAATTTTAAATTTTATCTTTTATTATGAAAATAGATTTAATAACTTGAACATTGCTTTTTGTTTCGTGGAAAACGGAGTTAAACTGCAAAAGATATGTACATTTCAATTTTGAGTATAAATTGTTTATTTTGCAATTTTGTTATTTTAAATTGTATAAATTTTATTTTTCTTTGTCATAATTTATTTTAATATGTTATATTATGTATATTTTGACTTTTAAATATTTTTGAAATGATAATAGAATTTTCCTAAAATTTACTATGACGATTTCCTACTTTTATAAGGTTGTTTTCCTTTTTCTGCTATTTTCTTCATCTAAACTATATTTAAATTAAAATTTATTTATTTATTTTGGTGATTTCCTTTTTATTTTGTGTTCTTATCTTTATTTATAAATAGTTTTAAGTACATAAAAATTTTCCCAAGTTCATTGCACTTATTTTTCATATTTTCAAGACTAGTTGCAAATTTTGCTGTTTTATTTAATTAAACTATATATAATTAATAATTAATTTATTTATTTTTTTTACTAAATTTTCGTATTTTATCTGAATTTATAAATATTTTAAAGTTATATAACATTTAAAAAGAAATATTGGAAATTTGAAGAGTTTAGTGACCTTTTATTTGCTTAAGCCTTTTTGTATTCTGTCTTTTCGTTTTCTTGCCTTTTCACTTCATTGCTTTAACCGTTCACATCTCTTGCTTTAGCCGTGAATTTCTTTCAGCATTCACGTGAAATATTCTCCTCTTCCTCAAACAAAACTCACGGCATGAGAAGAAACAAATAAAATTGCAAATGGCTTCCTTTATCTCTTCTCTTCTTCACAATTTCAATGATTTTGCTTCCTCCTTTGCAAAACTTTGCTTGGCTCCACTCTCCACCATCATCACCGATCATCACCTCCTCCATCTCCAGCTGCAACATCAGCCTCTCCTCTATCCATGTCAGGTCGTGATCATTATATGATGCAAGCACCTTAAATTTGCACAAAAACTCCTTGAAACTATGCTAGCCTAGCCATAAAACATCACCTACCTCTTCCTATACACTTTGGCCACCCCTAGAACCACCACCACCAGCAACTACATGACTTTTTGGTGCTGCTATACCATCACTCCCCACTGTCCAGACCTGTACTTTCCTTTGGCCGAGCCTCACTTGCTTTTGGTCGACCCAAAAATGCACCAAAACCCTACCTATTGTTGCCTTGACCCTTAGTATGCTTCATGTTGTAACTCCTCCATCTTCATCCACTTGTTGCCATGTGTTTTGATGCTAAACCCAAGTCATGTTGACACCTATGCCGAGCCTAGCGTCATGAGAACAAGCCCATTTGATCATGTGAAAAGCCATGTTGTCGTGGTCAGGCACTTTCGTGTTAAAGCTGGGTAATGTTCTTTGTTGATTTAAAATTTCCATTTCGTTTAAATTCATATTTGTATTGTATGCATATGTTTATATGGTCTTGTTTATTTGTTGTATACAAGATCATTATCAAGGCTTTCCATTCATTCAATTCAAATCGTGTTTATCGTGCTTTTGGAATCGCTCTTGTGTTTGTTGTTTTGGTCTCTAGCTTCGAAAAGGTGAGTCCATCGCACTCTGGCATTTATACTTATGAAACAGTGAATTGATGACAAGTTTTTAGTAATATAAAATGTTTATGCAAGTTAATGATGATCATATGATGTATTATGCCATGTTATTACCATGTTAAAACTGTTAATTATCACCTGACATCTGATATATGACATTATATTGTGACATTGACATTGTTTATATTGTTTATGCATATATTCACACTGCAAGTTCCCTGTTAGAATAGAATCACTATGGGTTGAAATGATACATACCCGAACGGACTTTAGATTATGGAAAAATCATTATGGGCTGAAATGATAGGTCTGAGCGATTTTTATTGTATTTTATTTGACTTGGGATTGCGGGTTTGAAATGATAAAACCCGGTTTTCTTTGTAAATTACGGATTGAAATGATATATATCCGTATCACTTGACCTAGGTTAGAAAATTATATACAGACCCCGTGGTATATTTTTAAATGATTTTTTTAAAATATGTATTTTGAAAAGTATGAAATTTTGATTTAAAATATATATATTATGGTTTTAAGAAAGTTAAATATTAAATCTTGAAATTGTGAATTTAAGTGAATTCAAGTATGTAAATTTGGAGTAAATGTGACGTTTGACTTTAAATTTTATTTTAAGATGTAAATAAATAATGGAAATTAAATTTAAAGTTTTGAAATGATATTTGAAGTAAAATTTTAAGTTTATTAAATTTATAAATTAATAAACAGTGAATTTTGACTTAATAAATGAATGGAGTTTGCAAAATTGAATATTTGATCTTAAAATTTTATTGTGTTAAATCATATGTTAAAATGATTTTAAATGTGAAATTTTGAAGTCTAGAAATATGATTTTTAAGTTGTAATAATAAAAATTTGGAGTTTTATTATTATTTTTGAAAAGCTAAAATGAAACCTGGAATTTTATAGCATTTTCAAAATGCTTTAGTCTTTGGACAGCATTTTAATGCTATTGTTTTGAATCTAACAATGTTTGAAATAACTAAATATCTATTACGACATTTTATAAATGTCGCTATTCTTGAAATAAACTATTTTGGAAAATATTAGCTACGATAACACTTTATAAATGCCGTCGCTGCTATAAATTTGACAATGTTTGAATGTAATAGATTTAACACTGTTTGTGTTATATTTTAAAGTGTTAAATGATTTGAATTTTGGAAATTGATTATTTGTGAATATAAGGAGTTTTGGATATATTTTTAATATTTAAATTTGAATTTTAAGGAATTTAAATTGAATTTGAATTTAAATAAGGTATGTTTGGTTATGTGATAAATGGAATGAAATGCAATGTAATAAATGAAATTTTGAATGGAATCTTGAAATGTATTTTGTAATGATGTTTGAAATAATAACTGAATGACATATTTGATTTTTAAATGATATTTAAATTTGAATATTTGGATTTGAATTCAAATAATGATTTGATTATGAAGTTTTGAAAGGATGTAATATTTTTATGATTTTGAAATGGTTTGGAAATAATTTGATCTTTATTTTAATAAAGAATGTGAATGTGGAACGATATTTGATTTTGATTTATTTGATAAAGGAATATTCAAAGTTTATTTTTGTATAAAAAGATATTTGGTTTAATTGTAATTTAAGTTTATTTAAATAATATTGGATTTATGAAATGAATATTTCAAAACTACATAATAATGAAATTAGACTTGAGATATGAATATATGGAATTATAAAGTTTAGTTTGAAATGTGGGATATTAAAGTTTGGAAATATATTAAATTTGGAATAGTTATTTTGTAGATCAAATCTATATTTGAAATTTATAAGATTTGAAATGTTTGTTAGAAAACTAAATTGAATTGAAACTGATGGTTTGATTTTAATTAAATTGGAAATCTGAAATTTTGGTTTAATTGAATAAATTTGTAAAATGTAAAGAATTAAAGGAATGTTCCATGATTTCAAATGTATGATTTCAAAATGTTATGATTTCAAAGTGTAACGATTTCAATTATTTTGGTTTCGAAAAAGTTATAACTTTGAAAGTATTATAATTTTTTTAAGGTAAATATATGTTTGAAATGGAAATGACAAACTATTTTGATGTGAATATAGTTTTGAAATAAAAATGGTTTTGGTTTCGAAATGTAAACTATCTTGAAAGGAATATAGTTTTGAAATGAAATGATTTGATCCTTTTGAAATATAAACTATTTTGAAATGACCACGGCGTTATAATAACGTTTGGTTGTTAAAGAGACCGGGATCGGAAGTTGTCATACTCTCTGCCAACTCCGAAAACCACTTTAACAACCGTGTACGCGGTGGAGATTCCCGAATGAAGTAGGATGGTGGCGACGTTCTTGAGGTATATTACGTGGACCGAACTCCCGTGAGTTGGCATAAGGTGGCTAAAACAGGAGCGATCTCGGGCCAAAGGAGGTAGCAACTCTGGTTGGACACATTCCTTCGATACTATACTCTTACTGGTGATTGATTAGATGGCCATCCTCCGATTTTGATTGGGAGTGTGTTCCGAGGTGGGCGTATGTGGCTGCTGCGTTACCACCAGCCCGTGTGCGTAATTGGTATATCTACCTTGGCATTGCCTTGTGTGCCGTGTCACCTACCATGCCGAGCCTTTACTACGAGTTTGTTTTTCTCCCGTAGCCCGTGTGGTATCCTCTGACAGTCACCCAGAGTGGAGATGACATGATATTGGATGGACTACTGGGACTATTTTGTGTGAAGGGTGATATGGGTAGCCCAGAACGCTATTTAAAAGTATGTTTATTTTACTGTAGACATTATTATAGTAGAGCAATATTACTACATAGTAAATAGTTTAACGGATCCTTAAAGGATGGGCTATCCCAAGCATCCTTTAAGTTACTGATGCATTTTTGTTACTGTTCACTTGAGTTTATTTACAGTTCATAAGTATTTATGTCCTGACTCGAGTGTTTTATATTTTGCTTTACGCTCGAGTCAGATTGAGTGAGTTAGCATTCAAGATTCACCTTCGGAGTTGGAGCTTTCCTTGAAGATCCAGCCTTCTATTTTGCTTTCTGTATCCAGTGATTTCAGTGATGTATTCTGATTTGTACCTGATGTATCTTGTTACTTTTTGTTGTATCATGTTTAACTCTGATGTATCTTATTTTTATATAGTAGCTTCATGAACTACTATTTCTTTTAAATTCCGCTGCATTATTAAATACTCTGTGTGTGTGATCTGTGACTATGTATTTACTGTATATTCTGAGATTTGCCAAATTTTATTTACAAAGTGGTATTTTGAGCAATTCAAGTCCGACATGTGCGGATGCGAATGGTTGAAAATATCGGGTTGTTACAACTTCATTCCAATGTGAACCCAGCATTTGAGCAATCTGTAGAAATATACATTGACGCAGTAAAATTGAAAATAAAATATTTTTGCAGTATAAAATAAAATGTGGATTTTGAAAATAATATTTGACTCAGTTATTTGGGTTGTTCGTCATCATTTAATTTTGAATTCATCATACACGAACGGCTTGTGACATACACAGTGTATCACTGTATATGCCACAAGGCTGTGTGCACAGATATACACACTTGATAGAATTATAGGGACAGGTGAGCACAGGTCAAACCCAAAACGCCGGGTTCAACTCAAGTGCAATAAAAATAATGTCACAATATCAACACAAGGTCAAACCCGAGCTCCAAGCTGGATGCAACACAGGTGCAGTTCGAATATACAAGTCTAATAAAATAATCAGGAGCAAGCCAGTCAAAGTATACAAACATGTACCAGCTCATACATATATGCAGCCTCGACTAGCCTCGACTAAAACTCCCAAGCACACATGAAGCGTACATGCAAAATGAAACAATTGAATCAAATGCATCAAGCAACACCAAGCAGATTGTACATGAAACAAATATGCATGACTGGACAACATGAATGCAAGCAATACACTGCAGTGAAGACTATACTCAGACTACAAGTGCAAAACAAAGTAAAGCTCCAACCAAGTGAATATGCAATATGTACACAAGTGAATGCAATTCAGTACTCGAGGCAATCAGACATCAAGTATATATGGAGGCCGCAAACACATAAAACAGTGATGAACCATTTCATGTCAAACTCAATAAAGGACATCAAACAAGAACAGCAAGTGGAACTGACCACACAAAAAAAGCTTGACCAAGTGGTACACAAACAACACATGAAAATGAAACAAATCCTTCTGCAGTGACCATAGCAACAACAATGATGAACCAATAGAGTTCAAATTTCAAACACAACAACTTGATGCATCACCGTGGCATAGTTACAAGCTAAAATGCACACTGCACTAATCCGGACAGCACGAACAACATCAATGATCAAACACCAATGAACCAAATAAGTGTACAGGTCTGTGACAATATCAGGTGAAGCCACCAGAATTTCATATCAAGCAAGTTCAGCATCAGGTTGAAAACATATTACAGGACAAAGCATAACCGAAGTCACCAAAATATAAAACAATGAATCCAATAAATGCAAACTTCAAAAGGTATCAGACTCGAAACAGAGACAAGTACACAAAGACTCCATGTTTGTAAGCATTTCAAACATTGAAGTTCCAGACAGTATCAAGTTCGAACAAATCCAAAGCCGAGACAATACCAGCATAAGCAAGTGACACGGCTAGTTCAAACAAAGACAAAGGAGATTTCAAACTGCAGTTCTAAGTGATCGAAGTCAAAGTACCAAAGAATTCAAAGCCATGGTAATCAAGAAATCACAACTTCAAAGCCGTTTAAATCAATGTAACAGTTTTGAACAAGTCATAAGAAACAGATTCAAATCACTGGCCGAGATAAATCAACATCGTCAAACCAGAATCGAAACCGTGATGACCAAGAAAAATGAACAGTTCAAAATCGAAGCAATGGAAATAAAGTAACAAAGAATTATACGAATTTCAACAAGTCAGTGCAAATCATCAACATCCAAGTTGAATCGAACGACAAGCAAAAAAATTATCAGACGAATTCAATGAGTACATACGAACGGAATTATAGGGGATTAAAACCTATATAAACCCAATCATCATTGGCACAAAAAATCATCAAGTTCAAGCAAGCATAACAGTAAAACAAAAGTAATTAATCACATACCAAATCACCGAACTCGATCGAGAAGGAGCTGCCACGTGCAAAGTGAAAAATACAATCGATCGTCTAGCAATCACGAGAACAACCCACCTGATCGATCAACAAAGTCGGCGCCTTCATTTCTACAATGCCCTAATTTGGAACGAAGAAGAATATAAAGGAACGAGCCATTTTTCACAAGCAAAGCCGGCCGTATAATAGAAAGAAAAAGGAATTAATTTTATCACTTGTTTATTGTGTGGGCCGGCCGTGTTTTATTTTAAAGCCTTTTGTTATTAGGGTCTTGGGTTATTTTTTTTTTAAATTAGTATTTCCCTTTTTTTAAACATTGTAATTTCTAGTCGTGTGACTAGGGGACAAACTACGTGGCGTAGTTAGAGAATTCGCAACTCAGTGGTTGAGTTGTGGCGGGTTTTTGAGCGTAGAGTTAAGGCTAGACGATAGCTGGTGTCGCAAGTTTACGTGTGTAAGCGTCTGACTGCTTAATTTCTAGTACAAACCTTGGGGGCAGCACGTGGGCAGGGTTTTGCCGAAGCTGGGTAAATTATGTGTCATTCTATTTCTGCATTTATTATTCTACTATTATCTGTACTGCTATAATATTGATTTATCTGTGTTGAAATAATTTTATAAGCTTCCACAATAATTTATATAATTAACAGAATCACCCTATTCACCCCCCTCTAGGTCGAAATCGATCCTACATATCCAACCAAACTTCGATAAATGCTTTGGATGTGACAAGTTTGGACACATGAAGAAAATGTGCCTGAAACTCAATAATGACAAAAATAAAACAAAGTTCGAGAAATCAAGAAAAGAAAACAGGCTTTTCAAGTAACTTAGGATGACTTAGATTTGTCTTCATCATCAGACAGTGACAGTAATAGTGATTTTGAGCAAGAAAATGCATGCTTCATGGCAAACACCAAGGAGGTATGTCCTGATCTTACTTATAATGAAATTTTGGAACTCGGCATGGAATTAGACGACAAATATAGAGAAACTAAAAAATTAATGAAGAATATATTGCTAAAATTAATCGAATGGAACTTGAAATAGGATTATTAAAAGATGAGAAAACCATTTTAGAAGAAGAATTAGAAACTACGCAAGAAAAATATAAGAATCTATCTATCTAAAATGATTCATTATTAAGCGATATAGGAAAAATTAAACTAGAAAATGATGATACTAGAAAAGAAAACATTGTATTAAAGAATGATCTAGAAGCATCAAAATCCAAAATTTCTTATCTTAACGATAAGTTAGACAAGATTAATAATAATGTTTTAAAATTCAATAAAGGAAAGTAGAACTTGGATAACTTGATCAAAATTTCTAAACCATCTGGAAATCGTAATGGATTAGGATTTAAGAAAACTTCAAAACATAAAAACTATAGCTCACAATATAGTAGGTTCAAGAAGTCAACTACTAAGGAAAAGGTTTCTAACTCTAAAATAATTAAAATATAGATTCCAAAATCTAACAAAAAATTAATTAGACAAAAACACGTAGATAACTATTTGAAAATTGTTGTTCATAATAAGAATTGCACTTTTAAAGATCCCAAACCCTCTTAGGCATGGAAACCTTCTCTTTGTAACAATTAGGACCCTAACAAAGGAAGTGGGTACCAATTAAGCTATTGTTATCTTGAAGGTGCCCAAAAGTAAATCTAATAACAAAGAGAAATGGATATTCGATAGCGGATGCTCCCAACATATGACTGGAAATGCACAAATGTTACCAAATATAACATATAGAGATGGTGGTCTGCAACTTTCAGAGATAATTCAAAAGGATTTGTCATTGGAATTGGAGATGTCATCAATATTGGGATGTCCACTTTACTTGTTAATACAAATGTTCTTTTAGTTAAAAATTTAAAACATAAGCTATTGAGCATAAGTCAACTTTGTGACAAAGGATTCAAAATTGATTTTGAATTGAATAAATGCAAAATATTTGATCAAAATAAAAATCTAATTGAAGGATGAAGAAAACGAAACATCTATGTCTTAAATATGAAATTTAATTACTCTAGTGATTTGTGCCTAGCCGCAGAATTTAATGATCCATATATATGGCACAAACGATTGTGTCACATAAACTTTAGGTTCTAAACAAATTAGCTAAACAATTTGGTTATAGGTCATCCCAAAATAAATTAAGAATTTATGTGATGCTTGTTAATATGGAAAATTAAAAAAGAGTTCTTTTAAATCTAGAAAGGAAATTTCCACCAAACAACCCTTAGAACTATTACATCTTGATAGACTTACTCAAATATGTTTAATAAATCATAATAAGTATGTATTTGTTATTGTAGATGATTCTGTATAATATACATGGACATTATGCCTAAAACATAAAAGTGATAGCTTTGAAATGTTTAATTTTTTTGCTAAAAGAGTTAAAAATTTAATGAATCTTAAAATAAAGAGTATAAGAAGTGATCATGGAGGAATTCAAAAAAGAATTTTTCGAAAATTTTTGCAACAAAAATGGAATTACACATAATTTTCCATTTCCATAAACACCACAACAAAATGGTATCGTGGATAGAAAAAATCGTACACTCCAAGAATGTACACAAACAATGCTTAATCTACCAAGATATTTTTGGGTAGAAGCTGTAGCTATTGCTTGTTATATATTGAATCGTGTCATATTATATCCTTTCACTAAAAATGCCTGTTATGAAATATTTTTTGGTAAAAACCCCAAATTATCATACTTTCGAATATTTAGTTCAAATTTTTTTATACTAAATACTAAAAATAATCTTGGAAAATTTGATCCAAAAGCCGACGAAGGAATCTTTATCGGATACTCAGATCCTAGCAAAGCTTCTAGAGTATTCAATAAACGTACTAGTACTATAGAAAAAAGTCTACACGTTTCTTTTGAAGAAATTTTTTCCAATGGTAATAACCATGACGACGATGAGATTGTAACAAAACCATCTGAAAATAACACAACTGTACATAACAATAATGAGAATACCGTTGATAATGATAATACGTTTAGGTCACCACCTTGTATTTTAAAAGACCATCCAATCAACAATATAATTGGTGATTAAGATATAAAGTTTCTATTAGACATCAGTTAAACCAAATGAGTCGCGTTGCATTTATTTCAAAATTTGAACCTAGAAACTATAAAGAAGCATCGAATGATGAATCATTGATTATGGTGATGCATGAAAAACTCAATCAATTCGAAAGAAAAGAAGTGTGGGAACTTGTATCGAGACATATGGATCAATCCGTAATCAGGACAAAATGCGTTTATAAAAATAAAACTTATGAAAATAGAAACAATGTTCATAAGAAAGCAAGGTTAGTAGCACAAGGGTATAATCAAGAGGAAGGGAATGACTATGAAGAAACATTTGCTCTAGTCGCACATTTAGAAGCCATACGAATGTTACTTGCTTTTGCATGTCAGCATAACTTTAAAAAATTTCAAATGAATGTAAAAAGTACCTTTCTAAATGGATTTATAAAAGAACATGTTTATATTGAGCATCTTCCACTGTTCATGTATGAAAATTTTCCTAAACATGTATATAAATTAAAGAAATCTTTATATAGTTTAAAACATGAACCTAATGCTTGGTATAATAGACTAAAAACTCATTTAATAAATTTGGGATTTAAAGTTAGAAAAGTAGATACTGTTACCCTGCCTTTTGGTCAAGGCCGAGATATCAACAAAATTGGCTAAAAAGGATGGATATTAGGATTGGAGATCGATTGGAAGCAAGATTATGATCGATACCGTCAAAATTGGCCAAGCTCCAATCAAGACGGGATCGAGTGGGAATGATGAACAAGGCTAGGAAAGGCTAATTTTTGAATTTCAAGTCAATCGGAGTTCGTATACTCAGTTATGCATGGATCAATGTTGAATAGAAATGGTTAGCGTCAATACCTTTGGATCGATATTGTTCGTATCGATCAACATGGATTACTTCGAATCGATGGATGTCGTTCGTATCGATATGGTTCGTATTGATCGAGGGATATCGATAGGTGGATGGGAATATGGATAACATGCATGGATTTGGACCTACAGTAGTTCATATCAATTAGGGATGGACTCAGCAGTTTAGTTTGGATTGATGGTTTTGTATCGATCGATACGAGCTTGGATAAGGGAAATGCACTTGGAACTTTGCTTTGGATCAGTCACAGTGCGTATTGATCGATTTCCTAATCGACACGAAATGCTATGCGTCGAATCGATACAAACAAGGGAGCAACCGATGGGTATGAAGAAGAAAAGCTCAGATCGATATGAAGGATAGATATGAACAACATGGATATGAAGGAGGGTTGGTCGATGGATACGAATAGCACATGCCAATGGATATGAAGGATTGATGGATACGAAGGCTCTGTACTTCATGTCGATGGGTACTAAGTAAGCGATCGAGGTGGAGTGAAGGCTATGGATCAAAGCGCATGAAGTTTGAATCGATGCGAAGGACACGACTATGGATATGGGGACCGACGGATAATTAATGATGGATACAAAGGTGATTGAGACGATTGATATGAACAAGTATCGATACGTACACTTCAGCCTACTCGAAAATACCAACTTGCATCGATCATAACTCTCATTCGACAAGTCCGAATGCGATGAAATTTTCATAGGAGTTTCCTTATGCACTCAAGAACATCCATGATCGATCTTGGCTCGATTGGACTACTTTTGGATCAATAGGAATTGTACATGCATCGATCCAAAATCAACCTGGATCGATCTGGTGGGCCAACCTTCGCACGGGAAGAGGTATTCTAGGTTTTGGGGTGGACATTTTCGGATCTACACTGATAAATAGCAGGCCTAGGGAAAATAAAAAGGGATCTTCTTCTCCTTTCCTAGGAACAACTCTGCCATTTTATTCATTGATTCCAAAGGCTTGTAACTGTACTTGTAGTATTAAAGGAATAAAAGGATTGATTCTAAGTGGACGTAGGCCGGAGATCGCCGAACCGCTATAAATCTTGTGTTTTTTCTTGCTTTCTTTCATTCTAATTTTGATATTTCTCCATTTTTGTTCTCTACGTAATCTGGTTCTGAGATCTGTGTCTAGATATTGAGGATATGTGTTAACACACTAGTGCTTTCACAACTTCTGGGGTCTGTGACCAATTTTGGCGCAAACACTTTGGTGCTTTCATCGAGAATCAATTTTGCCGCTACTTTAGATTTGGAGTACAAAGTTGGAAAGATAAAGGATCTGATCTAAAAGGAACCATGGTTAGGCAATCAACTAGAAAGATATTACCAGAAAGAAGTCATCAAGAGGGGAGTCAAGAGGCTTCCTCGGGAGTGAATCAGGCCTCAGTTTTCATCACCAGAGACAAGATGGAGATTATTATGGGAGCTATGCAAGAAGAATTGTTGAAAAGGGAGGAGGACATGATGCAGAACCTTCTCAGACAGTTTGGACAGGCAGGAATAGCTGGAGCTTTAGAAGTTCAGATCCACGGAGCTGGAATAGAAGGGCCCAATAGGCAGTTCGATGGAGCAGCTCAACAAGGCACAACTCCCAATCAGCACATAGTTACCAATTTGGAAGGATTCAGACTCAGAGGCACACCACCATGCAATGATAGACCAATTCATGGAGGGATTCCAAGCGACACCTCACAACAGGATGCCGGCATGAGCATAAGAGTTCGTGATGAAGAGTATATACCATAATTCCGTTAGAGACTCGAAGGGAAACCCTTGGTGGACAACACTGGATTAGCTGATATTATCAAGCAAACTATGAGTAGAGGTTTAGTAAACATTGATCTAGAAGGAGTAAACAGAAGTGCATTTACCCATGACATTAGAATGGCTTGGAATCCACCAGAGTTCAAGCTGCTTACTCCAGAGTTATACAATGGCAGGGCTGATCCTACCGATCGCTTGATGTGGTACACAAGACACATGGAAGTGTTGGGGCATCGGAGGAAGTTATGGCTCGGTGTTTCCCTCTGTACTTGACCGATATAGCTGCTATGTGGTTTCAGTAGTTGGATAATGGATCTATCAGGATTGGACATAATTGTTGGGTAGGATTTTGAAGCAGTTTCGAGTTCATATGAAAAGGCCAAAGAATGTAACGAAACTAACACCGGTAAAACAAGGGATAGGAGAATCGCTCAGGGCTTTCTTAACTCGGTTAGTGGGTCTACCGGATCCATTGATAGTTTTGATGGCGGTAGTGTCAAGAACATGGGTAACTCGAATTTCAAGGTATCGTTGACACGAGGTCCACCCGATGGAACTCGGGGAGTTCTTTCACGAGGCCGAAAGATTTCTTCGACATGAAGATGCATGTTCGGATATGAAGTTAAACGAAGTAAACGTTATTGAGAATGGAAAACCATCCGATGAAAGATCGGTTAAGGATAAAGGAAAGGGGAAGTCGGATGACAACTCTGCAGGGCAAGGGAAATTTGGGAAGAGCCTAAATTCTCCACTTACATAGGATTGAACGAAACATTGAAGCAGATATTCATGGAGAATCAGGATCGCCATCCTTACCGAAGGCCAGCAAGGAGGGAACTCTCAGAATGCGAGAGGGCATTCGAAAGGCACTGTCTCTTTCATGATCTAGACGAGCATGATACCAACAGCTGCAGACATCTAAAGGATATAATTGAGGAGCATGTAAGGAATGGTCAGTTGTGGAAATACGTCGGAATTCAGAATGCAGCGGCGGAATAGGAGGAGTCACCGTCTACCTTTAATGAAGATGGCACGAGGCCTAGGAATGATGGTTGATTGGTTATCGACTTACAGGGATGATATGGAATAAGTAGCAAACTTTGGGAAAACAGTCACTTACTCATGTATGGGGACGAAGATATCCCATAGGCATGCTCTGAGATGATGATAAACCGCGACGCTTCAGTTTCTGAAATCTGCTTTTTCTTTTTCGGTTTGGACGTTTGCTTTTTTCTAGTTTTGTTTGAACTGCTGGTTTTGTTTGCTTTTTGGTTTGGACTTTAGCTTGGATGCTTGTTTTCAGGTTTGGATATTGGTTTGGATTTTTTGTTTTCTAATTTAATCTGGATTTCAGGTTGGATTTTGATTGGATTTTTATCTGGTTTTAGGTAAATGGTCATCGGGTATGGACTACGCCTGGCAAGTGGTAAGTCACTTTGTCTGAACGTGGCAAATCGACTTATTCAGGTCGTCGAGTATGGATTTGCTCGACAAGGGTCCGGAGACACCAGGATTCGTCCTGAGACTTACGCCCTATATTATCTATCGGCCATTATTTTAGGTCGTTGATATGGACTACACTCGGCAAGGGTCCGTAGCAACCAGGATTTGGCTTAGTACTTAAGCCATGGCATTACTCAAGCATTCAGGAACATTGATCCAAGAACCCTAAGGAATTGCGTAGTATAGGTCGTCGAGTGAGGATTGTGCTTGGCAAGAACACAGAGAGGTTATGGATTTGGACATTGGCTATGAACACCTAAGGATCCGGCTAAGGGCTCGGAGTTGTCTAAAATTTGGATATCGACTCGAAGATGTCCTGGATTCGATTATTGGCTATTGGATATGGATGCATTAGAACTAAGTTGCCGGGTTCAAATGGATATGAAATAGGTTAAGTATTTGGTTACTGGATTCAAAATCGAATATCAAGCTCGGTGTGATCGTGGATTCGTATAAGGATACAACTACGAAACTTGATAGGATGGTTGGTAATTTATTGGATTTTGAATCGGATAGAATGACTATGGATGCAATATGGACTTCGGATGTCGGACTCGGAGATATTCAAAACATGCCTTCTTGCTACAAGGCAAGTTTCGGGGGAAAATGTTACTCTTCCTTTTGGTCATGGCCGGGATATCAACAAAATTGGCTACAAAGGATGGGTATCAGGATTAGAGATCGACTGGAAGCAAGATTATGATCGATACCTTCAATATTGGACCAATCTCCAATCAAGACAGGATCGATTGGGAATGATGAACAAGGGTAGGAATGGCTAACTTTTGAATTTCAAGTCAATCAGAGTTCGTATGCTCAAGTTATGGATGGATCAATGTTGAATAGAAATGGTTAGCGTTGATACCTTCGGATAGATATTGTATGTATTGATTAACATGGATTACTTCAGATCTATGGATGTCGTTCGTATCGATATGGTTTGTATCGATCGAGGAATATCGACAGATGGATGCGAATGTGGATAACATGCATGGATTTGTACCGATAGTAGTTCGTATCAATTAGGGACGGAATTAGTAGTTTAGTTTAGATTGATGGTTTCATATTGATCGATACGAGCTTGGATAAGGAATTGCACTAGGAACTTTGCTTTGGATCTGTCACAGTGTGTATCGATTGATTTCCTGATCGACATGTAATGCTACGCTTGGGATCGATACGAACAAGGGAGCAGCTGAGTGGGTACGAAGAAGCAAAACTCGGATCGATATGAAGGATAGATATGAACAACATGGATACGAAGGAGGGTTAGTCGATGGATACGAATAACATATGTCGGTGGATACGAAGGATTGATGGATATAAAGGCTCTATACTTCGTGTCGATGGATGCTAAGGAAGTGGTATAGGTGGAGCGAAGGATATGGAACAGAGCGTGTGAAGTTCGGATGGATGCGAAGGCTATGGATATGGATATGGCGATTAATGGATAATTGGATGATGGATACGAAGGTGATCGAGATGATCGATATGAACTAGTATCGATACGTACACTTCAGCCTACTCGCAAATACCAACTTGCATTGATCATAACTCTCATTTGACAAGTCTAAATGCGATAAAATTTTCACAGGAGTTTCCAAAAACATCCACGATCGATCTCAGCTCAATTGGACTACTTTTGCATCGATATGAAATGTACATGCATCGATCCAAAATCATCCTGGATCGATCCGGTGGGAACATCTTTGCATGAGAAGAGGTATTCCTGGTTTTGGGGAGGATATTTTCGGATTTACACCTATAAATAATAGTCATATGGCAACTAAAAATGGATCTTCTTCTCCTTTCCTAGGAATAACTCTGCCATTTTGTTTATTGATTCCAAAGGCTTGTAGCTGTAATTATAGTATAAAAGGAATAAAAGGATTGATTCTATATGGACATAGGAGAGAGATAGCCGAACCATTATAAATCTTGTGTTCTTTCTAGCTTTCTTTCATTTTAATTTTGCTATTTCTTCATTTTTGTTCTCTACTCAATCTGGATCTGATATTTGTGTCTGGATATTGAGAATCTGTGTTAATACACTGGTGCATTCACTACTTATGGGGTTTGTGACCAATTTTGGCACAAACAGATACAACCTTGTTTATAAAAAGAAATCATAATGATATTTTAGTTGTTCAAATATATGTAGATGACATAATATTTGAATCAATTAATGAAAATCTATGTAACGAGTTCGTAGATATCATGAAAAATGAATTTGAAATGTCTTATATAGTAGAATTAACTTTTTTTCTTAGTATTATATATTAAACGGTTAGAAAATGGTAATTTTATAAATCAAGAAAATTATTTTCACAATTTGTTAAAACGTTTTGGAAGGAGAAATTATCAAGTAAACCAATGCCCATGAGCACAATAGCTTTTTAGATAGGTTGAAAATGGAAAGGATTTTGATCAAAAATTATATCGAAGCATACTAGGATCACTATTATACTTAACGGCTAGAAGACCCGATATCATGATGAGTGTGTGTCTGTATGCAAAATTTCAAGCACAACCTAAAAGATTCACACTATCGAGCACTTAAACGTATTTTGTGTTACTTAAATAAAACTAAGGATTATGGTTTTTTCTATCCTATAGACAGCTCTTTTGAACTTGTATTCTATAGTGATGCAGATTTTGACGGATGCAAAACCGATAGGAAAAGTACAAGTAGCACCTGTCACTTTATCGACCAATCTCAAGTCTCTTTGTTTAGTGAAAATAGAATTGTATTACTTTCAACCTGTGAAGTAGAGTATATTGCTGCTGCCTTAGCTTGCGCTCAAGTAACATACATGCCAAGTAACGTACATGCAACAAATTCTTAAAGGTTTTGGGAAACTAATAAACAAATCTCCAATATACTGTGGTAACACGGTGTTATAAACCTATCTGAAAAACCAAAAAATCATTCTTGAAATATATACATATACATATATATATACACATACACACACACACACACATATATATCCATCACCATTTTTAAGAGATTATGTTGAAAAAGAAACAATAACTCTAGAATTTGTAAATACCGAAAATCAAACAGCCGACATTTTTACAAAAGCACTAAGCAAACATACTTTTATTAAGTTAAGATGTGAACTAGGTATTATGTAGTTACACGATTTATAATGCAATCTTAAATTATAAAAAAAGTTATAATGCATATCTTAAATTTACTACCGGCCATATTTTTTAAAGCTTTCATTTCTTTTCCTAGCTGAAATTTTCCAATAATTATTAACCTCTTAATCTTTCATTTGTTTTTCCATGGTTGAAATTCTCTAAGAGTTATTAACCTTAATTTTCTTAACATAGCCCATAAACTGAGTGTGTCTATACATATATGTGTGTGTGTGTGTGCCTAATCAAAAAATTTACATACAGACTTCTAGTAATTAAACAAAGGATCAAATTTGCAAACAAACATATCAAAAAATGTCTTCTGATCACGATTCCACTTATTCTACAATTGACTATACCTACCCATCTTCTAGCATCATCTCCATCTCTAAACATCATCCCTTCACCGACTAACCACACCGGCTTCTTTCTTAAAGGTTAGAAAGCTAAACATGGAATCGACCTACAATCTTCCTCTCTCTCCAACAAAGTCGATGACATTCATCATTATTAACAAGAAATGATAAGGGTTCAAAGAGAAATGTAGTATGAACAACGCCATCAAGTAGCACATTTAAACTTTCTTGAAAATGTATCCTTGCAATATGTGGACATTCACGAACGAAAGACTGCATACATTAGAGGTGTCCACGTTTACGAAAAACTCCTCCAAGAGCACACAAGATCACTACACGAAAGTTATAGGGAGAAGGGGCATCGCACACAGAACACATTCATGTTAGTCCTTATTAGTCCCCTATTAAGCCTTCACCGAGCAGACCAAAATCGAATTGAATTCATGGTAGAAACAAAACCATCATTTTCCTGATTCGTCTGCTGACAACTAAAGAAATTTTTTCGTAAATGACGGTCGGTTAATATGTATATAAACATCTTTATTCATAATACTTTGTAATTCCTTCTCTTTAATAAATTTTTACATATATCAAAGAATGTAGAAATAAAATGAAAATATTATACACGATCAGACGTCTGAATAAATAAACCAGACATTTGGTAGCATGTCCTGGAATATTACTATTTCGGCACAGATGCCTAAAAAATACCATTAGCCATCTAAATACATGAACAAAAATTTGTACTTCAGCACAGGCTCTGAAAATAATACCATACGTCTGTTTATTCATTCTGTCAAATAAAAAGGAAGCTTCAGCACAAACTTCTGAGTGAATATCTATACGTCTGAAAGAACTCTTTGGAAAAATAATTTTTCAATAGGAAGACGTTTGGGTATACACTCAGACGTCTTTTTGACCTTTCTATTTAATACGTCATCCCCGTTCAGACATCTGACTCCAAATACAAGCGTTTGTCTGTGCCTATGCCCGCACCTTTTCAAATCACTATATGTCATCTTTTCCTCCTATTTCATTTTTCATCATTCTCGTTCTTCCAAAACCTCGAAACCCTAATTGCCAAATCCAATTCCTCATTTCAACTCCCTAATCAATGGCTCCAAAAGCTAAAACTCTGGTTCCCAAACGTAGGAAAGCTGTTGCAGCCTAAAGTTCATAACTACCTTATAAACTATTCGTCACGGACCATCACATTGAGGAGTGCGTTGTTGAAAAAGAAAATGGAAAACTAAAATTACAAGGCTTGGAGAAGAAGTCTCTCCACCTAGATCCTATCCCATTCGCTGTTTCATTCACTATGATGTTATTGATCTGACTAATGATGCTCATATCCACCACCTAGTTAACTATGATGACAATGCTGGAAAGATAGATCAACTAGCGGTATTCCTCTTTTTAATTAATATTTGCTCTTTAAAACTTTGGAATCCTTCCAATGAGGATAACTGGATTTGGACCATTGTTTATTGACGCATAATAAAATTTAATGTTGGGATGCTTCATCAAATTCTTAATTATTCTTATACAGGAATTTGATCACAAGAAGTTCCTGATACATGATATGCCCCGAGAGATGCTATTACTCACCTTATTTGGGAAGATGATATACAGAAATTAAAAACATCTAGTTTTCATCCAAAAGACCAACTACTTAACTGTATGCTCATCAACACAGTCATCCCTAGGTTAGGTAGTCACGAACAAGTATATGAAGATGATCATAAAGCTTTGTATGCTATATTTGGTCATATGGAAGTCAATTGGGCATAACATATTTTTTACCAAATTAAATGCTTTTGGATACCCACACATTGTAGCATTGTCTCTGCTCCATATATAATGAGAATTCTACGTATCATTTGGAATTCCTTCATATCTCTCAAAATCTTCGTTAAAAGTATTGGCATTAGATTTCTCTCTCTGTTGCATCTTCCAAAAACACCGCCAAGCATAACCCTCTTCTCCCAATGCCAACAACCACAGCAACAACAACAAGCACCTCCAACTCAACTTTCCTAATCTGCAGCTTCAGAACCTATAGAGTATTACTCTGATTCCAAAATACAAGGAGCCAGAATTGCAGCGGGACCAGGAGAAAACTATCGAGATGTTGCACTTCAAAACCAACATCTCCATTTCTTAAATCAAAATGTATTAGATCAAAAGATGTCTTGTATGGAACAATCTTTTTCTACTTACATGACCAAAGTAGAGATGACAGTAGAAAAAGTCGTTTCCACTTTGGGAAAGGTCCTCAGAAAGGTACAAGTTCATTCCTCATCTCAGTCTTCATCTTCTCCATCCCGACACCATCGCCGCCGGCATAGGTATTTCAACCAGGACGTTCTTTAGACGTAGGTCCAGCAGCTGATCCGGCACCATACTCTCGTCCTGATAAAGACCAATCAATGTTGACACTGAAGAAAGAAAAGATATCACTTGGCCTCCACAAGACCCTTCACATTACACTCATTACTCATCATTTCATGCCTCTTTATTCGACACGATGAGGGGTAAAACGATCAGTCTTAGTGGCAACATGGTGGATATAATGAAGTCTCGTCTAATTTTTGGGGTTATTTTAACCATCAGTGAGTTTTCTTTTATTTTTAATCATGTAGGTGTATGTATCCTTAGTTTGATTTCTTCCAAACAATGTGTTTGTATAACTTGACAAAACTTATCTATGATTTTGTGTAAACTTATGCTCTTTATATTTTCCACATTTCATTCTTTCTATATCTCTTTTTGATAATGCCAAAGGGGGAGAGATATCATATTACTTGTACATAGGTGGAGGAAACACATTCAGGAGGAGTTATATGCTTATTCGATAAGTGATTGTATAGTTGTCATCATCAAAAAGGGGATAATTTAGAACCTCTATTCTGTGATTTCGATGACAACAAATATACAATCATACACATACAATACATTTCATCTATTTATAGGTAAAATATTTCAGAATTCACAATATCATGACTTGAAAATGACCACCAGAGGAGAAGAATCATTAGTATTAGAAAAGCTATTATAGTGTGCTATAATCATAGATATATAGCTTGTAAAATCTCTTTTAGTAGTTTTTTAACACAAACATTACATGAAAAAACTTTTATAAGTCTTCATTATCTCAACAGGCTAACTGTAGAAAATAGCATGTAACAGACATCTATTAATATATACCAAATGTCCGACTTTGGTCTTTGTTTAAAAAATTGATGTGTATCGGACGTCTATCAATACATATCAGATGTCTAACTCTAGCCTCTTTTAAATAAATATGTATAAATAGATGTCTGAATATTATGGATAGACGTCTGTGTTGGGTAACAGGAAAAATCAATGAATAGTCACTTGCTTCATTCTAATGATTGCATCTGTATCTCTTCAATGCACCTCTTCCTCCTCAATGATTTCAACCTTTAGACTAAAATAGAACACGCTAATGGATGCTACTTTTCAAGAAAACTCTTCGACATCTATAAATATGTAAAGATTCAAAGAAACAACTTGCTTGAATTTTCTGAATCTCATATCTATATTCTTTGCAAACTCTGATTTCTAAAAGAAATGAATATATTGGTTTTATCACTTCCTAAGACCAAAGCATCACATACGCATACTACTCAAAGGATATTATAGGATGATTTGTACTGTGTAGTACAAAACAGTGTTTCCTAGAACACATACCTATCTACGAATTTTTTTTTGTATCAAGCCTATTCCTCCAGGCAAAGTGAGGGCTGTTAACTAGTTAACGCCGAAGAGGAGCTTTGGGACTAGACATAGGACGGGAGGTCCGAACTAGTATAAAAACTCTGGTGTGATTGTTTATTTACCTTTATTTAATTTACTCTACTAGTTATTAGTTAGTTGTTTATTACATTTGCATATTAAATATAAATTCGTGATCCATACGCACTTTCACTTAGGCATTATCATAATATCACATGTTTTAAATAGAAAGTATTTTTGGTTGTCGAAGTGTTTTTGGTTATCGTAAGGTAAAAACATGTCTGTGTCTAGGCGAGGCATGGTCTTACGATACCTTTTGTTTTTTAAAGGAGTTTTCAATAAAAATATTTTTATTTGAGTTTACTCACACCAGATCCATTTATGACCCATAGTTTATTTTTCTTTTCCCTAAACTCTTTGTTACTCAATTTTTATGAGTAGTCAAGTGATCCAGGTTTCTCTCGAAAGCATATTGGATGAGTTGGAGTAAATGGCTTCATGGATAGCTATTATTAGTATAAATTATTCCGCTATATATGTATGCGTGGTCTAAGTATTTTGTGGACAAGCAATTATAAATTGCCCTAGTTTGGAACTTGTACTATTGAACTCTGATGTAATATTTTGGCTATGACAATGTAATATACTACATTTTATGTTATATGTTGTTTCCTGTGTGATAAGATTCGGTGTTTGATTAGCCTTCTTCTTATCTTTCCCATTTCTTCAACCTATAAAGACTCGATTTTCAAATGGAAGAAAGGCGGTTCGTTAGAGCTCTAGATTAGTATGATGTGATGATTGTTGGGACTCTACGAAACAACAACACTTGGCCTACATTCAAAGAAATGTTCAAAGCCCATTTCCATTTAGAAGCAAAGAAGGCAACACTACTTAGGAAATTCATATCTAAAGTAAGGTAACTGTAGAAGTCAGGATATGTTAGCCAAGTCTGTAACGACCTGAAATTTTCGATCCCAAAATTTTTAGATAGTTATGAAAAAGAAGAAAGAGATAGAAGAAGAAGAAGATCAGAAACATCAACATCTCACATTCGCAGCGGATAAAATATAATAATAAATAATAATAGTTTACAAAAGAATACTATATCTGTCGATTACATTTTAATACATCAGAGTTGCACATATATACAAACACTGAATATACACAATTATCATGACACTGATTTAAAATAATATAAAACAGCGGAAATACTCCATACGTTCTTGCCATCCAGCTCGCCTCCTGAGCTCCAGAACGTCCTTACCTGAAAATTTGTAATACTCGTTCTGACCCGAGCATTACACCAAAGTAACACCCGGGTCAGGCTGGAAACCAGCGTGAGCAAACCCATCTAACGTGTGATACAAGCTTTCAACTTATATAAAACCCAGGTTAACTCGAATCAATTTACAAGTTCACAATATGTTATGGACATCACTTATTTCACACATAAGTTTTCTAAGTACCAAAGATTTAGATTTAAAATAGTCCAACTCCTTTAAATCACTTCATTCCAGCCTATAGATTTCACATATCAATCTATAAAAATTCGAAATGGTTTCGGGTATTTCCTAATACCCAAACCCGGCCTCTTCGAGTCTTATGCCATCCTAACCCAAGTTATCCAAATAAAATACACAACATTTCATATCAGAGATATCAACTCATTCAAAGCATTCAATACCATCCAATCAATCATAAGCAAAGCTTGATTGCTACCAAAATTAATTAAATTAATTCTGATTGAATTTCTAACCTCAATCACTTAGATTCCTTCATTCAATATTAATTAATTCCAAATCAATTAATTAGTCAACCCTTCATTTTTCATCTTAATTAATCACCTTGGATTAATTATCTTTCAATTACATTCAAGTAATTATCTTTATTTAATTTCACAATATTAATTATTCTTAACCAAAATCAATAAGTAATCTTAATTAGTTCATAAATTAATTAACTACATTAATCCTTAATTACTTATATTAATTAATTTCTCATAAGTCACTTATTATGGATTAATCAATTTTAATTTACCAATCTTTAATTACATCATTAATTATATAATTAATGATTTCCAGTTGTATTTTAATTTTTTTCCTAATCTAAATTAACTACATGAATTAAACCACAGTATTAATCATACTTGATTTATTTCCACCTGAAATTATCAAACTTTTTATTTACTTCATTAAATAAATTAATTATCCTTAATTAATTATCTTAATTTATCTCTTGATTAATTACACAAAGTAATTTTATTAATTACATTAAGTAATTACTTATTAAAGCACCTAATGATCATTCTAAATTAATTTAAACTTAATTAATTAGCTCAAATCATTAATTAATTTAATTAATTAATTACCCATTTAAATTATCCTACCTATTTTATGAATCACCAATCATTAAACCCTTATTGATTTTAAACAGAACCATTTTCTTATTTATGATTTGAGTTTAAAACCATTTAAAACCCAAATGCTTCGAGTCAAACAACAATTAACTCGAGAACCAACCAAAACCAAAGTCACCAGAACATCAGTACACATTCAATCAATTCAATCATTCAACCAATTATTTAAATTTAACCATTTAATTCTAAATAAAAATCAAACAGAGTGAGATTTACTCACCGTTGCTTTTATTTGCAATCCATTCCATCTCGACTATTTTCTTCACGATTATGACCTTGTATAAACAATTCACGATATATTACTATTTGAATTAATCAAATAATTAATCACCATTTACTTATTTAATTTTTTAACTTATAAACTGATTTAAACTAATTTTACCTTGAAATTTTTAGTAACAAAAATAAATTAAATAAGCTAATTTCATAAGTTAATCTCCTTGATTCCATTATTTTTTCTTAAATAAACTAGTAAGTGAAAATATGTATTTTTATATAGATATATTTATACTTATATATTTTTCTTTGAAACTCATACACTTGTAAAAAATTATTTATGTGGATTCAAAATCTAATTTCATAGAAACTATTCTACATTCATAATTCCTATATATATATTTTCCATATATATATACACAACTGATTAAATCTCAAAACCAAAATTGTTATATATTTTTTCTTCTGTTTACACAAAAAATTATTATACTTAAATTGAAACAGAATTCTATACCTTACGACAACAGAAGAACCCGGATCTACCTCGTACGTGACTCCATCAGCGTTCGTCCCTGCTCCAAAACTTCGACCTTCCCTGCCACTGCCCTTCCATTTTTTGCCAGAGCCGCACATCAACCATTGTTCGATCAGAACCATCCCATCATCTGCTCGTTTTCCAAGCGAGCCGCCATCCTCAATGCCTTCACCGGCCCATACGCGAGCGCGCGCATACACGACCCTTCATCGTAGCCCATCTCTACTGGGACCTCATCATCCATTGCTCAGCCAGGTCGCACGCCTCTAGTTCGTGCAAACGTGCTTCTCATGATTCGTCTCCGCCGAGTTCCAATCATCACGACGACGAAGTGGTCGTCGTCCAAGCTCAGCCGATATGCGACACCTTCCGCTTTCTCCTTTTTTCCTTTTGATTTCGAATTTTGAATGAGGGTTCGACAAATCGATTTGGGGGTTTTCCCTTTTCTAGGTTACTGCCATTTTTTTTCTTTCTTGATTTCAATGTCTCGGATGATAAGAATAAAAGAAACGGAATGTGATTACTTTTCAAGGAGGTGGCGTGCATAAAACGCTTTGCTACAGTGACTTCGATAGGAAGGAACAAAAGGTGCAGATGTGAACAGCAATTTTGACCAATTAACAATGTATACGATAGTATTTAAATTTGAGTTTAAATTTGAATCATCTCGCAATTACCACTTAAAATTTTGACTTCCTATCGAGGCATGCCGCCAAGCAATTATTAGGTTTTAACCACATTTTGAACACAATGGAATATGTTTCGGAAGCTAATTCGATCATATGCATGAGTTACGGAGGTAAACGATCAATTTTAAATTAAAACGATTAAAATAGTTTCTATGCGTTTTGAGCTGCCAAGTTCAAACGACAACTCCGATTGCTATGAAAATTGAAATCCGATAATAACTAACTATTACGAATTCAATGGAACTGGTTTCGTCGAATTCCAAGACTGTGCCTCGGAAGGTTATTTTTAAATATCGATTTAAACGATAAAATTCAAAAACTGAACAAATCACCTTTAATTTAAATCTCAACCATTCTATTATCTTCGGTATCATCATTATAAATTTTATAAGCCTTCAAATTATTTTTAACAGGCTTAAAACTGAAGATTCAATAATTTACCAAATTTCAGTTTATTTAATCCAATAACTCAATTGCTAAATAATAATATTATTTGAATTCAAGGTAATAATTAACTTTTTAAATATTTACAATCAGTTAAATATTCTAATTTAAATTGTTATAAATTCCGGGTCGTCACATTCCTCCCATCTTAAAAGAATTTCGTCTCTGAAATTGCTAGTTAGGAAGAATGGTCAAATGCCCGTTTACTTTTTCCAAAACCAAACAGTTATATCAACTTGCCATAACATATCTTTTATTAAAGACCTACTATTTCTTCAACCAACTTCCCAAAACCTTCCATAGTTTCCTACAACATTGTTTACTCTTACTTACTCAAATTTAAATTTAAATTATCACAACTTCCTCAAAAAATTTCTAACTCTCTAAATTTTCGAAAAATTTCGCCAGCGTCTCCATTGCGCGGCTAGCTCGGTACAACTACAAAATGCCTCTACGGGCTCCCAAATTTCAAAAGAAAACAAAAATCCAAGTGTCTAGATCAAAAATCCAATCCAATTTCATATAGAAATTTAAATATATACCTTTTTAGTCGGGCAATTCAAATTATCTCCTGAAATCAAAACCAAATTCCTTTTCCCTTTATCATACCTGCATATCTTACTTAGCCATAATATCCAATCGTAACTTTTAAAATCATTTATATATTTCCTTACAGAAGTTTTCACATCTACTTCTATTCAACTTAGTTTTTTCCATTCCCATATGAGTTCAATTTCTCTTCACTTCTGAGTATTAAATTTCATCTTTCATTTATAACTAATTCATATTAGTTTCATCTACTGATTTACTTTAATTTCCGATTTAAAATCATTTTGTCGTTAACAAAGTTTTTCCCAAAAATTGTCAAAAGTTTTCTAACTCCCAAAATTTTTGAATTTTTTTGGTAGAGTCTCCTTTGTACGGAGGAGCTTTTGCAATTTGACAAGAGATATAAATAAATATACATCGACCCACCCGGTCAGAAAAGCAAAAACAGTTCACATATCCTATTTTTCTTGCGTAGGCGTACCTTTATTTAGCATTTTAAGCAAGCGGCTTATTTATTTTAGCAATTAGCGCAACCAAAGCCAGCCAAACGGCCTTCAGCTACCTGTACTTACTCAATTTAAATATGTAAGTGCCATGTATAGAAAATTCATTAACATTTCACTTACTTTCAATAGCTAAACACAAGCATTACATAAGAAACAAACACCAAACGCTTCTCATAAGCGATTTATATGATTTAAAGTTAATTCAATTATTTCCAACCAATTCATATGCCATTTCATTCAATTTTGATGGCTTACAACTCAAGTGCTTACATTCAATTTATTTTGAATCCAAACAAGCTCATATTCACTTTGATTAATTCTAAAACCAATTTATTTAATCTCTATCAACTCATAGATTTTTAAATACTTTTGTTTACATCAAACGACAACTATTTTTATGCAAATTCGGCGATATCCGCTTAATAGAGTATTCATTTTAGTTTATAACTACTTCAAATAAATTTCAACTCATTCTGTATTTAAATCCATTTCATTTTCTAATTTATTCACCAACCATACATTTGCGTTTCATTTCATCTCCGCATTGGATTCATTAAAAACATTTTATTAAGCTTGACACATTCAATACTTATAAATTAATAACCATTCCCAAATTAATTTAGCCCATACTTTTATAATCTTTCACTTTTGCTCGAAGCCAAACTTCTATTAATTTTAAACTTAAGTTAGTTTACTTTCTTCAAATTAGTTCAACTTCGTAACTTAAGCTCACATCATTTGCGAGTAATTTTCTCTTTCACCTTAACTTGATTCTATTTCAATCAAATCTCATTTCAATCTTCAAATTTATTTGATTAGTTATTATAAATTTAATTCCCAAATTTAATTCATTCATGACTCATTTAACTAATTACAAGGCCATTTTCAATTTATTCCTAACTAACCGGATTTTGTTTGCAATACAAACCATTTCTATTATAATTCATTTTCATTTCATTCGACAACACTTCCACTATATCAAATTTACTAGCAAATTACGTTAAATATTATTTATAACTCACTTGAATTTTACTTTTACAACATCTCCACTTATTTTAATTCATTATCAAATCCAAGTCGAATTCTATTTATAATTCGAGTTCATTTCCAAACCCCATTATTAACTTACAATCCATTTATTTATCCAAGTTAAATTTTATTAACATACTCTAGCAAATAATTTATTTAGCTAATTAGCTTACTTCCAACTTTTATTACAAAAATCACTTTATTAAATTTTCTTGAGTTCAATTTTTTTCTCAAAATTCCAACACTTTATTTTTAAAATTTTAGAAATGCTTTTAAATTCAAATCATAGTATTAAAATAGCTTTTTATAAAGATACTTTTTATAACTCGATGTCTCAACCAGTCCAACCTTGTTCTCATAGAAAGTCAGTCATACGTTGATCAGGCGTAGGACTGAAAATCTATATGTACTTGGTAAACCCGTTTCAACACCAAATGAAAATACTTGGAAAATAATTTTATTAAAAATATAGAAAACAATTTTTGAAAACAGAGGAAATACCTTTGGCGAGAATGCTCTGGAAATCATCACCCCCATCCATGGTCATAGTTACATCCTGGGTTACGTTGCCATCACAGCAAAAGTCCATGTAACTGTAGGCACACCGCGCCCCTCGATTATGCCATGGAATCCATAACAGATCACAGTTACATTCCAGGGTTACGTTGCCATCGCAGCAAAAGTCCATGTAACTGTAGGCATCAGCGCCCCTCGATTTTCGCCGTCAAAATGAAACTTCTCCACTCCTACATAGGTCACAGTCTACCGATATAAAATCAAAAGCAGACTGTTGTCCCTTAGCAGCACACACAACTTTCGCTATGTTACCATAAGTCGCAGTCTACCGATATAAAATCAAACGTAGGCCGTTGGCTCTCAGCTTCATGCACGGCATTCGCTATGTCACCATAGGTCGCAGTCTACCGATATAAAATCAAAAATAGACCGTTGGCTCTCAGCGACACACACGACTTTCGCTATGGTACACACTACTCATAATCCTCAGGAACTAGTTTTGTCCGGACTCCTCACAGGTCAACTTTAGAACCCCTCTTGGGGCTCAAGGCAGCACCACCCGGTGGCACTCCTGAGAAGTGCATTTCAAAGGAGTGCCTTTTTCCCCAGAGCCATCATCAAAACACTTTATACTATACACATATAGTATCTTTCAAATCATACACCTAGTATGATCTCATACAAAGCTCCTTTACACAAAATCAATTATCCCAAAATTGATAATTCTCAAACAAGGCTTTCCAAATTCCAATATTGATTTTACCCAAAAATCAAAAGCCTTTCCAAATCCAAAGGTTCCCAAAACCTTTTTCCAAAATCCTCATAAGACCTTTATAGATATATACAGATATATATAATTTTTAAAACTTTGGATCATTTCAAACTTGTATAAAACTTCTTTTTATACTTCAATTATTTCCAAAAATCCATTTTCTTCTGGCTATAGTGTAAGGACCCGCAAATCCGAACCCCTTGAATCAACACTATTCTACATCAATTAACTCAAGGGGAATAGAAATACGAACCATTAGGGTTAAAGAAGAAGAGGTAGATGAAAGAAGGAACTAAACAATATCAGAATCTCACGGTCGCAGCGGAATAAAATATAACAGTAAATAATAGATCTTTACACAAAATGAAACTATATCTGTTTTATACATCATATCATTAGAGTAACTCAACCAAACAGCATTTACCAGTCAGACAATACCATACAATCACAGCAGCAGATATATATAAGTACGGATAGTACGTCTCGGACTCCAGCTCCTCTCCTGCTCCATACCATCCTGGCCTGAACATATAATACTTGGTCTGACTCGAGCATTATAATGAAATAACACCCGAGTCAGTCTGGAATACCAGCTGATAGTAATGCACCCAAGTTCTTTGTTAAAGTTTGAAAAATCCTTTGAAAACAAAAGCATCTCGTAAGACCACGCCACAAATAAACATGTCGAGTTATTACCTTTGGATAGCTAAAACAATTATTATAAAAATCCTCTGATATTATAATAGGGTCTATATACAAATACTTATAAAATAGCCGAAATTGTTACATTTGTTAAATTCCAACTACTAGCCACAAGTGGGTAATACAAACAAAACTCCTAAAAGGCTCGTAGGGAGAATGGATTTCCAACAATGACTGGGCACTGGGGTACCACCTGTCACAGTACCTAGTCTAGATCAGCGTACCGAGGACCACGCCCGATCCCTTGCAACACAAGGCCTTGACTACCCCTTACTGGATAGTCCCGAGTAAGATCACCCCGTGGTTGGGATCAACAACCGCACCACTAAGCCGAAATAAAAGGGACATCTAGACAGGAATGACCTTACCCGGAAATGGGTGCTGCCCACCAAGCCTTGCTGCATATCCCCTAATTTTCAGTCATTCCAAGTTGATGAGGCTTGAGGCTAAGCGTTACCTTTCAGAACTTTTCACTTAGAATGCCCATCGCCCACCTGACGTTGTTCCAAAAGCATTCGTCCATACAAGTCCATCCCAGGTTCGAACGGAACCGAAGGCACTACTCCTACTACATCCATTTTGGAAATATCCTCAGGATTTAGTAGCGACTAGCCCTTGCACTTCACTGCTCCATCTTCGACTCCGAACATGTTTTTCCCACGAAACGTACAAACTGGATCGAAGTGGTTTCCGAGAAATAAATCTCAATCCCGGTCTCTTCGAAACGATCAACGCATTTGTCTAATATTGATAGTCGGTGATTTAACTATCAATTAACATTGACAAACATCCATCATAAAATAAATAATTGCCCGCATTATTTATTTCCTCAAAATATCTTTACAAGATATAATTCCATTTCAAAATCCCTTTGAAACACTTTTCAAATCCAAGTCTTCTCATGGAATAGATTTCCAAATCTTTACTTCCTCTGAAAACTTCCAAGTACCAATATTTAAGGTTTAAAATAATTTAAATACTTTATTTTTGAAAATACATTAAAACGTTTATATTAACACTACTTACAAACTTAATTTAAAATATATATGTACCTTTAAAAATGTTTCGAATAAAACTACTTTATAAAATATAAACTATTATCTTTAAAATAAGTTAGTCATTCTAGATTTGAAAATAAAGTTATGAATCCTTATACAATTTCAAATAAAACTTTAATTGATTATCTTTCAAATAGAACCATTTATAAGTATAAATAATAATAATATTCTTTAAAATAATATTTCTAATTACCCTTTAAAAATAATTACTTCTATAACTACTTTGATACCTGTTCACTTTTAAAATTCTTACAACTTAAATAATTTTCTTGAAACCGTTCTTTAATATAACTTCAAACTCTAACGTTTCAAAATCTATTTTTAAAGCGTACTTGGCTTTCTGGGAAATACACTTCCATCTTAGAATAAACAGAGAATTCTTTTTTATCAATCCAACACGTTTTGTCCCAATTCAATTTTACGTTCATCCCGTAAAATCCTTTCCCTACTTTAAAAATAGCTTCTTTTATTTTAAACACGTTGCTATTTCCTGGAAATCACTTTCAAACATATGGTTAAAATATCTAAAATAAGCTCTAGAAATTATTTAATTGAAAATAATAGTTAAGGAAATATATAAGGGTTTCCTAAGTATTTTAAATAAAATTTAACTTTTAAAATAAGGTTATTAAATCAAATATTCATATTAAAATTTCCTTTTGAAAACTTAATACTACTTTACCTTTTTAAAAATAATTAAATACCATAATTACTTAATCAATATTTGCTTTCACTTAAAAACATTTTTAAATAATATTTCTTTCTAAAAATATTCTAAACATATTTAAACTACAAATTTATATTTGAAAACTTTTCTTAAAAACATACTAAAGTTTCCGGGAGAAAGCACACTTCCCATTCTTTAAAAAAAATCTCGCTATTCTTTAAACAATTCACATTCCCTTTAAAGATCACATTTCCAAACATTTCAAATTATGAACCAATCTTCTTGAATTGGATTCCTTTAAAATTCTTTACTTAGGAATTTCTATTGTGTCCTTTATACCCAATTCATCTATTTATATTTAAAAATTTCAGGTTGTATTCACCCAATCACAGCACAACACAATTTAAACTTCAATTAAATTCATCACAGCATATAAGTAAAACACGGCATAACAAGATCTAAACAATTTATCACAGAATAATAAATAGGATATATCACAGAATATAAATTTAAATTTCTATTTGTGAGGGATCCAGTTGGATCCCTCCAACCTATTTTCCCTACATCCACAGTTATTAGCACAACAATATATATATCGATTCAATTTGATAATAATTATCACATTCAACCAATCAAGCAATCATTCATTTATTGACTATTTAAATTAACTAATATTCCAGATGTGAGTAAGTTAAACTCATCTTGGGTTTTCGACGAGCGTTCAAATTTAAATTAAATCGAACGACGTTCGATTTAACCTAAATTTTTACATGCTCTGAACGATTCCAGAACTGCACCACCGCGTAGTACGCATCTCTGCGATTTCGACGTCTCCATTTTCGTCGAAATCTGATAACGTGTTCATTAGATATGAATTTTCAAAGTTAAATCACCAATTTAAAAACAATTTCTTATAAATTTTAATTTTATTATACCCAAACAATCTCTAGCCGCTAGATCTGGAAACCAACATCAAGGCTGCACATTGACCTTCTTCCTCACACGAACGTAGCTCAAATGCCGAACCCATAAATCCTCTTTAGGGTTTTGAAACGCAACCCCCAACCTCCGCTAGAAGCCGATCAACATAGCCTATGTCGAAGTCCCAAGAGACAAACACCCACGGCCGAAAGCATGATGAACTCGGTGGCTCCAGAACACGGAAAATCATGCACGAACGGCGGCCCTTCCACCATGATTTTTCGGCCATCTACAACTCCATATTCGATCGCAACCATTCAACTAGAAGAACACGATGGCCTCTCCATTTTCATAGTTGGAGGATTTCAAAATTAAGATGTGGATTGATCGATAGACGAAAATAGAAGGGTTTCGGCCATTAATTTAGAAGTGACGGCTGAAGAAGGTTTCTACGGTTTGGCCTAAACGCGTTTTATAAACGTTTATTAATATTATTTTAGTATTGTCTCCAATTTTAATAAGCTTTTACAAACGAACTCCAAATCTCAAGTGCCGCCAGGCGTTTATAGGGTTTTAGCCACGTTCCGAACACAATGGGACGTGTTTCGGAAGCCAATTCGATCATATAAGTGAGTTACGGAAATAAACGGTCAATTTTAATTTAAATCGATTAAAGTATTTTCTATGCGTTTTAAGCTGCCGGGTCAAACGACAACTCCGATTGCTACGAAAATTGAAATCCGATAATAACTAACTACTGGTTTCGTCGAATTTCGAGACTGTGTCCCTGAAGGCTAATTTAACTCGTCGATTAAATCGAGCGATTTTCACAATCGTCGAAATCATCTAAAATTTCACTTTTAAAATTTTATCAACTAAATTATAATTCATATAGAATTTATAATCACATTAGAAATCATTTTAATTCATTTTAAATCAAAATCTGAATATTTGCATTATTATATTATTTAATTCCATTTTAAAATTAATATAAAATCCCAAATTCAATTTATCAACTTCTAATTTCATCCAACAGTCCAATATTATAATTAAAATCCAATTAGGCTCAAAATAAACTTTGGAATCTAATTTTTTATCTATTTACCCTAAGAATTGCCAATTATCCCAATTCTAATATTTATTAGTATTATTCAAATTTCCAATTAAATAACCGTATTTGAAGTTTTAACCTATTTCATTAATTTAACCAAAATCTTTTATTTCAAAACCAAAATACAATACATATTCAACATTTCAAATGAATTAAATGTTCAAATCTAGCGACCCAAAATTCCGAGTCATTACATTCCTCCCCCCTTATAAAAATTTCGTCCCCGAAATTTGCTAAGGTAGAAGAATGTTCCAAACCCAATAGCGAAACTTACTTAGTGAAAATCTCAAATTCACTATGCTCAAATTCTTTAGTTACAAGTCGAAACTACTAGTTTCGATTCCTATTCCAAAATCCTTTTTATTTTAATTGTTATTTGAAATCGCTTTTGTCGTTAATGAAACGTTTTAATTTTCTTCAAAATTTTTCTAACACCCAAGATTTTCGGAAAATTTTGGCAGAGTCTCCCATTTACGGAGGATCTTTTGCAATTTCATAATATATATATATATATATATATATATATATATATATATATATATATATATATATATACACATCGACCCACACGGTCGGAAAAACCAAAAACAGTTCGTATTTCCTATTTTTATTGCGTAGACGTACCTTTTATTAGCATTTTAACAGCATGCGGCAAATTTATATTGTATACACACACTCCAACTCTATCTACTGCCTCTCATACCTGTACTTACTAAAACAAACACATCGGTTTTCAGCAATATAAGGATTTTAATAACATTCCATTCATTAAACTAGTCAAACACATCAATTTCATAGTATAAACAGGTAAACTTCATAGTTTAACAATGTTAACCATATTTTATCAGCAATTCAAAGATTTCAATCACCTTTTTAAATTTCGTATACAAGTCCAAACTTCATTTTATTTCACTTGAATGCTTTGCATTCAAGTTCACTATATATAATTCATATTTATTTCAACCAATTCATTTTTGTACCAAATAAGCACACATTCACATCATTTTGGTTTAACATGTGTATTACTTGCATTGATTTTCTTCAATTTAATTCCACATTGATTTACAATTGAGTTTTTATTTTTAAATTTGATACACTTGCATTTCCTTTATGATTCACTTTCTTTCATATGCAAAATCACTTAATAAAATTGTAATTCATCCCAATTGATTCAAAAACCAATTTCAATTTGTTTCTTTAAGCCAGTTAAATTTTGTTTACAATAAAACGTCCAATTTCTATGCAATTTTAAGGTTATCCAAGCAAGTGACCATCACTATAGCTTATAATCATTTAAAATTAATTTCCAACTTAGATTCATATTAATTTTATCCAATTCTGCATGGTTCACAATCCAAGCATTCTTATTCCATTGCAAATCTTAAATCAAATCCTTATTCTTACTTCAAGTTCACCATTTAACTTAAGTTTTAAATTAATAACGTCCCTTTCTATATTATTTACAACTCACACATTTTATTTTATCTCAATAATTTATTAAATTTCTTTCACTTGCGTTTAATTGTTTACTACCTAAACAAATTTTAATTCAATTTGTTTACTCATTCACTCCATTTACAATTTTAATTCATCTCCTCGATTTATCCCGAATTTTATTAATAATGTGACCATTTAAAATCATGTCACTCATTGGAATTTATTTATAAGTCATCCTCACTATTATAATCTAATTCCATTATTCATTCATACTCTCAGCTTTTTACTACCAAAACTAAATCCCATGCTGGAACTGGATTTTCATTTTTCTTTTCAAAATTTCCTTAACAAACCACCAAAATTTCATCAATAACTATACAAATTTCATTTAATTTAGTTTACACTGAATTCATCTTCAAGCTTCTCTTTATTTAATTTAGCTTACGCTAAATTCATTCTAAAACAATTCCTTTGAATTTAGTTGAGTTAAAATTTTATTCACACAATATCCTTCAACTCAATTAAATTTCTTTCAATTCAATTCTTTTTCAATTTAATTCAAGTCCAACTAAGTTTTAGTTAGTCAACTTGAATTCATTTTATTTCTTTTACTATTTAAATAAGAATTTAATTCTATTCAAAATTATTTGTAACACAACTGAATTTTGATTTTAATTCAATCCAAATTCAACTCCATTCATTTAATCTAAGTTAAATCAAATTTTAATTCTCCATATGCAAGTTCTAAATTTATTTACTAATTTAAGTTCATTTACATCCTTTATATTTTATATTTTCTTTACCTTATTTCAATTCACATTTCATTCAAGATTAGATTTGAATCCACCATACCATTCAACTATTTCCCATTTGTGATTATAATTCCATTTTACTTGGTTTTACAATCTAATTTTCTATTCTTAGTTTACCAACTTATTCACTTGAAAGCTTATATTGCTCATTTTAATCCATTTATGTCTTATAATCACAATTCCAAATTCTATATATATGTATCTCTGAATTCTTAAGGATACAAATTTTCTTTCACCTTAATCCTTTGCAAATTTTAAATCCACAATTTCAGATTACAAGTATAGCACTTAATAGCTTATGGTTATTACACAATGACCCACCATTACAAGATCATTTTACATTTCAATTTATTCCAAATTAATTTAATTCTAAGCCCAATTTATTTAACTTATCCAAGTTAAATTCAAATTTTCTATTCCCTTCAATATATTTTATTCACTTCCATTTACTCAAGTTAGATTTTCAATTTTAGGATTAAAATCTTCATTTCCTTCTTATTAGCATCAACTTCACCAAATAAGTTCATTAGTTGATGCATTTTAACTTTACACATCATTTAAATAGAATTTACCAAAATTCTATTACACGGTTTTATTCCAAAACCATTTTGAAATAATAAATAACTCATACTCTCCCGGTATATAAAATCAAACTTCCAGATTTCTAAAACAATCTGTTTTTACCAAAGCAATTTCCCTTTCTGAAACTTCTAAAACCACTTGTATATCCAAACAAGTCCAACAAATATCATAATCACTCACATGGTAGCAATCCATCACTTTAGAAAGTCAAAAATAAATTCTAATGATGTGGCCAGCATCATTAGGATTATTTTCCTGCGACTGAAGTGAGTTCAGTGCTTCTGTACTTTCTCAAATTCATTTCAAAACAATTCCCCTCCAAAAATACTTTCCACAATAATATTCCATCATTGCTTGCAAACACATTGGAAAATATTTCAAACATTCCCAAGATTTTAAATTTCCAAACTTTTGTTTTCAATACATTTAAAATCCTTTTCAAAACTTTCGGGATTTAAATTTTGGTTTAATTAGAATTTAGTAATCTTTTTTTGTATAATTTATACTCATAGAATTTTATTTGGTTATAACCATTTCAAATTTAGATTAAATTTTAGATTCTTAGTTGATTAAGATATCCACATCCAAACAATCAAATATATATAATAATTTCAAAAAATTATTTCTTTTATATGAAAATATAATTTTGGGTAAAATTATTTCATTTACCCCTTTTTAAAACAATACTATGTCGGTTTATCTTGTTTAAGAGTTTAGAAACCCCTATCGATGCGGTTGTACTTCCCGTACCGACCAGAATTCATAAACAATCAACCGATAAGTCAACACAGTATAAAAAAAATTAATATTCACTAACAAGTACGCTCTCATACCTATTATTACACTCACTCATTATAGAGTACTATTAACTCTATTTAATGAGTAATTTCCCCACCAAAGCCTAGGTTGTTGCTAACCAAAGCTATGATACCAAGTGTAATAACCCGCAAATCTGAACCCCTTGAGTCAATACTATTCTACATCAATTAACTCAAGTGGAATAGAAATACAAACCATTAGGGTTAAAGAAGAACAGGTAGAAGAAAGAAGGAACTAAACAATATCAGAATCTCACAGTCGCAGCGGAATAAAATATAAGTAAATAATAGATCTTTACACGAAATGAAACTATATCTTTTTTATACATCATATCATCAGAGTAACTCAAACAAATAGCATTTACCAGTCAGACAATACCATACAATCACAGCAGCGGATATATATAAGTATGGATAATACGTCTCGGACTCCAGCTCCTCTCCTGCTCCATAGCATCCTGGGCGGAACATATAATACTCGGTCTGACCCGAGCATTATAATGAAATAACTCCCCAGTCAATCTGGACTACCAGATGATAATAATGCACCCAAATTTATTATTAAAGTTTCAAAAATCCTTTGAAAAAAAAGCATCTCGTAAGACCACGCCACAAGTAAACATGTCAGGTTTTTACCTTACGATAGCTAAAACAATTTTTATAGAAATCCTCTGATATTATAATAGGGTCTATATACAAATGCTTATAAAATAGCCGAAATTGTTACATTCATTAAATTCCAGCTACTAGCCACAGAGTGGGTAGTACAAACAAAACTCATAAAAGGCTCATAAGGAGAATGGATTTTCAACAATGACTAGGACTGGGGTACCACTTGTCATAGTACCTGGTCTAGATCAGCGTACCAAGGACCAAGCTTGATCACCTGCAACACAAGGCCCGGACTACCGCTTACTGGGTAGTCCCGAGTAAGATCACCCTGCGGTTGGGATCATCAACCGCACCACTAAGCCGAAATAAAAGGGACATCTAGACATGAATGACCTTACCCGGAAATGGGTGCTGCCCACCAAGCCTTGCTGCATATCCCCTGATTTTCAGTCATTCCCGGTTGATGAGGCTTGAGGCTAAGCGTTTCCTTTTAGAACGTTTCACTTAGATTGCCCATCGCCCACCTAACGATGTTGCGAAAGCATTCATCCATACAAATCCGTCCTGCGTTCGAACGAAACTGAAGGCACTACTCCTACTACATCCATTTTGGAAATATCCTCAGGATGTAGTAGGACTAGCCCTCGCACTTCACTGCTCCTTCTTCGATTCCGAACACGTTTTTTCCACGAAACGTACAAACCGGATCGAAGTGGTTTTCGAGAAAGAAATCTTGATCCCGGTCTCTTCGAAACGATCAACGCATTTGTCCAATATTGATAGTCGGTGATTTAACTATCAATTAACATTCACAAACATCCATCACAAAATAAATAATTGCCCACATTACTTATTTCCTCAAAATATCTTTACAAGATATAATTCCATTTCAAAATCCCTTTGAAACACTTTTCAAATCCAATTCTTCTCATGGAATAGATTTCCAAATCTTTACTTCCTCTGAAAACTTCCAAGTACCAATATTTAAGGTTTAAAATAATTTAAATATTTTATTTTTGAAAATACATTAAAACATTTATATTAACGCTACTTACATACTTAATTTAAAATATATATATATACCTTTAAAAATGTTTCAAATAAAACTACTTTATAAAATATAAACTATTATCTTTAAAATAAGTTAAGTCATTACAGATTTAAATATAAAGTTATGAATCCTTATACAATTTCAAATAAAACTTTAATTGTTTATCTTTAAAATAGAACCATTTATAAAGTATAAATAATAATAATATTCTTTAAAATAATATTTCTAGTTACCCTTTAAAAATAATTACTTCTATAACTACTTTGATATGTGTTCACTTTTAAAATTCTTACAACTTAAATAATTTTCTTGAAACCATTCTTTAATATAACTTCAAACTAACATTTCAAAAATCTATTTTAAAAACGTACTTGGCTTTTCAGGAAATACACTTCTATCTTAGAATGACCAGAGAATTCTTTTTATCAATCCAACACGTTTTATCCCAATTCAATTTTACGTTCATCCCGTAAAATCCTTTCCGTACTTTAAAAATAGCTTCTTTTATTCTAAACACGTTGCTATTTCCTGGAAATCACTTTCAGACATACGTTTAAAATATTTAAAATAAGCTCTAGAAATTATTTAATTGAAAATAATGCTTAAGGAAATATATAGGGGTTTCCTAAGTATTTTAAATAAAATTTAACTTTTAAAATAAGGTTATTAAATCAAATATTCATATTAAATTTCCTTTTGAAAACTTAATACTACTTTACCTTTTTTAAAATAATTAAATACCATAATTACTTAATCAATATTTGATTTCACTTAAAAACATTTTAAAATAATATTTCTTTCTAAAAATATTCTAAACATATTTAAACTAAAAATTTATATTTGAAAACTTTTCTTAAAAACAAACTAAAGTTTCCAGGAGAAAGCACAATTCCCATTCTTTAAAAATAAATCTCGCTATTCTTTAAACAATTCACATTCCCTTTATAAATAACATTTCCAAACATTTCAAATTATCAAACAATCTTCATGAATTTGATTCCTTTAAAATTCTTTACTTTGGAATTTCTTTTATATCCTTTAAACCCAATTCACCAATTTATATTTAAAATTTTCAGGTTGTATTCACCCAATCACAGCACAACACAATTTATACTTTAATTAAATTCATCACAGAATATAAGTAAAACACAGCATAACAAGATCTGAACAATTTATCACAGAATAACAAATAGGATATATCACAGAATATAAATTTAAATTTCTATTTGTGAGGGACCCAGTTGGATCCCTCCAACCTGTTTTCCCTGCATCCACAGATATTAGCACAACAATATATATCGATTCAATTTGATAATAATTATCATATTCAACCAATCAAGCAATCATTCAATTATTGACTATTTAAATTAACTAATATTCCAGATGTGAGTGAGTTAAACTCACCTTGGGTTTTCGGCGAGCGTTCAAATTTAAATTAAATCGAACGACATTCGTTTTAACCTAAATTTTTACTTGCCGAAAGCATGATGAACTCGGTGGCTCCAGAACATGGAAAATCGTGCACAAACGGTGGCCCTTCCACCATGATTTTTCGGCCGTCTACAACTCCATATTCGATCGCCACCGTTCAACTAGAAGAACACGATGGCCTCTCCATTTTCATAGTTGGAAGATTTCAAAATTAAAATGTGGATTGATCGATAATTGAAGACGAAAATAGAAGGGTTTCGACCATTAATTTAGAAGTGGCGGCTGAAGAAGGTTTCTAGGGTTAGGCCTAAACACGTTTTATAAACGTTTATTAATGTTATTTTTATATTATCTCCAATTTTAACAAGCTTTTACAAACGAACTCCAAATCTCACATGCCGCCAGGCGTTTATAGGGTTTTACCCACGTTCCAAACACAATGGGACGTGTTTCGGAAGCCAATTCGATCATATACGCGAGTTACAGAAATAAATGGTCAATTTTAATTTAAATCGATTAAAGTATTTTCTATGCGTTTTAAGCTGCCGGGGTCAAACGACAACTCTGATTGCTACGACAATTGAAATCCGATAATAACAAACTATCACAGAACCATTGGAATTGGTTTTGATGAATTCTGAGACTCTGCCCTGGAAGGCTAATTTAACTCGTCGATTAAATCGAGCGATTTTCACAATCATCAAAATCATCTAAAATTTCACTTTTAAAATTTTATCAACTTAATTATAATTCATATAGAATTTATAATCACATTAAAAATCATTTTAATTCATTTTAAATCAAAATCTGAATATTTGCATTATTATATTATTTAATTCCATTTTAAAATTAGTATAAAATCCCAAATTCAATTTATCAACTTCTAATTTCATCCAACAGTCCAATATTATAAATCAAATCCAATTCGATTTAAAATAAACTTTGGAATCTAATTTTATATCTATTTACACTCAGAATTACTAATTATCCCAATTTTACAATTTTGTTGTTATTATTCAAATTTCCAATTAAATTACCGAATTTGAAGTTTAAACCTATTTCATTAATTTAACCAAAATCGTTTATTTCAAAACCAAAATACAATACATATTCAACATTTAAAATGGATTAAATGTTCAAATCTAGCGACCCAAAATTCCGGGTCGTTACATATGGATTCAACAAGGGGAGTTTCATCTTATATATAACAAAGATATATAACTTTGTTTATTCAAAATCAAATATTCAAATTTGATTACCCTTCTCAATATCAATTTCATTCAAATCTGTATGATGTACACTTATCATCCGTACGCTATACCAATCTGAATGCTCACTCGATCACACAATTTTACTTCCGAACTAGTATCGTCCACCCGACTTCCTAGTGCGGACACAGATCTGGTTTCTTGATTAGAAACCGCCATTCTTCTTGCATAGCCATAACTATGATAGAGAATATCCAGAACCAATCAACAATCCATACCTAGGCTCACCGTCGAAAATAGAGTGAAAAATCCCAACTCGGATCGATAAACTATCTCGAAATTCTATGCTCGAATCTGGATCAAATCACTATGCGAATTGAATAATTTACATACATTCTACGTATTTAATTTCATTGATTTTTAGCCACATCAATTTCTCTTCCTATTCACATTTCCTTTAATTTCCATTCACTTATTTACAATCGCTTCAATTCCATTAAATTACCACTTTAATTTTTACCTCAGTTGGGTATTTGATCGATAATAGTTTGAACTCCGAACAGATTATTTTTAGAAAATAGCTTGGAAATTTTAAAATACATAAGTAGTTGAAAAATAATTATTAGTTTGCAAAATAGATGTAAAATAGTTAACTAATTATAAATTAGTTGAGAATTAGTTAAATAGCTACAGAGATTTTAGATAATTGCAAAATAGTTGTAAAATAGTAATTAGTTTATAAAATAGTTGAAAAATAGTAATTAGTTTATAAAACAGTTACAAAATAGCTAAATAACTCCAAAAGTAGTAATAAATTAAGTATAAGATAGTTTTGGGTTTAATAAAAAATATTGTATATATAATAAATAACTTGGAAAAATAGATTTGTACTAAAACAATTTATTTTAAAAATAGTCCAGATTCAAACTGTTCAATTCCCAATCTCCATTCTCATCAATTCAATTTAAATTTTCACTTCCATTTAAATTGACTCAATTCCCATTTGAATAATCTTCAATTTCCATTGAAATTGATTTAACCCTAATTTAAGTTGAATTAATTCTTAATTTCTTTCAAATTTCAATTCAAATTCCATTTGATTTTAAACATGTTCAACTTCAATTATAATTTCAAATTATTCAATTCAATTTGGACTAATTTCAAATTGAATCCGCTTCAATTTCAAATCATTTCAATTTAATCCAATTCAAATTTTCCGTATGAATTTTTAAACTTATCCATCTTCAATCACAAATCCAATTAATTCAAATCAGATTCAATTTGAACTAATTCAATGTCAATCTCAGTTTTTGACTATCTCCAATTATATAAATTCGAGTTAAATTCTCAAAGATTGGTTTAACCTTTTAAACCAAATTAACCTTTATTAAAAGTTTTTAAACATTTAATTTTTGAGCTCAAATTCTAGAATTTCATTTCAATTAATTTAATTTTAATTTGGTTGTATTTTTTGTTACCATCCAATTTAATTCCAATTCAAGATTTCAATTTGATTGTATTACATTATTTCTTAATTTAATTTCAATAATTTAACAACCAATCACCTAAAAATTTATCAGAAGGGAATATTTCTTTATATATCAAAATATATTTTTACATAAAATCATTTAAAACCTTTTATATAAGAAAATAACAAGTACGCACTTATATATATATATTATATATATATATATATATATATATATATATATATATATATAGACACACTCAACTCATTCTAGAGTACTACGGACTCTATTTAATGAGTAATTCCCACCAGAGCCAAGGTTCTCGCTTATCCTTTCAGCTCTGATACCAACTGTAACGGCCCGTAATTTTTGATAACGAAAATTCTGGATAGTTATGAAAAAGAAGAAAGAGATAGAAGAAGAAGAAGATCAGAAACATCAACATCTCACATTCACAGCGGATAAAATATAATAATAAATAATAACAGTTTACAAAAGAATACTATATCTATCGTTTACATTTTAATACATCAGAGTGCATATATATACAGACACTGAATATACACAATTATCATGACACAGATTTACAATAATATAAAACAGTAGAAACACTCCATACGTTCTTGCCATCCAGCTCGCCTCCTGAGCTCCAGAACGTCCTTACCTGAAAATCTGTAACACTCGGTCTGACCCGAGCATTACCCCAAAGTAACACCCGGGTCAGGCTGGAAACCAGCGTGAGTAAACCCATTTAACATGGGATACAAGCATTCAACTTATATAAAACCTGGGGTAACTCGAATCAATTTACAAGTTCACACTATGTTATGGCCATCACTTATTTCACACATAAGTTTTCTAAGTACCAAAGATTTATATTTAAAGTAGTCCAACTCCTTTAAATCACTTCATTCCAGCTTATAGATTTCACATATCAATCTATAAAAATTCGAAATGGTTTCGGGTACTTCCTAATACCAGAACCCGGTCTCTTCGAGTCTTATGTCATCCTAACCCAAGTTATCCAAATGAAATACACAACATTTCATATCAGAGATATCAACTCATTCAATGCATTCAATACCATCCAATCAATCATAAGCAAAGCTTGATCGCTACCTTAATTAATTAAATTAATTCTGATTGAATTTCAAACCTCAATCACTTAGATTCCTTCACTCAATATTAATTAATTCCAAATCAATTAATTAGTCAGCCCTTCATTTTCCATCTTAATTAATCACCCTGGATTAATTATCTTTCAAGCACATTCAAGTAATTATCTTTATTTAATTTCACGATATTAATTGTTCTTAACCAAAATCAATAAGTAATTTTAATTACATCATAAATTAATTAACTATATTAATTACATTAATCCTTAATTACTTATATGAATTAATTTCTCATAAGTCACTTATTATGGATTAATCAATTTTAACTTATCAATCTTTAGTTACATCATTAATTATATAATTAATGGTTTCCAGTTGTATTTCAGTTTTTTTTTTCTAATCTAAATTAATTACATGAATTAAACCATGCTATTAATCATACTTGATTTATTTCCATCTGAAATTATCTACCTTTTTATTTACTTCATTAAATAAATTAATTCTCCTTAATTAATTATCTTAATTTATCTCTTGATTAATTACACAAAATAATTTTATTAATTGCATTAAGTAATTACTCATTAAACCACCCAATGATCATTCTAAATTAATTTAAACTTAATTAATTAGCCCAAATCATTAATTAATTTAATTAATTAATTACCCATTTAAATTATCCTACCTATTTTATGAATCACCAATCATTAAACCCTTATTGATTTTAAACTGAACAATTTTCTTATTTATGATTTGAGTTTAAAACCATTTAAAACCCAAATGCTTCGAGTCAAACAACAATTAGCTCGAGAACCAACCAAAACCAAAGTCACTGGAACATCAGTACACATTCAATCAATTCAATCATTCAACCAATTATTTATATTTAACCATTTAAATCTAAATAAAAATCAAACAGAGTGAGATTTACTCACCGTTGCTTTTATTTGCAATCCATTCCATCTCGACTATTTTCTTCAAGATTATGACCTTGTATAAACAATTCACGGTATATTACTATTGGAATTAATCAAATAATTATTCACCATTTACTTATTTAATTTTTTAACTTATAATTTGATTTAAACTAATTTTACCTTGAAATCTTTAGTAACAAAAATAAATTAAATAAGCTAATTTCACAAATTAATCTCCCCGAATCCATTATTTTTTTTTTTCAAATAAACTAGTAAGTGAAAATATGTATTTTTATATAGACATATTTATACTTATATATTTTTCTTTGAAACTCATACACTTGTAAAAAATTATTTATGTTGATTCAAAATCTAATTTCATAGAAACTATTCTACATTCATAATTCCTATATATATTTTCCAAATATATACATGCAACTGATTAAATCTCGAAACCAAAATAGTTATATATTTTTTTTGTTTATACAAAAAATTATTATACTTAAATTGAAACATAAATCTATACCTTACGGCAACAGGAGAACCCAGATCTACCTCGTACGCGACTCCACCGGCGTTCGTCCATGCTCCAAAACTTCGACCTTCCCTGCCACTGCCCTTCCATCTTTTGCCAGAGCCGCACATCAACCATTGTTTGATCAGAACCATCTCATCATCTGCTCGTGTTCCAAGCGAGCCACCGTCCTCAATGCCTTCGCCGCCCCATACGCGAGTGCGCGCGTACGCAACCCTTTATCGTCGCCCATCTCTACTCGACCTCATCATCCATTGCTCAGCCAGGTCACACGCCTGCAATTCGTGCAAACATGCTTCCCACGATTCGTCTCCGCCGAGTTCAAATCATCGCGACGACGAAGTGGTCATCGTCCAAGCTTAGCCGGTATGTGACGCCTTCCGCTCTCTCCTTTTTTTCTTCTGATTTTGAATTTTGAATGAGGGTTCGACAAATCGATTTGAGGTTTTTCCCTTTTCTGAGTTACTACCATATTTTTTTTTCTTTCTTTATTTCAATGTCTTGGCTCATAAGAATAAAAGAAAAGGAACGTGATTTTTTTAAAGGAGGTGGCATGCATAAAATGCTTTGCTATGGTGACTTCAGTAGGAAGGAACAAATGGTGCAGATATGAATAGCAATTTTGATCAATTAACAATGTATACGATAGTATTTAAATTTGAGTATAAATTTGAATCGTCTCACAATTACCACTTAAAATTTTGACTTCCTATCGAGGCGTGCCGCCAGGCGATTATAAGGTTTTATCTGCATTCCGAACACAGTGGAATGTGTTTTGAAAGCTAGTTCGATCATATGCGCGAGTTACGGAAGTAAACAATCAATTTTAAATTAAATCGATTAAAATAGTTTTCATGCGTTTTGAGCTGCCACGGTCAAACGACAACTCCAATTGCTACGAAAATTGAAATCCGATAATAACTAACTATTACGGATCCAATGGAACTGGTTTCGTCGAGTTCCGAGATTGTGCCTTGGAAGGCTATTTTTAAATATCGATTTAAACGATAAAATTCAAAACTGAACAAATCACCTATAATTTAAATCTCAACCATTTTATTATCTTTGATATCATCATTATAAATTTTGTGAGCCTTCAAATTATTTTTAACAGGCTTAAAACCGAAGATTCAATAATTTACCCAATTTTAGTTTATTAAATCCAATAACTCAATTGCTAAATAATAATATTATTTGAATTCAAGTTAAAAATTATCTTTTTAAATATTTACAACCAGTTAAATATTCCAATTTAAATTGTTAGAAATTCTAGGTCGTCACAATGTCGGTGCCTTGTCTAGGCATAGGCCAACATGGATTAGTATACCTTTGAAAAAGAATGAGAATTTATGCTGAGGTTGAGGAAGGATCTTATAGATAAACTATTAACTCAACTTAGATATGCATCCGAGGAAGTAGTTGATGCAGCCTTGAGGTTTGCGAGAGTTCATGAGAGGAATATAAAAGATGTTGGGCAACTCACTCAGTCATTTAAGGACAAAAATGCAAGACGTTCCTCCTAAAGAAAGATAAGAGGTTCAAGAAGAAGAAGGAACAATTCAAGCCAAAGCATTAAGCCATTTGATAGGTTTCGAGTAAGTTTCTATGAATGTCGAGACAAAAGGAACTTTGTGGATGAGTGTATAAATACAAGCTAAGGCCAAACTAGGAAGTGTTATAACGCAATATAGTATGGCATATATCAAAGTATTATATAAAGCCAAAGAACCCAAGAAAAGGAATATTGTTTTCCATTGAAGCTTCGGGATCTTCAGCGTAAGAAAGTGCAAAAGAATGTAGCTAGCTTGAAAGGTATTATCACATTTCATACGTTAGTGTATGGGTTCTTTATGACATAAGCGCTTCACACTTGTTTGTATCAAAAATGCCAGTAAAGAAACTAAATTTAGACGTCATTTTGATAGTCAATTCACTTAGAGTAGCTAATTCGATAGGGGTTCATGCCACTTTAGGGACGAAATGTTGAGGTGCAGTAATTAGCTTATATGAGTATTCCTATTATAGATATTTGCATGTCTATCTAAATTTCATGATTATTCTTGGAATAGACTTGCTTGGGCGGTATTAAGCTCGATTATTCAGTGTTGAGCGGGTGATTACTCTTCCACATCCATATAGTCATGATAGTATAACCGTAGCACTTGAATCTTGTAATGTCAGTTCTTGGATTTATCTTTATGCATTGGAATCACAAGATGAAGAAGTAGGCAAGGTTCTAGTTGTCCGGGATTATTCTAATATACTTGATGATGTTATTAGTTTACCACCTTGAAGAGTTGTTGCATTCAAGATCGATCTTATTCTTGATGCTCAGTTGGTCGGTAAGCCACCTAACTGGTTATGCCCGAAATAAATGGAAGGACTAAGATGTCAAATAGAAGAGCTTGAGAAAAAAAATCTTGTGAAATAAAAATAGTTTTATTCAACCTAGCAGCTCTTCTTGTGATGAATAAACAATATTGGTTAAAAAGATAGATGGGTTCTTCATTTTTGTATAATTACTAAAATTTGAGTAAGCTCACCATTAAAAATAAATATCCCCTATCATGAATAAACAATTTATTTGATCGGCTGAAAGGTTGTAAGAATTTTCTCTTAACTCGATCCCACAACTGGTTTTCACCAACTCTAAATTGCAGAGAGTAGTATTCCTCTTATTGCTTTCAGAACAAGATAGGCACTATATGAATGGCTTTTTATTCCATGCGGGTTCTTTTGCATATTTCATCGACATGGAATTGTGTTTTGAGGGGTTATTTAGACAAGCTTGTCCTTGTATTCATATATGACATTCTTGTATACTTGAAGATTGAAGAAGACAAAGTTGTTCATTTAGGAAAGTATTACAGAATTTGAGAGCTCATCAACTCAAAGAAAAAATTTCTTGGTGTCATTTCTGCCAGAAAAAGTGAAGTTTTTAGGGCATATTGCATCCGAGAGAGGTATTTTATAGATCAGACCAAAGTTGAAGTTGTTTGAAAATAGAGAAGGCCAAAGTTAAAGATGGAGATTCGGGGTTTCTTGGGGTCAGGAGGGTATTACCAAAGTTTCATCAAAGACTTCACTAAAATCATTACTGCAATCACTCATTTGACAAAGAAGAGTTTGAAGTTTGTTTAGTCAGATAAGTATGAAAAGCTTTTATCAAGTTAAAAAAAGGGTGCTTTCCAATGCTCTTGTTCTTATTGTTCCCAAAGGCAACTAATATTTAATTTTCTATACAAATGCTTGTAAGATCAGTCTTGGCGATGTGTTGACACAATGAGATAGGTTAGTAGCTTATGCATTGAGACAACTGAGACTGAATGAGGTTAGATATGTCACACGTGATATAGAATCAGCTATAGTTGTTTTTGCATTGAAGTTATGGCAACATCATCTTTTGGGAAAGTAATTGTTTAATATACATACCACAAGTCATTGACGTATTTGATTGCATAGAGAGATATAAATATGTGAAAACAGAGGTTGCTCGAGTTCCTTATGGCCTACGACTTTGAGATTCAGTACATATCCGACAAGGGTAACAGAGTTGCATAAGCTATCAACCGTAAGCATCAGGCTGATGTTCCGGTGACGTTTATTAAATGGACTGGTTTGTAATTATTAGTTTCGTATGATATGCAGTTTGGGAGGGTGGATGATTCTATGGCTATTTTGGCTAGTTTTAAGGTTTATTAGAGTCTACTCGACAAAAACTAAGCTAGTGAGAAGGATGATCCCTTATTACTGATTGTATTACCCGATTATAGAGTGGTGATAATCATGATGATTGTAGGAGATTTAAGCTTGACATGAGTGATCGTTTGAGATATCTTTGTATTCCATGCGTTCCTAACGTAGCTAATTTAAGGAAAGAGATTCTGGATGACTGCAATAGATCTGTATTTTATATATATCTTGGTAAGACAAAGATGTATAAGGAAATGAAGCAAATATATTTTTGTGAAGGCATAAATTGGAATTTAGGATAATATGTGAAGAGGTCCATTACATGCTAGATAGTGAAGCGCGAGCATCAGAAGCCCAACGGACTACTTTAGAATCATGATGTACCATAATGGAAATAGGATCAAGTATATATGAAATTATATTTTAACAATTGACTTATTTAAATAGAAGTCATACTATATTGATCAAGTAATTATCATACGTATGTATGTTTGTCGACTTCATAGACTTCATTAATGGAATTCCTAGATCAAGGCAAAGCAACGAAATTATTTGGGTGGTCGTCAATTGACTATCCAAAAGTGCATATTTCATCTCAATCTGACTAAATCGAATGATGGAGAGTCCTATCAAGTTATTTATCAAGCATATTATTAGATCTCATAAAGTTTTGAGTAGTATAATTGTGATGAAGACCCTTTATTTCCTACAAACTTTTGGCAAAGTCTACAACATGCTTTGGGTGTTCAACTTGATCTGAATACAACATATCATCCACAAATGAATGGGCAGACCAAGCGAATTAATTGGATAGTTGAAGATCTCTTGAGAGCTTGTGTAATAGAGTTTGGCGGTCCGTAAGAAGATTATCGCCACTTAGTTGAGTTTTCATATAATAGCAGCTTTCAGTCCAGCATTGGCATTGTGCCTTTCGAAGCTCTATACGAAAGCAATGTCATTCTATAACATATTGGTTAGAAACAGAGGACAAACTAGTTTTAGGTCCAGACTTGGTGAGAGAGACGATTGGGAAGATTGGTATTATTAAAGACCATATAAGGATCTCTTAGTCGAGATAGAAGAGCTTTGCTGATTAGCATACAAGCGATTTTGAGTTTGCCGTAGGAGATCACGTGTTCGCGAAGATATCTTCCATGAAGGGTGTTGTTAGATTTAGGAAGTTGGCAAGCTTTCTCTGAGATTCACTAGTCCTTATCCTATAAAGGAGCCTATGGGGGTCCTTGCACACAGAGCTGATCTACCTGATTTCTTATGTAGACTATAACCTTCTTCTATGTTTCCTAGCTATAGAAATTTATTCAAGACCTAAACGCTATTTTAGAGCCGAGGCAGCTTAGAGACTAAGAGATAGAGGCTAACTTGACTTTCACCACAAAGCCAACTCACATCATTGACTGAAAGGTGAAGTAGTTGAGATCAAAAGTGTCACATTAGTAAAGTTCAATGATCTAATAACTTGAGAAACTGTATGTTCACCATCAACGATGCCTCAATTCATGCATAAGATGATGTGAACATCGCAGACCTTGCAGATGGAGGATTGTTTATGGACAAATTATAAAACAGATCACAGAGCTATCAAAAATTTCTACACTTTCTAAAACTCAGATTAGATGAAATAAAATATAACAATAATCAATAATACAATCCTAGACAAATATAACAATAAATAATCAAATAAAATCCAACTACAAACATCTCTCTTTATACCGGTACTGGAAATGGTATAATGTCTATGAAGTGAAATAAAAATAGTAGATAGCGAATAAATGAATACGCTTCTCCTTCGTACCATCACGCCTCCAAGTTACCACTAGTCCTTTCAATCGACCTATCAGAGTATATAAAAAAGGAAAATGATAGAGGAGATCAGACATAGGTTTAGTGAGTGAAACACATCATATAAGTATGTAGTAATAATGAGCTTGTAAAACAACATTTATGCTTGAAAAGTGCACCTTAACCAGTGTCAGCTAATAATATAGTGACATCATATGCTAAGGTCCCATATTTAATCGTGTGGACACGATCGAGCCTAACTTCCAAACTCGCAAGTCGAAAATATATGAAATTCGCAAATGAAGATCTACGTATCTTAGCCCACTATTACCAAATCATATCCGACTCGCTACTGAAGATCTACGTGTCTGAGCACGCTATCAAAAAATGCATGTATGCTATTGAGCTCAAAGTCCCAACACGTGTACGGCCCAACACTATTGGGCTCAAAGTCTCAACTATCGTCGCTAGTCCCATTGGCCCCACCGATGTGCATGTGATGCTTACCATGAGCTTAAAGTCCTAACTCATTTGGCACATATGTGACACTATTGTAGAAATTGCACGTACTAATGAGGTCAAGTGCAAGCTAGACATTCGCCTAATGATCAACGACACTATCGGGATCAAGCCCAAAACTCAGAATACCCCCATCGTTAACAAATCCATTGGGCTAAGCCCAACACGTAACCATCGAGGTCAAGTCCAAGTTAGACGTTCGTCACTTGGCCAATGGCACTATTGGGATCAAGCCCAACACTCATAATCCCCCCACCATTTACGAAACTACCGGATCAAGCCCTAACTGAAATTCTATATGATGATCGTGTAGTGTGTATATATGCAAGTACAAGTGACTAACTATATGATGTATCTAATATAAACTTAATAGATGATAATGGCAAAGTAAATGGAAATAATCACACCAGGATTTTATACTGGTTTGGACCTCCCGTCCTATGTCCAGTCCCGAAGCTCCTCTTCGGAATTCGACTATCAAACACCCTCACTTCGCCCGGAGGAATAGGCTTGGTTACAAAAGCTTGTTCTTGTCAAATGTGTGTTCTATAACATGAATATTGACTATTAAGTACAAATGCTTCCAATATATATCTATAGGATATTGATTGAAGAATTATGTATATATGAAAGTGTGAAATACAAATATATGATTGCTAGAGATCAAGAATATATCAGAGTAAAAGAGTAAAGAGCATAAGTAAGTAAGGTGAGATCTTCTCCTGGATTCTTGATGTTATTTATAGCAGTAGAGAGATTCCTTGAGTAATTGCATCCATTAACAAGTGTTCAATGGTCGCTTCTGATGGTGATGAAGAGTTGCAGCAAAGAGGAGCGAAAGTGTCTTTTTACAATTGCGCTTTGAATAACAACACCCGAGTTAAAAGTCAGACATTTGGAACATGTCTCAGATGTCTGCCTCGTATATATTTTTTGTATATAGTAGCTTTTCAGACATCTGAGTACATTAACCAGACGTCTGATTCTGTCTGATTTATGAACCAAAGGATTCAATCAGGCGTCAGGCTAGTGCACCCAGATGTCTGAACTTGTGCATGTTTCTTTTCTTGTGTCTGTGTCATTGCTCTTCTGATTCGATCGACTTGTAGCCTCTTTATACTTTCTTTGAGTCTTATTCTTGTCTCTTTGGTGATGTTACTCTAACAATTACCCGTGAGTAGAAATATATATGCATATTCGATTTCAATTGTATATTTGTCGTCATCGAAACCATAGAATTGATTTCCTAACAATCTCCCCCTTTTTTATGATGATAAATATTCAATGTACTTATATATAAATTATAAATCTCCTCCTGAATATATGTTTATTCTTTATGTTTTATAATTATACGTATATTTCTCCCCCTTTGGCATTATCAACAAGAATTATAAATGATATAACCAATCGTCAAACAAAAAGGAAAAATTTCATTAATAATTCGAAAGTGATTGCATACATAAATTTTGACAACTTTACAAAAGTTGATATCCAAAAAAACATAAAATTTATGGTTCCCTAAATCTATGATTCTTTTGGAGAAGCTTTATCTTGATCATCTTCCTTTGTTTCTTCTTTTTCAGAAGTGCTAGCCTTTGTAGGAGATGTCAAAGCTTGCTTGAGAGGTTCATCCTTAAAAAGTTTTGTTGCGAGAGGAGAAGGCACTGGGTTGGCCTATCTTTGGAAGGTGGTGTTGGAGCGTGAGCCCGTTGTAGTGCTTCTTTATGAACCGTTAGGACAGTCGAAAGAGATTCTTCAACTTTGCCTAGGCGTGTAGCAAATGAAGTTTCGAAGTTGTCGATCCGCTTAGCCAAGAGTTTTTGATTTTGAGATAATATATGTTGATTTCGAATGGTGAGATCTCGAAAGCTTCATTTGGATTTGTATCTGTTCGAGTCTACATAATCTCATCTTGTCTTGGATAATCAAATGGTGCAGGAGGAGGTGGAGATGCTTCTTGATGTTATTCCTTCTTTTGAGATGGTTCAATGTGTGGATTTGCTGACTTCATGATCTTCTTCCTTAATCACTGCTTCATTTTAGGCTATGATTAGTCATTTATTTTACTACCACAAATTATAATTAATAATTTCCGAACCTCTAATTTTTTGGATAGTTAATTTTTCTATAAATAATTTTTTATCTTGTATATAATTATTTATAAAAACAAGAAAAACTATAAACACGCAATTCATATTCTCTTCAAGAAGAAAAATGTAGTTATGTCTTCATAGAACTCTTATATATCCATCTCAACACCTACGACGGAGGAGACTCAACTCGTCTAGATTGACGATTGTGCGTCTAATCTTCAAAGGATATAAATTCTGGGGGAATCTCGGGTAGGTGCATAAGGGAGAAAAGTTTTGTGGAAGCGTATTCAGGTGAGATTTCTTCGAAGCTCGATAGGTAGGATGGAATGCTATGTGCACGAAGAAGTCTCATAATATAAGTTGGGTAAATAATTGGCGGCCGTGATCGAGTCCAAAAATGCTTGAGCTCGTCGAAGATGAATTCGGCCTAATTCACCCTTGTTCCATTAAATAGAGCATATAGGGCTTTGTGCTCTAACTCGGTTATTTGCTCGTGGCTTCTCATACGTGGAACAATTGTATTGATTATTATTCGAGTTAGGAGTCGAGCTTTTGTAGTAGATATTTGGTGGCAAATTTTGGCATTTCATCTTCCCAAATTTGATGAGTAATACTGTTCTGTGGCTAGGAGCGCATATCGGGAATGTTGTATAAATCTTCCCCTGCGCCAGAGCATCCTAAGGTTCTACCTATTATGCCCGAAGTTAATCTAATCGTGTTGCCATACACGCTACGCCAGAGCCAGTTATCTTCGTCTTCAGTGTTCCACACTGAAGTGCTATCCAAATTCGCATAGAATAGAAATATCACCAATTGATCGATTTGGATGTCATTGGGAGTGAATGAAATCAAGGTTTCTAACCCCGCATTCTCACATATTTCATCCAAATCATACATTGGAAATTTATGTAGATTATAGAATGGACCTGTGTGAAGCTTTTTCTTTTGTATATATTCGTACCTCTTGATTGAACGTGAAGCTCTATTCATCCATCTTTCAATTTGATCATCCGAGCACACTTGAGGATTTGAAGATGATGTTGGTTGGTCTTGTTTTCTTTTGGAAATCTTGGGATTCTTAGTTCGAGGAGGCATTGTGATTTGATTTGCGTAAAGAAAAAATCACCTTTGGGGGGATTGGAGGTTTTAAAAAATTTGAGATAAAAGAAAAAAAATGACGTTATCTGGGCTAATTTTAAAGAGTCGGTTGAATTTTAGACGTCTGGAATCCAAATCAGACTTCTGGTTTGCCCTAAAATTGAGTACAGTAGATAAATTCAGACATCTGGTTGTTGGATTAGACGTCTGGTTTGGTCGAATTTATAAAATTTGATAGTCAGAGAGATTACCAAACATCTGGGTTTAAAAACAGACGTCTGAAATAGGATAAAGTTGGAAAAAAATTACGGCAGATGTAACAACCCTGGTGTAAATTCACTAATTAATTAAATTTTGTTAGGAATGATTAATTTTAATTTATGATTTGTGAAATTTAATTGAGTAATTAAAACATATTTTAAGAATATTTGGTTAGATCTATTTAAGGAATAATTTTTGTTTCTTAAATAAAGAATATCAAGTTAAATTGGAATATTATTAAATCAATTATGTTAAATTTGGTAATTAGAGTAAAATGTTTATATTGTGATTTGTAGTTTAAATTGAAAAATTATAATTGTAAATTTAATTATGAATCTAAGCCTATTTTTGTAAATAATTGATTTGTTTATCTTAATAAATCCTACGGTATCTTTCGAAATGTTGTAAATTTAGTTAAGTGTTAGTATTTGGATTTCTTATTAAAAATAATGAGAATTATTTTATTTCAGAAGTTATATCTAAAATTTTATAATATCTTAGTGTTATTATAAATGAGAGTATTTAAGTTGTTAGTTTGATCTTGTTAAATTTGAGAAATAACTTGTGATTTTGTAAAATATTGATTAGTGTAAATAAATGGAATAAGAATGAAATAGCAACACTTGTCTTAAGAAATTAATTAGCAACACTTTGCCTTAGGATCCATGCTCAAGCCCATTTAGCCCATTTAAGAAAAGTATTACTTCTTCTTTCTTTTATCTTAGGTTCATAGTCTAGTGGAGAAATAGAAACAAAAATATGTTCTCAAAGCTAAGTAAAAACCTAGTTCTTAAATCCTCAAATCAAAGCTAGAAATCAAAGGGCTTTTGGTCAATACTTGTAGAAAACAAAGCTAGGTAATCTTCTCTACCTTCTAGACTTATAAAATTATGGTTTTCGTTTTATTTTTAATTTAAGTGCTGCTGGTTGGATTTAGGTTTTTGAGCATTTAGGTGTATTAGAGGTTAGCAAAGAGATTGCAAGGTTGTAACAAGGCTTTGGATTAGATTAGCAAGCTATAGGAAGCTAAAAGGTGAGTTATTTACAACTCACACTTGCTATCTCTAATTCATATGTGTGATTTTTTTAGTTGTTATTTGGATTGAATTAGAAGGTTGTTGATTGAATTGCTTTCAATTTGATTGTGAATTGATTGTATGTGTTAAATAAATCCAATTATTGCTTGCTGAAAATTTTATATGAAAATCGCTGTAGTAAAACAGCGATATATTGGTGCACAACTATCCGAAATGGCTCATTCTTTTTAGGTTAGAAAATAGATTCAATGAGATGCAATTTATCTTTTGGTCACTGTTCGAAATTTCTCCATTTACTTGACCTGAAATGAGTTTAAAGACAAAAGCCTGATTCTGTCTTTAACAAACCAGGCTGAGTTTGAATTTGTTAGAAAAACAGCCATAACTTTTGAACCACAGATCCGATTTTGATAATCTTGGCCTTTTTGGAAAGGTAATTTCATACACAACAACTTTCATTTGTTGAGTTTTCTGTTATTTTGAGGTTAGCTATGACAAAATTGAACTTTTATACTGTAATTCCGAGAGCAAAATCAATATTTGCTCTGTGCTTATGGCTGAAACTAAATTAGCCATAACTTCTTCGTTTTTGATCCGATTTTGATAATTTTAGATGTTTCGGAAAGCTTATTTTATATACTATAACTTTATTTTGTTGAGTTTTCTGTTATTTTGAGGTTAGCTATGACAAAATTGAATTTTTATACTGTAATCCCGAGAGCAAAATCAATATTTGCTATGTGCTTATGGCTGAAACTAAATTAGCCATAACTTCTTCGTTTTTGATCCGATTTTGATAATTTTAGATGTTTCGGAAAGCTTATTTTATATACTATAACTTTCATTTGTTGAGTTTTCTGTTATTTTGAGGTTAGCTATGACAAAATTGAATTTTTATACTGTAATCCCGAGAGCAAAATCAATATTTGCTCTGTGCTTAAGGCTGAAACTAAATTTACGATAACTTCTTCGTTTTTGATCCGATTTTAATAATCTTAGATGTTTCGGAAAGCTTAATTCATGTACTACAAGTTTTGTTCATCGTGTTTTCTGTAATTTTATGGTTTTCTTGGTCGAAATTATGGTTATAAGTTGCTGTCCTGAGAACAAGATGACAACAACAAACATTGACCTTAGAATCGTATTAGCTCATTTTTACTCTTATTCTCTTTCGGTTTTGATGATGTTTTTGATAGCTTTGAGAGCTATGATGCCTATCAATAGACTAGCTATATTTGGAGAATTTAAAATTCAAATTTAAAATAGAATTCGAATTGATTTTTTGTTAAATTTGAATTGAATTCTCATTGAACTCAAGTTATCGGTCTTGAGTTAACTTTCTTGTTTTTCATTGTTTTCGAGTATGGTTTTCACTAAAACATTTTTGAAGTAATTTTAGAAATAAACGGACATTTAAAATTATTATGATATACTATTTTAAAATTATTTTTCTAATAAATAAATAAAAAAAACTATTTATTCCCTGTAATAAAAGAATTTCAAATATGGGTTTTATTAATCTTTTCGTGAAAAAGTTTTAAAAGCTTGTTTTCTCTAGTAAATTATCCTAAATATAAAACACACACTTTTGCACTATTCAAACGTATGAGAAAGAGAATTAAACGATTTAGTAAAACACGTGGTATGGGACATGTGCGTTTACCATTTCGGTTAATTCCGGACTTGTACGATCGAAGCTATTTGAGATTAATGATTCTGAGATGTTTTGCCATTATATCGCATATTTTATTTTTATAATTACTATTTATTGGAAATTATTTAAGATGGCCAATATTTGGCAAACACTATGGTTTGAGATCTCCTATATAGGAGTATGATCGATGAGATCCATCATGATGTCTTATTTACTTGCCAATGATATAAGGCAAGTCTTGAGTTTATAATTTCATATTTCGAGATTTATGGTTTATGAGAAACCATCATGATGTTTTCACTTGTCGATGAGATGAGACAAGTTAGATGCCATTTAATGCTTGTCGATGAGATGAGACAAGTATGGTGGCTCTTTGTCACTCGTCAAGGAGACTAGGCGAGATATAAATTTCCGAGTTTTATGATGTTTCTAGTGTGGCATCGACTAACGGCTAGTAAACCGCTAAGTGCGAATGTGTGGTATGGGACACACGTTAACACTTTTCGAGTTCCTATCCGTAAGTTTCTGACACATTCATGATGTTTACCTAACAGAACTGCTTGGAGAGGTGTCAGCGACCTTGTCATGAGGATGAACTGCTTTGGGAGGTGTTAGCGACCTTGTTAGGGATGACAGAACTGCTTGGAGAGGTGTCAGCGACCTTGTCATGAGGACGAACTGCTTTGGGAGGTGTTAGCGACCTTGTTAGGACTGACAAAATGGCTTGAAGAGGTGTCAGCGACCTTGTCATGAGGACGAACTGCTTTGGGAGGTGTTAGCGACCTTGTCTAAGGCTTCGGCCATCTGAGTTTAGCACGTGCAGCATTGCTTCCGCATTATAATCGGGGATTTGGCCTATCTGGATTTTCTGAGTTTTCTGTTTTATTGTGATTTCACCTTTTTAAGATGTTTTATTACATCGATAGCCTTTTGTTATATGAGATGTTATATATATGGTGATTTCAATTATGATGTTTTGAACTCTTATCGAGTTCCTCAAGTTATGAGTTTTGATATTTCAGGATTTTATACGATATTCTGTGTTTTGCCATTTTGGCGAGTTGAGATTAAGACTTATATACATTTACACCGATGAGATGAGGTATAACTGAATTTGGAGATTCATCTATAATTGAGTTTTTTCTCATCCTATTTGAGAATGTTTTATGTTTTCCATTTTGACGAGAGTTTGTATTGATGTTTCTCCTTTTGAGGAAATTTGGTTCATGGAAACCATGTAGACATTTTGGGATGTCGCTGATGATATGAGGCACATGTGTTTGATTTGAGTATTGAGTTTGAATTACCTCTTTCGAGGTATTTGTTCACTTAAGTAGTGTTTGTTACTTAAGTGTTGAGCTTATGGGTTTATCGATTCATTCTTATCCTTCGAGAAGAAGTATCTTCATGTCTATTCTGCTTCATATTACCGATATTGACTGATTTGTGTAGCTAGACTGACCCGTGTATTTATACTCGGGTCAGACCGAGTTGTTTCACGTATCATATATTGGTCTTAGCTTGAAGTTGATGTTGGATATTAGCTCTCCTTTCTCTTGAGAAATTTTTGTTCTTCCGCATACCCTGATGTATTTATATTTGATTCAATGTGTATGATGTGGTCGAGTACCACCTTTATTTGTATTCATATTGTATTGTACTAAACATGTATCAGTATATATGTATGATGTTGATTACTGTTCTGTGATGTGCTTTACATTTAGTTATTGTATTTTGTTCTGATAGATCTATTAGCCACCTATAGTTTTGGATTAAGCATTTACTGTGTATGTCGATCCATTGAGATAGAAAAAAAAATTATATTGCATTTATCGACGTATTCAGTAGATGTTTAAGACAAAGTTATAGATGGTAGCCCTTAACCAGCCCTATTCTCCGCTTTAGTAGACGGAATTACTTGTTAATTCTCTTTACTAAGGTGGGTCTCGGGGTGGGGTGTTACAGCATGGTATCAGAGCTGTGGTCAGAACAAAGTAGAATAAACATAGAACAGTACTTATATCACGATACGTCGAAGTATAATACGAGTGAATCATTGTCCTTTATTCGAGGTTGTTTTCGAATCGTGCTTTAATTCTTTTTCGAGTATTGGGATATGTCGAGATGGAATATGTCTAGGAATATATATTGTATTCCATAGTATTCGATAATTGAGTTAGATGTTATCTTATCTTATGAATAATCTTATTTGGGATTATTCTATTCTTATTTTTGTCGATGCGAGTGAGCTCGTTTCAATGAAGCTTATTGATTCCTTTGAGTATTCTTGTTGTGTTCGTTAGAGAGTTGTGGATCGTATTGAGGGGATCCACAATGATTGGCTCGTTGTGAGCATTCTAAGATTTCTATTTGATGTCGCTTTTGTGAGTATTTGTTTGTTACTCACAATCTTGAGAGGCATTGGATTTGAGATGGATTGACTTATTGATATTAAGTTCAATTCTTAGTTTTATATGATCCTATTGTATATTTAGGTTTCCTATTTTTATTGGTTTATTATTTCTATCACTTTGGAATGTTAATGATGATTTCAAAGTTTTTAAATTCACTCTTGAGTATCAAGATGTCGATGGTATATCTCGAATTCCAGTCAAGGAGAATTTGTTGAGTATTGATGAGTCTGTTTGGGTTTGATATCCAATCGGGCAATCGAGGGTTGAATTAACCTTATTTCTGGCTTTTAGCCTTTGGCTATCCTTCCACGAGGACATCCACTAAGGAATGAGGTAAGTTTCTAGATTTTTCAAGCTTGATTGAGTTTATCATTCAATTTTTTTTTGAGTTACACTTTTCGGATACTCAATCGATGTTATCCTTTGTAACATTACTTTGTTTGAAGTAATGATTTGTTGTTTGTGTGCTTCATCTCCTTCGAGAAAAATATCTTGCTTGGCTGTATCTTGATGATTTTCGAGAGTGGCTTATCATCTTGTAGGAGGTGACGAACACTCCATCTCCTGTTGTTGATTTTATGAATTGAGTATTCTAGGAATATCTCGATGCATTCTCTTAATTTCTTTGGGTTGAGTTTTGAAGCTATATAAATATGAGTTTTAAAAACAGAAATTGGAGTTTTGAGATATTTAAAAAAAAAAAAAATCAAAGAATGTTTTGAGAATATATTTATATGAGTAGTATTCTTTCATAGAAATAATTTGAGAGTGTTGGGTTATCTATCGAGTAGTTAAGAGTTCTGGTCGATACGCTGATCAACGTTATCGATAGGAATCTCCCAAATGCTATGATGAGACAAGCAGACACGATGAATTATGTTTTAAAGATTGATATTTTGAAAATAATATTTTGAGATTAAATATTAAATATATTTTTGAATGGTAATTGCAGCCATTGATTTTAGAGACGAGTAATAGAGTGGCGAGGTAGTTTTGATCGTTCGGTCAACTCTGCAGCCAACAAATATATTTATTTATTAGAGACTCAATGGCGAGGCAATGCCATTTATTTATTTTAGATTATAAAGATCAGAATATAAATGAGATTTTTTTAGAGCCGTGCTTTATTGGAAGTATATTTTGAGATTTTAGAATTTATATTATATACATTGAATGTTTTAAGGGAAGAGTATAATAAAAGAATTTGAAGATTGTTTTAATAACTATTTAAGTGGTTTAATATAAGAGTAAAGAGAATTTAAACCCTTAATTTATTTTGAGGAATATTATTATGGATTTACGAAATTCTTTGGAAATTAATTTTGAAGTAAGAGAAGAAATTTGAATTTAACTTTGAGTTTTAAATTACTTACTAAGTAATATAGTAAAGAGTTTGAGAAATTCTCAAATGTTGAAAATTGATATTTTAAAATTTAAAAGATGTTGAGATTTAAAATTATAAATATCTTGGATTAAAAGATAATTTGAGCTTATATCCTTGTTCTTGAGTATATTCAATCTTTGAGCTAATATTAACGACTTGCATTTTTTGCGGTCATTCGAGTTTGGTAGCCTTGTGAGAAGCCAACTTGTGATTTATCTATCTTGTCTATTGTGTCTACCCTGTTGTGAGGATGTTCTTTCCGTATATTTATGCGGAAAATCTTATTGATGTTCTTCTTTATTGCTTAGAGTTCAGATTTACGTAAGTTTGATCCCGACTCTATTCGTAGAGTTTTGTGAAATCAATCATTTTCGATTGATTAATCGTTGAGCATCTTATTGAGTTTTGATCGAAGACGGGATATCTTCGTAATTCTTTCGAGTTACTTGGAAAAGTCGATGGTTTACTAATCACTATTTTAGCATTTGTTGAGCCATTGGATTAACCAAGTGAGTTTTTCCTTGTTTCTCTCTACCATTTTATGTTGAGAGTATGAATGGTTTGAGTTTCGAGCTTGTCTTTTATCCTTTGTCGATTGAAATTTTTGAGTTGTTTATGGTTCTTTTTCTAGAAAATTGCAGGGACGCAATTTTTGTAAGGGGGAATCTGTAACAACCCTGGTGTAAATTCACTAATTAATTAAATTTTGTTAGGAATGATTAATTTTAATTTATGATTTGTGAAATTTAATTGAGTAATTAAAACATATTTTAAGAATATTTGGTTAGATCTATTTAAGGAATAATTTTTGTTTCTTAAATAAAGAATATCAAGTTAAATTGGAATATTATTAAATCAATTATGTTAAATTTGGTAATTAGAGTAAAATGTTTATATTGTGATTTGTAGTTTAAATTGAAAAATTATAATTGTAAATTTAATTATGAATCTAAGCCTATTTTTGTGAATAATTGATTTGTTTATCTTAATAAATCCTACGGTATCTTTCGAAATGTTGTAAATTTAGTTAAGTGTTAGTATTTGGATTTCTTATTAAAAATAATGAGAATTATTTTATTTCAGAAGTTATATCTAAAATTTTATAATATCTTAGTGTTATTATAAATGAGAGTATTTAAGTTGTTAGTTTGATCTTGTTAAATTTGAGAAATAACTTGTGATTTTGTAAAATATTGATTAGTGTAAATAAATGGAATAAGAATGAAATAGCAACACTTGTCTTAAGAAATTAATTAGCAACACTTTGCCTTAGGATCCATGCTCAAGCCCATTTAGCCCATTTAAGAAAAGTATTACTTCTTCTTTCTTTTATCTTAGGTTCATAGTCTAGTGGAGAAATAGAAACAAAAATATGTTCTCAAAGCTAAGTAAAAACCTAGTTCTTAAATCCTCAAATCAAAGCTAGAAATCAAAGGGCTTTTGGTCAATACTTGTAGAAAACAAAGCTAGGTAATCTTCTCTACCTTCTAGACTTATAAAATTATGGTTTTCGTTTTATTTTTAATTTAAGTGCTGCTGGTTGGATTTAGGTTTTTGAGCATTTAGGTGTATTAGAGGTTAGCAAAGAGATTGCAAGGTTGTAACAAGGCTTTGGATTAGATTAGCAAGCTATAGGAAGCTAAAAGGTGAGTTATTTACAACTCACACTTGCTATCTCTAATTCATATGTGTGATTTTTTTAGTTGTTATTTGGATTGAATTAGAAGGTTGTTGATTGAATTGCTTTCAATTTGATTGTGAATTGATTGTATGTGTTAAATAAATCCAATTATTGCTTGCTGAAAATTTTATATGAAAATCGCTGTAGTAAAACAGCGATATATTGGTGCACAACTATCCGAAATGGCTCATTCTTTTTAGGTTAGAAAATAGATTCAATGAGATGCAATTTATCTTTTGGTCACTGTTCGAAATTTCTCCATTTACTTGACCTGAAATGAGTTTAAAGACAAAAGCCTGATTCTGTCTTTAACAAACCAGGCTGAGTTTGAATTTGTTAGAAAAACAGCCATAACTTTTGAACCACAGATCCGATTTTGATAATCTTGGCCTTTTTGGAAAGGTAATTTCATACACAACAACTTTCATTTGTTGAGTTTTCTGTTATTTTGAGGTTAGCTATGACAAAATTGAACTTTTATACTGTAATTCCGAGAGCAAAATCAATATTTGCTCTGTGCTTATGGCTGAAACTAAATTAGCCATAACTTCTTCGTTTTTGATCCGATTTTGATAATTTTAGATGTTTCGGAAAGCTTATTTTATATACTATAACTTTATTTTGTTGAGTTTTCTGTTATTTTGAGGTTAGCTATGACAAAATTGAATTTTTATACTGTAATCCCGAGAGCAAAATCAATATTTGCTATGTGCTTATGGCTGAAACTAAATTAGCCATAACTTCTTCGTTTTTGATCCGATTTTGATAATTTTAGATGTTTCGGAAAGCTTATTTTATATACTATAACTTTCATTTGTTGAGTTTTCTGTTATTTTGAGGTTAGCTATGACAAAATTGAATTTTTATACTGTAATCCCGAGAGCAAAATCAATATTTGCTCTGTGCTTAAGGCTGAAACTAAATTTACGATAACTTCTTCGTTTTTGATCCGATTTTAATAATCTTAGATGTTTCGGAAAGCTTAATTCATGTACTACAAGTTTTGTTCATCGTGTTTTCTGTAATTTTATGGTTTGCTTGGTCGAAATTATGGTTATAAGTTGCTGTCCTGAGAACAAGATGACAACAACAAACATTGACCTTAGAATCGTATTAGCTCATTTTTACTCTTATTCTCTTTCGGTTTTGATGATGTTTTTGATAGCTTTGAGAGCTATGATGCCTATCAATAGACTAGCTATATTTGGAGAATTTAAAATTCAAATTTAAAATAGAATTCGAATTGATTTTTTGTTAAATTTGAATTGAATTCTCATTGAACTCAAGTTATCGGTCTTGAGTTAACTTTCTTGTTTTTCATTGTTTTCGAGTATGGTTTTCACTAAAACATTTTTGAAGTAATTTTAGAAATAAACGGACATTTAAAATTATTATGATATACTATTTTAAAATTATTTTTCTAATAAATAAATAAAAAAAACTATTTATTCCCTATAATAAAAGAATTTCAAATATGGGTTTTATTAATCTTTTCGTGAAAAAGTTTTAAAAGCTTGTTTTCTCTAGTAAATTATCCTAAATATAAAACACACACTTTTGCACTATTCGAACGTATGAGAAAGAGAATTAAACGATTTAGTAAAACACGTGGTATGGGACATGTGCGTTTACCATTTCGGTTAATTCCGGACTTGTACGATCGAAGCTATTTGAGATTAATGATTCTGAGATGTTTTGCCATTATATGGCATATTTTATTTTTATAATTCCTATTTATTGGAAATTATTTAAGATGGCCAATATTTGGCAAACACTATGGTTTGAGATCTCCTATATAGGAGTATGATCGATGAGATCCATCATGATGTCTTATTTACTTGCCAATGATATAAGGCAAGTCTTGAGTTTATAATTTCATATTTCGAGATTTATGGTTTATGAGAAACCATCATGATGTTTTCACTTGTCGATGAGATGAGACAAGTTAGATGCCATTTAATGCTTGTCGATGAGATGAGACAAGTATGGTGGCTCTTTGTCACTCGTCAAGGAGACTAGGCGAGATATAAATTTCTGAGTTTTATGATGTTTCTAGTGTGGCATCGACTAACGGCTAGTAAACCGCTAAGTGCGAATGTGTGGTATGGGACACACGTTAACACTTTTCGAGTTCCTATCCGTAAGTTTCTGACACATTCATGATGTTTACCTAACAGAACTGCTTGGAGAGGTGTCAGCGACCTTGTCATGAGGATGAACTGCTTTGGGAGGTGTTAGCGACCTTGTTAGGGATGACAGAACTGCTTGGAGAGGTGTCAGCGACCTTGTCATGAGGACGAACTGCTTTGGGAGGTGTTAGCGACCTTGTTAGGACTGACAAAATGGCTTGAAGAGGTGTCAGCGACCTTGTCATGAGGACGAACTGCTTTGGGAGGTGTTAGCGACCTTGTCTAAGGCTTCGGCCATCTGAGTTTAGCACGTGCAGCATTGCTTCCGCATTATAATCGGGGATTTGGCCTATCTGGATTTTCTGAGTTTTCTGTTTTATTGTGATTTCACCTTTTTAAGATGTTTTATTACATCGATAGCCTTTTGCTATATGAGATGTTATATATATGGTGATTTCAATTATGATGTTTTGAACTCTTATCAAGTTCCTCAAGTTATGAGTTTTGATATTTCAGGATTTTATACGATATTCTGTGTTTTGCCATTTTGGCGAGTTGAGATTAAGACTTATATACATTTACACCGATGAGATGAGGTATAACTGAATTTGGAGATTCATCTATAATTGAGTTTTTTCTCATCCTATTTGAGAATGTTTTATGTTTTCCATTTTGACGAGAGTTTGTATTGATGTTTCTCCTTTTGAGGAAATTTGGTTCATGGAAACCATGTAGACATTTTGGGATGTCGCTGATGATATGAGGCACATGTGTTTGATTTGAGTATTGAGTTTGAATTACCTCTTTCGAGGTATTTGTTCACTTAAGTAGTGTTTGTTACTTAAGTGTTGAGCTTATGGGTTTATCGATTCATTCTTATCCTTCGAGAAGAAGTATCTTCATGTCTATTCTGCTTCATATTACCGATATTGACTGATTTGTGTAGCTAGACTGACCCGTGTATTTATACTCGGGTCAGACCGAGTTGTTTCACGTATCATATATTGGTCTTAGCTTGAAGTTGATGTTGGATATTAGCTCTCCTTTCTCTTGAGAAATTTTTGTTCTTCCGCATACCCTGATGTATTTATATTTGATTCAATGTGTATGATGTGGTCGAGTACCACCTTTATCTGTATTCATATTGTATTGTACTAAACATGTATCAGTATATATGTATGATGTTGATTACTGTTCTGTGATGTGCTTTACATTTAGTTATTGTATTTTGTTCTGATAGATCTGTTAGCCACCTATAGTTTTGGATTAAGCATTTACTGTGTATGTCGATCCATTGAGATAGAAAAAAAAATTATATTGCATTTATCGACGTATTCAGTAGATGTTTAAGACAAAGTTATAGATGGTAGCCCTTAACCAGCCCTATTCTCCGCTTTAGTAGACGGAATTACTTGTTAATTCTCTTTACTAAGGTGGGTCTCGGGGTGGGGTGTTACAGCAGAGAACTAATTCAGACGTCTAAAATTTTATGATTTTTATTTCGAGGAGATGGAGTAAATTTTCAAACGTCTTGGGGTATATCAGACGTCTGACATATGCACGGTGCTTAAAAATTAGACGTATATCGTCAGACGTCTGCGGTCTATATCCAGACGTCTAAAATAGGCAGTTTTCTAAAAATAGCCTAATATTTGATGGTTTTGCTTATTTTTGGATTCTCTATTTTATGAAATAAAAAATATTATTTTATTTGAAATAACAAATAAATATAGATACATACAATAACAAATATAATTTATTTAGAAGGCGATGGAGTTTTATGATCTTCTGACTTGTTATCCTTCCTGGTTTAAGCAGAGACCATATATTTCCACGTTTGTGAGTTCTTGGGGAGGCAGAAAATCGTCTTAGTGAAGTGTTCAAAGGAGTACGATACGAAGACGAGGGATCCAAAGTACTACAAGGTTTTGGAAGTGGTTCGTGGACATCTTTCTTCCTTGACATACAAAACTTCATTGCTTCTTGCTCCAAAAAGCTTAGTCGTCGTGTTGTAACTTTTTGTTCAAAATATAGTCCTCGCTGTAGATCTATCTGTTGTTTCTCATAGTGATGAATTTCATCAATTTTCTCCTTTGTGTTAGGAGAAACAAACAGAGATCTTTTGGTCTTCTTGCTATCGGGGGTATATCCAGTGTGATATGAGGACCACATATATGTCGGTTCTTGCTTTAGTGTAGGTATAGGAAGTCGTTGTTGTGTATCAACCGAGCTATCCGTCGTAGGTGTCGAGATGGATATATAAGAGTTCTCATAAGACATGACTATATTATTTTTCTTGAAGAGAATATGAATTGTGTGTTTATAGTTTTTCTTATTTGTATAAATGGTTATATACAAGTTAAAAAATTATTTATAGAAAAAATAACAATCCAAAAAATTAAAGGTTCAGAAATTATTAATTATAATTTGTGGCAGTAAAATAAATGACTAACCATATCCTAAAATGAAGAAGTGATTAGGAAAGAAGATCATGAAGTGAGCAAATCCGTATATTTCGTCGGAGTTTAATAAAAGTTTGTTCGTTCAGTGGTTCTGTAAAGATATCTGCTACTTGATTTTCGGTATTTGCATATTCTAATAAAATAGTTCCTTTTTCAACATCGTCTCATAAAAAATAATGTTGTATATCTATATGCTTAGTTCGTGAATGATTAACATGGTTTTTTGATAAATTTATAGCACTTGTGTTATCACAATATATTGGAGATTTGTTGATAATTTTGCCGAAATCCGTAAGTGTTTGTTGCATGTATATCACTTGTGCACACGCTAGAGCTGCGGAGATATAATCGGCTTCGCAAGTAGATAAAGAAACAAAAATTTTCTTTTTGCTAAACCATGAAACTAATGGTTGCCCGATAAAGTGACAAGTTCCACTAGTACTCTTACGATCTGTTCTACATCCACCGAAATCCGCATCGCTATATGAAACTAGTTCAAATGATGATCCTTTAGGATAAAACAAACCATAATCTCTAGTACTAGATAGATAACGTAAAATACGCTTAACATCTCTTAGATGAGATTCTTTTGGTTTTGCTTGAAATCGAGCACAAAGACATACACTCATCTTAATATCGGGTCGACTAGTCGTCAAATACAGTAAAGAATTATTCATGCTACGATATAATTTTTTATCAAAATCTTTTTCGTTATCATCCTTTTATAAGTGAATAGTGGTACTCATTGGTGTTGGTTTGCTCAAAGTTTTATCTATTTCAAAACAACGTAATAGATCGTTACAATATTTTTCTTGATAAATAAACATTCCATTTTCAAGTTGTTTTATTTGTAAACCTAAGAAGAAATTTAATTCTCCCATATGTGACATTTCAAATTCATTTTTCATAATATTTGAAAATTGATTATGTTGGGGGGGTGTTTTCACCGAACCAATTCCTAGTCCAAACCATCAGCGGACCGAACCACCCCCTAGCCTACCACTGCCGAACCAGAGTGCAACCGGACCATCATCACCGAACCAGGCATTACCAGACCGGCACCTAGCCGGACCAACCCTACCGGTCCAACTCACTCCCAGCACCACCGAATCAAATACCAAACTCCCCTCCTAGCTCGCTACCGGACCAAACAGCCTGCCAAACCACGCCTCTCCGCCCCCATACCGAACCAACTATCTCCCCATACTCATACCTCCGAACTAGGGCGCCACCGACCCAGAGCACTACCGAATCCTAGTCCCACCGAGCCGATATCATCACCGGACCAAGCGCCATACAGCCACGGCCGAACCAAGCTTCGTCGAACCAGATATGCCAGACCAGATTGCTTCAGCCCAGGCCCACCAACAGCTATATACATCCAAGACCCCTGCCCCCAGCCTCACTCTATAAATAGAGGGGCAGGGGTACAACAATGGCAGACAATTTGAGAGCTCAAGCACGGAAGGAACTTTCAAACAACTTTCATATACTTGTATACAAAGCTTTGTACTTGTAATCTGAAAGAAAAAGGATAATAACATATAAAATGGACGTAGGCACGTTCTGGCCGAACCACTATAAATCTGTGTGTCTTTTACAGTTCAGTCCCCTCTTTTTACATATTTGCATAAGTCACCCAAATCATTGAAAACCACATAAAACCTACTAAATAATACGACTTGGAGGTGTTTGCCCATTTTTTGTGCAAACATTTTTGGTGCTTTCACTGAGAGCTTCGAACCCGAAGCTTCAAGCTTCCCCCACTCAGCCTTCTTCCTAACAGCATCGCTTGGTGCCTGGACAACATGACTTCTAGGCAGAGAAAGGGAAAGAACATCGCAACTAGCAGCATTCCGGATCCAGTAATCACAGATCAAGAGAATCATCCCATTCCAACAGCAGTACCGAACGAGGATCAGACAAACCCGACAGCCCCTGCCACAGAACAACTGGCAGCAATTACTAGGGCAGATCTAGACAGAGTTGTGGCTGAAGTAACTAACCGCTTCACATCCCAACAAGAAGCTTTAGTGGACCAACTCATGTCACGCTTAAGGGATGCTGAAGAATCCAACCGCGACACTGAATCATGTGGTGAATCCCAATCCGGAGGATCTGGGGGGCGACAAAGGTCTTCCTTCTTCGAAGAAACTATCAACAGAAACAACAATGGTAGGAGCCGAGCCCGAACTCAGCCCGAACTCCGACCCGAGGAAACGCTTGGAACCGAACCCCGCAGGGGAGGTACCAGGCAAGGATCGGATGTAGCTGAGCCGGTCATGCTGCCTAGCCAGAGAAACCCCAATGAACGGAGCCGAGCTAGAATCCAGCCCAAAGTTGACCCCGAGGAAATGCTTGAAACAGAACCCCACAGAGGAAGATCAAGGCAAGGGCCAACTATAGCTGAACCTAGCATGCATCCGGACAGCCAAAGACAGCCGATGGGAAACGTTAGGAGTGATAGACTGTACCACCCCTACAGGCCACCCAGACAGAATCGATCCCGCAGGGAAGAACCAAGCTCTTTCTTATCTGCCCCATATTCTGATGAGAGGATGGCACGATTGTTCAGAGAATGCGTCCAACGGGACCAAAGAGATCGTGGGATAGGTGCTAGGGTAACTAGCCCTTTCACCCGCGATACTGAAATTGCCATCACCCCCCGAGAGTGGAAAATACTGACAATGGAACCATACAAGGGAACCTCTGACCCCGTTGTAAACTTGCAAAGATACACACATCATATGCTCATGAGCGGAGCAACGGAAGGAGTGTTGTGTAAATGCTTTCCGCTATTCCTAGCAGACCTAGCTACCTCCTGGTTCTGCCATCTACCCCAAGGATCTATCAGCTCATGGGAGATGTTGAAAGAAAAGTTCATTAGTCAGTTCCGCATTCATGTGGAACAACCCAAGGATGCTCACTCCCTATCTACTGTCAAATAGAAACCCGGAGAGACACTGCAGCAATACCTAACCCGATTCAATGCCGCAGCGGCAGCAGTTCAAGATGCCGATGAGAAACTTGTCCTGATGGCCCTCTGTAGTGGTGTGCATCCGGATACCAAGTTTGCTAGAAGACTAACTAAAGAAAAACCGGCTACCTTGCCCGATTTCTTCCATGAAGCTGGGAAGTACATGAGACTCGAAGAGACTGCCACTGAATGGCAGACAGGACCACAGGCTAAGACGGCTCATGGAAACGCCCCCGCCGCAGCGAAGGACATTCGGAGAAATGACTCCAGAGACAATGCAGGGGGCAAGAAGGGAGAAAAGCGCTTGTACCAACCAGGACCGAGATTTGACGCTTACGCTCCCTTGAATGAAACAGTCGAGAACATCTTCCTGGCCACCCAGGACGAACTTACATTCAAGCGCCCCCCGTACAAGAAAGAGTCAGATCGCGCAATCCAGTCGGAAAAATTCTGCCGTTTCCACGAGTCTCATGGGCACGATACCAATGAATGCCGCCATCTCCGAGACCTAATTGAAGAACACATCAGGAGAAAGAGGCTGGAACGCTATGTAAAGGGCCAGGACAGGACTCTAGCTCCCGCCAAGGAAAACCCAGGGCAGCTCCACCCAGAAACAGGCGGAGGAAACCGCAACACCAGCGGTTCCAGCCAAGAGAAGATAGTGGTTCATACAATATCTGGGGGGCCACACATCGCCGACAAAAGCTGGGCAGAAATGGAAAGATATGGAAACTCGCTCAGAAGCAAGGGAGACTGCGTCAATTCTGTTATGGAAGAACGCCACCCTAAGCGGAAGGAAAATAATGACATCACATTCAGTGGGCGCGACCTAGAAGGAAGGCAATACCCTCATATGGATCCTATGGTCATCTCTGCCTGGTTCGGCCCAGCTGAAGTTTTTCGAATCCTAGTAGACACTGGAAGCTCAGTGAATATTCTGTTCAAGCATGCTTTCGACAAAATGAAGCTGTCAATGAAGGACGTGTCTCCCTGCAACAAACCGCTACACGGTTTCACTGGAGAAGCAAAGATGCCCCTCGGACAATAGGATCTCTTTGTTGAATTGGGAAGTCATCCCCGCTCCGCTGTTTGGAAACAAACATCCGTGCTAATAGACAACCACTCGGCCTACAAAGCCTTTTTAGGAAGACCAGCCTTGTCCGACTTCCGAATTGTCCTTGCCCCATGGTGCCTGAAGATGAAGTTCCCAACGAATAATGGAGTGGGAGAAGTAGAAGGGGATCAGGACGCCGCTCGGGACTGCTATGTAACCGAACTTCGCAATAATCGCAAGAGAGATAAAGGGAAAAATGCAGAGACTATTCTCTGTATGAAAAGCATGGAAGCATAGCAACTAAAGAAAGCCCCTCCTCTTCGGTATACCAGTGATCCTTTCAATGAATTAGACCCCAGGGACAAAGAGTAGGAGGCTACCGTCGAGCCTGCAGAGGCTATGGAATTCGTATCTGTAGACAAACGCGACCCAAGTAGACTGCTGAGAGTCGGATCTCAGTTAAAAAGAGAATTAAAGAATCAACTCATTGATTTTCTTTGCCATAACATGGATGTATTTGCATGGACGCACGCTGATATGACTGGAATCTCCCCGGACATAGCATGCCACGCACTAAACATCGATCCTACCAAGGTACCGGTAAAACAAAAGAAGAGAAGTATAGGGGCAGAACGATCAGCAGCCCTCGAGGAAGAAGTAAAGAACTTACTTGCCAATGACTTCATACGTGAAGCCATCTACCCGGAATGGATCGCCAACCCGGTACTGGTAAAGAAAGCTAATGGGAAGTGGCGAACATGCATCGATTTCTCCAACTTAAATGACGCTTGCTCGAAAGACTGCTTCCCTCTCCCCCGAATCGACCAACTCGTGGACAGCACTGCCGGACACGAACTTTTATCCTTTATGGACGCATACTCAGAATATAACCATATCCCTATGCACGCCCCTGATCAAGACCACACTAGCTTCATCACTGACCGAGGATTGTACTGCTACAAGGTAATGCCATTTGGACTTAAAAACGCCGGAGCTACTTATCAGCGCCTCGTCAACAAGATGTTTGCAGAACTGATAGGACGAACTATGGAAGTTTATGTGGATGACATGCTGGTAAAATCGAGGAAAACCAATGACCATATAAACCACCTGGACGAGATGTTTCAAGTACTTCGCCAATATGGAATGAAGCTGAACCCTCTAAAGTGCTCCTTTGGAGTATCATCGGGAAAGTTCTTGGGATTCATCGTTCATGCCAGGGGGATTGAAGCAAACCCCGAACAAGTCCGAGCTTTACAAGATATCAAGACACCATCTACTCGAAGAGAGATGCAAAGCCTAAACGGGAAAGTGGCCGCCCTGAGTAGGTTCATCTCTAAAGCAACCGACAAATGCATCCCTTTCTTCGAAGCTCTAAAGAAAGACAAAGGAAAGTTCGAATGGACTGATGAATGCTCGACAACCTTCCTTAACTTAATCGGACACCTCCAGAGACCACCGGTACTCTCAACTCCAAATGAAGGCGAGGAACTATACCTATAACTTGCTGTATCATCCCACGCTTTGAGCGCCGCTTTGATGAGAGAAGACAACCACGCGCAGCGACCCGTATACTTTGTAAGCAAGAGATTCACAGGGGCAGAAGTCAGATACCCTAAACTTGAAAAGCTAGCATACTGTTTGCCTATCACGTCGTGGAAACTGCGACACTATTTCCAGTCTCATTCCATCAGAGTTTTAACCAATCAACCGCTAAGGCAAGTGCTCCATCGCCCCGACACTTCTGGGCGATTACTTAAGTGGTGCATCGAACTAAGTCAATATGATATCACTTACCATCCTCGCACCGCTATCAAGGGGCAATCCATAGCTGATTTCATTGCCGAATTCACTACTAGCGAAGGTAAGGACCAATCTGAAATAGTAGAAGATATCAAGTGGAATCTCTTCGTAGATGGAGCGTCGAACGAACAAGGCTCGGGGGCAGGTGTTGTGATAATCACCCCCAGGGGAAAGAAGCTGCACTACGCCCTAAGATTGGAATTCGCTGCCACCAACAATGACACAGAATACGAAGCAGTGATAGCCGGATTAGAACTTGCACTGGAAATTGGAGTCAGTTCTTTATGTCTCCATAGTGATTCTCAACTTATTGTAAATCAAATACTGGGAGAATTCCAGACTCGAGGAGAACGACTCACAGCATATCTAAAGAAGACCAGGCTACTGCTTAATCAATTAGATCACTATTTAATCAAACACATTCCCCGAGAAGAGAATCAAGAGGCCGACGAACTAGCAAAACAAGCTAGCATGAAGAACATCACTATTTTCGAAGCATTAACCATCTCAAAACAGCTGGCACCAAGTTTCGAGCAAGTAAATCTAATAGCTGCAACCGAAGAAGAAACATGGATGACCCCTATCCGAGAATACTTACGAAACGGCACCCTACCCGACGGGCGAAATGAAATTAAGAAAATTCTAAGGAAAGCTTCCCTCTACACAATGCAAGAAGGCATCCTCTATCGGCGCGGCTTCTCTAACCCCTTATTGAGGTGCGTTGCTGGAAGAGAAGCCAAGGAAATTCTATCCAATATCCATCAGGGAAGTTGTGGAGACCACACCGGAGGGCAGACCCTAGCAAAAAAGATACTCCGATATGGGTATTTCTGGCCCACTTTAAACAAAGATGCCTTAGACTTCGTCAGAAGATGCGACAGATGTCAGAAATTTGCTAAGATTCCTCGACTACCAACCAATGAAATTACTTAGATGACTAGCCCTTGGCCCTTTGCAATATGGGGAATTGACTTAATTGGCGAACTGCCGATGGGCCGAGGCGGGGCCAGACATGCTATAGTGGCAGTTGACTATTTCACCAAATGGGTGGAAGCGGAGCCTCTGAATAAAATATCTTCAACTAAAGTTATCAACTTCTTGATCAAAAACATTCTGTGCAGGTACGGGGTTCCACTCAGAATCATATCAGACAACGGGCTTCAATTTGACAGCGAGGAATTTGCCGAATGGTGCCAAGAGCACGGAATTCATAAGGGCTTCTCATCCGTAGCTTATCCCCAGGCAAATGGACAAGTCGAAGCTATCAACAAGATTCTCAAGACTCTAATCAAGAAGAAGCTTGAAAAGTCAAAAGGCGCTTGGGTGGACGAACTTCCTACAGCACTATGGGCCTACCGCACTTCTTTCAGAACATCAACAGCACATACTCCGTTCTCTTTGGCATACGGATCAGAGGCCATGCTCCTAGTTGAAACTATTGTACCTTCCCATCGTAGGATCCACTAAAACCCCGAAGAAAATGAAGAACTCCTCCACATGTCTTTGGATCTAATTGAGGAGAGAAGGAATGATGCACCACTCAAAGCAGCAGCTCACAGACAAAAAGTGGCAGCACTATACAACTCCAAAGTCAAACATCGCAGCTTACAAGAAGGAGATCTTGTCCTCAAGCGAATCTTTCCGCGCCCAAGAGCGCTGGATCCAATCTGGGACGGACCATATGTAATTCATAAAGATCTCCACAATGGAGCTTATATTTTGTCAACAGTGGACGGAGAGGTGTTCCAGAGGGCATGGAACATCCGACACCTCCGTCGATACTTTTCTTAACTTGTACTGCCCATATGAAGTGAATTAACAAAGAGAATCAGTGGACGTAGGCATTTTCGTGCCGAACCACTTTAAAATACTTAGCTCTTGTTAACTTGTTCCTTTATATCTTGGCTACTTGTTAAGCTTTATCCTTTGCTGTTGAACAAAATCCTTTGCAGATGACATTTCAATTCAAAGCCTCACAACACAACTCCACCTGGACAAAATCTAACAGGTACGCTACGATCCTATGCCCTCGCCAATGAGACAATTTGCTCCGGTATCCCTCTACCGCGAGTTAACTCATTGTTTGCCTCGGCCCTTAAAGACGACTGTAATAAGCCGAGTATAAGCCACCGAGAAGGCCGATTATGCCATGGCAGCTCATTACAGCGATTCGGCTCGCCGGCAACTGTGAACCGACCATAAGCCCCAACATAAGGTGTGGCCAGCCAGGGGCAGTTCACAGTTGACGATCGGCCCCCACTCTAGCCGGCCACAGTAAATCGAATAATACCCGCGATTACGGGCCATAATGGCCCGGGTAGTTACTGTGCGCGATCGGCTCCGATGTGTCTTAAGTGCGGCTGTGGTAAAAAAGAAAACTCCCCGCAGAGGCGTAAGATGGGTGACAAATGTCTCCAAGACCCACGGCTAGGGAAAGTGACTACAAAACCCGTTTGCCACGAACTTGAGCACATCGACGGCCTTCCGTGACTGGAAGTTTTACTTTTCCTATATTTCCATTTCATTTAAAACTTTTCTCCTATTCTCCGTAACGGTGCTTGAAAGTACAGGATATGAAATAGGGAACGCTCGCTAATGGGAACAGAAACTTACAATCAGATGACGAGACACTCAACAGCATTCCGTGCTTAGTCTTACAGGGTGCACAAAGTTGCCATCCACAGCCGAAACATGAAGGGCGGTACCTTCTACTTTTATACATTAATGCATAGCTGCAGTTCATATTCACACATCACATTTACGTTGCAAAATGAGAAAATTATACTTTAAGCGAAAAACTTGGCGTCAGGCACAGTCAAGCCACTAGTAACATGCATAGTTACATCACTTACACAGCACAACAAAATAGAGATAACATTCCAACATAAAGGAATCAGCTTATGTTATGAAAATACATAAAGTCATTCATCACAAACAATATTATTACAGTCACATCAATGTTTTGGACTAACATAAACAGTAATAAAAAGAAATCAAAAGGTGGCCGAATCCGGACAAGGAACCAGCTGCGTCCACGCTTCACCCTCATCCTACCAACTCTCCAAGCCTACTTAGCCGCAGGGTCGGAGCTCCCAGCATGTTGATCAGAAGTCCCACCTGTCCAATTCAGAAGAGGAATTTATTAAACAAACAGTAAACGATCAAGTTATGAAAACCTAAAAGAAAAGAAGGGGAAGCAAGGCTTGAACTCAAAACACTCAAGATGAAATGCACATTCATTACCAGCTTCAATCTTCTTTGCATTGACTACACATTTCAACATCGTATACGAAATTACATGATCAGTCCTTCTGCGGTCATGAATAACCAATTGCACTACTTAGATGATCATAATCTTTGGAACGATATTGATAGTCTGCCCAGTGGATTTGATGATGCTCAACTAGATTTCAGTAAAGGATCATTCAGTGGTTTGAACAATGAAGTACCAGATTTGGATGAAATAATCAATGCCATCCCTCTAAACCATCCTTCAGATCCTCGTTTAGCTTCTCTGACCCTTTCTAAAGAGTTCAATATCATCTTCAACGACTTGAGTTATGAGATAGAGAAGTCCAAGTTGAGCTACAGGATATCTAATGATGATCAGAAGGAAGAATCAAAAGGCAAAAAAAGAAATAAGAAGAAATTAACGATGAACAAGGAAAAAACGGCCTTAACATTTGAACTAGTATCGAAGTACTTTTACTTGCCAATATCGCAAGCAGCGAAAGAATTAAACATAGGTCTAACTCTTTTGAAGAAGAAATGCAGAGAGTTGGGAATTCCTCGGTGGCCTCATCATCAAATGAAGAGCATACAGACTCTCGTAAGGAATGTTCAGGAACTAGAGAGAGAGAATGGAGAAGAAGGAGAAGAGAGACTCATGGACGCTCTATCATATGGCATAACTCCAGCCCCCGGCAGCGCCATGAGCGCTCTATCAATCCCAAAAGAACGAGATATGGCGTCGAGCTGCTCCTCTTTGAGGGAGCTAGGAAAACAGTCGGGCGGGGAGTCCAGAAGCTCCTGGAGACCATATCCGTCCACTAACGACCTCAGGGCAGGTCCATGACGTTCTGGTCTTGGCTGAGCTGGGGGCACGGCGGAAGGCTCTTACCTGCCCTGGGATCTCTTCTTCTTTGATCGGGTCTCCACTCTTAGAGACATTTATCTGCAAACACGAAAGCGAAAGACATGTTGTTAGAACAAGAAGTATGGAAATATAGGCGAGCAAGCGTATGTATGTCTAAGATATCACTCAAGATTTAAATATAGGAGTTCATTCGGTAAAACAAAGCAAGAGTCCATTCGGCACTCCAACCCCCAAGCTCATTCTGCAATAAAAAGCAAAACACCATTCGGCATTCTCAACGTAAGTCATTCGGTGAGAGAAGGCTTGTTACCTGATTCGGCGACCTGAAGTGATTCGGCAATAAGGATGATTCGGCTGTTAAAGATCTGATTCGGCAGTCGAGCTCGGTAGGAGATAACGGAGGCCTAACTCCCCTATTTATAGGCGAAGCATATCGACCGGACCAACTGGTTCGGCACACCCAGGACCGAACAAAGCTATACCAACTGCAGGAGAACAAAGCGCGACACATGCAAGCACATGCCCCACTTTGGGGGGCATGTGTTCGGGGGGTGTTTTCACCGAACCAATTCCTAGTCCAAACCATCACCGGACCGAACCACCTCCTAGCCTACCACTGCCGAACCAGAGTGCAACGGACCATCATCACCGAACCAGGCATTACCGGACCAGCACCTAGCCGGACCAACCCTACTGGTCCAACTCACTCCCAGCACCACCGAATCAAATACCAAACTCCCCTCCTAGCTCGCTACCGGACCAAACAGCCCGCCGAACCAGGCCTCTCCGCCCCCATACCGAACCAACTATCTCCCCATACTCCTACCTCCGAACTAGGGCGCCACCGACCCAGAGCACTATCGAATCCTAGTCCCACCGAGCCGATATCATCACCGGACCAAGCGCCACACAGCCACGGCCGAACCAAGCTTCGCCGAACCAGATATGCCAGACCAGATTGCTTCAACCCAGGCCCACCAGCAGCTATATACATCCAAGACCTCTGCCCCCAGCCTCACTCTATAAATAGAGGGGCAGGGGTACAACAATGGCAGACAAGTTTGAGAGCTCAAGCACGGAAGGAACTTTCAAACAACTTTCATATACTTGTATACAAAGCTTTGTGCTTGTAATCTGAAAGAAAAAGGATAATAAGATATAAAGTGGACGTAGGCACGTTCTGGCCGAACCACTATAAATCTGTGTGTCTTTTACAGTTCAGTCCCCGCTTTTTACATATTTGCATAAGTCACCCAAATCATTGAAAACCACATAAAACCAACTAAATAATACGACTTGGAGGTGTTTGCCCACTTTTTGTGCAAACAGATTACAAAGATTTTCATTGGTTGAACCAAAAATGATATCATCAACATAAATTTGTACAACTAAAATATCATTATTTTCCTATTCAATAAATAAAGTTGTATCTATTTTGCCTATTTGAAAAACAGATGTAATTAAATGATTTTTAAGTCGCTCGTACCATGCTCATGGAGCTTGTTTTAATCCATATAATGGTTTGTGTAATTTAAAAACATGATCGGGATATTTTTCGTGAACAAATAACGGGGGTTGTTCTACATATACATTTTCTTTAATAAAACCATTTAAAAAAGCACTTTTGACATCCATTTGAAATAATTTAAAATTGTGATGACTTGCAAAAGCAAGTAATGTACGAATGGCCTCTAATCTGGCTACTGGATCAAAGGTTTCGCCATAATCGATGCCTTCTTCTTGATTATAGTCTTGAGCAACTAAACGTGCTTTATTTCTAATAATATTTCCATTCTCGTATGCTTTGTTTTTAAATAACCATTTTGTTCCTATAACCGATTGTTCTTTAGGTCTTGGTACTAATTCCCAAACATTATTACGTTCAAATTGATCTAATTGTTCCTGTATAGCGATTATCCAAAAATTATCATTTGAAGCTTCTTTTTATTTTTTTGGCTCAAAATTTGATACGAATGCTATATGGCTTGTTTGATTAAGTTGATTTCAAGTTACTCTAGAATTGAGAACTCCAATGATATTATCTCTTGGATTCTTAAGAATTCTAGGGGAAGATATCAAAGTGTTATTTTGCACATTTGTTTCATTATTAGTAGATTTTGTTAGTTGAATAATTTCTTCTTCATCATCAGTATAATGATTAAAAATATTTTCATCGAACAAAACATGTAAACTTTCTTCAATGGTATTATTTCGTTTATTAAAAATTCTGTACGCTTTGCTACGATCCGAATATCCAACAAAGATACCTTCATCAGCCTTCGGTTCAAATTTTCCTAAGTTATCTTTTGTATTTAATATACAACATTTTGAACCAAAATTTTTAAAATATGATACTTTAGGTATTCTTCCAAAAAATATTTCAAAACAAGTTTCTTTAGTCATAGGACGTATAGTTACTCGGTTCAATACATAACAAGCTGTAGCAATAGCTTCAGCCCAAAAATGTTTTGGTAGACCACTACTATTTAATAATGTTCGTACGCATTCTTGTAAGGTTCGATTTTTTCTTTCTACGACACCATTTTGTTGAGGTGTGCGAGGAAAAGAAAAATTATCACTTATTCCTTTCTTATTACAAAAATTAGTAAATAGATCATTTTCGAATTCTCCTCCACGATCACTACAAATATTTTTAATTTTCAAGTCCATTTGTGTTTTAATTCTTTTAGCAAATATCTTAAACATACCAAAAGTATCGCTTTTATGTTTTAAAAACAAAGTCCATGTATATCTCGAAAAATTATAAACTATTCGAAAACATATTTGTTGTGATTTATAGATCGTATTTGCATTAGACCAAATAAATCTAAATGTAATAATTATAATGGTTTTTTTGTAGAAATATTATTTTTAGATTTAAAAGAGCTTTTCTTTAGTTTTCCACTTTGACAATCGTCACATAAATTTTCTACTTTGTAATTTATTTTAGGTAGACCTCTAACTAGCTCATATTTTGCCAATTTATTAGTATTTGTAAAATTGATATGACAAAATCATTTATGCCATAACCATGGATCATCATGTTTGGCAGTTAAACATAAATTTGAATTTTTATTTATATTCATGTTTAATACATAAATATTTTTGTTTCTAAAACCTTCAAATACAAGTTGTTTGTTATTATCGAAAATATTACATCTATCTTTTTTGAAATTTATTTGAAAACCTTTAACGTATAATTAACTAATACTTAGTAGGTTGTGTTTTAGATTTCCTACTAATAAAACATTAGAAATAAAAGGAGAGTTAGAAATACTAGAGTTGATGAATTCTCCAATGCCTACGACATATCCTTTTGAGTTATCTCCGAAAGTTACCGTTCCACCATCAATGTATGTTATATTTGATAACATTTATGAATTTCCGGTCATATGCTTGGAACATCCGCTTACTAGTATCCATTTCTCCTTATTTTTTATTTTGGGTACCTGCAAAATAAAAAAAACTAGTACCCATATATTTTGTTAGGGTCCTAATTGTTAGGCGAAGTTAGCCATACCCAAGATGGTTTGGTACCTTTATGAATATAATTTTTATTATAGACTACATTCTCTAAGAAATTATTAATATGTTTTTGTGTAATCAAATTATTATTTGTCTTAGGAATCCAAATTTTCATAATTTTGATATTCATATTAAACGTTGGTAAACTTTTATAACTAAATTTTTTAGCATCATTCCCTTCTTGTTTAGAATATTTTTAAATCCTATTCCATTTTTATTACCTGATGGTTTTGAAGTTCTGATAAGATCTTCCAAATCTTGTTTTCCTTTATTAAATTTTTACACATTATTTGTAATTTTACCTAATTTTTCTTTTAATTCTAAATTTTCAATTTCCAATAGTTAAATATTGCTTTTTAAATTGAAACTTTCTTTTAACAAATTATCCTTCACTATTTTAGTGTTTTCAAAATCAATAGCAATAGTCTCACTTTCTTTTAAATTATTTTTAATTTTTTCTTGAGATAATTCTAGTTCTTCTTCTAAGATAATTTTTTCATCTTTTAACGTTCCTACTTCAAGTTCTAATCTATTTATTTCGACTATATATTCTTTGTTCAATTTTTTAATTTGTCTAAATTTATCATCTAACTTCATGCTAAGTTCTAATAATTCGTTATAGCCGGACATACCTCATCAGTCTGTGCCATAAAACACACATTAGCTTGTTCTCCGTCACTATCGCTATCAATTTCAGACGATTAAGAATCCGAGTCATCCTATGTTATTTTGAAAGCCTTCTTATTTTTGAATTTTTCAAATTTGTTCTTCTTTTTATCGTTATTGAGTTTAGGGCGATCCTTCTTCATATGTCCGTATTGATCACATTCATAGCACTTGATATGAGATAGGTTTGTTGTGTTGGACTTTCCTTCTTTTTGGAATTTGGTCATCTTTCTAAATTTCTTAAATCTGTTATAATTCTTTGCAATGAAGACTATCTCTTCTTCATCTAAATTAGAGTATTTTTTTGCTGGGAATGCTGTATTCTTCTTCTCCGAATTTAATTCTTTTCATGCCTGCAAATTAGCTTCATTGGACATTAAATTTCCTATCAACTCTTCAACTTTAGGAGTAAAGAGATCATTAGCTTCTTCAATAGCTAATACCTTCCTTTCCCAATCTGATGTTAAGGAGTTGAGTATTCGAGAGACTAAATCAAAATCAGTAAATTTAACTCCTAATGCGATAAGATCATGTTGGATAGTTTGAAATCTAGTATACATGTCAATAATAGTTTCATTTTGCTTCATTTTGAATGACGAGAATTGGTTTTGCAAAATTGAAATCTTAGTTTGCTTGACCTTTGTTGTACATTCGTGTGTAATTTGTAAGGTATGCCAAATGTCAAATGCAGTTGTGCATAACATGACACGTGAAAATTCATTTTTATATAGAGAGAAAAATAAAACATTCATAGCTTTAGCATTGTTTGATGCTAAGGCCTTATGTGCATCTGTCCATGTGTTCATAGCAGTAGTGGGTGCTTCATATTTATCTTGTGTGGCTGACCAAATTTCTAGACCATTAGCTTCCATAAAAATTCTCATACATGTTGACCAATATGCATAGTTAGACCCATTAAATGGGGGTCGTGCTGTGAGTTGTCCTTCTTGAATAATACTTGCCATATTAAAAGTGATTCAAAAACATGTTACTATTGTTTGATCAAACCTTGCTCTGATACCAATTGAAAGTCTACATGACGGATCGTGTAGTGTATATATATGCAAGTATAAGTAACTAACTATATGATGTACCTAATATAAACTTAATACGTGATAATGGAAAAGAAAATGGAAATAATCACACCAAGATTTTACACTGGTTTGGACCTCCCGTCCAACGTCCAGTCCCAAAGCTCCTCTTTGGAATTCGACTATCAAATACCCTCACTTCGCCCAAAGGAATAGGCTTGGTTACAAAAGCTTGTTCATGTCAAGTGTGTGTTCTATAACACGAATATTGACTATTAAATACAATTGCTTCCAATACATATCTATAGGATATTGATTGAAGAATTAAGTATATATGGAAGAGTAATATGAGAGATCAAGAGTATATCAGAGTAAAAGAAAAAAGAGCATAAGTAAGTAAGGTGAGATCTTCTCTTGGATTCTTGATGTTATTTATAGCAGTAGAGAGATTCCTTGAGTAGTTGCATCCATTAACAAGTGTTCTATGGTCACTTCTGATGGTGATGAAGAGTTGCAGCGAAGAGGAGCGAAAGTGTCTTTTCAATTGTGATAGTTGTGCTTTGAATATCAACACCCGAGTTCAAAATCAGACGCTTGGAATATGTCTCAGATGTCTTGCTCTTATATATTTTTTGTATATAGTAGCTTTTCATAAGTCTGAGTACATTAACCAGACATCTGATTCTGTCTGATTTATAAACCAGAGGATTCAATCAGACTTCTGGCTAGTGCACGAAGATGTCTGAATTTGTGCATGTTGATTTTCTTGTGTTTGTGTCATTGCTCTTCTAATTCTATTGACTTGTAGCCTCTTGATACTTTCTTTGAGTCTTGTTCTTATCTCTTTGGTGATGTTGCTCTAATAATTACCTATGACTAGAAATATATATGCTTATTCGATTTTCATTGTATAGTTGTCGTCATCGAAACCATAGAATTGATTTACTAACACTAACGAGTATCACAAAATCGTATAACAAACCTATCTACTAGGAATTTTTTTAAAGTGCCTAACACAACAAAAATTATACCAAAATTTCCTCATATCACCATGATTTGTATGCAACGAAATGCGCATAAAATGAAGGTCATTTGTGAGAGTTATATATGTTTGAGGTTAAGAGGCAATCTTATAATTTATAATCTAATTTGATTTAATATTATACTTTATAAACCGTTCACTACCGTAACCATCTCTCCTTGATCGAACATATACCCTTTAACCGCCTTGATTTCTGCCTCGTTGTCGTTGCTCTAATCATAAATTGCTCCATCACACTTGACCCGTGGACTCCCTATGCGAAGCTCCACCCAACTCCACTCCAATACCCAACTGCCTAAGGTGACCTCACTACCTCCTAGCTGCTCCCTGGCAAATTTTGGCCATTTGACAATGATCTAAGGGGAATCAAAGATCAGCTGAAGACTGCCTCGCATCCTCTACCCGTCCGTGCTTCCAGATCGTAGTATAGTCGTTGTATTACAGTTGGATCAAAATGAACAGTTTGTGTTTCCCAAACTTCTAGCACATTTATTGATCAATGATACATCCAGTCAACGAAAGAAGATCACCAATGGATTTTTGTCATCGAGAATTATAATTTCAATATATAATATGTCTGTTCTGGAACACTTGTATATTTCGCACATTTTAAATAGAATGGGATTACGTTTGCAAATTAAAATCGATAAAAAATAGATTTTAGACTACCTAGCCAAGGCATATTAAATCCTATTTGGGTGTATATAAAAAAAGTTGGTTTTTAATTATTAATTACATTATTTATAATTTATTCATGATCATAAGAGGTGAATTACTAAATTATATCAACATATACACAAATATGATTAATCCCACTCATCGATTTATGATGCCTCCTCTCTTTTTTTATATCGATCCATCCTTCGCTTTGCTGTCCCAAAATTCCACACCTTGATAACACTAAATTTCTTGTTTGCTTTGACTTATTTACGTAGCTCACTTCACGATGATCGATTTCGTATATTAATTCGTTTAATTTGGAATTGATTTGGTGGATTGGAAATTGATTTGGATAATATCTGCTTAATTTAGGCGTAGGGTTTTGAAATTGGAAAATAGATTTATTAGACAAAAAATAGTAGTCTAGTGTTATATTTATAGGCTGAAAAATATAATTTCTTGGCTAAAATATTGAAATTAATATATCACAAAACTGTCGTTGGGTTTGACTTGTGACGACCTGCATTTCGAAAGGTTTAAATTGACAATAATCCACACATGTCCAACTCAAATAACTGAAAACACAGATAATCAATGGGGTTAATTAGGAAAAATTAAGAAAAAAAGAAAACAAAAAAGGAATCTCGTGGTGGAATGACAAAATATAATAATCAAATATTTTACAATATGTACAGAGTTATATATACAACAGAATAAGAGAATAATGCAGTAGAAAACATGATGCAGAGGAATAATAGTAGTAATAATATACCAATCTTCGTCCTCCAGAAAATAATCTTCAATGCGCTGAAAACTCAAGGCTGACCCGAGCATAAAGTAAACAATACACTCAAGTCAAGACTAAAATATTTTTATGTGAGTCAAATCAATATCACATATAACATGAGTGTAATAGCGTCAAAGATGTTTATGGGTTTTTACATCTCATATCCAGTGTATAGCACGTGTGCAATAACTCAGGAGATGTTATGAGATTTTCCATTTCTTAAGGACCCGTCAAAATATTTATATATAGTAGAATACGCTACATATGTAATGTCCAATCAGTAAAATAAATATTTTTCTTAGCGTTAAGACTTTGCATTAACTCCCCTTTACGCATTTTAAGTATTGTTGTACAATTTTCATATAACGCCCTAATAGCACGTCGAAGGATAGGAATACGCATGATATGACAACACTAAACCAAACTCATATTGGTCTCGTATAATGATAAAAGTACGAAAAGACATGTGAGGCAATGCCCAAGGTAGGATACTACCAGTTCGGGTCATAGGGTTGGTGGTAACGCATTGTAGCCATGACCACTCACTACGTCCATCCATCCTATATCGCATCAAAGGGAGGTCATCGTAAAATTAAGGTCCACCAATCGAAACCAACATCAAGAAAATAGTATGGACCAAGTCTAAAAAGAAAACCGAAGAACGGATGTCCGCTAGGAGTAGCTAACCCACTTAGCCCTATCAAGCCGTCTTGTTTTAGTCATTTCAAATTGGCACAAGTGTCGGGGTCTATCCATCATCGTTCTCTTTCTTTATATCCAGCAAGTGTGCATAAAATCCAACCACTTCGTTCGGGAGTCTCCTTCACGTAGACAGTTGCTAAAGTGGTTCCAATATTGACAAAGAGTATGCCAACAAGAGTCCTCGATCACTTTAACAACCATATGTCATTTTACACACCGGTTGGTTCTTTTACATTTCAACAATGATTCATACTTGATATCAAAATATCATATTCATGTCAAAATATCATTTCAATTCAAAATATCATATTTACTTAAAATAATTCAATTTCACTTGAAAATCATGTTCACTTCAATATCTCGATTTCACATCCAAAATCATTTCGAATTTCCATTTAGGTTATAACTTCATTTTCACCCAATTCACAATTAAATCAATGATTTAGATATAAGCAGTTCCCACCTCGAGCAGTTTGAATTTTTAGAAAATAGTTTGAATATATTTAAATAGTTTAAAAGGTTAAAATAGTTTAGATAGTTAAAATAGTTTACATATTAAAATAGGTTATATACTAAATGATTTAAAAATTTAAATAATTTAAAACGATGAATTTTAAAACACTTTATAGTAAAATAGTTTATAGTGAAAATAGTTTCTAAGTTAAAACTGCTTCTTTCCCTTTCCCATAAATTTGGACTCGAGTTCAAATTTAAATCAAACTAATTCAATTTCAAATCTTCCAATTCAGATCATCTTAAATCTCATATCAATTCAATTCGTCTCAATTTCGATTTAAATTCTATATATATATATGTGTGTGTGTGTGTGTGTGTGTGTGTGTGTGTGTGTGTGTGTGTGTGTGTGTGTGATTCTTACTAACTTGGTTTCCTGGTTTCGTTTCAGGCTTGGTTTAGGTATGTTGCTAGTTTCTCTTGTCTGGTTTGCAGGATAGCTTACATCTTTGTACAGGTTGGCAGGATTGCATTACCTAGGGGTTCTGATTGCGTCTGGCATTTCTTTTTCGTTTACGCCGTGTCTTCAGAGTGGAGTTATTCATTTTGGTCCACCTCTTGGTGTTTCTTTTTTATGGATCATCTCTTATTTGAGATTAGCTTGTTCACTTCTGAGGCGGTTTCATAGAGTCTCTTTTTGTTGGTGCTGTTTTTTAGTATCTCTAGTTTTAGATACCTCTAACACCCTATTATTGGGCGGTGGCCTTGCCGGAGCTCGGTATTAGGGTGTAATGGGTGGTGGCCTTGCCGGAGCTCATTTGAGGGGTATCTATTTCTCTATTTTTTTATAGTTTATAGACTTGTCACCTGCCAGGCATGTTGGCAGCACCTTTTTATTTGTTATATATATAGCTTCATGTGTGCTCTCCTCATTTATTAGAGGATCGCACATTTTTATCAAAAAAAATCATGCAACGAACTGATTTTTCGACGCCCGAAAATCGACATCAATACGTCTACTGTATCGAATGCCAAACAATCGAATGCCAGAAAAATGGACTGCTAGGGTTAAAGAAGAAGGAGGTAGAAGAAGAATTAGAAACAATATCAAATATCTCACCATCGTAGCGGAACAATATATAATAGATATATGACTAATCTTTAAACAAAGAACTATATTTGTTTATACGTTACATCATAAGAGTACAACAAAATTATAGCACACACTGGACGGTTATCATAACCTGTCCTGAGAAATCTGACTATACGGTTAATCATGCACTGCGGAATATTTATCATATACGTGTGAAAAGTCTCGCCATCTAGCTCGTTTCTGAGCTCCACAGCATCCTTTCCTGTATCTATAATACTAGGTCTGACCCGAGCATTATAGCGAAATAACACCCAAATCAGTCTAGAAAACTAAAGTGAGAAAACACACACAATTGGATTATTAAAGTTTTCAAAATCCTTTGAAATCAAAGGTATCTCGTAAGACCACGCCACAAATAAACATGCTAGGTTTTTACCTTATAATGACCAAAACATTTTTATCATATTCGTTTGATATTATAATTGTGTCTATAAAAAGTAAAATAGAATCTAGCTGAAACACTTGCACCTCACGTTCCAGCAATAGTTGGGCACAATCAAAACCTTACAGGTGCTTATTGGAGATCGGATTCCATACAATAGCAGGGCTATTGGGGTATCGCCCGTCACATTGCGTGGTCTAGATCACCGTACCGAGGATCCAACCTGATCCCCTGCATCACAAGACCGGAGCTACCCCTTGCTGGATAGTTCGAATAAGATTACCCTATGGTTGGGATCATCAATCGCCCACATAGCTGAATAAAAGGGACCTCTAGACAGGGATGACCTTACCCTAATTGGCTGTTAGCCATTTAGCCTTGTGTGCACCTCTCCTGTTTTAGCCATTCCCGGTTAATGAGGCTCGAGGTTAAGCGTTACCTTTTTAGCACACATTCACTTAGAATGCTCATTGTCATCCTGACGATGCTCTAATAGCATTCGTCCATATAGGCCAGTTTTGGGTCCGAACGGAACCGAAGGCACTACTCCTGCTACATCCGTTTTGAAATCACCCTCAGGATTAGTAGCGATTAAGCCTTGCACTTCACTACTCCATCTTCGACTCCTTGCTCTTGTCTTCCTCATGAAAACGTTCAAACCAGATCGAAGTGGTTTTCGAAAAATTAATCCCGATCCCAGTCTCTTCAAAATGATCAATGCATTGGCCTATAATTATAGTCGGTTATTTAACTATCATATAACATCCATAAACAACCATCTGATTTAAATAATTTTCCAAATTATTTATTTCAAAATATCTAAGCAGACTGTTTTTCTGCACTTTAACATTTTGAAAATAGTTTTCAAATCATTTTTCTCTCGCGGAGTAAATTTCCAAATATTGTTTATTTCCACTGAAATTCACCAAGTGTTATTACTTAGATTTTAAAATAATTTAAATCACTTTATCCACAATATATACTGTAAAATATTTAATATAAAACCTACTTAAAACACTTTATTTAAAATATTAGTTACGAAACTTTAAAATAACTTCTCATGTAAAACTTAAGCCAAAACAAATTTTAAAATAAAAGTTATTCAATAAGGTATAAATATTAAATAATTATCTTTAATGCTAGTTAAAATTTTAAAATAATTTACTTATATAATTAGCTTAATAAATATTTACTTTTTAAAAATTTTAAACAACTAAATAATAATTTCTTTTTTAACATTTTAAAACCACTTTAAAACCCCTAACTTATACTTGGAAATCTTTCCTGAAAATATAGTTGGCTTTCAGGAAAAATACATTTCCTTTCTACATCTTTTAAAAATAAACCACTTTTTATTTTTAAAACAAATAACCCATTTCTCTATAATTTCCCATCCTGAATTTATACTTCTAAATTAACCTCTGATAAATATTTTCACTTAATATATAAACCCCGTTTATAAATTTCATAATATCATTCTCCTTTAATCCTAGTTTCAAACACTTAATCCGTTTTCAAATCTATTTCAAAGCTAACTCCATTTTAAAATAAATTTCTTTACTTACCCAAATTTATTTTAAAACTCCTTTAATTTCATATTTAATTCTATATTTATGATTTAAAATCTTACTGTAAACTGAAATATCTACTTCATACTTATACAAAATCCCACCCTTTTATTTCTTCCCAAACATTTTATATATTAATTTTGAAAATAAAATTCTTTAAATTTTTAGACAATATCACTTAAGTCTCCAAAATTCTTTTATTTTCATTTATTTATAATCCCTTTCTTTATATCCATACTCGGAATTTACTTAATAGAATTTAAAAATCAAACTTTTGTATTTTCCAAATTCAATCTTTAATTTATCCAAATTCACTATATTATCTTACTTAAAAATTTCCTATTTAGTTTCCATTAAAAATCCAAGATTTATACTTTTTTTCATTTTCTCAAATGCCAATATATATTCAACCAAGTCATAGCATTCAATAATTCCAATTCCCAACATAAACAATATAATTATCACAAATTATCACATAAATCACATTGCTGAATATAAAATAATTTCAATGTTTTGAGGAATCCAATTGGATCCCTCCATACTATTTCCCTGCATCCACAGATGTTAGCACAATATAAAATACCAATTCCACTTCTAGGTGAAATATCGCGGTATGTGTGGTCATCTGCTATTATGCGGGGCGCATAGGGTCTCATCTGCTATATAATGCGGGAATCAATCACTCCAATATATATATATACACTATTATATAATATCACATCCAGTCAATTCAATCATTCAACCAATAATTTAAATTTAATTGTTTAAATTTAAATGGTATTCCAAAAAAGTGAGATTAACTCACCTTTGCTTTCTAATTTGCAATCCAATCCATCTCGACTTGTTTCCCCATGATTTTAACCTTATATAAACAATTCACGATTTTATTACTATTTGAATTAATCGAACAATTAATGACCATTTACTTAATTAATCTTAATTAATTTCCTTTGAAACTTTTCTTAACAGATTAAAATAACCAAATTTATCTTACTGTAAGTTTCTGAGAATTCACGTAATAAATATAAATTAAATTAATGTTTTCACTAACATTAAATCAAAAAATGAATTAAATCGGAATTGTAAATCCTTTACTGTTAATCCCCTTTTTTCTTATTGATTTTGACTAAAAATAAATTTAAACAAATTTCCTAACTTATAATTAAGTCGACATTTAATCTTAATCACCTTACTGTAATTATTGTAAATACATATATATTCTTTCCAGTTTTAAACAGATTATCATAAAATCCAAAATTCAAACCTCAGTACTGTTCTCTGGAAATCCTTGAATCCCAGTATTCAATGCCAATGTCATGCATTCAGCATCCCAATGTAGATGTCGCTTCCTTTGACATTCCAATGTCGACAAGTCAATAGCAATGGCCACAGCCTCGATATGAGTGCTTATCCAATCAAGATTTCCAAACTCTGATATATAACCCTCCAAAATCAAAATTGTCAGAAACAACGAAGGTGAGACCAGCTAACTGAAGCTTAGCAGCTGGAGGTGGCGGTTGTGGCAAAGGAAGAATCTCGAATCGATCAACAAAAGCATTGAAATCAGTGGTTAGGATCATATCCTGATTCGACCTCTTCCGCCTTCGCCGAGCAACGACAACGACCCCGATAATACTGGCAAAGGAGACGGCGACAGCGATCAGGATCTTTGTATTGGAATTGTTCGGAAGCGAGAGTTTCATTTTGATTAGTATTTCCGCCTTTAGAATTTAGCGGTTTTCCTAGGAAATGATCTATTTAGGATTTTCATTTTTATCAGCTTGAGTTTCTTTTTTATTTATATTCGCAAATTATCATTTGAGAAAAAGAATGGTAGGCGATAAGTTTATTTTCTTTTTTTTCTTTTTTTCAAAAGTGACACGTGTTGTACGAGGGAGAATACGTGTTCCCATTGTAGATAAGTGTTGGGATGAGGTCTACAGAAAATTGAAGGAAGAAAACATATATATTATATTTAAATTAAATTCAAATTACGCAACTCAAAATCTCGACCACTTATCGAGGCGTGCCGCTTCATAATGTTATATGCCTATTCCGAATGCAATGGAAAAGGTTCTGAGTCCTAACTCGATCGTTTGGAGAAGTTAGCTTTTCAGACCCAGCTATTATTTTAAATTTCGATATAGATTTCAATGCGTTTCTACATCGTACGATCACACGACTACTCCAAACTCTACGAAAACTTGAAATACAATTATAATACACTATTATAGATCCAGTGGAACTAGTTTCGTCGAATTCCAAGACTGTGCCTCGGAGGGCTATTTTTAACTATCAATTTAAGCGATATATTTTTAAAAACGGAGTAAAACACTTTCAAATTCAAATTTAAAACTTCTATTATCTCCAATATTATAGATATAAATTTTCCAAGCCCTTGAAATATTTTTAACAAGCTTGAAACTAAGATTCACTATTTTAACCAATTTCCAATTATTACATTCAATAATTTAATTGCGAAATAAATAGTGATGTTTGAAATTCAAGTTAAACTAACTTTCAAATTCCCTCTTATTCACATTTATTTTGATTTTCATTCACTTATTCACAAATATCCTTTCTCTCCACCTTACTAAATTTTCATACAAATATTGCTTAGAATATTTTCCCAATACCAAATTTTACTTAAGAATTCCACCATCCATTATTTAATTCAATGTAAATATTTTATACACTTCTTATATTTATTTTTACTTTACCACTTTAGCCTTATATCCACTTTATTTTAATTTACATTTCCGGTTCCCTCTGAATTCAATTTACATTTCATTTTTAAGTATTGAATTATATTCATCTCATTCCAAACCATATTTAATTAATCATTTCTTTAATTAGTTCCATACTAATTATTTTAAATCTCAAACAAAAGTTTATTTCCAAACCTTTACTTCTTTTAGTTTCTTCGAATAATTCTTCAACTCTTCTTAACCCAATCCAAATGGAACTTCAAATATTCAGTTAAATTCCATTTACTTACAATTTAAGTTAGTTTGTTTCATTTCCCACAATTCGTTTCCAACTTAATAAATTTAATTCAATGCCCATTCCTTTAACCCACTTAGGCTTATCTTCCACAAATCCACCTTTATTATGGGTTAATTCAGTTACATTCCAACCTAATCCAAATTTCTAGCTTTTCTTCAAGTTAAATTTTATCCCAAACTATTTTTCAAAAAAATGTTTTTATAAGTTATTAAACCCATTTATATTTTCATAATACATTTTAAATAAGATTCCAAGGTCTTTTAAATCATTACTCCACATTTCAAAATTATTTTTGAAATCAATCATATATGTAATCCATTTGTATATCAAATTATCCTTTGAATTTTAAAACCAAATCCAGTTTTGCAAACAACCCCAATTTAAAACATTTTGGCAGCAATTCCTCTCTTGGAAACTCAAAAATGAACATCGACGATGTAACGACCCGATTTTTCGTCGCCCGAAAATCAAAATTAGTACGTCCACTGTATCAAATGCTGAACAATCAAATGCCGAAAAAATAGACCGTTTGGGTTAAAGAAGAAGGAGGTAGAAAAAGAGGAAACAAAACAACAACAGAATCTTACCATCGCAGCGGAACAAAATATAATAGATAATAACTGGCCTTTACACAAAAGAAACTATATATGTTTTATACATTACATCATCAGAGTACATCAAAATCAAAACAGTTACTGGATAGTTATATTGACTTGTCCTCACTAAAGCTGACTATACAACCTTACTGCATAGCGGAAAATACTTCGAATACGTATGATACATCTCGCCATCCAGCTCATATCTTGAGCTCCAGAAGTCCATCCAGAACCTGTACTCTATAATACTCTGTCTGACCCGAGCATTATAGTTAAATAACACCCGAGTCAGTCTGGAAAACCAGCGTGAAAAAATACACTCAATTGGATTATTAAAGTTTTCAAAATCCTTTGAAATTAAAGGTATCTCGTAAGACCATGCCACAAATAAACATGCTGGGTTTTTACCTTACGATAACCAAAACATTTTTTTTATAAAATCCTATGATACTATAGTAGTGTCCATATACAAATACTTATTCAAATAGCTGAAATTGTTAAATTATTAAATTCCAGCTAATAGATATTCAAACAAAACTGTAAAGGCGCGTAGGGAGAATGGATTTCCATCATTGGCAGGGCTACTGGGGTACCGGCCGTACAATACGTGGTCTAGATCACCGTACCGAGGATCCACCCTGATCCCCTGCATCACAAGACCGAAGCTACCCCTCACTGGATAGTCCGAATAAGTTCACCCCACGGTCGGGATCAGACACCGCCCACACGGCGGAAATAAAGGGACATCTAGATGGGGGTGACCTTGCCCTAATTGGTTGCTAGTCATTTAGCCTTGTGTGCACCTCCTCTGTTTTAGCCATTCCCATTTGACAAGGCTCGAGGTTATGCGTTACCTTTTTAGCACACATTCACTTAGAATGCTCATTGTCCTCCTGACGATGTTCTGAAAGCATTCGTCCATACAAGTCTGTTCCGGGTTCGAATGGAACCGAAGTCACTACTCCTACTACATCCATTTTGGAATCACCCTCAGGATTAGTAGCGATTAGCCCTTGCACTTCACTGCTCCATCTTCGACTCCCAGCTCTTGCCTTCCTTATGAAAACGTTCAAACCGGATCAAAGTGGTTTTCGAAAAATTAATCCCGTTCTTGGTCTCTACGAAACGATCAAAGCATTTGGCCAATATTGATAGTCGGTTATTTCACTATCAATTAGCATCCACAAACAACCATCAGATTTAAATAATTTTCCAAATTATTTATTATTCAAAATATCTTCGCAAGATATCTTCTTCACTTCAATCTTTTGAAATCAGTTTCAAATCTCTTTTCGCTCGTGGAATAAATTCCCAAAATTATTTATTTCCCAGTGAAAATACCAAGTCCAAATACTTCAGATTTTAGAACAATTTAAATCACTTTATTCTAAAATATACTTTAAAACATTTAAATTAAAACTACTTAAATACTTTATTCAAAAAATATATACTTTAAAACTATTTTATAAAATATAAAACAAAATTTTAAAATAAAAGTTAAGCCAAACTAAATTTTAAAATAGGAGTTAAGAAATTCTATACAAGTTTTCAATTAAAACTTTAACCAAACTCTCTTTAAAATAAAACTATTTTATAAAATATGAATATTAATAATTATCCTTAAAATCATAAAACTAGTCAAATCTTTCAATTAACTACAATGATAATTAATTTAAATAAGTGTTTTCTTTTAAAATTTAAATGACTTAAGCAATAATTTCTTTAAAACATTCCTTTAAATAAACTTTAAACTTATACTAAAAATCTGCTTTGAAAAACGTACTTGACTTTTCTAGGAAATACACTTCTCTTCCACTCCATTTTAAAAATAATCCTCTATTTATTTTTAAAACAAATTACCCATTCCTTTATAAATTCCCATCGTGAATTATACTTCCAAACATTCCCTAATATTTTATTTCACTTTATAAACCCAGTTTATAAATTCCATAGTCTTACTCCTTTTAAATCACAGTTTCAAACACTTTATCAATTTCCAAATCGATTTCCAAATTTACTCCATTTTAAAATAAATTCCTTTACTTACTCAATTTATTTCAAAATTCACTAACTTCAGATTTTACTTCTTAATTATGATTTAAAATCTTATTTAACTGAAAATACAAATTTCATACTTTTTCAAATTCCTTATTTATCCTTTCCAATAAATTTAAACCTTGAATTTCAAAATAAATTATTTATTCCTTTAAATAATATTACTTAAGTTTTAAAATTCATTATTTCCCCTTTTATTCAAAATCTCCTTTCCCATGCTCGTAATTTATTTATTAGAATTCAAAAATCACTGTTATTCTTTTCCAATTCATTCTTTAATTTATCCAAATTTTCTATATTTATTTTACTTAAAATTCTCTCTTTTCTTTTCTCATCAAAAATCCAACCTATATATTTTTGATAACTCAGTATGCCCAAATATATTCAATCAAACCATAGCATCCAATATTTCAATTACCAATATAGTCTATCATAGATTATCAAATCATATCACAGAATATTAAAACAAATCTAACTATTTTGAGGAATCCAGTTGGATCCCTCCAACCTGTTTCCCTACATGCACAGATGTTAGCATAATATAAAATACCAATTCCACTTCAAGGTGGAATATCGCGATATATGAGGTTATATCATCTCATCCGCTATTACGCGGCGCATAGGATCTCATGCGCTATATAATGCGGGAAATCAATCACTTCAATATATACTATATAGAATATCACATCCATACATTTCAAGCAATCAATCAATAATTTAAATTTAACTATTTAAATTTAAATGAAATTCCAAATGAGAGAGATTAACTCACCTTCATTTTGTTTGCAATCCATTTCATCTCAAATATTTTCTTCCCGATTTTGGACCTTGTAGTAACGTTATAAGGTTTTATTAATATTCGAATTGATCGAACAAATTAATTACCGTTTAATAGTTTTAAATTTTAACTAATGATTAAATTCAACAAATTATTTAATTTATGACTAAACTACTTTAAATTATCTTTGATAATTAAAATAACCAAATAAATTAATTTATCAATTTATTCAGTAAATCTATTATTTAAAATAAGCTAGTATATTAAGATATGTAGTATATTTGTTATTAATAAAAAAAATCTTTCGAAACTATATATACATACTCATAAAAATAATTTATACAAGTTTTAAAAAAAATCTAATTTCTTATATATAAATTATACAACGTTTTAAAATTACTATATATATATTTTCTTAATAATAAATTTTTTGTTTTAAAAGAAGTGTGTTTATATATATATATTTATATTTATATCATTTCTGTTACTGTATGTATATATATTACTAAAACTCCTACCATATATATAAAATAAAATAATATACAGCCTTATCTCACTGGACCACCGACGAACAACCCTCCTTTACGTTAGCATGAACTTTAAATCACCTCGACGCTCGCCCCCCGCTCGAGCTCGTAAAACCCTAGCCTTGCCTTGCCGTAGTTCGACAAAGAAGTCGATTCCCATCGCCGAACCCTACCTGGCCGCAAACGGCCCTAGCGTCACACCACAAACCACCCAATTTACTCTCGCCTTGGACTTCGCCCAACATCGCAAACGTGGCCATCAACCATCCCATTTGTTCGACCCGAACCCACAACTCTTCGAAGATCGCTCACGGCTTTCTCCTCTACACGAACTCCAAGTCGCATCACCTGAGTACACGTGACCCTGCTCCGATCGAAGACTTACTTCGAACCAACTGGCATCCAAACCCTTTTTATCGGAAAGGCCCCTGACCTCGAACGAGCTTGTCTTGATTAATAAATGAGTGACATTCAAAACAAAGAGGGAAAAATAGATCTGGGACGATGCGATTTGAAGAGGGAAATTCGACTTAGGTTTTCTCTTTTTTTGTATTTACGACCATTGATTTTGAATTCAAAGAAAAAGGGAAAACGAAAAGAATGAATGTGATTAAACAGAGACCCCCACTCCTTTTCCTTTTATTAAACGTGTTCACATTTTAATTTTTTGAGGGATGCGTGTAAAACCAGATAGAACACGTGACTGCAGGCTTGCTACAGTATTTTGGAAAAAGTAAATTTGATATGATTTGAAACTTTGACCAGTTCAAACAAAATATATTTTATATTTAAATCCGAATTTAAATTTACAATGTCTTGAATTCGCAACTCGAAATTTCGGACACCTATCGATGTTCAACCCCTATTACGAATACAATGAAAAGGTTTCGAGGCCAAATTCGATCGTATAGAGAAGATAACTTTTTGGACAAGTTATAATATTAAATTTCGATATAAATTTTCAACGCGTTTACCTATCGTACCGCCAAACGATCACTCCATACGTTACAAAAATTAAAATCCGACAATAATACAATATTACGGATCCAATGAAACTAGTTTCATCGAATTCCTAACTGTCCATTGGGAGGCTATTTTTAAATATCAATTTAAAGGATATAAATTCAAAAATGAACAAACCGTCTTTAAATTTAATTTTAAAAGTTCTATTATCTTCAGTATTGTTAACACAAATTTTCTAATCCTTCAAATTACTTTTAACCAGCCTGTAACTCTAGATTCAAAATTTTTCCCTATTTCCAATTATTAAATTCAATATTTAAATTATCCAACAAGTAGCGATATTTGAAATTCATGTTAGAAACTAACTTTTAAATATTTAAAATCAATTAAATATTTCAGTTTCAAATATCTAGAAATTCCGGGTCGTTACATTCCATCCCCCTTTAAAAGAATTTCGTCCCCGAAATTACTAGTTAAGAAGAATGGTCCACACACGTTAACAATTTTCCCAAAACCAAACAGTTTTCCAACAAATTTTCCATAACAAATCTTTTTATTAAAGACGCAATCACTCTTACTAACTTCCTAAACTCATCCATCAATTCCAAATAATATTATTTACTCAATAATTCAAATTTAAAATCAAATTTTAAATTATCAAAAAAAATTCATAATTTTTCTAACTCCCTAGAATTTCGAAAAATTTCGCCAGCATCTCATTTGCGTGGCTAGATCGGTACAACTACAAAATGCCTCTACGGGCCCCCAAATCTCAAAAGAAAATAAAAGGCCAACCAGCTAGACTAGAAAATCATCAAATTTCATATAGAAATTTAAACACATACCTTTATGTTGTCTAATTAAATTTATCTTTGAAAATCAAAACATCCATTTATCTTTGCCTTTGGATACCTGTATATCCTACTAAGCAATAATATCCAATTACATATTTCACTATCATTTTATACATTTCTTTACAATAGTTTCAATATCTATTTCATTCAAGCCCATACGATGTGCATATACCATCCATATGGAATATCAAATCGATCGCTTCCTCGATCATACAATTTCACTTCCGAACTAGTATCATCCACCCCACTTCCTAGTGTGGACTCAGATCTTGTTTCCCAGGGAATTGACCGGGCAACTTAGTACTCAGGCTCTCCATCGTTCGGCATTAATGAGCGCTTGGCATGTTAAGACCATTCGGCACGAACGCATCGTTCAACATCAATGGGCATTCGGCATGGGATAGCATCAAGCATCTAGGAACGTTCGGCATAGAGAAACGCTCGGTATTGAATATCGTTCGGCCAGAGAAGGACGCTCGACATAAGATCGTTCTACAACCGAAGAGTTGTTCGGCCTCTAATCGTTCGGCCTAGCCATAGTTCGACCAAGACATTGGTCCAGCTTCTAGTTTCGTTCTACACAAGTGCTCCCTACGGTAGTCAGTATGTTCGGCCTCATCTTGTTCGGCTAAAGGAGTACGTTCGGCTAAAGGAGATCGTTCGGCTAAAGGAGAACGTTCGGCTAAAGGAGATCGTTCAGCCTCTCTGGTTCGGCACACAGAGACCGCTCCGTTTGGGCCGAGTTATTCAGCTGCCAGGCCCGCCAGGGAAGTCCAACCCACCTTCGTCTATAAATAGAGGGGCAGGGGCACAGAAAAAAGGGAGGAGATTTTAGAGAACACTAGGGAGACTCTGCCATTTTCAAGACTCATTCCAGACTTATTTCTTTTACTTTTCAATTGTATTCTAGTAACTAAAAATGGATTGTATCTGTAATCACCCATCAAGGAAATCAATGGAAATCAACTTCAAAGTGGATTTGGCAGTTACGCCGAACCACTATAAATTTGGTGTTCTTGTTCTCTGCATTTAAATTTACACTCTATTCTCTGTTTTAATTTACCTTCTCCATTAATCTCTCTACACAATCTTTCTAAGGGTGTTAGTGACCAATTTTGGTGCTTTCACTGAGAATGTGAATTCTTAGGCTATTAGGATCTACTTTGCAGCTACTGGATTGCATAAATCCCTCGAAGGAGATCCATAATCATTTATAAGGCATCTCTTGATTCTACTCAGAGTTACAACCAACAACTCTACCATGGGAAGACCACGAACTAGATCAGCCTCTCAAAATGCAGATGTCCATGAAACCGCTAGTGTGCAACAACTGCGAACTAGCAATCAGCAAGCGATTCGAGGTGTAGGGCCCTCCAACCAAAACCAAGCAGAAATTGTTTCCCGAGCAGAATTGGATGACTTGATAAGAGAACTTAAGGAAAGTAGAAGACAACTTGCTGAGCAAATGCAAGCCAACGCTGACCTCATTACTCAGCTTATTCAGCAGCTGCATCAGAATGCTGGAGGTAGCCATGTCCCTTACTCTGAAGATGATAGTTCGACCTCTGCTGATGAACCTCCTAGGCATAGACGCCGTAAGAATGAAGATGCACATGCAGGTGCTACTGATCGATCAACTAGAAACCAAGACCCAAATCGGACGGGACATCAACCTGCACGGTCCCATGGAACGGAACCCAACCTCCCATCTTCCATACAAACCCTGGATTTGATGGCTATGGTCAGGCAGTTGATGAAAGAAAACCAAGGTCTAACTAATGAAGACTGGGGAGTGTCTAAGAGTCATACTCCCTTCACGGATACCATTCTACAGGCCGAACACCCAAGAAAGTTCAGCATGCCCGCCATTCCATCCTACGAAGGGAAGACTGACCCCAGGCAGCATGTGATGAGGTACGGATGGATGATGGATTCTGCAAGAGCTAATGACGCAACCAAGTTTAGGTGTTTCCCAATCACCTTGTCCGGGATTGCCACCATGTGGTTCACTCGACTCCCACCATGATCTATATCCAGCTTCGATAAATTAGTAATGAAATTCGTAGAACAATTTAGGATACACACCACTCGTCCAAAGGACGTGATGTCCTTATCAAGTGTAACTCAAACTCCAGGAGAGTCATTGAAAGCATACTTGCAAAGATTTCATGTTGCTGCTACTCAGGTGAGCAATCCTAGCGACCACGTGATTTTGATGGCAGTGGATTATGAATTTGGAGATTGGTTGGCGAGGAAGCCCCCAGCTACGCTGGAACGTTTTTATTCGAAAGCTCATCAGTTCATAAGAAGGGAGGAAGCTCAATGGACAAGGCGAGACAAGGCATCAGGGCCCGTTCAAGAGTCTGTGAAAAGTTACGTCGTCATGAAACAAACCGGAGATAATCCTGGAAAAACTCAAGTTAACATCCAAAACAAGCCCGGGCAGTCTAAAGGATCCGGAGGTGTAAATCTCAGAAAGAAAAAAGAAACAGGGAAATGGAAATCAAGGATCCCAACATACAATGAATACACCCCGTTGAACGCATCTCTTGAAAACATCTATCTATCAACTTGCAACACTTTCCAATATAGAAAGCCGTGTCCAAAGGAATCGACGGAAGAACAGAAGTAGACCGGGAAGTATTGCCATTTCCACGAGTCTTATAGGCACGACACGGAAGAGTGCAGACACCTCCATGATGCTATAAAAAAGCTGATGAGACAGAAAAAGATGCAGGAATTTGTCAAAGACCCACAGGATGGGAGGCAAGAAACATCGAACCCTGGACGCGGGCTAGCCCCACACCAACCGGAACAACCTACTCGGACTGTGGGTAGATTGGTTATTAATACGATTGCTGGCGGACCTCATCCTGCAGATAAGAATTGGCAGGAGATGGAGCGATATGCTAACTCCTTAAGACATGTGGAGTATGAGTGTTGTTCGAACGTGGAGGATGGGACTCCTGCAAAGCAGCAACGCACGATGAATGATGATATCGTATTCATGAGCAGAGATGCGGATAAGGTAGAGGCTCCAACCATTGACCCAATGGTCATATCTGCGACCATTGGGCCGGCATTCGTAAAGAGAATTCTAATTGATTGCGGAAGTTCCGTTAACATCATCTTCCGGAAGGCATACGACCAAATGAAGCTGGAGACCAAGGATTTGAAGCCATCCAAAGCCAGAATCCATGGTTTTAATGGCGCAGCGACTGACGCAGTGGGATATGTGGAATTACCAGTTGAACTGGGACAAGGTGAATGCAGAAGGGTGTGAATCTTACCATTCATAGTACTGGACGCTGATTCCCTATACAACGTATTTCTGCGTCGTCCAGCCCTGGCGGAATTTAAGGCAGCTTTGGCCCCTTGGTGTTTGACGTTAAAATTTCCAACAGCCAAAGGGTTTGGAGTGGTATACGGCGACCAGGCAACCGGCCGTGCATGCTATGTAGCTGAACTCAGGGAGGCACGGCGTAGAGAGAAAGGAAAGGTTACAGACAGCTTCATCCGCAGCCGAAATGCTGATGATTGACAAGTAGCACCCGAGCCCTGGATCGGGCAACAATCTTGGATCTACAGGGATATAGATCCAAGAGACAATGATGGGGAACCCAGGGAAACCAATGCACCACCGGATGAACTCACAATTGACATCCCAGTTAGCCGGACCTACCCATCACGAGTCCTTAAAATTGGGTCGCAACTCAACCCTTTGGCCGCTGAGAACCTTACTGATTTCCTCCGAGCGAATCTTGATGTTTTCGCCTAGACACATTCTGATATGTGCGGGATTTCTCTTGCGATCGCAAGTCATATGTTGAACATTGACCCGAAACATGTACCTGTGAAATAAAAAAGGAGAGGCATGGACCCGGAGAGGTCCGCGACTCTCAAAGAGGAGGCGGACAAGCTCAAAACCAATGGGTTCATCCGTGATGCCCTCTACCCTGAATGGGTATCTAACCTGGTGCTAGTGAAGAAAGCGAATGGAAAATGGAGAACCTATGTTGATTATTCTGACTTAAACAAAGCATGCCCTAAGGATAGTTTCCCGTTTCCTAGGATTGACCAGCTAGTCGACTCAACTGCCGGACATGAGTAATTACATTTATGGATGCGTATTCAGGATATATCAAATCCCAATGCACCTCCCAGACCAAGAACACACCAGTTTTGTCATGAACATGGGATTGTATTGCTATGTAGTAATGCTATTTGGATTGAAAAACACAGGAGCGACTTATCAACGCCTGGTGAATCGAATGTTCAAAGATCAGATTGGTAAAACAATGGAAGTCTATGTGGATGACATGCTAGTGAAGTCATGGCAGTCAAACGACCACATCTGAGACCTAGCGGAGATGTTTGACATACTTAGGCATTATGGAATGAAGATCAATCCATTGAAGTGTTCATTCGGCGTAGCATCAGGAAAGTTTCTAGGATTCATTGTGAATGCCCAGGGAATCGAGGCTAACCCAGAGAAGATCCAGGCTATCCAAGATATACAAGTACCCAGAACCATAAAGCAGGTGCAAAGACTGGATGGAAAAGTGGCTGCGCTAAGTTGATTCATATCTAGAGCTACAGACAAGTGTATTCCCTTCTTCGACATCATAAAGAAAGGAAAGAGAAACTTCGAATGGACATCCGACAGTGAGGAAGCATTCCGGGCTCTAATAAGGCACTTGGAAAGTCCCCCTGTACTGTCCAAGCCGATAGACCATGAAATGTTGTATGTATACATGGTAGTATCCCAGCACGCTATCAGTACAGCCTTGGTCCGCGAGGAAGACCGGATTCAAAAGTCGGTTTACTATGTCGGTAAACGCTTGACAGGGGTGGAAAGAAATTATCCAAAGATTGAAAAACTATCCTATTGCTTGGTGATCGCATCACGCAAGCTTCGCCCCTACTTTCAGGCACACTCAAGCAGTGTCTACACTGACCAACCCCTACGGTAGGTACTCCAACGACTAGAAACTTTTGAAAGGATATTAAAATGGAATATTGAGTTGAGTCAGTTCGATATCGCCTATCTACCACGAAGGGTCATACAAGGATAAGCACCAGCCGACTTCATTGCTGAATTCACCGTGCTAGATGAACCGAGCAGTCACAGAATCATACCCCCCGTTCGATGGAAGATGTACACCGATGGGGCATCTAACGACCTTTGCTCGGGGGTAGGTATAATCCTTGTAGCTCTTGAAGACCGATCAATCTGCTATGCTTTGAAGCTCGAGTTTGCAGCAACAAATAACGAAGCCGAATATGAAGCATTAATTGCTGGCTTGAGACTTGTAATCGAACTGGGAGTGAAGTCAATCGCAATCTTCTGTGACTCGCAGCTGGTAGTATATCAGGTGTGGGGAGACTATCAAGCGAAGGGACAGAGACTTGCTCCTTACCTTGCGCGGGTTCAAGAGCTGCTGGTGAATCTGGAATACTACGACATCTCGCATGTCCCACGCGAACAAAAAAGAGAAGCCGATTCGTTGGCAAAATTTGCAAGCACTGGTGATGCACAACAAATGGGATTGTTCCCTGTTGAGACCCTATATGCTCCAAGTATAGACGTAATGGAGACAGATTTCATGTTAGAGATCAAACTCGAGAAGGGATCGTGGTTGACCCCAATCAAGCAGTACCTACTACAAGGGGATTTACCTGAGAAGAGGAGCGAAAGACGCCAAGTCCTTCGTAAGGCTTCACGTTATGTAATACATGATGGGGTAATGTATCGGAGGGGATTCTCGACCCCCTTACTCCGGTGCGTGGCCCATGATGAGATAAAATAGGTATTAAAGGAAGTCTATGAGGGAGAGTGCGGTGATCATACCGGGGGGCAAACATTGGCAAAGAAAATCCTCCGAATGGATACTATTGGCCAACCTTGAATCGGGACACTTCAGAATATGTGAGAAAATGTGACAAATGCCAGATATACGCAAAAATTCCGAGAGCACCGCCGACGGAACTCAAACAAATGGTTAGTCCCTGGCCATTTGCGATGTGGGGGATCGACCTGATTTGCTCTTTACCCATAGCCAAAGGAGGCGCAAAATATGTAATAGTTGCGGTCGATTACTTTCACCAAATGGGCAGAGGCAAAGCCTATGGCCACGATCACCACCAAGAAAGTCATTAACTTCGTTGTACGAAATATCATATGCCGTTTTGGCCTTCCCCGGACAATCATAATAGACAATGGAACTCCATTCGAAAGCAAGGAGTTCAAAGAATTTTGTCATAAATATGGCATTGAGAAAAGGTTTGCAGCAGTTGCTCACCCGAAGGCGAATGGACAGGTAGAAGCCGTAAACAAAATAATCAAGTCCATACTGAAAAAGCGTTTGGAAAAGGCTAGAGGCAAGTGCGTAGATGAACTCCCGACGTCATCGAACGGAGGCTTGGAGAAAGAACTTTCAAGCTAAACACCGTCGATGATGCGACACTCCCCCGTGCATGGAACAACGAGCACTGGCGACGTTATTACACATAGTCTATTTCCTTCATGCGGTAGTTGCATTTATTTCCAGTACATTTTCATTTCTAGTTCTTGGCATGTAATATGACAATTTAGCTTGCTTTCATCAATAAAGGCTTGAAGACATCTTTTTCATTAATGATTAATGTTTCTACGTAAGATAGTCCTGTGGCAAGCGATTAAAATTATATTATTCTGGCTGGCGTACGAACGCTATAAACAATTCAAATTCTCCAAGTCCCCGGAGTGCGGACTGGAGTACTCTAAGTCCACAGAGTGCGGACTCGAGTACAAACGACTCAAAATCTCCAAGTCCCCGGAGTGCGGACCGGAGCACTCTAACTCCCTGGAGTGCGGACTCGAGTACAAAAGACTCAAAATCTCCAAATCCCCGGAGTGCGGACTGGAGTTCTCTAAGTCCCCGGAGTGCGGACTCGAGTATAAACAATTCAAAATCTCCAAGTCCCCAGAGTACGGACTGGAGTGCTCTAAGTCCTCGGAGTGCGGACTCGAGTATAAACAATTCAAAATCTCCAAGTCCCCGGAGTGCGGACTGGAGTGCTCTATGTACCGGAGTGCGGACTTGAGTATTAACAATTCAAAATCTCCAAGTCCCCGGAGTGCGGACTCGAGTATAAACAATTCAAAATCTCCAAGTCCCCGGAGTGCGGACTGGAGTACTCTAAGTCCCCAAAGCGCTGACTCGAGTATAAACAACTCAAAATCTGCAAGTCCCCGGAGTGCGGACTGGAGTGCTCTAAGTCCCCGTAGTGCTGACTCGAGTATAAACGATTCAAAACCTCCAAGTCCCCGGAGTGCGGACTGGAGTACTCTGATTCCTCGGAGTGCGGCATCTAGTATAAACGAATAAAAACCTCCAAGTCCCCGGAGTGCGGATTGGAGTACTCTAAGTCCCCGGAGAGCGGACTCGAGTATAAACGACTCAAAATCTCCAAGTCCCCGGAGTGCGGACTCGAGTATAAACGACTCAAAATCTTCAAGTCCCCGAATTGCGGACTGGAGTGCTCTAAGTCCCCGGAGTGCGGACTCGAGTACAAACGACTTAAAATCTCCAAGTCCCCGGAGCGTGAACTCGAGTATTAACGGTAAAAATTCTCCAAGTCCCCAGAATGCAGACTGGAAAATTCTAAGTTCCCGTTGGACAGATTAAAAAATGTTCTAAGTGCTTGAAGCATGGGAGGAAAACGAATAACCCTCAGAGAATCAACGGGCTATGTGAAGAGAAACCAAGAAGTCTATGTTACGCACAACAACATGGATTCGAATCACAATCACAAAGAAAACAGAATAATAAGAATTTTTTGAAAAGACAGAAAAGGAAACTAAACTTTATTCAGGAAAAGTTTTCTGCTACAAGCACTCCAAAATTCGGAGTCAACAGTCTATCTACAAAAATTACAAAAAATTATTACACGACTTAGATTGACTCTCGTTGAACGAGGACAGTAGTCACTTCTTGTGCTTCTTCAACTTCTTCCCGGACGACTCTTCCCCAGAGCATTTACCCTTGGAACCTTTCCTTGATGGAGGAGTAACAACTGAAGAAGTAGGGGGAACATCCAAGGGTTTGGACCTGCCAGGAAGGATGACCTTCAATGGCTTGTTCACCGGATCGTCCAGGTCCACTTCACGCGGCTCAATCTTGACCTTGACTGTATATCTTTTCTCTTTCTCGAGCCGCTCCTTCATGCTCAATTCAGATGTACGCTCAGAGGAGCCTATGACTTCTACTTCATAACTCCTAGAGGAGGAATCGGATTTACCTTCGTTAAGCACCTCGATCACCTAAGCATCAGGAACGGGAGCCTCACCTGCGTGAGGGGCCTCACTTGTTTCCTTCTCCGCCTCCTTGGCGACATCGCTCCTCGGAGTGGGTTCAAGATCAGAACGACCTGCACAAAGTCACGAAAAGCAAGTATTAGAATACGACAGCTTCTAGGGAAACACTTGGGATGTTAATGCAAAAGAATTGCCTACCAGGTTCTGGCTGGATTTCAGCCGTTAGGGGGGTCTCACCCTTCGGGATAGGAGTCAAAACATGAACGCCTAGGCCGGTGGCTTCCGGATCGTAGCCAATGTGCCGTTCAAAAGGATCAAGCATCAGCCGACTGGCCGGCTGGGTAGGTACATGAACAGGAGGCTCGACCCCGGATGGACCGGCGACAACTTCTTTCCCTTTTCTAGAGGGGGATTCCTATGAAATAAAGGGCCTTGGCCGCTGATAGGTCCGAAGGCTCATTTCCCTTCAGAAATTCTTTTATCAAAGCCCCCTCGTCAACCTCCTCGACACCGCGCTCAGCCTTCCTGATCTGAATTAAGGTTTCCTATACCTCGAGCAATGATTCAAGATAGCCATCGCCCAAAAAAGTTAAGTCACGGTGCATGAGCACGCGGGCGTTGAATTCGACAATGAGTGGGTTGAACGCGATTTTGATCTATTCTCTACCTTCTTCCCTGGCTGCCTCAAGACGGGAATCGATGTCCGTCAATGTCATCTTCTTTCCCTCTTCACGGGCCTCGCTCTTTAACATCTCAACCCTGGAAAGCTCGCCCTCGAGTTGTTCTTTTAAAAGTCAGGTGGCGACAATCTCGTCACAGTATCACTGTGACACTTCTCGGGCAGCCGTTTTATCCTCTTTCTCTCTGCGAAGAAGCTCTTCAAGTTCCTTGACCCGGGTGCTGAACGCATCCCTCTCCTTTTGAACGGAGTCCTTCTCTAAGGCCAAATCCCCACATCGTTGAACCGCCTCGTCAAGCTCTTTCTTATGAGTTGATTCCAAGTGAGTAACGGTCTTAGCAGTATCCCTGGCACTCCGATGGGCGACCTCGAGTTCAGACTTATAAGTGGCGATTTCTTCGTCTTGGGCCTTAATGATGTTTCTATCATGGATAGCCTCAAGCTTCAAACGGTCTGTCTCATGCTAGCACTCCACAGAGACTTCAGAAAGTTTCTCAGCTAGGTGAACAAATGCGTCATGTTGAACATAGACGTCATTCGTACAGGCAAGAGCGCTCTGTTTAACATGACTGGGAATATGATGAATCACCAAAAGGAATTTCAGGCCATCGAAGCAAATTCTCGAAAATTTGTCTTTAAGCTCAGCCAGCTTCTCTGACACTGTTGGGTCTATCACAGGAGCAGGGGCTGACGGCTTTGAAAGTTCGCCCCTCCGGTGAGAACCTCGAGACTGTCGAGTAGAAGAGGAGTCAGAGTGTTGGTCTCGGGGAGCGTCGGGTTGCGACCTCTTATGGCCATGCTTGTCTTTGCTGTGCTCCACGTGAGACGAAGTATCCTGGGGGTGCTTTGGATGATAGTAAGTTTTCCTCCGGGATGAGGAGTCTCGGGAATGATAATCTTTATCGCCATCGCCATCTCCTATCTCGACGTCTTTCGGAACCTGAATCCCGTCCTGGTTGATGAAAAATTGACGAACCGCGAAGACGATCGAATCCATGTGAGCGCCCCATGTCACTTGCACAAAATTCAAATAATAGCGAATTAGCAAAGAGATAGTGTGACAACGAAAACTAAGTGCAAATGGAAGTGCGAGTGTTTTGTGTGTGTCCTAGTGTGTTTCCCCCTGACGGACTGGTCACTTTGCTAACAGGATTTTTCTCTCCTTGGTTGTGGGATAAGATACCTGCATCACCTCTAACGGGCGAGTGAAGCTTGAATGCCTCCGGATCAATGAAGTCATAGTCGAGCAGATATTCCAGAATGGAGAGGTTCGAGAGGCCCTTTAGCGACCTTTCAACGTGCTGTGAAGAAGCCTCCTTCTCTGCCAGGATGAGCGTAACTTTGGAAGTTCCGCCAACCTTCTCCTTCTTAATCTTACATGTCACTTTATTTTCCCCCTTCGTAGGGGAAGATGACGTTTCAATATCGTGCACTTCGATCAGCGGAACCTGAGTAGGACCCGCATTCTCACCTTGTGTTTCGGGTGCTTCACTCTCTTTGATTTCTCCCTCCTCCTGTGCACCGTGGGTGTGGCGTGACGATGATTCAACCAACGTCTTCCCTTTACCGGATATGGGCTTGGGGATGGAGACGACCTCAGGAAGGCTCACCCGACGACCTTCTGCTAACAGCCCGAACCTTGACATTGACTCATTTGAAATGAGGGTTTGGATGTCTCATTCCTCGGCAGGAAGAGCTCTAATAGCCTCAACAGCCTCAAAATAGCCGCGGCCCTCAGGGCGTGGATTGATATCTGAAAAAATGAAACAAGAGTTAGAAAAAGCATCGCCTCGACCGAAATATGAGCATCGCTCTAAGAAGAAGACTTACTTCCTTCAACCCACTTCCTTGCGAAACCAGGAGGGCAGCGCACGTAGAACCATTCCTGTTTGTACAGGGAAAACTTGTCCACGCTTCGGTTAGAATTTGGCACTTGTGGTGCGGCTCGAGGAACACGAAGGAGGGGCTATCTCTCCACTTCTTGATCATATAAATATATCTGATGTCGCCGGGAGTTGGAGGCCTGGAGAAGACAATCATGAAATAGAGGTAGGTCCCATAAATGAATGCATGACCGTTTGGGTGCAGCTGCGACGGTGAGACGTCTATGTATTGCAACACGTCCGAAGAAATAAATTGAATGGAGGCACGCTGCCTACCCAGCACATAAACTTATTGCAGGCGGTGTATCCGACTGGGGTCAGGTGTGGACGATCATGCCTCGACGGAACCAACACATCGGCAAAAGGGATGCCGTGTATAGAGCATATTCGCCGAAGGGCGACTTCGTTAATCTTCGAAGCCAGTGAATCGATCGGATTATCTAAGAGAATAGATGACTCCAGGGCATCAGGAGCTAAATTATGAGCGGCGAAGGTCGACGGGTTAGAAGTGTCTATGTCCCCTTGTTTGGAAGACGGCCCGGGTCTGTTCGAGATTGTGGCGGAACTGGATTTTTTAGGCATTTTTTGACGGGAATCGAATCCTGCAGAGCACTTGTATGAACTATACTCAAAAATGATCAGCGTTAGACTTAACAACATAAATCCCCCCCCCCCCCCCCCCGTGTGGTGTGTGAGCTAGTGCAATCAATCGTGTATAAGCATTGGAAATTCGAGAGTCGCAAGGTTACTGATATAAAACTAAGCTTAAAAATCATCATCTTCGAAGACCGTCATCGCTGACCGTCTCCAAAAGCCTTCCTTATGGCGATTAGAGTTTCAGATTCAGAAAACGTTAGAAGAAGGTCAATCTAGGTTCGGGTTTATGTCTACTGAAGCTAGGGAGTTAATAGTCCGAATCAGTTCGATATGCTAGCATGTTAGAGTCCTTGTCATTGTTCGGCATGATTGTTTCGGCATTTATGTGTTGTTCAACTAAGTACCGCTCGGCATGTTTTGTTTGGCGTTTACGTGTTGTTCGGCTAAGAATTGTTCGGCTAAGCATTGTTCGGCGTGATTGGTTCGGCATCTATGTTTGGTCGGCCTAAGTATCCTTCAGCATGTTTTGTTCGGCATTTATGAGTTATTCGGCAAGGCATCGTTCGGCCGAGGTTCTTTTCGGTCGAAACAACACACAGCATCCCCACTAACTCCTGCTTCCTCACTGACCCCAAATCCCATCAACCGGCATATGGTGTTCCATGCCGAACCTGGATTAGGCAGAGCTTCAATGCTCGGCACTACCTTCAATTTTTTTCCCTTCTTCCACCAGTTACACCGAACGACGAGGACGATACCGTTCGGCATTCTAACCATCTCCTACTCTTCCACCATTCTTTTTTTCCCAAATCTTGTTCGGCACAAAGGAACCATGCCGAACCACAGTTTCTCTCCCAAACAACCCCTACGTTTGATCATCCCTGATCATTCCTCCTTGCCTCATGTCATTTGGCCTTAGAAATATCCTGAACCCTTTCGGCTACAGCTCTAATCTATGGACTTGGGCCTCTCGTCGAAACCTTTTTAATCAGGGAAAGGAGTTGTGTGAAGGAATTGATACCTAGTTCGTAGATCGAGCCTCAGAAAGGATCGAGAAGTCTTAGAGTCTGATAACAGGAGTGGTTCGCAAGTTCGAGATTGCAGAAGTGAAAGTGAAAAAAGAAGGGGGGAAGAAGAGGATACTGGGTTTTATAAGGGAGAAGGAGAAGTTGAAGGGACTGTGACCGGTAGAACCGGTCAAGGCCATAGCGTTCGGCTATCTCGAATTATTCGGCCTGGGCTAGCATGGATTGTTCGGCATCCCGGGTACTCGTCTTCAGATAGGTTGTACCGCATACGAAGTCGCTCAGCGTAACATGGATCGTTCGGCCTCGGCTACATTGTTCGGCACACACACCTCTATAGCTGATATTCTCAAGAAGGAACCTCTAAGGAGATTTAACCAAGGCTTGAAGCAAATCATGGAAGATACATACTTCAAAGCATATCACTTTCGGTCACGTAATACGCTTTGGGGGGCAAGAGTTTCCCAGGGAATTGACCGGGCAACTTAGTACTCAGGCTCTCCATCGTTCGGCATTAATGAGCGCTCGGCATGTTAAGACTGTTCGGTACGAACGCATCGTTCGGCATCAATGGGCATTCGGCATGGGATAGCATCCGGCATCTAGGAGCGTTCAACATTGAGAAACGCTCGGTATTGAATACTATTCGGCTAGAGAAGAATGCTCGGCATAAGATCGTTCTATGACCAAAGAATTGTTCGGCCTTATATCGTTCGGCTTAGCCATAGTTCGGCCTAGCCATAGTTCGGCCAAGACATTGGTCCAGCTTCTAGTTTCGTTCGGCACAAGTGCTCCCTACAGTAGTCAGTATGTTCGGCCTCATCTTGCTCGGCTAAAGGAGAACGTTCAGCTAAAGGAGATCGTTCGGCTAAATGAGAACGTTCGGCTAAAGGAGATCGTTCGGCTAAAGGAGAACGTTCGGCTAAAGGAAATAGTTCGGCTAATGGATATCATTCGGCCTCTCTGGTTCGGCGCATAGAGACCACTCCGTTTGGGCCGAGTTATTCAGCTGCCAGGCCCACCAGGGAAGTCCAACCCACCTTCGTTTATAAATAGAGGGGCAGGGGCACAGAAAAAAGGGAGAAGATTTTAGAGAACACTAGGGAGACTCTGCCATTTTCAAGACTCATTCCAGACTTATTTCTTTTACTTTGCAATTGTATTCAAGTAACTAAAAACAGTTGTATCTGTAATCACCCATCAAGGAAATCAATGGAAATCAACTTCAAAGTGGATGTAGGCAGTTACGCCGAACCACTATAAATTTGGTGTTCTTGTTCTCTGCATTTAAATTTACACTCCATTCTCTGTTTTAATTTACCTTCTCCATTAATCTCTCTACACAATCTTTCTAAGGGTGTTAGTGACCAATTTCGATGCTAACAGATCTGGTTTCTTGATCAAAAACCGTCATTCTCCTTGCGTAGCCACAAACTATGATAGAGAATTCCAAAATCAATCAAAATCCATATCCAGAGTTTGCCATTGAAAATCGAGTGAAAAATCCCAACTCGGAACGGTATAAATATCTCGAAATTCTATGCTTGAATCTGGATCAAATTGCTATGCAAATAAAATAATATACATAGATCCTACGTATTTGCCCCAATTGATTATTAGATATATCAATTATCTTTTAATCATATTTATTTTGATTTCTATTCACGTATTAACAATTTCCTTATTCACCACTTTTATTAATGTTCATTAAAATACTAACTTAGTATATTCAAATGCCAAATTTTACTTAAGAACTTTCACTCTTACTTTTCTTAAGTTTAATATAAGCATTTTATATACTCTTATATTACTACTTCCACTATACCACTCGGTTTTATCCACAGTTAATCAATTTGGATTCCAATTCCATATAGATTCAATTTGCATCAATTTACTACTTAATTTCAAATCTCAATACTTTTGCCAGTTTTCATTTTCAATTTACTTGAATTCAATTCATCTTCCAACTCTGAATATTGAATTCTATCAACTATCTTCCATTCATAACTGGTTTATATGATTATTTTAAATTAGTTCCACTAACTAATTTATTTCAAATCTCAAACAATTTCATATTTCCAAACTTTTATAATTTTAGTTCACTTCGAATTAATTTTATAATTTCACTTTACTTAACATAACACAAATTGAATTTCAAATATTCAGTTTAAATTCAATTTACTTATAATTTTAAATTAGTTTATTTCATTCTCATATTTATTCTAATAGCCATTTTACTTAGTCTTCTTAGATTCTACTTTAAATTCACTTTTACTTAACTATATTTAATTATACTCCAATTAAATTCAAATTTAAACTTCTATAAGTTTTTCTCACTGATTTTCATTTCATAAAAACTTTTCTTCAATTCTTCTTTGGTTTAAATTTTCTATTTAAATAAATTTTCAATTTTAATAAGTTATCAAACCTCTTATATTTCCATAAACATTTCTAATTTGCTCCTAGAGTTCAAACCAATACTTAAACACTCAAAACATTTAATCCAATTCCAAATTCTTCAACATTCATTTAAGTATTTCAAAATCATTTTGAAATCAATTATATCCAAAATCTTTGGTATCAAATTATATTTAGAATTTTAAAACCAAACTTAGTTTTGCAAACACTCCATTTTAAAACAATTTAGTAGCAATTCCTCTTTTGGAAACTCGAAAATGAACACCGATGATGCTGCCGTCATCACCGAAGTTATTTTCTAGCGACCAAAAAGAGTTAAGTGCTTTTACTTCCTTTAAAAATATTTCATATATTTTTAAATTCCAAATCTCACTAGATTTCAAACCTAATTCAAAAATATTTTCGAAATAATATCACTACTATTTCTCCAAAACCTTTTGAAAACCATTTCCAAATTCAAAAGGAATTAATTTTTTTTTTCAAATTTTCTAATTTCAAATCCTTTCAATTTATTTTCAAATATTTCTCTGGAATTCTTTTTCAAATTGCAAATCACATTTACAATTCACATTTACAAATCTCATTTGTATATGAATTTATTTCTTAGTTTTTAGTTATGATTTCAATTTCTTATTCAATTTCCACTTAACAATGATAATATTTTAGTATTATCATCTTCTAACAACCAAGCAACCATATGTAATTATAAAAATTACGAAAAATTATTTCTTTTACATACAAAAATTGTTCGGGCAAAATTATTTCATTTACTCTATTTAAAAACAATATTGTGTCGGTTCATCTTGTTTAAGAGTTTAGAAATCCTTATCGATACAATTGGCCGGGCTGCACCGACCAAAATCTATAAACACTCAACCGATAAGTCAATACAATATAAAAACTATTTTTATATCCACTAACAAATACGCGCTCGTATCTATTAATACATTCAAACTCATTCTAGAGTACTACGGACTCCACTTCAATGAGTAGTCCCTACCAGAGCCAAGGTTCTCGCTTAACCTTCAGCTTTTTCGACGCCTGAAAATTGACATCAATACGTCCACTGTATCAAATGCCGAACAACCGAATTGTAACAACCCGATTTTTTCGACATCCGAAAGTCGACGTCAATATGTCCACTATATCAAATGCCGAAAAAACCAAACCGTTAGGGTTAAAAAAGAAGAAGCTAGAAGAAGAAACAGAAACAACAACATAATCTCACATTTCACAGTGGAACAATATATAATAGATAAATGAATAATCTTTAAAACAAAAAATCATTTTTGTTATTACAATACATCATCAAAGTTTAAAATAACACAACAGTGGAAAAAGTATAACATATACCAGTGACACGCCTCACCATCTAGCTTGAACTCCAAATCTCCACAGCATACTTTTCTAACTTCGCTCATGAATAATGATAATCTGACTCTAGGCTGCCCGTGTGAAAAATTATGGGCAACAAGAGTTTAGAAATGGAACAATAAACTCCAGGTCAGTCAAGGGACTGGTGTGAGATCTTAAAAACAGTTATCTTCATAAATAAAGGGAAAGAAATCTGCTATAATTTTAAAAAATGAAACTACCATAAGGCCTCCAGCCACACACACAATGCAAATGCAAAATTGGAGGAGATTTCTCTTTATGATAGTCAAACATGCTTGATATGCAAAATCCTTTTGATATTATAGCATAGTGCAAAAAAAAAATTCGAAAGTATAATATAAATCTTAGCTAGCATACACATTTCATAGTATGCCTACTTTAGCTACCATGTTCAATAGCAGGTTACCACCACATTCCATGGAAGGTTATACAACTAAAATCGTACAGGGTGCATATTGTTTCTTTGGATCTCCAACAAATGGTCAGGCTAAGGAACTTCCCATGCCACATGAGCATGCCTCTGGAGGGAGGCCTTGAGAACCTAACCGGATCTCTGCCAACACAAAGCCGAGTTACCTCATGATTTAATAAAGCTGTAACTAGATAACCCCACGAGTATGCCACCCTCGGTCGTTACCGATCTTTATCCGAGGATCCTCAACCATAAAGCAATAAATTTGCAGCAACCACATAGGTTAAATATCTGGGCTCCATACCATGATACCACCTTTTCCTAGAAGGAAATGGACATACCATAAGGGCTCTACCCCAAAAAAACCTTTCCGCATCCTCCCTGTTTCGACCATTCTTGGGTTGTGAGGTCTGACGAAGTCTCGTCCACAAAGCAACGCTTTTCACAAAATCCATGCTTCGATCAACAAATGATCAGCAGCACTTCGTATGCCACATTACCAAATTAGGAATATATCACTAGTAACCATCAACTACATAACCTCTGAGCTCGTACATCTCAGAGAAGGGTGTTAAGCTAAGAGAATAAATTCTCCACCACCAATAGAAATGTACTTGATAAAAACCAACTTTACATCTCTAAGTTTAATGTCAGACACACATCCATACAAGTCCGTCCCAGGTTTGAACAGAACCGAAGGCACTTCAAAGAAGCCCTTGCAAATCCAGACATTCACTAATCACGTCCGGAATCCCCATCACAAAGGGTGATAAAATTCTATACAGGAGCAGCTCGGTGCAGAGACATTCGGCAAATAATTCTTTCGTTTTCAAAAAATACCCGGTCTTCAACACCGTCTTCAAATTCAATCCCATTTCGTTGTATCATTATTCGGAATGGGTTTTATGACACAAAGTCCTCTCGCGGCTAATCCGAATAATGAGCGCTTATTTTAAAATTAAGTGTTACATTAATATTTCAAGTAAATCGCAACAAATTTCCACTTTTATCTTTTAAACAAATGATCCATCACAAAAATTCGATGTGGTTTTCGAATATCCATTTGGAATCCTACCCCAGTCGCATCGAAATTTAAATTCCATTTAAAGGCCAATATTGACAATCAGTTATTTAACTATCAATCAATATTCACAATAATCACCAAATTTTTAAATAATTTTCCCCCAATTAATTATTCACTTTGAAAACAAATTTTGAATCACTTTCCTCACGTGGAATAAATTTTCAAATATTATTTATTTCCACTAAAAATTTACCGAGTTCGAATACTTTAAAATAATTTAATCTCTTATCCAAAAATATATACTTGAAAATATTTAGAATGAAAACTATTTTATTTAAAACATACGTTATGAAATTTTATATCAATATCTCATATTACACTCAAGTCCAAATAATTTTAAAAATAAAATTATTATATAAAGTGTAATTAATAACCATTTTCTAAATCAAATACCAATTAAATCTTTAAAATAACTACTTCTATAATCAACATAATAATATTCACCTTAAAGATTTAAAAACAATTTTTGAAAATAATTTCTCCAATAATATTCTTTTTAAAACCAGTTCTATAACTTTTAATTTATATTTTTAAAAGCTATTTTGAAAACATACTCGGCTTTCCAAGGAAAATACACTTTCCATTTCAAAATGATCCATTTAAATCAATTAACAAATCCTTCTTCATTTATTTTGAATTTACGTTCCAAATTTGAAAATTCCTTTCCACACTTTTAAAAATAAACCAATATTTATTTTAAACAAATATCATTTCCTTTATAAATCCCCATTGTGAATTTAAATTTTCAAATATCCATTGATATACGATTTTCAAATCGATTTCCATATATTCACTTTCAAACACCAAATCAATTTTCAAGTCGATTTCCTAAATTTATTTTAAACACCAAATCAAATTCCAAATTGATTTCTAAATTTATTTCCAAACCCCAAATCAATTTTCAAATCGATTTTCCAAAGATTTTTTTTAAACACCGAATCAATTTTCAAATCAATTTCCCAATGATTTATTTTTAAACACCAAATCAATTTCCAAATTGATTTCCCAAAGATTTATTTTTAAACACCAAATCAGTTTCCAAATTGATTTCTAAAATTTGTTACCTTTTAAAATAAATCCCTTTATTAAAAAAAACTTCCCATATTTTGGAATTAATCTGACAGAATTAAAAAAAAATCTTTATTCTTTTAAAATTCCTTCTTATAAATTAATTCAATTATCCAAAATGAATTTACTTAAGATTTTCTACTTTAATTTACAAAAATCCAATTTTATATTTCTGGTATCCTACGATACCAAAAACATATTCGACTAAACTATACCCTTCAATAAATTTCAACTACTAATATAATCATTCACACCAACGTCATCATTCATAGATTATCAAATCACAACATATACAAATAAAGTCAACAATGTAAGGAATCCAGTTGGATCCCTCCAACTTGTTTCCCTGTATCCACAAATGTTAGCACAATAATTAAATACCAATTCCACTTCAAGGTGGAATATCGCGGTATATGGGACTATATAATATCATCTGCTATATAATGCAAGAAATCAATCGCTCCAAATACACACACACACACACACACACTCTATCATATACTATCATAACCAAACAATCAATCAATAACTGAAATTTTAATTTTTCAATTGAGTGAGAAGATCTCACCTTTAACTATGCATACAACCCATTTTCATTCTAGCTTGATTTCACGATTTTTGAACCTTGTAACAAACATTATAAGTTTTTATTAACACTTTGAACTAATCGAACAATTAATTTCTTTTAAGTAGATTTAATTAACTAATTGTTTAATTTAAACTATTCTTCCTTATATGTAATTTATTTTTTAGTAACTAAAATAATTAAATAGGTTAATTAACCAAGTTAATCTCCAAACTATTATTTAAATAAATTAGAAATTTAAAATATGTAATGTATATTTATTTTGTTGAAATTACACACACACACATTTATACTTACAAGAAATAGTATGTAGAGATAAAAATCAAATTTTTATATAATTTTCCCATGTTTCCCTAGGTCCTATATACATATGTAATTTTCTGTTTTACTGTATAAATAAAATATGTCTATAAACTTCATTTCCTTTTTCTGTAAATAACAACACAAATTATTTTACTGTAATATATATATATATATATATATATATATATATATTTCTTTCAATCCACATATATGTATTAATTTAAATGGAGAAAAAATAAAATAAAATCGAACCTCTGTTCCAATCAGAGCTGTCGCCGCCTCATTGCGATCGAGCTCGCGAAACCCAAACTCCAACATGCCATGCGACGACGATCTACGATCGAACTCATCCCATCGACCATCGCAATGCCCTAGGTCGCCTACTATCCCCGAACATCACCCAGCTCCTCCCTCTAAATACTCGCGTACGTGAGCACGACATCACTTGCTCGACTCCCCAGGCGCCACCGTACGCGATTCGACTTCGCATGCATAGATACCTCACAGCAGGTCACCCCCTATTTCCACGCGAGCTCGAGCCAACAATTTCCATACCACCACGAATTCATTTCCTGGAAAGAGGAGAGTCACGCAAATCCCTCCTCTTTTTCAATCTGGAGTAAGCACAAACGAATTTCGCCTTTGACTCTTAAATCTGAAGGAGAAAGCCGTGATTTATTTATACTAGAACTTTGAATTCGAACAAATGGAGCAGGGAGGAATAGTTCGCTATTTTGAATTTCATTCTGCCGTTTATTTTCGTTTTCGATTTCAAAATAAATTGAAAGATGCCGGCCATTTTTCCTTTTTCTTTGATTTCATTTTTGTTCTGATGATTTTTGATTTCGAATTGAAAAAGAAAAGGCTTGGCTTTTTTCTTTTATTTATTTTTTTCACATTAAAAACAACGTGTGTTAAAAAATCGCTTGGTGTTAAAAAAGTGTCATTTGCCTTATGAAAATATTATTAAATCCATATTATTTAATTTGAATACAAATTTAATTTCAAATCTAATCGTCTCGATAAATGCAACTTACAATCTCGAACCCCAATCAGGACGTTCCGCTATGCGTTTATAATGTTAAACCCCTATTTCGGATGAAATGGAAAAGGTTTCGAGTCCAAATTTGATCATATGGAGAAGATAGCATTTTGAACCCAGCTTTTATATCGAATTTCGATATAATTTTCAGCGTGTTTGCTTATCATAAGACCAAACAATCGCTCCAAACAGTACAAAAACTGAAATTCGATAATAATATAATATTACGGATCTAACGGAACTATTTCGTCGAATTCCGAGACTGTGCCTCGGAAGGCAATTTTTTTAAAATCAATTTAAACAATATAAATTCAAAACTGAACAAAATACTTTCAAATCCAATTCTGAAGCTTCCATTATTTTTAGTATTATCAATATAAATTTTCTAAGCCTTGAAAATATTTTTACAAGCATAAAACTGAAGACTCAAAATTTTACCCAAATTTCTAAAATTAAATTCAATAATTTAAACTGCCAAATAAAAGGTGATACTTGAAATTCAAGTTAAATTAACAATTCAGATATTTGAAATCAATTAAATATTCTAATCTCAAATGTCAAAAATTCCATGTCGTCACGCGAATGCCGAAAAAACGGACCGTTAGGGTTAAAGATGAAGGAAGTAGAAGAAGAGGAAAAAAACATCAATAGAATCCTACCATCGCAGCGGAATAAAATATAATAGATAATAACTGATCTTTACACAAAAGAAACTATATCTGTTTTATACATTACATCATCAGAGTACATCAAAATCAAAACAATTATTGGACAGTTGTACTGACTTAACCTCACAAAAGCTTACTATACAGCCTTACTGCACAACGGAAAATACTTCAAATACGTATGATACGTCTCGCCATCCAGCTCTTCTCCTGAGCTTTAGTAGTCCATCCAGAATATGTACTCTATAATACTCGGTCTGACCCGAGCATTATAGTTAACTAGCACCCGAGTCAGTCTGCAAAACCAGCGCGAGAAAATATACTCAATTAGATCATTAAAGTTTTCAAAATCCTTTGGAATCAAAGGTATCTCGTAAGACCATGCCACAAATAAACATGTCGGGTTTTTACCTTATGATAATCAAAACATTTTTTATAAAATCCTCTGATATTATAGCGGTGTCTATATAAAAAATACTAATTCAAATAGATGAAAATTTTAAATTATTAAATTCCAGCTAATAGGTATACAAACAAAACCGTAAAGGCACGTAGGGAGAAGGGATTTCCATCAATGGCAGGGCTATTGGGATACTGCCTGTCAAAGTACGTGGTCTAGATCACCGTACCGAGGATCCACCATGATCCCCTGCATCACAAGACCGGAGCTACCCCTTACTGGATAGTCCGAATAAGTTCACCCCACAGTTGGGATCAACAACCGCCCACGCAGCCAAAATAATGGGACATCTAAATAGGGGTGACCTTACGCTAATTGGTTGCTCGCCACTTAGCCTTGTGTGCACCTCCCCTATTTTAGCCATTCTCGATTGACGAGACTCGAAGCTATGCGTTACCTTTTTAGCACACATTTACTTAGAATGCTCATCGTCCACCTGAAGTTGTTCTGAAAGCATTCGCCCATACAAGTCTGTTCCGGGTTCGAACGAAACCGAAGGCACTACTCCTACAACATCCATTTTGGAATCACCCTCGGGATTAGTAGCGATTATCCCTTGCATCTCATTGCTCCATCTTCGACTCCCAGCTCTTGCCTTCCTTACGAAAACGTTCAAAGCGGATCGAAGTGGTTCTCGAGAAATAAATCTCGATCCAGATCTCTTCGAAAAAATCAGCGCATTTGGCCAATATTGAAAGTCGGTTATTCAACTATCAATTAACATCCACAAACAACATCAGATTTAAATAATTTTCCAAATTATTTATTATTCAAAATATCTTCGCAAGATATCTTCTTCACTTCAATCTTATGAAATCAGTTTCAAATTTCCTTTCACTCATGGAATAAATTCCCAAAATTGTTTATTTCCCAATGAAAATTACCAAGTCCAAATACTTTAGATTTTAAAATAATTTAAATCACTTTATTCAAAAATATACTTCAAAACATTTAAATTAAAACTACTTAAATACTTTATTCAAAAATTATGTACTTTAAAATTATTTTGTAAAATATAATACAAATTTTTAAAATAAAAATTAAGCCAAACTAAATTTTAAAATAAGAGTTACGAAATTCTATACAAGTTTTCAAATAAAACTTTAACCAAACTATCTTTATAATAAAACTATTTTATAAAATATAAATATTAATAATTATCCATAAAATCATAATACTAGTTAAACCTTTAAATTAATTACTACTATAATTAAGTTAAATAAATGTTTACTTTTAAAATTTAAACAGCTTAAATAATAATTTCTTAAAAACATTCCTTTAAACAAACTTTAAAACTTTAACTTATACTAAAAATCTGGTTTGAAAAACGTACTTGGCTTTTCAGGGAAATAAACTTCTCTTCCACACCTTTTTAAAAAATAATCCACTATTTATTTTTAAATTAATTACCCATTTCTTTATAAATTCCCATCGTGAATTCATACTTCCAAATATTCCCTATTATCTTATTTCATTTATAAACCCAGTTTATAAATTCCATAGTCTCACTCCTTTTAAATCACAGTTTCAAACACTTTATCAATTTCCAAATCGATTTCCAAATTTACTCCATCTTAAAATAAATTCCTTTACTTACTTAATTTATTTCGAAATCCATTAACTTCAAATTTTACTTCTTAATTATGATTTAAAATCTTATTTAACTGAAAATACCAATTTCATACTTTTCCAACTTCCTTCTTTATCCTTTCCAATAAATTTAAACCTTGAATTTTAAAATAAATTCTTTATTCCTTTAAATAATATCACTTTATTTTTAAAATTTATTTTTTCCCCTTTTATTCAAAATCTCCTTTCCCATACTCGGAATTTATTTATTAGAATTTATAAATCACTTTTATTCTTTTCTAATTCATTCTTTAATTTATCAAATTATCTAAAATTATTTTACCTAAAAATTCTCTCTTTTATTTTCTCATCAAAAATCAAATCTATATATTTTTGATAACTCGGTATACGCAAATATATTCAATCAAACCATAACATCCAATATTTCAATTACCAATATAGTCTATCTCATATTATCAAATCATATCACAGAATATTAAAACAAATCTAAATGTTTTGAGGAATCCAGTTGGATCCCTCCAACATGCTTCCCTGCATCTACAGATGTTAAAACAATATAAAATACCAAGTACACTTCATGGTGGAATATCGCGGTATATGGTGTTATATCATCTCATTCGCTATTATGCGGCACATATGGTCTCATCCGCTATATAATGCGGGAAATCAATCGCTCCAATATATACTATATATATACTATCGCATCCATACATTTCAAGTAATCAATCAATAATTTAAATTTAACTATATAAATTTAAATGAAATTCCAAATGAGTGAGATTAATTCATCTTTGTTTTGTCTGCAACCCATTTCATCTGACTATTTTCTTCTCGGTTTTGGACCTTGTAACAACATTATAAGGTTTTATTAATATTCAAATTGATCGAACAAATTGATTACCGTTTAATAGTTTTAAATTTTAACCAATGATTAAATTTAACAAATTATTTAATTTAAAACTAAATTCCTTTAATAAGTTATCTTTAATAACTAAAATAACCAAATAAATTAATTTATCAATTTATTCACTAAATCTGTTATTTAAAATAAGCTAGTATATTAAGATATGTGAATGTATATTTATTTAGTATTATTAATTTCTTTTGAAACTATATATACATACTCATAAAAATAATCTATACAAGCTTTAAAAATAAAATCTTTTTTATAAATTATACAACATTTCAAAATTACTATATATTTTTTTAATAATAAATTTTCTTCTTTAAAAGAAGTGTGTGTTTACACACACACACACAGATATATATATATATATATATATATATATATATATCATTTCTATTACTGTATGTATATATATTACTAAAACTACTACCATATGTATACAAAATAAAATAAAACACAGCCTTACCTCACTGGACCACCAACGAACAACCCTCCTTCACGTAAGCATGAACTTTAAATCGCCTCGACGCTCACCGCCTCGCTCGAGCTTGCGAAACCCTAGCCTTGCCTCGTCGCAGTTCGACATAAAAGTCAATTCCCATCGCCGAACCCTACCTGGCCACGAACGGTCCTGGCGTCGCACCACAAACCACCCAATTTACACTCGCCTTGGACTTCGCCCAGCATCACAAACGTGGCCATCAACCATCCCATTTGTTCGACCGGAACCCACGAATCTCCGAAGATCTCTCATAGCCCCCTTTCCTCTACACGAACTCTAAGTCGCATCGCCTGAGTACACATGACCCTACACCGATCGTAGACTTACTTTGAACCAAATGGCAACCAAATCCTTATTATTGGAAAGGCCCTGAACCTCGAACGATCTTGTCTTGATTAATGAATGAGTGTCGTTCAAAACAAAGGGGGAAAAATAAATCTGGGGCGATGCGATTTGAAGAGGGAAATTCAATTTAGGTTTTCTATTTTTTTTTCAAATACGACTATTGATTTTGAATTCAAAAAGAAAGGGAAAACGAAAAAAATGAATGTGATTAAACAGAGACCGCCACTCCTTTTCCTTTTATTAAACATGTTCGTAGTTTAATTTTTTGAGGGATGCATGTAAAACCAGATAGAACACGTGTCTACAGGCTTGCTACAGTAATTTTGTGTAACGACCCGGAAATTTCGCTCCCGAAACTTCCAGATAGTTAGAAAAAAAGAAAAGAGAAAGAAGAAGAAACAGAAGCAAGTCACAGAAACCTCACATTCGCAGCAGATCAAAATATAATATAACATAAATAATGGTTTTACAAAGAAGAACATCAGTACAATTAAATTTTTATACATCAGAGTTACAACTATTTCAACAGACTAGACAGTTTAAAACAACATGTCCAAGACAACTATACTATATACAGCGGTATATGCTCCATAAGTTCCTGCCATCTAGCTTTCCTTTTGAGCTCCAAAACGTCCTTACTTGAAAATCTGTAATATTCGGTTTGACCCGAGCATTACATCAAAGTAACACCCGGGTTAGGCTGGAAACCAGCGTGAGTAAATCCAACCAACATGGAATACAAAGCATACAACTTATTTTATACCCGGGGTAACTCGTACTAATTTACAAATTCACAAATTCATTATAGACATCACTTATTTCACACTATAAATTTCTAAGTACTAAAACTTAGATTAAATGGTCTAATTCACTTAAATCATTCCATTCTAGCCTATTGATTTCACATATCAATCTATAAAGAATCGAAGTGGCTTCGGGTATTTACTCATACCCGACTCCGGTCTCTTCGAATGTAATACATCTTACCCCAAATTATTCAAATGAGACACAATTCAACTTCAAATACAAGGTGTCACCTATACACATCTATTTATCATCGATAGATAACCACATTAACTCAATTTAAACCCAACATATCATATCACATAGCATCACAAATCACATATCCGAGATATCAACCAATCTAAGACATGTAATATTATTCAATCATTCACAAGCAAGATAAATTAGTCGTACCATTTCTAATTGATTAAACAATTTAAATTAATTACTTCAATCACCCTTAATCCTACTTTATTAAAATTAAATTCATACATTAATTTCCCTTAACAGTTTAATTCATCAATTCAATTCCGATAAATCACATTAGTAATTAACTTCCCTAAATTACTTATATCCATTAAATCAACTCCTTGATTAATTACATTAATTAATCGTTTAATTACATTGAGTAGTTATCTCTTAAGTATTTCCCCTAAGAAATTATTCTTACTTCCTAATAAGTAATTTCCTTTAATCCAATTACATCCAGTAATTATCTATTTATTACTTCACTAAGCAATTACACCTCTTTAAATTACAGTAAGTAATTATGCTTAATCCAACATCAAATGATTATCTTTAATTAATTTTACCTAGTTAATTAATTAAATTCAACTATATTAACTTAACTTATTACACTGAGTAATTAATTCCTTTTAATTACTTCATTAAGTAATTATACTCAAACAACTTACAAATAATTACGAAAAATTATTTATCTTAATTAGACTTTTACTTATTAACAAATCACTTATGATAATTAAATTTTCTTAAGTTAATAAAAAAAATTAATTAGCTTTATTTATCTTCACAAATTCATTATTTTAATTGGATCAAAATCGTAATAATTTAATGACAACTCTGTATCTTTAATTTATTACATAATTATATCATTTCCTTATTAAAATAAAATAAATATTTAGAATTCAATTTGAAATTAGAGAAAAATTAAATCATCTTATTTAATTTTAAAATCCTTGAACCCCTTTTAAAATGGCTTTACATAATCATTATAAGAACCACTTATTCTACTTTTCAAAACTTATTTGTTTTATATAATTTAAACTTGTTAATCATTCGTCTTCGAAACATTTATTTCATAACTTAAAAATTTGTCTTAACTTGTTTTAAATATTTAAAAACTGGATTTCATTACAAAAAACAAGCTTAAGATAAAACCAAATCACACTTTACCAACTTGAGACCACCCTACTGCATCCCAAGTTTACCACGAAACAACCATCATCCCGTTGCTTCGAGTCGCTCCCCAGAAAAACACGAGCACAACACCTAGCCGATTTCGTCTTCCCCCAAACTTCATTGTTTCCAGATACAACGTGCACGTGGTGCACATACCCCAACGCCTCCCACCACCGGTGATCGTCGCAGCAACGTTCGACCATCACGTGAACCCACGCGACCACATTCGAGCACCCAGATCGTACGCAATCCATACAAATCAAAAACAAGCCTTCGCGCCCATACTTGAAAACCACCATGGCCAGCAAACCCCCTTTCCCAACGTCTCCGACCTCGAGATTGCCGGCCGTCATCACTGAACCTTCAACATTCTACTCAGCACCCATTCGCACCGTCGCGAACCACTACAACATCTCCATGGCCACACAAAACTCACAAACCCATCGATGAACGAAACCGACCTGAAAACCCTACTTCGCCCAAATTCGGCCACCACGGCCATTAGAAAAATACCAAAGTATTTTTCCCACCCTCGGCAATCTCCCAGCCACCTTCAGCTACAACCATGCCTCCATCCACAGTGCCAAACGATGACAGACCATCAAAATACCCAAATCGAACAACACGAAAATCCTCAAGAATTTCCAATCCAAAAATTACGAAATTCATATCAAAATTCACGATTTTCGATCATGATCACATTCATGTAATTCAAATTAGAATTAAAAGTAGTTGATTTTGACCAGAAATTTAATTTCACTGTTAATCCCCTATTTAAAATTTATCAGTTGCATTTGAAATCATGAAACTGTTTTTATGATCTTTATTATACATTTCCAAATAATTTTCATTTACATAATCAAGGCTAATATGGATCTGATAGAGATTTGGATATTTGGAAACAAAAAAATCACATACTGTAACAACAGAAAACAAGAAATCAACATATACAGTTATACTCACCTACATATATTTGCAAATCCAGAAAGTTTTCGAACTGTAGAATTCGATTCAATCCAATGTCATCACATATACTTAAGTTAAAGTAAGATTTACTATTTTTGACAAAACTATTTACTCACCTGTATAAGAAGAAGACAGAGAGGTTCATCAAAAAAATCTGGAAAAGTAATTGATCTTGGTGAATGTTCACTAATTAGTTGATTGCTGTTTGATTTGCTCTGACCCTTCCTGACTTTGATTTCTGCACCTTGTTTTACTGAGTTGAATTTTACTTGATGAAACTGAAAGTTGATTGTGCTGCAGGTTTTGATTTTTGAAAATGTATAGGCTTTGAGCTGTTATTATTTTGAAGTTGATATGCAGTTTATTGTTTTATAAATTCTGGTTTAAGGGGAGATTTATCACTGATTGTTTGGAGTTACAGGATTTTAGTTTCTTAGCTTGAAAAGAGAACAGTAAAAAGAAATGAAGAGAAGGAACAATGTTTTATATAGGCTGAATTTGAGTTATTTAAAACAAAAGAAAATCAAAAATAAAAAGTGACACATGTTTAAAATCTTTACATTTGTCATTCACTAAAGTTTATAAATCAAAATTTGTTATAATGGAAACTTAATATATATACACTTGTAATTAAGTAACTTATATTTAATTTTAAAATGTTAGCAAAAGCCCTTACTTAATTTATTTATTGTTATGTAAATGTATATATGAATTTTTTTATTGAAAATGTAACAAACAATTTATATATAAATAAAAGCCTATACATATATTTTAAATCCAAATATTTAAAATATCTATCCTTTGAATTACTTAATAAATCAAAATTCATATTCAAATTAAATTTGAAAATCTAATTTAAAATCAAGTCAACAATACATATATTTTAAACAAACCCAATTCAATTTGTAAAAAAAATTATTTATCTATAAATTCAGTGTTTCTATTAATTAATCCAATTATATTATTAATTACAATGCCCAGAAATCCCCGTTATCACATTCCTCACCCCTTAGAATCTTTTCGTCGTCGAAAAGGAAGGAAGCCAGAATTTATTAAAATGCTTATTATTAGAAAAATTATTATTTGAAACACTTTTAAAATCTGCATAATATTATAAAATAGTTTTATAAAAATACTTTTTATAACTCGATGTTTCAACCAGTCCATCCTTATTCTCATAGAAATTCGGTCATACGTTGATCAGGCGTACGACTGAAAATCTATAAGTACTTAGCCGACCCCTTTTTAACACCCAGTGAAAATACTTGTAAAATAATTTTATTGAAAATATAGAAAATATTTTGAAAAAAGAGGAAATATCTTTGGTGACAATGCTCTTGAGATCATCACCCCCATCCATGGTTGCAGTTACATCCTGGGTTACGTTTCCATCGCAGCAAAAGTCCATGTAACTGTAGGCACTACGCGCCCCTCGATTACGCCATGGAACCCACAACAGATCGCAGTTACATTCCAGGGTTACGTTGCCATCGCAGCAAAAGTCCATATAACTGTTGGCTCTCAGCGGTACACACGATTTTCGCTGTCAAAATGAAACTTCTCAACTCCTACATAGGTCGTAGTCTACCGATATAAAATCAAACGCAGACTATTGGCTCTCAGCGGCACACACGACTTTCGCTATGTTACCATAGGTCGCAGTATACCGATATAAAATCAAACATAGACTGTTGGCTCTTAGCGGCACACATGACTTTCTCTATGGTACACACAACTCATAATCCCCAGGAACTAGTTTTGTCCGGACTCCTTATAGGATCAACTTTAGAACCCCCTTTGGGGTTCATGGCAGCACCACCCGGTGGCGCTCCTGAGAAGTTCATTTCAAGGGAGCGCCTTTTTCCCCAGAGCCATCATCAAAATACTTTATACTATACACATGAAGTATCTTTCAAATCATACACCTAGTATGATCTCATACAAAGCTCCTTTACACAAAATCGATTATCCAAAATTCGATAATTCTCAAACTACGCTTTCCAAATTTCAATATTAATTTTACCCAAAAATCAAAAGCCTTCCAAATCCAAAAGTCCCCAAAACATTTTCCAAAATTCCTCATAAAATCCTTTATATATATATATATATATATATATATATATAATTTTTAAAAACTTGGATCATTTCAAACTTGCATAAACTCCTTTTATACTTCAATTATTTCCAAACATCCATTTTCTTCTGGCAATAGATTCAACAAGGGAAGATTCATCTTACATATAACAAAGATATATAATTTTGTTTATTCCAAATCAAATATTCAAATTTGATTACTCTTTCCAATATCAATTTCATTCAAATCTGTACGACGTACATATATCATTCGTACGCTATACCAATCTGATCGCTCACTCGATCACACAATTTCACTTCCGAACTAGTATCGTCCACCCGACTTTCTAGTATGGACTCCGATCTGGTTTTTCAATCAGAAACTGTCATTCTCCTTGCATTTCCATAACTATGATAGAGAACATCCAGAACCAATCAACAATTAGTATCCAGGTTCGTCGTCGAAAATCGAGTGAAAAAACCCTACTCGGATCGATACACTATCTCGAAATTCTGTGCTCGAATCTGGATCAAATTACTATGCGAATAGAATAATATACGCACATTCTACGTATTTATCTTCATTTATTATTAACTAAATCAATTTTCTTTCTATTCACATTTTCCATAATTCCCATTTGGATTGTCACTTCAATTCTTATCTCTGTTGGGTATTAAAATAAATAACAGTTGGAACTCCGACCAGTGTATATTTAGAAAATAGCTTGAAAATTTTAAAAATAGAAAATTTGTTGAAAAATAATTATTAGTTTACAAAATAGCTGTAAAATAGTTGGAAAATAGATAAATAGTTATAGAAATTTTAGATAACTGCAAAATAGTTGTAAAATAGTAATTAATTATAAAACAGTTGAAAAACAGTAATTAATTTATAAATCAGTTACAAAATAGTTAAATGACTCCAAAAGTAGTTATTAAATAAATATAAGATACTTTTGGGTTTAATAAGAAAGGTTGTATATATAATAAATAACTTGGAAAAATAGATTTGTACTAAAACAATTTATGTTGAAAAATAGTCCAAAGTCAAACTGTTCACTTTCCAAACTCCGAATCAAATTCCATTTTATTTTAATCCTGTTCAAGTTTAATTATAACTCCTAAATTATTCAAATTAGTTTAGACGAATTTCAAATCGAATTTACTTCAATTTCTATGAATTAGTCTTAATTCCCATCTGAATTTGAACTCATTAAATCTTCGATTTTATTTCAAATTAATCCTATTCAAATTTTCCATTTGAATTTGTATACTTATCTATCTTCAATTCTAATTAATTCAAACAAAATTTAATTTGAACTAATGAAATCTAAATCTCAACTTTAACCCATCTCGAATTATATAAATTCGAGCTAAATTCTTAAATGTTGATTTAATCCTTTAAATTAAATCAACTTATCTCTTTAAACCGTTTAATCCTGAATCCAAAATCCATTATAGACTTATTTCAAAATTCAAACAATATTTCAAATCTCTTTTAAACAACTAAATCTTGAAATTCAATTTATCACCAAACTTAAATTTTTTATAACCTAACCTTTGATGTTTTACCTTAAACATTTCAGTCTTAAGTCCAAAATGATTCCATACATTAATTCACTACATACTAGCAGTTCTTACATTACATACATTTATCCAAAATAAGAGTCATACAAAAGTCATAAATCTAGATGTCTTCCAATTACCTAGAGGTTTGGAAAGAACAGAGCCCTAATACTCCTACAAGTATCCTTCCTATGGACTTCCTTCCAAAGGGAAAAGCCCGAACATACACTTCTCAACAGGGTGTCCCCACTTATAACATTTACCACAAAATGTTTCTACCCTGTCATCAATCTGGATAACCTTCACGCCTCCAACAGTATGTTCTACAGCCTTACTCCTCTTCTGCCTCTTGGAACAATTCCTAGCAATGTGTCATGTCTTCTTACAATGATAGCAGATAGTCGACTCATTGACCGGTTCCACAGGTTTACGCTTCGCCTTTCTCACTTTAGAGCAATGATTTAGAAAATGTCCTTTCTTATGACACTTAAAGGACAAGATCTCAAAGCGAAACCGACGGAATGTACCCTTCAATTCCTCCCTTGTTTTACTACACTTGGCTGCGTAATGTCCCTTACTGAAACATTTGTAGCAGGTGACATTATCATAAGGTCCTGGTTCAGCCTTTTCCTTAACCTGTTTCTCATACTCTTGAATTCCTTCTTCTCGATCCCTAAATGCAGCTGCTCTTTGCTCTCTGCGCCTAACCTTCCATTCTTCACTCTTAGTCATCTCTCTCAAGGATTGAATTCTAGAGGAGCTTCTTAACCTATAAATTAGACTTAATTAGATTACTAAGTTATACCTTATGTTTTAACATCTTTGGTTTTTAATTTCAAATAAAGTTTCAAACAACTTCTTATTTCGAAATCAGATTACTTTTTAGAACCATTCTGAATAATATTATTTATCATTCCCTTCAACAATTTGAATTCAAACTTAATTCTAATGTTCCTGATATGAATGGTACATTCTATTCAACTCCTACTCGGATACATATATTTACCACTTAAATTCTTATAGGTTTCCCACTTAAAATTTAAATTGTTTACAACCAATTTGCGACGACTCCGTCCAATTTAAATGGTTTACAACACAATTACTTTTATTCAATTCATTTTTTTAAGCCAAAACAAACTCATATTCACTTAAATTGATTTTAAAATCAATATATTGGCTTCTATTAATTCATAATATTTCATTCTAAATCAATTTAATTTTAATTTGGTTATATTTCGGTTACCACTTAATTTAATCCCAATTCAAGATTTCAATTTGGTTGTATTGTATTACTTCTTAATTTAATTCCAATAATTCAACAATCAATTAACTCAATACTAGAAAAAATATTGCTTTATATATTAAAATATAATCTTATATAAAATCATTTAGAATCTTTATATAATAAAATAACAAGTATGCTCACTCATATATATATACACTCAACTCATTCTAGGGTACTATTGACCCTATCCTTAATGAGTACACCCACCAGAGCCAAGGTTCTTGCTTAACCTTCAGCTCTGATACCAACTGTAACGACCCAGAAATTTCGATCCCGAAACTTCCAGATAGTTAGAAAAAAAAAAGAAATGAGAAAGAAGAAGAAACAGAAGCAAGTCACAGAAACCTCACATTCGCAGTGGATCAAAATATAATGTAACAAAAATAATGGTTTTACAAAGAAGAACATCATCAGTACAATTATATTTTTATACATCAGAGTTACAACCATTTCAACACACTGGACAGTTTAAAACAACATGTCCAAGACAACTATACTATATACAGCGGTATATGCTCCATACGTTCCTGCCATCTAGCTTGCCTTTTGAGCTCCAAAACGTCCTTACCTGAAAATCTGTAATACTCGGTCTGACCCGAGCATTACATCAAAGTAACACCCGGGTCAGCCTAGAAACCAGCGTGAGTAAACCCAACCAACATGGAATACAAAGCATACAACTTTTTTGATACCTGGGGTAACTCTTACTAATTTACAAATTCACAAATTTGTTATAGACATCACTTATTTCACACTTCAAATTTCTACGTACCAAAACTTAGATTAAATGGTCTAATTCACTTAAATCATTCCATTCCAGCCAATTGATTTCACATATCAATCTATAAAGAATCAAAGTGGCTTCGGGTATTTACTCATACCCAACTCCGGTCTCTTCGAATGTAATACATCTTACCCCAAATTATTCAAATGAGACACAATTCAACTTCAAATACAAGGTGTCACCTATACACATCTATTTATCATCGATAGATAACCGCATTAACTCAATTTAAACCCAACATATCATATCACATAGCATCACAAATCACATATCCGAGATATCAACCAATCTAAGACATGCAATATTATTCAATCATTCATAAGCAAGATAAATTAGTCGTACCATTTCTAATTGATTAAACAATTTAAATTAATTACTTCAATCACCCTTAATCCTGCTTTATAAAAATTAAATTCATACATTAATTTCCCTCAACAGTTTAATTCATCAATTCGATTCCGATAAATCACATTAGTAATTAACTTCCCTTAATTACTTATATCCATTAAATCAACTCCTTGATTAATTACATTAATTAATCTTTTAATTACATTGAGTAATTATCTCTTAAGTATTTCCCCTAAGTAATTATTCTTTAATTACTTCCTAATAAATAATTTCCTTTAATCCAATTACAACCCGTAATTATCCATTTATTGCTACACTAAGTAATTACACCTCTTTAAATTACAGTAAGTAATTATGCTTAATCCAACATCAAATGATTATCTTTAATTAATTTTACCTAGTTAATTAATTAATTAATTAAAGTCAACCATATTAACTTAACTTATTACACTGAGTAATTAATTCCTTTTAATTACTTCATTAAGTAATTATACTTAAACAATTTTACAAATAATTACGAAAAATTATTTATCTTAATTAGACTTTTACTTATTAACAAATCACTTATGTTAATTAACTGTTCTTAAGTTAATAACAAAAATTAATTAGCTTTATTTATCTTCACAAATTCATTATTAAATAGATCAAAATCTTAATAATTTAATGACAACTCTCTATCTTTAATTTATTACATAATTATATCATTTCCTTATTAAAATAAAACAAATATTTAGAATTCAATTTGAAATTAAAGACAATTTAAATCATCTTATTTAACTTTAAAATCCTTGAACCCCTTTTAAAATGGCTTTACATAATCATTATAAGAACCACTTATTCTACTTTTCAAAACTTATCAATTTTATATAATTTAAACTTGTTAATCATTCGTCTTCAAAACATTTATTTCATAACTTAAAAATTTGTCTTAACTTGTTTTAAATATTTAAAAACTGGATTTCATTACAAAAAACTAGCTTAAGATAAAACCAAATCACACTTTACCAACTCGAGACCACCCTAATATATCCCAAGTTTATCACGAAACAACCATCATCCCGTTGCTTTGAGTCGCTCCCCGGAAAAACACAAGCACAACACCTAGCCGATTTCGTCTTCCCCCAAACTTCATTGTTTCCAAATACAACATGCACGTGGTGCACGTACCCCAACGCCTCCCACCACCGGTGATCGTTGCAGCAACGTTCGACCATCATGTGAACCCATGCGACCACATTCGAGCAACCAGATCGTATGTAATCCATACAAATCAAAAACGAGCCTTTGCGCCCACACTTGAAAACCACCATGGCCAGGAAACCCCTCCTTCCCAACGTCTCCGACCTCGAGATCGCCGACCGTCATCACTGAAGCTTCGACATTCTACCCAGCACCCATTCGCATCGTCGCGAACCACTCCGACATCTCCATGGCCACACAAAACTCACAAACCCATCGATGAACGAAACCGATCTGAAAAACCTACTTCGCCTAAATTTGGCCACCACAGCCATTAGTAAAATGCCAAAGTATTTTTCCCACCCTCGGCAATCTCCCAGCCACCTTCAGCTACAACCGTGCCTCCATCCACTGTGCCAAACGACGGCAGACCATCAAAATACCCAGATCGAACAACATGAAAATCCTTAAGAATTTCCCGTCTAAAAATTACGAAATGCATATCAAAATTCAAGATTTTCGATCATGATCACATTCCTGTAATTCAAATTAGAATTAAAAGTAGTTGATTTTAACCAGAAATTTAATTTCACTATTAATCCCCTATTTAAAATTTATCAGTTGCATTTGAAATCACGAAACTGTTTTTATGATCTTTATTATACATTTCCAAATAATTCTCATTTACATAATCAAGGTTAATACGGATCTGATAGATATTTGGATCTTTGGAAACAAAAAAAATCACATACTATAACAACAAAAAACAAGAAATCAACATATACAGTCATACTCACCTACATATATTTACAAATCCAGAAAGTTTTCGAACTGTAGAATTCGATTCAATCCAATTTCATTACATATACTTAAGTTAAAGTAAGATTTACTATTTTTGACAAAAATATTACCCACCTTTATAAGAAGAAGACATAGAGGTTGATCAAAAAAATCTGGAAAGTAATTGATCTTGGATCTATATGAATGTTCACTAATTAGTTGATTATTGTTTGATTTTCTCTGACCCTTCCTGACTTTGATTTCCGCACCTTGTTTTACTGAGTTGAATTTTACTTGATGAAACTAAAATTTGATTGTGCTGTAGGTTTTGATTTTTGAAAATGTACAGGCTTTGAGCTGTTATTATTTTGAAGTTGATATGCAGCTTATTGTTCTATAAATTTTGGTTTGAGGGGAGATTTATCACTGATTGTTTGGAGTTATAGATTTTAGTTTCTTAGCTTGAAAAGAGAACAGTAAAAAGAAATGAAGAGAAGGAACAATGTTTTATATAGGCTGAATTTGAGTTATTTAAAATAAAAGAAAATCAAAAATAAAAAGTGACACATGTTTAAAACCTTTACATTTGTCATTCACTAAAGTTTATAAATCAACATTTGTTATAATGGAAACTTAATATATATACACTTGTAATTAAGTAACTTATATTTAATTTTAATATGTTAGCAAAAGCCCTTAATTTATTTATTGTTATGCAAATGTATATATGAATTTCTTTTTATTGAAAATGTAACAAACAATTTATATATAAATAAAAGCTTATACATATATTTTAAATCCAAATATTTTAAATATCTATCCTTTGAATTACTTAATAAATCCAAATTCATATTCAAATTAAACTTGAAAATCTAATTCAAAAATCAAGTCAACAATACATATATTTTAAACAAACCCAATTCAATTTGTAAAAAAAAAATTATTTATCTATAAATTCAGTGTTTCTATTAATTAATCCAATTATATTATTAATTACAATGCCCAAAAATCCTGGTTATCACATTTTGAAAAAGAAAAGTTGATATGAGTTGAAACTTTGACCAGTTTAAATAAAATATATTTTATATTGAAATCCAAATTTACATTTACATTGTATTGAATTCACAACTCCAAATTTTGAACTCCTATCGAGACATGCTGCCAAACATTTATAATGTTAAACCCCTATTCCGAACACAATGAAAAAGGTTTTGAGGCCAAATTCGATCATACAGAGAAGATAGTTTTTTGGGCCAGTTATAATATTAAATTTCGATATAAATTTTAAACGCGTTTACCTATTGTACGGCCAGACGATCACTCCGAACATTACAAAAATGGAAATTCGATAATAATACAATATTACGGATCCAATGGAACAAGTTTTTCAAATTCTGAGACTGTTCCACGGAAGGCTATTTTTAAATATCTACTTAAACGGTATAAATTCAAAACCGAACAAACCATCTTTAAATTTAAATTTAAAAGTTCTATTATCTTCAGTATTGTTAATATAAATTTTCTAAGCCTTCAAATTAATTTTAACCAGCCTGTAACTCCATATTCAAAAAAATTCCCTATTTCCAATTATTAAATTCAATATTTAAATTATCCAATAAGTAGCGATATTTGAAATTCAAGTCAGAAACTAACTTTTAAATATTTAAAATCAATTAAATATTTCAATTTCAAATATCCAGAAATTCTGGGTCGTCACAGATGATACTGCAATTATCACCAAAATTATTTTCCAGCGACCGATGTGAGTTTAATGCTTTTACTTCTTTTAAAACATTTTCAAATACTTTTGACTCTAAATCCCACCTAATTTTATTCACAATTCAAATATTTCCGAAATAATATCAACATTATTCCTCCAAAACCTTTGAAAAATCATTTTCAAACTCAAAGGAATTTAAATTTTTCGAATTTTCAAATCTCAAATCCTTTCAATCCATATTCAAATATTACTCTGGAATTTTACACCATTTCAATTATAAATCACCTTTATAAATTCATATTTTAAATTCCATTCTACTATTGAATTTATTTCTTTACCCTTTGGTTATTATCTTAATTTCATATTCAATTTCCTATTTTAATTTTCTACAAAAAAAGATAATATTTTAATATTATCACTTCCTAACAACCAAGCAACCATATACTATAATAATTTACAAAGATTATTTCTTTGATATACAAAAATAATTGGGCAAAATTATTTCATTTACCTACTTTTTAAAAACAATACTGCGTCGGTTTGCCTGGTTTAAGAGTTTAGAAATCCCTATTGATATAGTTAGCCAGACTGCACCGACCAGAATTTATAAACATTCAACCGATAAGTCGATACAATAGAAAACCATTTTTTATATTCACTAACAAATACGTGCTCATATCTATTAATACACTCAAACTCATTCTAGAGTACTACGGACTCTATTTTTAATGAGTAATCCCTATTAGAGCCAAGGTTCCGCCTAGCCTTAAGCTACGATACCACAATGTAACGACCCGATTTTTCGATGCCCGAAAATCGACTTCAATACGTCTACCGTATCGAATGTCAAACAATTGAATGCCGAAAAACGGACTGTTAGGGTTAAAAAAGAAGGAGGTAGAAGAAGAAATAGAAACAATATCAAAATCTCACCATCATAGCGGAACAATATAAAATAGATATATGACTAATCTTTAAACAAAGAACTATATCTATTTATACATTACATCATCAGAGTACAACAAAATTTATAGCACACAACTGGACAGTTATCATATCCTGTCCTCGCAAATCTGACTATACAGTTAATCATGCATAGCGGAATATTTATCAAATACGTGTGATACGTCTCGCCATTCAGCTCGTCTCCTGAGCTCCCCAGCATCCTTTCCTGTATCTATAATAATCGGTCTGACCCGAGCATTATGGCGAAATAACACCCGAGTCAGTCTGGAAAACCAGAGTGAGAAAACACACACAATTAGATTATTAAAGTTTCCAAAATCCTTTAAAATCAAAGGTATCTCGTAAGACCATGCGACAAATAAACATGCCGGTCATTTACCTTACGATAACCAAAACATTTTATCAAATTCATCTGATATTATAATAGTGTCTATAGAAAGTAAAATGGAATCTAGCTGAAATGCTTGCATCTCACATTCCAACAATAGTTAGGCACAATCAAAACCGTACAAGCGCTTGATGGAGATTGGATTACATACAATGGCAGAGCTACTGGGGTACCGTCCGTCACAGTATGTGGTCTAAATCACCGTACCGAGTATCCACCTTGATCCCCTACATCACAAGACCGGAGCTACCCCTTAATGGATAGTCTAAATAAGATCTTCGGTTGAGATCACCAACCTCCCACACAGCCGAATAAAAGGGACATTTAGACAGGGGTGACCTAACCCTAATTGGTTGCTCGCCACTTAGCCTTGTATGCACCTCCCCTATTTTAGCCATTCCCGGTTGATGAGGCTCGAGGTTAAGCGTTACCATTTTATCACACATTCACTTAGAATGCTTGTCGTCCTCCTAACGATGTTCTGATAGCATTCGTCCATACCAGCCCATTTCAGGTCCAAATGGAACTTAAGGCACTACTCCTCCTACATCTTTGGAATCACCCTCAGGATTAGTAGCGATTAGCCCTAGCACTTCACTGCTCCATCTTCGACTCCCAGCTCTTGTCTTCCTCATGAAAACGTTCAAATCGGATCAAAGTGGTTTTCGAAAAATTAATCCTAATCCCAGTCTCTTCGTAACGACCAGCACATTGGCCAATATTGATAGTCGGTTATTTAACTATCATATAACATCCACAAATAACCATCAGATTTAAATAATGTTCCAAATTATTCATTTCAAAATATCTTTGTAAACTATTTTTCTGCACTTCAACTCTTTGAAAATAGTTTTCAAATCACTTTTCTCTCGTGGAATAAATTTCCAAATATTGTTTATTTCCACTAAAATTCATCAAGTCTTATTACTCAGATTTTAAAATAATTTAAATCACTTCATCTAAAATATATACTTTAAAACATTTAATATAAAAACTACATAAAACACTTTATTTGGAATACTAGTTATGAAACTTTAAAATAACTTCTCATGTAAAACTTAAGCCAAAACTAATTTTAAAATAAAAGTTATTCTATAACGTATAAATATTAAATAATTATCTTTAATACTTGATAAACTTTTAAAATAATTTACTTATATAATTAGCTTAATAAATATTTACTTTTTAAAAATTTTAAAAACTAATAATAATTTCTTGTTAAACATTTTAAAACCACTTTACAACCTCTAACTCATACATGGAAATCTTTCTTGAAAATATACTTGGCTTTCAGGAAAAATACATTTCCTTTCCATATCTTTTGAAAATAAACCACTATTTATTTTTAAAACAAATTACCCATTTCTTTATAAATTCCCATCTTGAATTTATACTTCCAAATTATCCTCTGATAAATATTTTCACTTAACTTATAAACCCCGTTTATAAATTTCATAATCTCATTCTTCTTTAATCCTAGTTTCAAACACTTAATCAGTTTTCAAATCGACTTCAGAACTAACTCCATTTTAAAATAAATTCCTTTACTTACCCAAATTTATTTTAAAACTCCTTTAGTTCCATATTTACTTCTATATTTATGATTTAAAATCTTATTTTAAACTGAAATATTTACTTCATACTTATTCAAAATCCTACCCTTTTATTTCTTCCCAAAAATTGTAAATCTTAATTTTGAAAATTAAATTCTTTGAATTTTTAGAAAATATCACTTAAGTGTCCAAATTTCTTTTATTTTTATTTATTTAAACTCTCTATCTTTATGTCCATACTCAGAATTTGTTTAATAGAATTTAAAAATCAAACTTTTATATTTTCCTAATTCAATCTTTAATTTATCCAAATTCACTATATTATTTTACTTAAAAATTTCCCATTTAATTTCCTTTGGAAATCCAAGCTTTATACATTTTTTTCGTTTTCTCAAATGCCAATATGTATTCAACCAAGCCATAGCATTCAATAATTTCAATTCTTAATATAAACAATATAATTATCACAGATTATCACATAAATCACATTGTTGAATATAAAATGATTTCAACGTATTGAGGAATCCAGTTGGATCATTCCAACCCGTTTTCCTACACCCACTAATGTTAGCGCAATATAAAATACCAACTCCACTTTGAGGTAGAATGTCGCGGTATGTGGGGTCAACCGCTATTATGTAGGGCTCGTAGGGTCTCATCCACTATTATGCACGGCGTGTAGGTTCTCATCCGCTATATAATGCGGGAAATCAATCACTCCAATATACATACACACACACACACACTATTATATAATATCATATCTAGTCAATTCAATCATTCAATTAATATTTTAAAATTAACTATTTAAATTTGGATGGGATTCCAAAAGAGTGAGATTAACTCCCCTTTGCTTTTTAATTTGCAATCTAATCCATCTCGACCTGTTTCCCCATGATTTTAACCGTGTATAAAAAATTCCCAATTTTAGTACTATTTGAATTAATCAAACAATTAATCGCCATTTACTTAATTATTTTTAATTAAATTCCTTTGAAATTATTTTTAGCAACTTAAAATAACCAAATTTATCTTACTGTAAGTTTCTGATAATTCACATAATAGGAACAAATTAAATTAAAGTTTTCACTAACATTAAATCAAAACATTGAATTAAATCGAAACTGTAAATTCTTTATTGTTAATCCCTTCTTCTTTTTCTTGTTGGTTTAAACTAAAAATAAATTTAAACAAATTTCCTAACTTATAATTAAGTCGACATATAATCTTAATCACCTTACTATAATTATTGTGTGTGTGTGTATTCTTTCCAGTTTTAAACAGATTATCATAAAATCCAAAATTCAAACCACAGTATCATTCTTTGGCAATCCTTGAATCCCAGTATTCAATGCCGATGCCATGCATTTAGCATCCCAATGTAGACGTCCCTTCTTTTGACATTCCAATATCGACAACTCAGCAGCAAAAGCCACAGCCTCGATATGAGTGCTTATCCAATCCAGATTCACAAACCCTGATACATAACCCTCCAAAATCAAAATCGTCAGAAACAATGAAGGTGAGACCAGCCAACTAAAGCTTAGCAGCTGGGTGCGGCGGTTGTGGCTAAGGAAGAATCCTGAATGGATCAACAAAAGATTCGAGATCAGTGGTCAGGATCATATCCTGATTCGACCTCTTCCGCCATCGTCGAGCTACGGCAACGACCCCGATAATACTGGCAAAGGAGATGGCGACAGCAATCAGGATCTTTATATTGGAATTGTTTGGAGGCGAAAGTTTCATTATGATTAGTATTTCCGCCTATGGAATTTAGGGCATTTCTTGGGAAACAATCTACCTATGGTTTTCATTTTTATCGACTTGAGTTTCTTTTTTATTTATTTTCGCGAATTATCATTTGAGAAAAAGTATTGTATGCGATAAGTTTTTTTTAAAAGTGATGCTTGATGTGCCAGGGAGAACACGTGTTCCCATTGTAGACAAGTTTTGGGATGAGGTCTACAGAAAATTAAAGGAAGAAAACATATATGTTATATTTAAATTAAATATAAATTTTAAATCGTTTCAAATTACGCAACTCAAAATCTTGACCTCCTATCAAGGTATGCCGCCAGGCGCTCATAATGTTATACGCCTATTTTGAATGCAATGGAAAAGGTTCCAAGTCTTAACTCGATCGTATGGAGAAGATAGCTTTTGGACCCAGCTATTATTTTAAATTTAGAGATAGATTTCAGCGCGTTTCTACATCGTACGATCACACAAAAACTCCAAACACAACGAAAATTTGAAATGCAATAGTAATACACTATTATGGATCCAATGGAACTGGTTTTGTCGAATTCCGAGATTGTGCCTCGGAGGGCTATTTTTAAATATCAATTTAAACGATATAATTTTAAAAATTGAAGAAAACACCTCCAAATTCAAATTTAAAACTTCTATTATCTCCGGTATTATAAATATAAATTTTCCATGCCTTTGAAATACTTTTAACAAGCTTAAAACCAAGATTCACAATTTTAACCAATTTCCAATTATTACATTCAATAATTTAACTGCCAAATAAACAGTGATATTTAAAATTCACGTTAAACTAACTTTCATATTTAAAATCAATCGAATATTTTAATTTCAAATATCTAGAAATTCCGGGTCATCACAATTCAATTCAATTTCAATTTCAGTTTCCATTCAAATTAATTTTGATTTCAATTCAAATTAATTTCAATTTCAATTACATTAATTCGATTCATATAGTTCTAGTTCAAGTTCAATTCAATTCTTAATCTTAAACCATTTCAGTCTATATAAAGTTCGAGTTCAATTTTAGAATATCGAGTTAAATCACTTAAATCAAATTTAACTTAAATGTTCGAATTTAGATTCAAATCTTCAAAATAATTCAATTTTGATATTCCAATTCAATTTTATTTTCATAAAACAAAAATATTTGAATAAGTTCAATCCAAGAATTTAAAATCATTTAATTTAACCAATCCGCTATCTTTATATAATTTTCTATCTTATACCCTAGTGATCAGTTATTTCAATTTTAGTTTCACGGAAGGATGTACATCATTTCAATCCAAATCAATGTTTCATAGGTATATATCATTTCAACCTATTTCTTAATTTATTCGAGGTAATTCAAATAATAGTTTTTGATACTGTCAAATAATTTATAGGGTGATAACAGGAATATATAACATAAATAAACATCTAATCTTCCAAAATATCAACCAATAGGCATCCATCACAATCAACATTCAAAACAGCCAATATAACACAATGGTTAACTGTTATCAATAATCAGGAGTTTAACTAGAAATTTAATTCCAATTTCAAAATTAATTGTCAATTTAAATTCTTATCTGCTTAATTCATATATCATTTAAATGTCAATTAAATTACCAAACAACAGTCAATAAAACTAAATTGCTTCATAATTTCAATTTTACTAACATAAAATATTTTAACACTTCGCGAGCGTTACCTTTATTTGAAGTTGAAATTTTTTAGCTTCAAATTGTGACGACCCATCTTTCTCTCCCCAAAAAGATGCATCATCATTAAGAAAGAAAGGGATAGAAAAGAGAAAGATAGAGAAGAAAGAAAAGAGACAACATCAGAATATCAACATCGGAAAAAATAAATTATATTAATCACATAAGTAATCACATATATACAACATCAATCAGAGTTACACAACTAATACATCACATACTAGACAGTTATAAACTCCTGTCTAGTTACTACAACTCAATACAACATAAACATTTGACTCAGAAAACACACAGCAGAACACTATATATATATCTACAATCGCTGAAGCCTCCTGCTCCGTTGCTCCTTCAGAATTCGTCAAAAGCTAACCTGAATCCCTTGTCTACTCGTAAAAATTTGAGTACCCAAGAGTTTAAGAAGAACATAAGATAAACTCTGAGTTAGACATGGGTCTGGTGTGAGTAACAGGTTAAGGTTGCTTAATTTTTTGAAAACCTTTGAAAATAAAAGGTATCACGTAAGACTTTCCACACATAAACATGGATAAGTTTTTACCTTACGCTAACCAAAATATTCGATAGGAAATTCAGTGATATTATAATAGGGTCTAGGGTTTTCAAATAAATAAGAAATAGCTGAAATTGTTACATTCATTAAATTCCATCTACTAGCCACAAAGTGGGTAATATAATCAAAACCGTAAGGGCACGTAAGAAGAATGGGTTTCCATCAATGGCAGGGCTACTGGGGTACCGCCCGTCACAGTACGTGGCCTAGATCACCGTACAGAGGATCCACCCTTAATCCCCTACAACACAAGGCCAGAACCAACCCTTACTGGATAGTCTCGAACAAGACAACCCAGGCAGTTGTTGTAATCAAGTGCCCTACACAGCCAAATATAAAGGGACTTCTAGACAAGGGAAGATCTTGTCCTACTTGGGTGCTATCCACTTAGCGTTGCTGCACCTCCCCTGTTTTAGCCATTCCCGGTTGATGAGGCTTGAGGCTACGATTACCTTTAGAGAACACGTCTCTTAGAATGCTCATCGCTCACCCGACGATGTTTTGAAAGCATTCAATCAATACAAGTTCGTTCCAGGTTCGAACGAAACCGAAGGTATTATCTCGTTACACTCCTTTTGGAATCACCTTCAGAGTTAACGACGATAATCCTTGCACTCTGAATCTTCATCTTAACTTGATATTCACGACCTATCGTCAATTTGGATCGATGTGGTTTTTGGATATCCAAATCTGGAAACCGGATCCTGGTCTCATCGAAATCCAAAAGGCCATCTTTTAGGTCCAAGTTGTTTTAAAGTTAAAACAATTCAGTTCATTATCTACATCTACACAGATAGATAATTAACAATATCAGAACTAGATAATCCACATTATCATCGCAAACAGATAATCCACATTGTCATCACAAATCGATAATCCACATTATCATCACAATTCAACCATAGCACCCAATATCACATAGCATCACTTATCTCATATCCGAGATCTCAAATCATTCAAGGCAATCAATATCATTTAACATCCATAAGCAATGTTTTATTAATCAACATCTATAATTAATTTAAAATGAATTAAATTAATTACTTCGTCTCTAATTAATTTAAAATAAAATAAATTAATTACTTTCATCACATATATCTTGCTTACATAACCATTAATCAATTACAAATCAATTAATTAATCATCCTCTAATTATTCTTTTTAATTAATCATCCTTGATTAATTACTCGCTAATTACTTTTTAAGTAATTAGCCTTAACTAATTTCACAAATTAATTATCCTTAACCATTTATAGTAATTAACCTTTAATTACTTCATTCATTAATTAACTATAATTAATTACATTAATCCTTAATTAATTACATTAATTAATTACTTCATTGATTAATTATTCCTTAATTAATTAACCCTTAATTACCTCATTGATTATAATAATTAATGATCCTCTATTTTAATTAATTATTATATTTAAATTAATTACAATTTAAAATTAATCTTAAATTAATTATTCATTAATCAATCTTGATTAATCACATTCAGTAATTAATTACCCTTAATTAATTACATTTTTCTTAATTATCTTCAAATAACTTTATTAATCAATTCTTAAATTAATTACACTAAGTAATTAATTATTAATTACTTTCACTAAGTAATTATCCTTCATATTAACTACACAAAGTAATTAATCCCAAATCTCTTTCATTAATTAATTATCATTCAATTAATTACACAAAGTAATTAACCCAACTACTTCCATATTTCAATTAATTACATCGAGTAATTACCCATCTTAATTACTTCACTAAGTAATTATTCTTCATTAATTACATTAAGTAATTATGCTTAACAAATCATCCAGTGATTACCTTAAATTAATTAAACATAATTAATTAACTTAAACTAATCACATTACTTTAATTAATTGCATCGAGTAATTAATTCCTTTAATTACTTTCATTAAGTAATTATAAACAATTCCATAAATGATTAGCCTTAATTAATTAATATAATTAATTATTAAAATTAATCACATTAATTAATTATTTAATAATTCCAAGTTAATCATCTTCATTAACTACTAACAATTCTTTAATTACTTTCCTTAAGTAATTAAACTTAGATTAATCATTACAAATTAATTAATCTTTAATAACCAATTAATTAATCTCTAATTCTTTAATTAACTAAGTGCTTAACTGTAACTTAATTAATCTTTATATACTTAATTAATTAATTTCTAATCATTAATTAAAAATCTAATCTTACCTAATTAATGATCCTTAATTACAATTTAATTTATCCTTTAATTAATCACTTAAACTTTAATTAATTAATTTAATCCCTTAATTACTAAATTAATTAATCCAAATCATTAATAAATTCAATTAATTAATCATTCTTTAATTACTTTAATAATTTAATTTATTCCAAATCATTAAATCCTAACTATCTTTAAGATAAAACATTATTCTTATTGATGACTTAATTATCTTTTACAAATACATTTAAAACATTTTACTTTTGAATTTACTTTTAAATTCCATTTCAAATTAAGATTTAAATTAAATACAAATTTATCTTTAACAAAATTTAAAAACAATTTAAAAACCTTTTAAATCACATGTTAAAGAATACTTTCCTTAAAGAAATTTAAAAGAATTTAAACCAAATTATTTTTAAATTCAATCATTTTAAAATATACTTTAACATTTAAAGTTGTTAAAACATTTAAATTTTATAAAACTTTACTTTTTTCAAAACTAGGACATAAATTTAGATTTTAATCCATACTTAAAACTGATTAAAACTGTTAAATCTTTGGTTTCAAATTTTAAAATCAAATATAAAAATTTTAAAAGCAGACAGGTTTTTAAAACCTGTAATCCACCTACTTACTCGAGCCCAAAAACTGAAAACCCGAGCCAAATCTCCCTTTACTTCGAGAAATTCATGAACCAACTCGAGTAAATGCTCAAGTACCTCATCACTTCAAATCAAAACTTGTCCAAAATTTGCGCCGTGCACATGCATCGGAGGTTTCACCACCTCCGACCATCCATGACGATCCCCACATGTCGAGACCATCTCTAGTTCAAACTACGACCGTCAGAACTTCACAATCAACTCGAAATCAAAATCAAGCATAAAAGCCCAAAAATGGAACAATTAATGAAACCTGGAATCATCTCGTACTTGAGTCTCCGACCATCGGATCATATGAAAATCCAGAAACACCTTCGCCAACACCCAAACATCCAATACCCAAAATATGGTGGCACTCGATCCACTAGAGACGTCGCCCCGATCAAAAATGTCCAACCTGTCCAAACTAGGGTTACAGACTTCAAAGATCAACCACCATAGCCACCGTCCCTTGATCGCCTTCCTGATATTTTTCCTTTACTCTTTGGTCATCCCACTACCATCACTGAAGATTACAACCTTCCAGACCATCGAGATCATCACAACTTCCATAAAACACCATTTCTAGTCAAACCAGAACTGCTCCTTCAACATTAATCTAAAAAGTATGATTATAATTTTAAAAATCATGATTTTGAATAAGCTTTCCGATTATATACTTTGATCGGTGAATTAATATGTTTGAAATTTAACATCAATCAAGCTTGCAATGTTCTACTGAGTTTTCCACAGCTAATTTAATTTTAATTCATTTAAATCAAATTTTAAACTTTACTTCTTGATCAAATAAACAGATTTTATTTAGAACTTAAGTCCTGACAATAATTGGTTCAAGAGTATCAATTTTGATCATAAAACTTGAGCATGAAACTGTAAACAGAGATACACAAATACAACAGTAATGCACTCATAAAAACATCCAGATAAATCACTTATAAAATCACACAGAACATTCTTATTTCTAGAGAATTAACATGCAACCAGATTAAAGGATACTTAAGCATTTTTTTTAGAAAAGAATGTTACTCACAGTTTTGGAAATGAAGAACAGAGCCTCCTTTATTTTGAAAACTGGAATGCTAACATGAATTGCTTCCTTGTTTTGATTTAAAAGCTTAAGTTGCTTGAATTTGTCTTTGATTTTAGAACTGCATGCTTACTTCCAGGTTGAAAAGAAAATGCTCAAGCTATTGATTTAAAACTGCTGAAGAATGCTAAAAAATTTTTTGATTAAAATGAAGATAAAAAAGAAAATAAAAGAGGAGGAAGCAATGTTTATATAAGTTTATTTTATGATTTAACGAAATAAAAGAAAATTTTAAAATCATCAAGAGCACTTGTTCAAAATCTTAACACTTGTCAAACTCATTTGTTTATTAAATTATACATGTTATCTTAGTTACTTAATATATTAACACATGTCTTATGTATTATTTTATTATTTTAAATATAAAATAAAAAGATTTACTTAATTTATTATTTTACAAATACTTATTTATATATATAGATAAATTTAAAGAAATAAAACCAATTATATTCATAAATAAAGGCTTATATAAATATTTTAAAATCCAAAATATTTTAAATAACTATCTTTTGAATTTCAAAATTTAAAATTCAAATTCAAATTAAAGTCTAAAATCCTATTTACAAATCAAATTATATATATACATATATAACTGAACATTTTAAATTTTGAAAGCAACAAATTCTATTATCTTTAAAACCGATCTATATATATACATTTATTAATGTCATTTGAAAATAACACATTTATCAATTTGAAATAATTTATAAAAGAGATTACCTTATTATTAATAAATTACTTATATTACTTAAATGAATTAATGTATCATATGCTATATTGTATTTTAAACTTTCATATCTAATTACAAATCATATTTATTAAGCAATATTTAAAAAGAAAAAGAAACAAACCTTTTGTTAATTTTATTTAAATTTAAACTTAAGCTTGAAAATATATTTTAAACAATTAACAATTACCTTAAATAATTTGAAACAATATAGTTATTTATTTAAATAGTTTTAAAAGTTTTATGTTAAATTAATCAGGATTTCCAAATTGCCAAATATATTTAGAATTTGAAAACAAGATTTTATTTATTAAATTTCAAACCAAAGATTTCTATTTACAATATATACATTATAAATAGAAAATATTTTATTAGCTTTTAGAAGATAAAATTTATCAATTCAAATATTTATTTGCTTTTAAAAGAATAATTTTTCCAATTTAAATTACAATTATAAAAGACAATTATCAAATCAATTTAATTTTTAATACAGATTATTAAATTGATATTGCTTAACATTCCGGATCATCACACAAATAAATTACAATTTCACTCCATGTCGAAGCCATCGTCGATACGATCGCAATGCGACTTGTTTCACTCGACTCTGACCTCGTACGTACAAGACGCCGATTAATGAACATCTGAGATTAATTAAAATTAATCAATGAAACTAATTAACAGTTTAAAACATAATCTTATCTTTCTCACGCGCATTTAGTCGCCCCCTTCGTTCTTCTTTCCAGTTGCGATTCTCGTAAACGTGTGATCGCTCTAACGCTCCACCAGTCGTGACGTCTATGCCGCTGCCGCCGATCTCGCCTCCCCTATTACCGCATTCACCTGAGCACGCGTAGATCAAATCCCCAAAACCTTACAGTCGAACGTGAGAAAATCCTGGCAATTTCATAAGATTTCAACACGATCTGACCATTGGATGCGTAGAGCCCATCGAGCTCTACATTTTTGCTTCTGGAGTCGTGTGAATTCGTTGAGTGGATTGAGAGAAAATGAGTAAAGAAGATCGGCGATTTTCATCCACTAAAAATCACTCAAAAAGGGCTATGCTTATTATCTCCACGGTTTTGAGAAATGAGATAATGGATGGCATATTATATCAATTTCTAACACGATTCACACATAAATTTTCCAAACTCTAAACGAAACGTGTCGTCTGGCGTTATATATGTTATACCACTATTTCGAACACAATGGAATATGTATCGAGTTAAACTTCATTTTATTCACTTCATTTAAGCTTTCTTGAGTTAAACTTCATTTTATTCACTTCATTTCACTAACTCAATTTATTTAACATTATTTAAGTTAATTCTTTTATATCATATCTCAAATTCTAATTTTTCTTGTTTGCTTAACCAAAATGTTCAACCATTTTAGAATTCGATTTTATTTTCCTGTTCAAATTTATAAATTATAAACTTTTTTTATCTATACTATTTTCAATTTATAAGTTCAAAATTATTTTCGTATGTTTATCAAATCATACTTGAATTTTTTTTTCACAATCAAAACTTGTTTCAACTGGATAAAAATTTCTTTTGGTAGAAATTCTCAATTAGAAACTCGAAAATGAATATTGGAGATGTTGTAGTCATCCCTAGAATTATTTTCCAACGACTAAAGCAAGTTCAATGCTTTTATTTCTTTCAAAATATAATTTTAGTCAAAACACTTTCTAATAATATTATTATTATTAATTCTGAAGGCTTTGACAATTTTAAAAGCAACGAGATTTAAATTCTAAAATTCTCAACTTTTAGATCCTTTCGATTTATAAGCCATATTATAAATATACTTATGCAATTCGATTACCTTATTATGAAAACATTTCATAATTTACATCTTTGTTATTGTAAACAATTCTTATTATAATTATATTTCAATTGAATTTAATTACCGATCGCTTCGTGAAATAGAGTTCACAAAATATTTGTTTTTAGTTTAATTCAATAAGTAATCAATGATAAATAAATATCATCGTCTGCTAACAACTAACATTCATTAATAATCATACATATTTACGAAAATTATAATTATAAACACGAGTGAGTGTGCACTTGAGGTTACGTGTGTTATGAATGCATGGGTTTATTAGCTTATTAACCTGATATTTCACTTTCTATGTATAGTTGGAGATATAAATTTAATTGTCTTGTACTATTTTATATGTGTTTAAGCAACAATGTATTAATTTAAGGAAAAGTAAACAGATTCAAAAGTATATATATTTAAAAATTGAAGCATATATATATATATATATATATATATGTATGCGAAACTATATATGCATATACATTGGTGCAGTCCCATGAACTTGTGTTCAAGTTCCAAGTGTATGTGTGCGTGGGTGGTGAGTGTGTTGTGTATTGGTATGGAGGTATGTGCTGTTTGAATGGAAATTTATTTAATGTTGAGTTTACTCTGTTTATTCTATAGTTGGATTAAATTTTGTTGACACTTCCTTACATATGCGAGAGTATGCTTCAGTTTGCGGGCATGATTTGGGTTGCGTGCTGTGCCTTTTTGGGTGGAGAATGAATAGGCGTTTTTTTTTTATTTTAATTTTTTGTTATGTGAGTTGCAGCTAATATGATGTGCATGTGTGAGTGTGTACCTCATGTGTGTAGGCTTGCATATATTTATGTATTGCATGTCAGTTTATATATACCAGTAATCGTGCAAAAGAAATGAACAAATTAAAGTAATTGTACATGGAAACTAATTAATTTTAATTAGTCCCACATCACCTAAAATGTAACGACCCGGTACATTCAACCTTTCGCATCCACACATGTCGGACTTGAATTGCTCAAAATACCGCGTTGTAAATAAAATTTGGCAAATCTCATAATATATAGTAAATAAATAATCATAGATCACAGACACAGAGTAAATAATAATGCAGCGGAAGTAAAGAGATAGTAGTTCATGAAGCTACTATATAATATATATATATAAGATACATCAGAGTTAAACAAGATACAACAGAAGAGTAAGACGATACATCAAGTACAAATCAGAATACATCACTGGAATCATTGAATACTGAAAGCAGAATAGATAGCTGGATCTTCAAGCAAAGCTCTAACTCCGAAGGTGAGTTTGGAATGCTGAATCACTCAGTCTGACCCGAGCTTAAAGCAAAACACAAACACTCTAGTCAGGATTAACATTCTTATATCAATAAATCCAACTCAAGTGAAATAACAACTGAAATACAAATAACTCAAAAGATGTTTGGGATAACCATCCTTTAAGGATCTGATAAACTATGTACTATATAGTAATATCTCACTATTATAATAATATCTATTGTTATCCCATTTTTGGTCAAAACTGGAATACCAACAAATTGGCAAGGAATTATGGATATCAGGATTGGAGATCGGTTGGAATCGAGGCTACGATCGATATCGTCAAAATTTGGTTGAATTCCGATCGGGACGAAATTAATTGAAAATGATGATAAGGACTGAGAAAGGCTATGTTTCAAATTTCAGGCTAATCGGAATTCGTATGGAGGAGTTATGATCAATTCAGGGTAGGAGAGGTATGCTGTTCGAATCCATCGAGGGGGTCAAGGTGGTGCTCGGTTCGAATCCATCGGATTCGAACCCATCAGGTTCGCATCGATCGAGGGCAAGGCACAGGGATGGTTCGGATCGATACACTTCGTATCGATTGGTATGGATTCGGCTCTGAGAGGTTCGCATTAGGTGTTGGTTCGACTCGATAGTGTTCGTGTCGGTCGAAGGCAAAACAGGGTGAAGGACCTCGAATCGATACACTTCATATCGATTGGCATGGACGAGACTCGGTTACTTCGTATCAATCAAAAGGAAATATGGAGGTTCTTTGAATCGATTCCCTTCGTACCGATTAGGTTGGAATGGCTTCGAATCGATAGCATTCGTATCAATCAATATGGATACGAACTCCGCGTTCGTATCGATCAGGTGGGAAAGGTCGATGGATCTTGGCTCGATGGCTGGATTTAAATAGAAAGGCGTATGGAGTTTACTACGAATCGATGTACTTCGCCTCGATGTAATATGACGGAATGGATGCGCGGATGTTCTTCGTATCGATTAGTCTTGGATCGATATGAAAAGGAAGTGTTTGGATTCTAGCTGAGTGGTTCGTACCAATCATTTGTGAGTCAATGCAAGGAAAGTGTTCAGGAAGGATACGTTGGGAGTCAGCTTTGTGGATTCGAAGCAATGGGTTCGAAGAAGAGGGATTCGAAGCAATGGATTCGGAGGAGGTGGATTCGAAGCATAGGTTCGAACCAGGCAGAGCGCACGAAGCCTTGATCTCGAATCGATCATATCTTCCAGACCGTTGGTCCAAATGCAATGAAACTTTTACAGGATCTTACATACATGTTGAAGAATATTCACACCAAATTTCAGCTCAATTGGATGGTTTCTTGATCGATTCGAACCTTACTTCGAATCGATCCCAAAGTGGGCCCGAATCTCCAGGTTTCGGCCGTATGGCCCCCCTCACGTGCTAGAAGCGGTCTACCGGATTTTTAGGAGAAATATCAGCCTCCTGCACCTATAAATAGATCCCCAGGTCATTCAGAAAAGGGGTCGGAGAATTTGGAGAGAGAAAGCACGCCCGGACGCTGCCAGATTCACTCCATAACATCATTTCTGCTATTTATTTCGAGTTTTGGACCTTGTAACTGCTGTAATCATCTGTAATCATCAAGGATAATCAATAAAAGGATAAAAAAAATTGGAGTGGACGTAGGCCGGAGATAGCCGAACCACTATAAAACTTGTGTCTCTGTTCTTTACTTTTGGATTGTTGTTTAATATTTGCTGAGATCTGAGATTTGTGTTTGAATATTATTGATTTGTATTCATACACTGGTGCTTTCACGGTATTCGGGGTTTGTGACCAATTTTGGCGCAAACACTTTGGTGCTTTCACTGAGAAGGACTAGCACCCGCTACATCGGATTTGAAGTTTGGATTTGAAGAAGTTTGAGGAGTTTCGATTTGAAGACAATGACTAGGCAAAACAGTAGAAGGCAAAGGGCTGAGCGAAGCCAACAGGAAGGAAGTCAACAAGCATCCTCCGGAGTTGGGGAAGGACAGGCTTCAATTTACATAACTCGGGATGAAATGGAAGCTATGACGAATTCTTTGCAGGAGAGATTGTTGAAGAGCCAACAGGAAATGATGCAGACTTTCTTCGAGCAAATGAGAGCTGCAGGGATGCAGAACTTAGGAATAGCTACAGCCGCTGTGGATGCAGGACAGGGGACTAGGGTCATGGAACCCTGTTACAACCCGAGTTTTTGTGGAAATTAATTTTCGTCATTAGACGATTAATGTGGCTTGCTAATTGCTATTTGGAGTTTTAATTGGGTAAATTCTTTTAAAAAAAAAAATGTGTTTAAAAATTTGTGGGCTTCATAATTTTGGCCCATGCCTTTTTTTTTCTTTGTGCCGTGTTAATTGGGAATACCGTTCCACTCTCTCTCTCGATCATTTTCATTCACAACCCTAAAAATCAAGAGAAACGAAAATGGCTGCTCTCTCTCTCGTTCCTCCTTCGAAAAAAAATTAGGGCTTCGTGCAAATTCGAAGACGCGACTTCAAATGCTCGTCTTCTTCTTCTTCGCTCGATCGCGTGTAAAAATCCGAGGGCTGATGTCGGTCATGTCCATCTTCGCTCAACCAGGTGAGTAATTTACATTACTCACATCTATTTCGAACTGGTCGAAGTCGTTTGTTGTTTTCGTTTCTTTGGCTTTGATCTGATTTTGTTTGTTGTCGATGCTTTTCTGCCTTGAATTGATTTTTGGGGCTGTTGATTCTGAGTATGGCTTGACTCGTTCGAATTTCTGGAAATTTATTTTAGGTTGACCTTGACATTCTTTGACTTCGGCATTGACATTGGTCGTGGTTATTTTGGCCCTTTTGATTTTACTGCCGGGTATTGATCGAATAGTATACTGGATTTGCTTGATCGACTTTTGTCACGCATTTCACTGTGGCATTTGTCTATTCATTTGGTTTCTTCGTTTTACATGTACACGATTTTTGGGTTGTTCTGTGTTACTGCATATTACTTGAGTCATTCACTGATGTAATGTGTGTTGCCATTCACTTAAATTCAGTTGCATTCCTCGGATTCATTTCACGTTTGAGACCATGTGATAGTTGTCTCGAGCACGGTTCATGCCTTTACTTCAGTAGCTTGTCTTCATTAAGGCTTGGTCTTTAGTCTCTGTTCGACCTGAGTTTGCATTGGGGTTGTTCTCCTGTAGCGTATTTCTGAAAGAACCATTGCATTGTTGTGTAAGCACTCGAACCAAATACTTTTAGATGTTTGTTCCGTCCAGCTTCATGTTGTTTTTCGAGTATCCCTGCATACTATGTGCCACTCCGGCAGTTGCAGTTTATTTACATGTGCTGGATTGCTTCAATGTGCTGTTCACTGCTGCCTATCACCGCATTTTTATCACTGCACTGTTTTCCTGCAAGTAAACTTGTGTTCTTTGTATACTTACCCTTGTTCAAGTCTGATATTTTGAAGTTCCCATCTGTAGTTAGTGGTTCATGTGTTGGTATTGATTTCCTTCACATTGATTATGTGCTTTGTACATGTTACTCCTTTGGTATGGTTGCAGACCACCTAACTATTGTTCATGTTGCCTTGTCCTGTTTCATATAGTTGTTTATGGACCACTGCATTATTCATTTGCAATTGGTCTTGATGTTTTACATCACTGTGCATTCTTCCACTTGAAGCTGTAGCCTTTGTGCATTGTTCACTTTGATTGCTATTACATAAAAATGCTGTCAGTGTCTTGTGGTCAGACCTGCATATACTCGAACCATTTTGTTGCTTATTTCTGAACATCACAGTTATACTTGTTGATGCCTCGAGTATGATATGGGTTTTGGCCATATCTTTGTTTGCCTTCACTTTACCATATTGTCACTGTATATTGCTGCGAGTCCATTTCACTGTGTTGGCTTGTTATATGCTGTTACATTTCCTCACTCATGTATGTATAGAGGTGTATTTCGTCTTGAGTCTTGTCTCAGGCCATTCTTTGGTCTCTGACATTGTTAATTCACTATTTGGTTGTTCTGGTCATTTTGTAGCTTTCTTGCAGTTATGTTGTGACTGCACTTGAGCCTTGTTGTACTTCATATAGGTACTGGGTATTAGTTGCATCCATGTTTTTTTTACTTTGAGCGTTGCAGTTTTACTTGCTGTCTTCGTATTGCGACTGTTTTGAGTTGGTTATGTACATTCACTTGTGTACATTCTTACATTCACTTGTGTACATCATCACTGTAGTGGCACGGCAGTGCACGCAAGCGTGAACTGCAGCCACACGGTATTCATTGGGTACATCGTCACTATTGTGGCAGGGCAGCGCACGCAAGCGTGAACTGCAGCCACACGGTATGGTTTTATGATATCTAACTTGTTTTGATTAATTGACCTTTTGCATATTCCATATGCTGTAGTGGCGAGGCAGTACACGCGTGCGTGTACTGCAGCCCTACTCATCTTAATATTTTAATTGATATTTCAATGGTTTGAACTGTTCTGTTCGTTTCAATTCAATATTATGAATTGCATACTGATTTGGTTTAATTACTGTCGTCTATTCATTATTTGATTATTATTGCTTCTGTGCACTAATAACTGAGTTTGAATTAGACTGACCCGAGTATTATTTTCTTTTGAATTTAATACTCGGGTCAGACCGAGTATTTCAGGTTGTAGATATTCTGCTTTGGGTTGCTGCTAGAGCTATGAAGTTCTTTCATATCTTTTGGAGCAGTCGTCGTTATTTGTAGTAGTCTGTAAAATTGTATTGGAAGATATGTGTTCATGTATATTAAATACGTTAATGTACTTGTATATGTAACTTCCTGAGTCGACTGTTGTAGTTGTATCATATGTACCGTGTGAATGTATTGTAACTGACATCAGTTATTATATATATATGAGACTTTCTGTTTCATCTGTGTTCCGCATTTATATTATCTGTGTTGTTATTTTATATTTACTGTTCTAAACTATTACGAACCATCGTAGTTCGTTTTATACTGGAATTGGCGTATGTCGATGGGAGAAAATAAATCACAGATGAAAAATGAAAGAATATATATATTTATATCATTTCCATCGAGATAACCAATACTAGTGTAAGGCCAACTATTGATGGCCGCTCCTCAACAGCCTTATTCTCCGTGCTAGTTGACAGCACTACACCGTAGTGTTCTTGGCTAGCGTGGGTATAGAGGTGGGGCGTCACAGCTTGGTATCAGAGCCTGGGGTTTAGAACAAATATAAAACGTAACTTAGATAGTACATGTGTTACAACTATTTGTCGACGTTTTATCTCTCATATTTGCATATGATTGTCTTTGATTGTTAGGTATGAATTCCTAACGCTTATTCGTGAGCATTGCTGCTATTCTCTATCGCACTTGCTCACTTGAGTTTACACTTCTAAGTATCAGTGTATATATGCTCTACCAAGTTGCATATTGCTGCAACTAGTACCCACTTCGATTTGAACTCGCATTGTTTATTCGAACTGCTATATATATGCATTCTTATCTCTGATTCGTGTACTTAATGCAGTTTCCATACAATTGGGTTTTGGGTATCAATCTTTGAGACAAATTGCATTCCAATTGTCGACTCTGTCTGTTTATCCATGGTTTGTTGGTTTTCATGTGCCTCTCTCTGATAGTTTTAAAATTTCTTTGGTATAAAAGAAATTGTCTTGGTCTTTGCCTTGTCGATATCGACGTTGACTTGACTTTTACTTTTGCTAAAGTCATTCAAGCATTTATACTCGTTCTGCTTTGTTTTTCCAATTGTTGATCGGTTCTTCTTTTCCGGTTAGTTGTTATCACCTTTGTCGACTTTGATAACTTCTATTTCAGGAATTTTGGGTATTCCTACTTTGATGGATTTGGAATCGAATTCTTTATATTTTATTCACGTCTTCGAATGTGAATCTTAGTGAATTGATTTGGTTTTCGAATTTAATCGATTCTTGATTATTTCCGGATTTGTTGCTATCATTTATTAGCAACTTTGATGACCTTTTCTTCGGGATTTTTGTGAACATACCTTTTGATGAATTCGGTATCGATTTCTTTGGATTCTATTCACGTCTTCGTATGTGAATTCTTGTGATTGATTGTTTCTACAATCATTTTTGTGATTTGTCACTTTAAAAATATAAAGGTTTCAATACTAGTAGTAAATATCAAAACTCTTTTATCAAAATGTTTTCAACTCTATTTTCAATACCAAACTCGTTTTTGAAACTGTTTTCCAATCTATTAGTATATACAAATCTTTATTTCACTCGTATGAGAAATCTAATTAAACGGCTTAGTAAAACAAGTGGTATGAAACGCTTGCGTTTACTTCGTCGGTTAATTGTTGGACTTGTTCGATTGAACCTCTAGTGACAAATTTTATTAGTGAAGATTTACAGTTTGTCCGTAAATATTTAAGTTAAGTAAGTGGTTATGGGACATGATGCTAAACTTTTACATTTACTGACTTAGTGTAATTGACACTTCTCGTTGATCATGACGATCATTTTTACGGTTAGACTAGGCCTCATCGGTGTGATTTCGTCTCACACATATCTCTTGAGCTTTGAGGATTGTCTAGACACCACTTGTGTGATTTCATTCACACATACTTTTCTTTTGATTGTGAGGTTAGACTAGACACCACTTGTGTGATTCCACTCACACATACCTCTTTTGATTTTTTGGTTAGTCTGGACCTCAATCTGTGTGATTTCGACTCACACATGTGGGGTAGCGCCCCACGGTCTTCGGGCCATTCGTGTGTCAAAATTAATGGCTTGCAACCATGAGATAGCATCTCGTTATGCGTTGCACGTGTTGATGATTTTTCATGCTCGCGGGTAGGTGAGATTCCGTGCTCCCGTTCTCGCTTTGCGTTGCACGTGTTGATGATTTTTCATGCTCGCGTGTAGGTGAGATTCCGTGCTCCCATTCTCGCTTTGCGTTGCCCGTGTTGGTGATTTTCATGCTCACGTGTAGGTGAGATTCCGTGCTCCCGTTCTCGCTTTGCGTTGCACGTGTTGATGATTTTTCATGCTCGCGGGTAGGTGAGATTCCGTGCTCCCGTTCTCGCTTTGCGTTGCACGTGTTGATGATTTTTCATGCTCGCGTGTAGGTGAGATTCCGTGCTCCCGTTCTCGCTTTGCGTTGCCCGTGTTGGTGATTTTCATGCTCACGTGTAGGTGAGATTTTGTGCTCCCGTTCTCGCTTTGCATTGCACGTGTTGGTGAGTTTTCATGCTCGCATGTAGGTGAGTTTTCGTGCTCCCGTTCTCGTTATGCGTTACATGTGTTGATGAATTTTCATGCTCGCGTGTTGGTGAGTTTCCATACTCTCCTTTGAGTTTTCATACTCTGTTCGAGTTTTCATACTCCGTTCGAGTTTTCATACTCCGTTTGAGTTTTCATACTCCGTTTGAGTTTTCATACTCTGTTCGAGTTTTCATACTCCGTTTGAGTTTTCATACTCTGTTCGAGTTTTCATACTCCGTTCGAGTTTTCATACTCCGTTTGAGTTTTCATACTCCGTTCGAGTTTTCATACTCTGTTCGAGTTTTCATACTCCGTTTGAGTTTTCATACTCCGTTTGAGTTTTCATACTCTGTTCGAGTTTTCATACTCCATTTGAGTTTTCATACTCCGTTTGAGTTTCCATACTCTCCTTCGAGTTTTCATACTCCGTTCGAGTTTTCATACTCGCGTTCGAGTTTTCATACTCCGGTTCGAGTTTTCATACTCGCGTTCGAGTTTTCATACTCCGGTTCGAGTTTTCATACTCGCGTTCGAGTTCTCATACTCTTAGCTTGTGTTTTCTGGATTTCTTGTGAGGATTTCTAGAATTTGTGCTTCACCAATTTTCGTGATTTCTATTGATAAGTTTTATCAATTCTTGTGCATTGGTGAATTCGTGTGTTATTGACTTGTTATGAATACAAGTTTAGGGTATGATATCCCTTTCTATCTTTGAGAAGATTCTTGTGACCTTTTTGATGAACGAAAATTCATTGGTATTATATTTTGATGCCAATTATTTCGATGAAATTTTGACGTATGTCGAAGTTGCTACTGACATTGCTATTTTAATCACGTGTTTTAAAAATTTGTTATTCTTCAAAATATTTCAAAATATAAATCAAAATTGTTTTCAAAATCTTCACGATTTGCGCTTTCAAAAGAATGAGGAAGCGAATTAAACGTTTCAGAAAAATCGAGGACTATGACCCCTTTCTTTTACTGATTCGCTTAATTCCGGACTTGTCCGTTTGAGAACATAAAATGTTATTTATTTAAAATACACAATTTAACACTTTCAAGGAAACGATGAAGTGAATTAAACGATTTAGTAAAACTCGTGGTTATGAGTCATGTGCGTTTGCTATTTCGGTTAATTTCGGAATCGTTAATTGAAAAATTTGTAATTTGAAATTTGATTACCGTTGTGGTAATTTCTGATGATCGTTTTGATAATTGGATGTTTATGATTTCTGATTTATCGTTTTTGATAATCAGATATTTATTGTTTCTGATTATCGCTTGTGATAATCAGATATTTGAGATCTAATTATCGTTTGTGATAATTAGATATTTGTGATTTGATTATCAATTGTGATAATTAAATAATCGTTGATTCGTGATTTCTGATTTATCGTTTTTGATAATCAGATATTTATTGTTTCTAATTATCTATTGATAATTAGATATTTGAGATTTAATTGTCGTTTGTGATAATTAAATATTTGTGATTTAAGATTGATTTTCGATTTTGATAATCGAATACTTGTTGATTTGATTATCGTTTTTGATAATCGAATATTTGTGATTTGAGATTTCTGACTATCTATTGATAGTTAGATTTAGTTGAGAATTTTTGAATTTCTTTTATTGAAATTAAAAGATTTCTTTTATGTTTGAATTCTCTGCCTTCGTTTTCTAGCTTAACCAGTTTATGTTAGAAAATTTATTGTTAGTGACGACCTTAATTATGAAAATTGCGGGGACGCAATTTTTATAAGGAGGGGAGTCTGTAACAACCCGAGTTTTTGTGGAAATTAATTTTTGTCGTTAGACGATTAATGTGGCTTGCTAATTGCTATTTGGAGTTTTAATCGGGTAAATTCTTTTAAAAAAAATGTGTTTAAAAATTTGTGGGCTTCATAATTTTGGCCCATGCCTTTTTTTTTCTTTGTGCCGTGTTAATTGGGAATACCGTTCCGCTCTCTCTCTCGATCATTTTCATTCACAACCCTAAAAATCAAGAGAAACGAAAATGGCTGCTCTCTCTCTCGTTCCTCCTTCGAAAAAAAATTAGGGCTTCGTGCAAATTCGAAGACGCGACTTCAAATGCTCGTCTTCTTCTTCTTCGCTCGATCGCGTGTAAAAATCCGAGGGCTGATGTCGGTCATGTCCATCTTCGCTCAACCAGGTGAGTAATTTACATTACTCACATCTATTTCGAACTGGTCGAAGTCGTTTGTTGTTTTCGTTTCTTTGGCTTTGATCTGATTTTGTTTGTTGTCGATGCTTTTCTGCCTTGAATTGATTTTTGGGGCTGTTGATTCTGAGTATGGCTTGACTCGTTCGAATTTCTGGAAATTTATTTTAGGTTGACCTTGACATTCTTTGACTTCGGCATTGACATTGGTCGTGGTTATTTTGGCCCTTTTGATTTTACTGCCGGGTATTGATCGAATAGTATACTGGATTTCGTGACGAGAAAAACTTTGGGCTTGATCGACTTTTGTCACGCATTTCACTGTGGCATTTGTCTATTCATTTGGTTTCTTCGTTTTACATGTACACGATTTTTGGGTTGTTCTGTGTTACTGCATATTACTTGAGTCATTCACTGATGTAATGTGTGTTGCCATTCACTTAAATTCAGTTGCATTCCTCGGATTCATTTCACGTTTGAGACCATGTGATAGTTGTCTCGAGCACGGTTCATGCCTTTACTTCAGTAGCTTGTCTTCATTAAGGCTTGGTCTTTAGTCTCTGTTCGACCTGAGTTTGCATTGGGGTTGTTCTCCTGTAGCGTATTTCTGAAAGAACCATTGCATTGTTGTGTAAGCACTCGAACCAAATACTTTTAGATGTTTGTTCCGTCCAGCTTCATGTTGTTTTTCGAGTATCCCTGCATACTATGTGCCACTCCGGCAGTTGCAGTTTATTTACATGTGCTGGATTGCTTCAATGTGCTGTTCACTGCTGCCTATCACCGCATTTTTATCACTGCACTGTTTTCCTGCAAGTAAACTTGTGTTCTTTGTATACTTACCCTTGTTCAAGTCTGATATTTTGAAGTTCCCATCTGTAGTTAGTGGTTCATGTGTTGGTATTGATTTCCTTCACATTGATTATGTGCTTTGTACATGTTACTCCTTTGGTATGGTTGCAGACCACCTAACTATTGTTCATGTTGCCTTGTCCTGTTTCATATAGTTGTTTATGGACCACTGCATTATTCATTTGCAATTGGTCTTGATGTTTTACATCACTGTGCATTCTTCCACTTGAAGCTGTAGCCTTTGTGCATTGTTCACTTTGATTGCTATTACATAAAAATGCTGTCAGTGTCTTGTGGTCAGACCTGCATATACTCGAACCATTTTGTTGCTTATTTCTGAACATCACAGTTATACTTGTTGATGCCTCGAGTATGATATGGGTTTTGGCCATATCTTTGTTTGCCTTCACTTTACCATATTGTCACTGTATATTGTTGCGAGTCCATTTCACTGTGTTGGCTTGTTATATGCTGTTACATTTCCTCACTCATGTATGTATAGAGGTGTATTTCGTCTTGAGTCTTGTCTCAGGCCATTCTTTGGTCTCTGACATTGTTAATTCACTATTTGGTTGTTCTGGTCATTTTGTAGCTTTCTTGCAGTTATGTTGTGACTGCACTTGAGCCTTGTTGTACTTCATATAGGTACTGGGTATTAGTTGCATCCATGTTTTTTTTACTTTGAGCGTTGCAGTTTTACTTGCTGTCTTCGTATTGCGACTGTTTTGAGTTGGTTATGTACATTCACTTGTGTACATTCTTACATTCACTTGTGTACATCATCACTGTAGTGGCACGGCAGTGCACGCAAGCGTGAACTGCAGCCACACGGTATTCATTGGGTACATCGTCACTATAGTGGCAGGGCAGTGCACGCAAGCGTGAACTGCAGCCACACGGTATGGTTTTATGATATCTAACTTGTTTTGATTAATTGACCTTTTGCATATTCCATATGCTGTAGTGGCGAGGCAGTACACGCGTGCGTGTACTGCAGCCCTACTCATCTTAATATTTTAATTGGTATTTCAATGGTTTGAACTGTTCTGTTCGTTTCAATTCAATATTATGAATTGCATACTGATTTGGTTTAATTACTGTCGTCTATTCATTATTTGATTATTATTGCTTCTGTGCACTAATAACTGAGTTTGAATTAGACTGACCCGAGTATTATTTTCTTTTGAATTTAATACTCGGGTCAGACCGAGTATTTCAGGTTGTAGATATTCTGCTTTGGGTTGCTGCTAGAGCTATGAAGTTCTTTCATATCTTTTGGAGTAGTCGTCGTTATTTGTAGTAGTCTGTAAAATTGTATTGGAAGATATGTGTTCATGTATATTAAATACGTTAATGTACTTGTATATGTAACTTCCTGAGTCGACTGTTGTAGTTGTATCATATGTACCGTGTGAATGTATTGTAACTGACATCAGTTATTATATATATATGAGACTTTCTGTTTCATCTGTGTTCCGCATTTATATTATCTATGTTGTTATTTTATATTTACTGTTCTAAACTATTACGAACCATCGTAGTTCGTTTTATACTGGAATTGGGGTATGTCGATGGGAGAAAATAAATCAGAGATGAAAAATGAAAGAATATATATATTTATATCACTTCCATCGAGATAACCAATACTAGTGTAAGGCCAACTATTGATGGCCGCTCCTCAACAGCCTTATTCTCCGTGCTAGTTGACAGCACTACACCGTAGTGTTCTTGGCTAGCGTGGGTATAAAGGTGGGGCGTCACAAACCCAATGGAGGACGAGATACGGAGCCAGAAGGCAATCAACAAGGGCTTGGGGGATGGCCCACGGGATCCAACAAAGGAGGATCTCTGGAAGGAGTTCAACAAGCTGGAGCTAACGTTGCTGCTAGTGAACCACACGAGGAGTATGTACCAGAGTTCCCTCGGGGGCATGGGGGGCAACCCCCAACAGACAATACCGGATTAGTAGAAATCATCAGAAGAACTGTGCGAGGTGGTTTGACCAACGGGGACTTGGAAGGAGTGAATAGGAGTCCGTTTGCTCGGGAAATAAGGATGGCTCGAAATCCACCTAAGTTTAAGCTACCTAACATGGAGGTATATGATGGTAAGGCAGAACCAACTGATCACTTGATGAGGTATACCAGACACATGGAGGTACTGGTAGCATCGGAGGAAGTGATGGCCCGATACTTCCCTTTGTATCTGACGGACTTAGCCGCAATGTGGTTTAGGAAGTTGGGAGAAGGATCTATCAGGACTTGGAGAGAATTGGTGGAAAAGTTTTTGGGACAGTTTCGGGTCCACGTCAAGAGGCCGAAGAATGTGATGACATTGACATCGGTGAAGCCAAGGATGGATGAATCGCTTAGAGCTTTTCTGACTCGATTCAGTGCGGCAGTCGCTTCGGTGGATCGGCCTGATTCATCGATGGTTTTAATGGCAGCAGTATCAGTAGTCAGGGAGGACTCGAATTTCATGGTATCTCTGATACGAGATCCCCCGCAGGATCTCGACGAATTCTTTCACGAGGCAGAAAGGTTCCTTCGGCGGGAGGATGCGAGTACGGATTTAAAGGTGAAAAGGGTTAATGCAACTCAGGATGTAGGACCATCCAACAAAGGTTTGGATAAAGACAAAGGGAAAAGGAAGTTGGATGATGATTCTGGAAACGCTAGGAAGCGATGGAAGGATCCAAAGTTTTCCACATACACAGGATTGAACGAGGCGCTGGAGCGGATATACCTGGATACTCGGAATCGCCTTCCCTACCGGAAGCCGGCTAGGAGAGAACCATCCGAACGGGAGAGGACATCAGGAAGGCACTGCCTCTTCCATGATTTAAATGGACATGATACCAACAGCTGCAGGCACTTAAAGGATATAATCGAGGAGCATGTAAGGAATGGACAGTTACGGCAATACGTCGGAACATGGAACCAAACAGTGGAGCAGGAGCAACCACCGACCACCTCACACCGTGATGATGTGAGGCCCAGGGACGATGGTCGATTGATCATCCATTGACCAGGATAATATGGAATAAGTAGCGAACTATTGGCAAGCAACCAAGTCATTTACACATGTACGGGGACGGAGATAGCCCCTAGGCATGCTCTGAATGATGATAAACTGCAATGCTATGGTTTGTGAAATTTATCTTTTGCTTTTGGATTGGACACTGCCTTTCTTTTTGGATTTTGGTTTTGGAGTTTGGACTGAGCTCCTGGTTTTGCTTTCTTTTGATTTAGATTTTCCTCTGGATGATTGTTTTCGATTTTGGATGCTGGTTTTCTGGTTTTGGATTTGGATTTTTAGATTTGGATGTTGGATTGGATTTTGGTTGGATTTTTATCTGGCTTTTGATAAATGGTCGTCGAGTATGGATTATTCCTGGCAAGGGGTGAGTCACTTTGCCCGAACGTGATAAACTGACTCATTCAGGTCGTCGAGTATGGACTATGCTCGGCAAGGGTCCGGAGTGACCAGGATTCGGCCTAGGACTTAGACTCCATATTATCGATTATTGTTTCAGGTCGTTGAGTATGGACTATGCTCGACAAGGGTCCGAGACCAGGATTCGGCTTAGGACTTAAGTCATGGCATTGTACAGCGTCCAGGGACACTGGACCAAGGTCGTCAAGTGTGGATTACGCATGGCAAGAAACCGGAGAGGTTAGCTCAACATCCAGGGACACTGGACCATGGTCGTCAGGTGTGAATTGCGCTTGGCAAGAGCCCGGAGATGTTATGGATTTGGATATCGACCCAGAGAAGTCCTTGATTCGGTTATTGGCTATTGGATAAGGATGGGTTGGGACTCGATTGACGAGTTCAGATGGATATGGAATTGGCTAAGGCTTTGGTTATTGCATTTGGAATTGGACATCAACTCGGAGCAGTCAAGGATGATATACTCCGGCAATATGGCTATGGACTTCGAATATTGGATTCGGAACTATTCAAAACATGCCTTGTTATCACAAGGCATGTTTTGGGGGGCAGAGTGTTATCCCATTTTTGGTCAAAACTGGAATATTAACAAATTGGCAAGGAATTATGGATATCAGGATTGGAGATCGGTTGGAATCGAGGCTACGATCGATATCGTCAAAATTTGGTTGAACTCCGATCGGGACGAAATTAATTGGAAATGATGATAAGGACAGGGAAAGGCTATGTTTCAAATCTCAGGCTAATCGAAGTTCGTATGGAGGCGTTATGATCGATTCAGGGTAGGAGAGGTATGTTGTTCGAATCCATCGAGGGGGTCAAGGTGGTGCTCGGTTCGAATCCATCGGATTTGAACCCATCAGGTTCGCATTGATCGAGGGTAAGGCACAGGGATGGTTCGGATCGATACACTTCGTATCGATTGGTATGGATTCGGCTCTGAGAGGTTCGCATTAGGTGTTGGTTCGACTCGATAGTGTTCGTATCGGTCGAAGGCAAAACAGGGTGAAGGACCTCGAATCGATACACTTCATATCAATTGGCATGGACGAGACTCGGTTACTTTGTATCGATCAAAAGGAAATATGGAGGTTCTTTGAATCGATTCCCTTCGTATCGATTAGGTTGGAATGGCTTCGAATAGGTAGCATTCGTATCAATCAATATGGATACGAACTTCGCGTTCGTATCGATCAGGTGGGAAAGGTCGATGGATCTTGGCTCGATGGCTGGATTTAAATAGAAAGGCGTATGGAGTTTACTACGAATTGATCTACTTCGCCTCGATGTAATATGACGGAATGGATGCACGGATGTTCTTCGTATCGATCAGTATTGGATCAATATGAAAGGGAAGTGTTTGGATTCTAGCTGAGTGGTTCGTACCAATCGTTTGTGAGTCAATGCAAGGAAAGTGTTCAGGAAGGATACGTTGGGAGTCGACTTTGTGGATTCGAAGCAATGGGTTCGAAGAAGAGGGATTCGAAGCAATGGATTCGGAGGAGGTGGATTCGAAGCATGGGTTCGAACCAGGCAGAGCGCATGGAGCCTTGATCTCGAATCCATCATATCTTCCAGACCGTTGGTCCAAATGCAATGAAATTTTTACAGGAGCTTACATACATATTGAATAATATTCATACCAAATTTGAGCTCAATTGGGTGGTTTCTTGATCGATTCGAACCTTACTTCGAATCGATCCCAAAGTGGGCCCGGATCTCCAGGTTTCGGCCGTGTGGGCCCCCTCACGTGCTAGAAGCGGCCTACCGGATTTTTAGGAGAAATATCAGCCTCCTACACCTGTAAATAGAGCCCCTGGTCATTCAAAAAAGGGGTCGGAGAATTTGGAGAGAGAAAGTTCGCCCGGACGCTGCCAGAATCACTCCATAACATCATTACTCCTATTTATTTCGAGTTTTGGACTTTGTAACTGCTGTAATCATCTGTAATCATCAAGGATAATCAATAAAAGGATAAAAAACTTTGGAGTGGACGTAGGCCGGAGATAGCCGAACCATTATAAAACTTGTGTCTCTGTTCTTTACTTTTGGATTGCTGTTTAATATTTGCTGAGATATGAGATTTGTGTTTGAATATTATTGATTTGTATTCATACACTGGTGCTTTCACGGTATTCGGGGTTTGTGACCAATTTTGGCGCAAACATCTATAGTAAAATAAACTTACTTTTAAATAGAATCTAAGGGTTATGCATATAGCCCCCAACACGTAATAGTCCCAGTCGTCCATCCAGTATCAGCATATCTCCAGATCGAGAGACTACCCTAAATACTCCACGAGCTATGGGAGAAAAACAAATTCATAGTAAAGCTCAATATGGTAGGTGACATGGCACACAAGGCAATGCCAGGGTAGATATACCAATTACGCACACGGGCAGGTGGTAACGTAGCAGCCACATACGCCAACCTCGGAACACACTCCCAATCAAAAATCGGAGGATGACCATCAAATCAACCTCAATTAAGAGTATAGTATCGAAGAAATGTGTCCGACTAGAGGAGCTACCCCTTTTGGCCCGAGATCGCTCTTGCTCTAGGCACATTATGCCAACTCACGGGAGTTGGGTCTACGTAATATACCTCAAGGATCATCGCCACCATCCTACTTCATTCTGGAATCTCCACCGCGTACATGGTTGTTAAAGTAGTTTTCAGAGTTGGTAGAGAGTATGACAAATTCCGATCCCGGTCTCTTTAACAACCAATAGTTATTATAACGCCGTGGTCATTTCAAAATAGTTTATACTTCAAAAAAATCAAATCATTTCATTTCAAAACTATATCCCTTTCAAAATAGTTTATACTTCGAAACCAAAACCATTTTTATTTCAAAACTATATTCAAGTCAATACGATATCATTTCCATTTCAAACATATATCCACCTTTCAAAAGTGATAAAACTTTCAAAGTTATAACTCTTTCAAAACCAAAATACTTGAAATAATTACACTTTGAAAATCATAACATTTCGAAATAATACATTTGAAATCAGGGTACTTCCAACAAATTTATTCAATTAAACCCGAATTTTCAAATTTCCAATTTAATTCAATTCAAACCATCAGTTTCAATTAAATTCAGTTTCCCAACAACCATTTCAAATCATATCAATTTCAAATATAGATTTGATCCACAAAATAAACTATTCAATCTTTAATATATTTCAAAGCTTTAATATCCCACATTTCAAAACTAAAATTTTTAATTTCATATATATATATATATATATATATATATATATATATATATATATATCAAATTCAATTTTCTATTATTCAGTTTCGAAACATTTACTTAATAAATGAATTATCATTTAAATAACCCAAATTACAAATAACCCAAATTACTATATAAAATAATATTTATATAATATCAAAAATCAGTATTTATTAAACCATATCTTTCTTTCCAAAAACCATAGAAATCCTTTCCTATATATATATATATATATATATATATACACCGATGGTGTCTCTATATAATTTTCTATCCTATGGTCAAGTGATACTGATATTTATCATTTCAATCCAAAATTTAAAATATAAATATGGGTATATATCATTTCAACCCGCAATCCCAAATTCAATTCAAATGAAAATCGTTGGGTTTATCTTTCAACCCATAACGATTTTCTCCTATTCTTAAGTCCGTTCGGGTATGTACATTTCAACCCATAGTGATTTCTATACTAACTGGGAACTTGGGGAGTGATAACAAATATGATAATAATATAACGGGCATATATCATCAATATAAAATAACAAAACATAGTGTCAGATGTCATAGGTGAACAGGTACAGGAAATAACATATATATAACAATGTAAATAACTAACAGTAGCATATTTCAATTGCCGTTTCAATTGAAATCAAATTTAATAAATATAAGAACGTTAATCGTGAGTGATTGCTCACCTTTCGAGGATAGAGAATATACAACAGAATGAGTTACAGATCCAAGCATGAATTTCGAAGCAAAGCAAGATGGGCTCGAGTTCAACTAATTTAGATGGCAAATAGGACTTGACGAAATCAAATCAGAATTGGATCAATGATGATAATTGGGTATGAGTGAACATATATAACTATATATAGCTACATATCTATAAAGTCATATTCATAATTCAAACACATTTATTTATTTTAAAAAAAATTAACACATGTACACATTTCAAAATTATTGCTTTAAATTAAACACCTATATCGGACTCAACATATATATGTAAGCTAACAAAACATATAACTATTTACGTATATAATATTATATGTACAGTCTGGTATAAATATATATATCGACAAAATTCTATACTGCCTATTCTATATGTATAAACTTTGTACTTGACTACTGATGAACTATAACTGTATAACCTTTCATTCCTATATAAATATATAAATTATTATATTTTTTATAACTTAAAAGCTAATACAAACAAATATTAAAATAAATTTCTGTTACAAACTTACATATATAGTTATAAATAATTCTTACAGTAACAAAATATTTACGATTGACGACTTATATAACTAACTATATATATTCAGACTTATACAACAGCCTGCACACCATATACTACATTTAAAACATTGTATACGCGTACTGTTCAAATAGATAGGCATTCACTTTTAAACAATGAAATGTAATAGTTCTATAATATAATATACTTTTCCAAACATATATTTACTATGACCATCTACTGTAAACATATTTTCATTTATAATATATATACGACCAGCAATTTCAGCTATGCAAATAAACTTATACATATAAACCTATTACTTTTTTCATCACATAGTATAGCAAAATTGATTATATACAACAACATGTATACCTATGTACACAAAACAACAACATACCATAAAATCTTGCATAAAACTATATATATGAATACAACAGCATAACAACCTTATATTTAATACCTAGCTTACATCATTGTATAAAATAAAGCTTACCTATATTACGTGTAAAACAAACTTATGTATGCATAACCAGAACAAACTTTTTAAATATACAAACATTTTATAATAAGATAAAATACCTATATATAACTAAGATATACATAGAAACAGCGTATATATTAATATTATACAAAAGCAAAGTAAAATACATATACAAGATTACAGACCTTTACATTCTGGTTTGTAAAACAGAGAACAGTTTCAGAATATTAGAATGCAACTAATCTTGTACCTTAAAGCATATAAACTTACGTACGTACATTCTTGAAATCAAAGAATATAACAATAGCTTGTAAACTGATATATATATATATACATATATATATATATATATATCTGTGTGTGTGTGTGTGTGATATCTGACCAACATTTTAAACACAAGTGTTTATATTCATTACTTAACTAGTATATATATCCGCTTGTCAACAAATTTTAAATGAAATAACACTTCACCTATATATGCAAACTCATATACATCGGAGCAAGGTGTGAAAGAAGGCAGGGCGGACAAGGAGTAGGGATGGAGGTGGAAATGGTCGATGTCGGTGGGAGATGCGGGTGGCAGCTACGCACGGGCGGCGGCCGATGAGATGATACAGGTGAAATGCAGCCGGAGGCCATGAGGGGGAGAACTGAATCAGGAAGGGGTCTTGACTATGGTGAAGGTGAAGTAAGGCGAGGCTGAGCAACTTCGGCACGGGAGCGGTGGAGGAGGAGCGCGGTTAATAGTTGATTGGACTCGGCTAGCATGAGGAGGTAGGCACGGGGAAAATATCGGTAGGCGGGCAAAAAGGGTAATTGATGCAGCACGAGCTACAGAGTCACAAGGTTTAGGTCGGCCACGACCTAAAGGCTTAGGTCGACCACGACCTAACAGGTCAGAAGAAGAGGGGCTGCGATCTAACATTACCATTTTAGGTCATCTACAAGTTGACGAAATGGCTATAGGTCGGCCATGACCTAACAGAGCAAGAGCAAAGGAGTTGCGACCTAACTCCTATGATGATGCAGTGGAAACTAAAGCCTTAGGTCGCGAGCGACCTAACGTGATGATAAGTCGTGTGCGACCTAACAGGTTCCAGGATGACGAGATAAAAGGCGAAGAAGTGGATTATGCAAGAACAGGAAAGCCAACGACCTATGATAAGTCGCAAGGCCTTAGGTCGCGAGGCCTTAGATCCCTCACTTTAGGTCGCTCCGATCTATCGAGTGAAGAATGTTTCGAGTTACGACCTATGTTAGGTCGCTAATGTGGATGCCGCTTTATTTTAGGTCGCTCGACCTTATGCACTAAAAAGATAGGTCGTTGCATGGTGATTTCCTTAGGTCGCTCATACGACCTACCGATCTATGTTAGGTCGCTGATGGGTTTGCCGCATGAAGTTAGGTCGCGTGAGTTGTGTTTTTAGGTCGCGTGTACTTGTGTTGTAATAAGTTGTTTGTACTGTTGTTTCTTAAGTCGTAAGTCGAGTCGTGTATTGGTGTTAGGTCGCGTACGACCAAGTGTGGGAAGTTAGGTCGTGAACGACCTATGGTAGGTCGGTGGTGTTGTAATGTGTTGAGTGTTGTGATGTAGCCTATAAATAGGCAAGTTGGGGGGTCATTTGAAAAGAGGTTGTTGATTTTTGAATAAAATTATCTTTTGTTAGCTTTGTGCTTTCATACAAATTGGTAGTTGAGTGTGATCTCCTATCTCCTCTTTCGGTTAATCGAGTGCGCTCGATTCAACGATCGTAGAAGCCGATTCACGGTATCTAGCGCGCTAGATCAACGTACGAAGAATCGTAGATCTTCTTTCTCGGTATCGTGTGCGATCAACGAGACGAAGATAGCTAGAATCCGGTATCTTCGGATCAACGGATTTGGGCCTTGCAGTATTCTCAACTCACCGATTGCTACATTCCATCGATTGAAGTTTGTTTCGATTTATCCGCTGCGTCAGTTTTGGTATCAGAGCCATACTTAGCCAATCATAGCTAAATTGATTCTTGGATCCAAGTGTTGAAGTTTGAAGTTGGAGTTGATCGTGTTCATATTGAAGTTGCAACAAGAGGGAGAACTTTCGATCCATTCCATTTTGAATCAAAGGGTTGAAAAGTGTTTGAATTTGAAATAGGCCGTGTATACTTTGGAAGTAGCCGAGCCTAGTGAAGGGTTTTGAAGTTTGAAGCCGTGACTTATTGTTGTTTGTTGAAGCGTTTGTGAAGTTTTCAATCATGCCACCAAGGAGAGCTAATCGTCATCAAAACGTTGAAGCTTTGTATCGAAGAGAAGAAGCCGAGCTTATGGAACAACGTATTAATGAGAAGTTTGATGAAGGCATTGGTAAATTGGAGAAATTGATGAATGATTTGAATCAAAGGAGGAGATCACCAAACTCGAACCATGGAGGAAACCGAGTTTCGCCATCGGTTACGGAAGCGAGGAGGGTATCACCACATTCTTGTAGAGATAGAAGAGAAACATCAATTTCATCACGAAGAGATCATCATGATTATGCACATGAAGAGAGAAGAAGTCAACGTGAATTTGACAATGAAGTACATAGGGATGAAGAAAGACATAGTCAAAGAAGCATGCATGAACGGAGGGATGATAATGGTCGAGATCGATGTAGGCGTACTTTTGATTTTTACGAAGAGGGTGATAGAGCTAGTATTCATTATCGAGATCAAGACCAAGTTCGAAATTCGTATCGGGATGTTGAAGATGATCGTCGATGGGAATCGGGTATGAAGATGGAAATTCCAGAATTTAAAGGAGGGATGGTAGCTGAAGAATTTCTTGATTGGTTATCTAATGTTGAAGAGATCTTTGATTTCAAGGAGGTTCCTGAGCATAGGAGAGTGAAGTTGGTTGCTACTAGGTTGAGGGGGAGAGCTTTGGCGTGGTGGCAGCATACTAAACTTACTAGAGAGAGAATGGGGAAGTCAAAGATAGAATCGTGGGATAAGATGAAGAAGTTGATGAGATCTACTTTCTTACCTTACAATTATCAGTCACTTATGTACCAAAGGTTGCAGAATCTGAGGCAAGGGACGAAGTCTGTTAGTGATTATGCTGATGAATTTTACCAACTCATTGCCAGAAATGATATTATGGAAACGGAAGAACAGCTAACTGCTAGATTCGTTGGGGGATTGAGAATGCAGATCCAGGATATGGTTAATATGTTCGATCCTAGATCAGTTGCAGAGGCACATCAGAAAGCGTTAGCTTGGGAGAAGCAAGGAAGACGTGGAGGTGGTGTGTTTACTAATTCCAATAATCAAGCGAAGGGTGTTAGTGGAAGTTCTAGTGTTCCTAAACCTGTTACAAAACCAGTGGTGAAGGAGGCTGAGAAGGCGAAGGTTAGCAGTGGGTTCAAATGTTATAACTGTCAGGAGTTGGGTCACAAAAGCAACGAATGTCCGAAGCCGAAGAAGAGAACCATGGTTGCAGAAGTTGAGGAGGATGATGGTGAGGAGGCAGAATGTTCAAATGCACCTTATGTTGAGGAGGAAGAAGAATTGTTTGGAGATGAAGGTTGTAATCTTATGATGAGGAGGTCATGTCTTACACCAAAGCAAGAGGAGGATTGTAGTTGGTTGAGAAGCAATATTTTTCAGTCGACATGCACTATTCTGGGGAAAGTTTGCAATTTCGTTATTGATGCTGGAAGTTGCGATAATATTATTTCTACAGAGGCTGTGAGAAAATTGAACTTGAAAACTGAGAAGCATCCTAAACCGTACAAGCTAGCATGGTTAAGGAAGGGTGGTGAAGTGAAGGTGTGTTGAAGGGCTTGTGTTAATTTTTCTATTGGGAAGAAGTACAGAGATGAAATTTGGTGTGACGTTGTGGACATGGACGTGTGTCATCTGTTGTTGGGCAGACCATGGCAGTTCGATAGAGCAGTTCAACATGATGGTCGTGCCAATAGTTACAGTTTCATGTTCGAGGGTACTAAAATCACTTTGGTTCCCAAGAAGCAACAGCAGAAGGAGAGCAAGCTAGAAGAGATTGAAGAGTTGAAAACTTTATTATCTTTGAAGGAGTTTGTTAAGGAAGTGGAGGAAGAACCTGAGGTGTTTTTGTTGATTGGGAGAGAGAGCAGTGAAGAAGTTCAGATTCCAGAAGAAGCAAAGCCAATTTTGAAAGAATTTGAAGATGTCTTTCCAGAAGAGTTGCCTAAGGAGTTACCACCATTGAGAGACATTCAACATCAAATTGATCTTGTTCCGGGAGCAGTGTTACCACATCGACCACATTATCGAATGAGTCCGAAGGAACATGAGGAGTTACGAAGGCAGGTGGAAGAGTTGTTGGAACAGGGACGTGTTCAGGAAAGCTTGAGTCCTTGTGCCGTGCCAGCATTGTTAGTACCAAAGAAGGATGGAACATGGAGAATGTGCACAGATAGTAGAGCTTTGAACAAGATTACTGTTCGTTATAGATTTCCTATGCCGAGGTTGGATGATTTGCTGGATCAGTTGAGTGGGGCAACTATATTTTCAAAGATTGACTTGAAGAGTGGTTATCATCAAATTCGGATTAGACCTGGAGACGAATGGAAGACATCTTTCAAGACAAGAGAGGGGTTATACGAATGGTTGGTTATGCCATTTGGTTTGTCAAATGCACCTAGTACATTCATGTGGGTGATGAATCAAATCTTTAGACCATTCATTGGGAAGTTCGTCGTGGTTTATTTCGATGACATTCTGATTTACAGCAGGAGTACGGAGGAGCATATTCGACATTTGAGGGAAGTATTGATTATTCTTCGTGAGGAACAATTTTATGCTGCTACGAAGAAATGTGTGTTTATGACGCACAGTGTTTTATTTCTGGGTTATGTTGTTTCAGGAGAAGGTATTCAAGTTGATCAGAGTAAAGTTGAAGCAGTCAGGAATTGGCCACAGCCAAAGACAATTACGGAAGTGAGAAGTTTTCATGGGCTAGCATCATTCTACCGAAGATTCATTCCACACTTCAGTAGCGTGATGGCTCCAGTTACTGATTGCATGAAGGGTAAACATTTTTCGTGGACAGAAGAAGCCGGGATTGCTTTTGAACGAATCAAAGAACTGTTGACGACAGCGCCAATTCTTGTTTTACCTAATTTCCAGTTGTTGTTTGAGCTACACACTGATGCATCAAAGGTTGGAATTGGAGGAGTGTTGAGTCAGCTGGGGAGACCTATTGCATATTTCAGTGAAAAGTTGTCAGGGGCAAAGATGAGATACAATACATATGATGTTGAATTTTATGCTGTTGTACAAGCTGTTAAGCATTGGAGACACTATCTATTTCAGAAAGAATTTGTTCTGTACACTGATCATGAAGCATTGAAGCATTTACAAGGGCAGGACAAGATTTCAGCGAGACATGCATCATGGATTGCTTATTTACAGCAGCTTACTTTTGCCGTTAAGCACAAATCAGGGGTGACGAATCGGGTAGCTGATGCCTTAAGTAGGAGGAGTCATTTATTAACGACAATGAAGGTTGAAGTGACAGGGTTTGAAATATTGCCAGAATTGTTTGGGGAGGATCCTTACTTTGCAAAGTTTGTTGAGAAAGTTAAGGATGGAAGTTCGGATGAATTTGTGATGGTTGATGGATTCTTGTTCAAGGGAAATCAATTATGTATTCCAGATTGTAGTTTGAGATTGAAAATTATCAAGGAGTTGCACGAGGAAGGGCATGTGGGCCGTGATCGTACTTTGCAATTGATTTCACAGTCTTACTTTTGGCCGTCGATGAGGAAAGAAGTGGGAAGGTTTGTGGAGCGATGTCATATTTGCCAGGTTTCAAAGGGAACAGCGACGAATGCAGGGTTGTATATGCCTTTACCTGTACCGTCCAAACCATGGGTTGATATCAGCATGGATTTCGTTTTGGGTTTGCCTAGAACTCAAAGGGGAAATGATTCGATATTTGTTGTGGTGGACAAATTTTCGAAGATGGCACATTTTATTGCCTGCAAGAAGACAGCAGATGCAGTTCGAGTGGCACAATTATTCTTTAAGGAGGTGTATCGATTGCATGGTTTACCAGAATCTATTGTTTCAGATCGAGATACTAGATTTCTAAGCCATTTTTGGTTGAGTTTGTGGAAGATGGTCGGAGCGAAGCTGAAATTTAGTAGTGCTTATCATCCACAAACTGATGGACAGATAGAAGTTGTTAACAGGTCATTGGGAAATTTGTTGCGATGTCTTGTACAGGATAATTTGAAAAGTTGGGACATGAAGTTATGCCAAGCAGAATTTGCTCATAATCATGCCATGAATCGTAGTACGGGTTACAGTCCATTTCAGATTGTATATTAAAATTTACCCAGGGGACCGTTGGACTTAGCGGTGGCACCACAACCAAAGGGGACGGTTAAACGAGCTGCTGATTTTGTTGAAGGTTTGACGGAGTGCCACAGGATCGTTCAGGAACGATTGGAAAAGTCGAATGAGAAGTATAAGAAGTCTGCAGATCTGAAGCGAAGAAATGTTGAGTTTAATGAAGGAGATATGGTGTATGCTGTATTAACCAAGGATCGTTTTCCAGTAGGCGCTTACAACAAGTTGAAGGCCAGAAAAATTGGTCCTGTAAAAATTGTGAAACGGATCAATGAAAATGCCTACAGGTTAAAGCTGCCGGAGGATGTGTATACTTCTGATGTGTTCAACGTAAAACATTTAATTCCGTATCATGGAAACGAATGTGTTGTGGAAGAAGATGGTGAAAATTCGAGGTCGAATTTCTGTCAACCGGGGGAGGATGATGCAGCACGAGCTACAGAGTCACAAGGTTTAGGTCGGCCACGACCTAAAGGCTTAGGTCGACCACGACCTAACAGGTCAGAAGAAGAGGGGCTGCGATCTAACATTACCATTTTAGGTCATCTACAAGTTGACGAAATGGCTATAGGTCGGCCACGACCTAACAGAGCAAGAGCTAAGGAGTTGCGACCTAACTCCTATGATGATGCAGTGGAAACTAAAGCCTTAGGTCGCGAGCGACCTAACGTGATGATAAGTCGTGTGCGACCTAACAGGTTCCAGGATGACGAGATAAAAGGCGAAGAAGTGGATTATGCAAGAACAGGAAAGCCAACGACCTATGATAAGTCGCAAGGCCTTAGGTCGCGAGGCCTTAGATCGCTCACTTTAGGTCGCTCCGATCTATCGAGTGAAGAATGTTTCGAGTTACGACCTATGTTAGGTCGCTAATGTGGATGCCGCTTTATTTTAGGTCGCTCGACCTTATGCACTGAAAAGACAGGTCGCTGCATGGTGATTTCCTTAGGTCGCTCATACGACCTACCGATCTATGTTAGGTCGCTGATGGGTTTGCCGCATGAAGTTAGGTCGCGTGAGTTGTGTGTTTAGGTCGCGTGTACTTGTGTTGTAATAAGTTGTTTGTACTGTTGTTTCTTAAGTCGTAAGTCGAGTCGTGTATTGGTGTTAGGTCGCGTACGACCAAGTGTGGGAAGTTAGGTCGTGAACGACCTATGATAGGTCGGTGGTGTTGTAATGTGTTGAGTGTTGTGATGTAGCCTATAAATAGGCAAGTTGGGGGGTCATTTGAAAAGAGGTTGTTGATTTTTGAATAAAATTCTCTTTTGTTAGCTTTGTGCTTTCATACAAATTGGTAGTTGAGTGTGATCTCCTATCTCCTCTTTCGGTTAATCGAGTGCGCTCGATTCAACGATCGTAGAAGCCGATTCACGGTATCTAGTGCGCTAGATCAACGTACGAAGAATCGTAGATCTTCTTTCTCGGTATCGTGCGCGATCAACGAGACGAAGATAGCTAGAATCCGGTATCTTCGGATCAACGGATTTGGGCCTTGCAGTATTCTCAACTCACCGATTGCTACATTCCATCGATTGAAGTTTGTTTCGATTTATCCGCTGCGTCAGTAATGATGGCGGCAACACCTGGGAGGTCGGGAAGGAGGTCGTGGGCTGCGCTTGACGATGGAGAGGCGACGAACTTCGATGCAAGTGGTGGAGTGGGTGCTGCTCGATAATTGGACATAGGTCTACAGTGCGTGAGGAGATGAAAGGTGAGGAAGAAAAGAATAGGTAGGGGAAGCACATCAAAATGAAAAAGGACAGTACAAAAACTTTCTCAAAAAAGAGTAGTGAACAAATCAGAAATGAAAGGATGAACCCACATTGGCATATAGATTGTCACAACAAAAAATATTAATAACTGATGTCAGTTCATTTAATAGTGGTTAACAAATGACGTATAGCCATAAGGAATTCAAAAAGGTTCAAAAATGTCGAACCGATACAGAATTCGTTCCATATGTTTCGTTGTCACCTGAACTTCGAAACACACAAACAAATACACTATACAGATTAGCATGTCAAGACGATTAAAATGATATACTGATATCAGTGGTACGATTATCCGATCAAAAATCGGTATCAGTACTAAAATGCTGCTATTTCGTCGAAAATAAGATCGACGGAGCAACAATAGTCAAAATTTGGAAAAACGAAATATGACGTCTTTCTCAGAAGATGATTTACAAATTTACTGTAAAAAAATATTCAAGTTTGGAAAACATTTTATTACTATCAACTTTTAATTGATTTGAATTGAAATAAAATTACACAAGAAAATATACTTCAATATTATCATATGAAAATTTACCGGTTGCTATATTTTAAAGAACGTATTCCAAATATCAAATTTATATTTCAAAATTTTATTGTTTAAAATTTCAAAAAATTTCAGTTAAATATATTAATAAAACAAATATAATTATTAAAAATTTACGGGTCGTTACATAAAACATCTTAATTGTTAGTGTATATAACCTAAGAAAGAAAATAGTAGGTTGTCTTATTATGTAGAAGTTATAAAATTGTGATGAAGTGGGAAGGGTGGATGAAGTCAAGTTGGTCTTGTAGTTGAAAAATGACATTTATGTTTATCAATCTTTATTGATGTAAAGGGCATTTTCGGAATCTCAAAAAGACACGGTTGAAACTAATCGATTAAATTCTCATTATTAATAGTAGAGATTAGATATAATTTAGGTAAAATTATTTCATTTACCCACTTTTAAAACAATATTATGTCGACCTGCCTCGTTTAAGTGTTTGGAAACCCCTATCGATAACATGGCTTCACACACACCGACCAGAATTATAAACAACTTAATAGATAAGTAAACACAATATAAAACAATTTATAACACTAACAAGTATGCGCTCTCATATATATACACACTCAAACAAACTCACTCTAGGGTATTACCATCCTATCTCTAATGAGTCAAAGCCCACGAAGCTAAGGTTATCGCTAAACCAAAGTCCTAATACCAACTGTAATGATCTAAATTTCGAAAGGGTTAAATCGACAATGATCCACAAATGTCCAACTCAAACAATCCGAAACAGAGATAATCAATGGGTAAATTTAGAAGAATAAGAAAAGAAGAAAACAATAATCTCACAGCGGAATGAAAAAATATAATAATCAAATAAAAAGTTCATGAAGCTATTTATACTATACATTTGATTGAAATTTTATAACATCTATCAGAGATATATGTATACAGTAGAACAACAGAATAATGCAGTGGAATAACATGATGCAGAGGACTAATACTAGTAATAATATACCAATCTTTATCTTCAATGCATTGAAAACTCTGGGCTAACCCGAGCATAAAGCAAAGCTATGCACTTGAGTCAGGAATAAAATATCCTTGTGTGAGTCAAATCAGTATCACATATAACATGGGTGTAGTAACGTCAGAGATGTTTACGGGTTTTTACATGTCTTTACATCTCCTATCCAATGTATAACATGCATGCAATAATGCAAGAGATGTTACGGGATTTTTCATCTCTTAAGGATCTATCAAAATATATATATATATATATATATATATATATATATATATATATATATATTAGAATACACTATTTATGTAATGTCTAATCAGTAAAATAAATATTTTTCTTTGTGTTAGTGCTTTACACTAACCCCTCTTAATGTGTTTTTAAGCATTGTCATACAGTTGTATAAAACATCCCAGCAACACGACGGGGGATGGGGATGCACCGTGATATGAAAACACTAAACTAAACTTATATTGGTCTCGTATAAGGATAAAAGTACGACAAGGCACGTGAGGCAATGCCCAAGGTAAGATGCTACTAGTTTGGTTCGCAAGGCTGGTGGTAAAGCATTGTAGTCACCATTGCCCACAGCGTCCATCCATCCCATATCGAGTCAAAGGGAGGTCATCCCAAAATCAAGGTGCACCAATCAAAACCAGCATCAAGGAAATAGTATGGACCAAGTCCAAAAAGAAAACTGAAGAATGGATGTCCGCTAGGGGTAGCTAGTCCACTTGGCCTTGTCAAGCCATCTTGTTTTAGTCGTTTCAAATTAGCACAAGTGCCCGAGTCTATCCATCATCGTTCTCTTTATTCAAATCCAGCAAACGTACACCAAATCCAACCATTTTGTTCTGGAGCTTGCTCCGCATACATAGTTTTTAAAGTGTTTCCAATATTGATAGAGAGTATGCCAATAAGAGGCATCGATCTCTTTAACAACCAGATGTCATTTTACACACCAATTTATTCTTTTACATTTCGAAAACGATTCATTTGATATCAAAATATCATATTCACTTTGAAATATCTTTTCATTTCAAAATGTCATATTTACTTAAAATATGTCAATTCCACTTGAAAATCATTTTCGCTTCAATATCTCAATTTCACTTTCAAAATTGTTTCGAATTTCCATTTAGGTTATAACTTAATTTTAACCCAATTCGCAATTAAATTAACGATTTAAATACAAATAGTTCCCACATTGGCCACTTTGAATTTTTAGAAAATAGTTTGAATTAATTTAAATAGTTTAAATAGTTTACATATTAAAATAGGTTATGTATTAAATGATTTGAAAATTTAAATAATTTAAAAGGATGAATTTTAAAATAGTTTATAGTAAAATAGTTTATAGTGAAAATAGTTTCAATGTTAAAATTGTTTCTTTTCATTTCCCATAAATCTAGACACTAAATTTAAATCAAACTGATTCAATTTCCAATCTTCCAATTCAGATCATCTTAAATCTCGAGTCAATTCAAATCGACTCAATTTTGATTTAAATTCAAATAAATTTCAATTTCAATTTCAATTCAAATTAATTTACATTTCATTTTGATTCAAATAGTTTAAGTTCAATTCAATTCTCAATCTTAAACCATTTCAGTTTATATAAAGTTCGAGTTCAATTTTTGGATATTTAATTAAATCCCTTAAATCAAATTAAACAAAATGTTCGTATATAGATTCGAATCTTCAAAATAATTCAACTCCGATATATCGATTCGATTTTATTTTTATAAAACAAAATTATTTGAATAAGTTCAACCCAAGAATTTAAAATCATTTAATTTAACCAACTGGTGTCCGTATATAATTTCCTATCCTATGGTCAAGTGATCAATAATTTTAATTTTAATTTCATGGATGGATACATATCATTTCAGTCCAAATCAAAGTGTCATAGGTATATTCCATTTCAAACTATTTCTTAATTTATTTGAAATAATTCAAATAACAGTATGATATATGTCAAATAATTTACAAGGTGATAACAGGAATAGATAAAATAAATAAACATCCAATCATCCTAAATATCAACTAATAGGCTTCCATCACAATCAACATTAAAAACTGCAAATTTAACACAACAACCAACTGGTTATCAATAATCAGGAGTTTAACTAGCAATTTAATTCCAATTTCAAATTTAACTGTCAATTTAAATTCTTATCATTCAATTTATAAATTACCAAAAAATAGTCAATAAAATTAATTTATTTAATAATTTCAATTTAACCAACATAAAAATATTTTAGTACTTCGTGACCATTAAAACGCTCACATTTATTTGAAACTAAAAATTTTTAGCTTCAAATTAATTCAAATTCCACTCCATGTCGTAGGCTTCGTCGATACGATCGCAATGTAGCTTGTTTCACTCGAATCAGTCCTCGTATACATAAGATATAGATTAACGAACATTTGAGATTAATTAAAATAAATTAACAAAACTAATTAACAATTTAAAACATAATCTTATCTATCCTACACGCGTTCAGCCCCCTTGCCGTTCTCCTTCATTCCAGCCGCGATTCTCGTATTCCCTTCTTTTTAAAAAATTGTACAATCGCTCGAATGCTCCAGCAGCCACGCCGCCACAACCGAGCCCACCTCCTTGCCGTCGCACTCGCCTGCACGTGCACAGATCAAACCCCTAAACCCTAGAGTCGAATGCGAGCAAACCTTGGTGATTTCACATGCTTTTGACACGATCCGACCGTTAAATGCATAGATCTTGTCGAGATCTATGTTTTTACTTTTGGAGTCATGCAATTTCATTGAGTGGTTTGAGAGAAAATGAGGAGAGAAGATCGGTGATTTTTAGCCACTAAAAATCACTGAAAGATCAGTTGCGTTTATTATCTCTAGAATTTTGATGAAATGAGACAAAGGATGGCCTTTTATACAAATTTCCGACATGTATCACCCATAAATTTTTCGAACTTCAATTAAAGCGTGCATTCGGCGTTTTATATTTTATAGCCTTATTCCGAATACAATGGAATATATATCGAAAGGCAATTTCATCATATTCAGAATATAGCATTTCAATCAAATTATTTTAATTGAATTCCTTTAAGTGATTTCTACGCATTTCAAGCTTGCATGACCAAATGATAAGTCGATCGCTACGGAAATTGAGATCCTATAATAATCCACTATTATAGTTTTAATGAAGCTAGTTTCGTCGAAATCCAAGACAGTGCCCAAAAAGAATGTCAGGATCGAGATTTTCGACCACGAAAGTCGACATTAATACGTCCACAATATCAACTGCCGAGCAATCGAAGGCCGAAAGACCAAACCGTTAGGGTTTAAGAAGAGGTAGAAGATATAAGAAAGAAAGAAAGAAGAAGAAGAAAAAGAAAACAGAAACAATAATAGAATCTCACAATCGCAGCAGAATAACATATAATACATCAATGAATAATCTTTAAAACAAAGAATCATATCTGTCATTACATCAAATTACATTTCATTAACAGAATTTACAACAACAAACAACGGAAAAGAAATACTATGTTCTAGTTGATACGCCATGCCATCCAGCTTGCTCCTGATTTCCACAGCAACTCCTAAATTCCAGAATGACCTGATAACCTGAGTCTAGACTGCCCGTGTGGAAATAGATGGGCACCCAGAGTTTCGAAAGGAAACAATAAACTCCAGGTTAGTCATGAGACTGGTGTGAGAACTTAAAACAGTTTATCTTTAAAAACAAACAAAGAATTATTTTAAATTTGATTCGCGATGCTTTTTAGAAAATTAGACTACCATAAGGCCTCCCGCACACACACAAAATGCAAACGCAGAATCGGAGGAGATTTCTCCTTATGATAGTCAAACATGCTTGATACGCAAATTTTCTTTGATATTATTACTATAAGTTCAAGGTGTAGGAAAACATTTTGAAAGTATGATATGAATCTTAGCCAACATACGACCAGTATCGTATGCCTACTATAGCTACCATCTAAACAGTGGTGACCACCAAAAGTAAATGGCGGGTTCTACAACTAATACTGTATAAGGTGCGTATTGGAGTTTGGATTTCCAACTAATGGTAAGGCCAAGGAACTTCCCATTGCCACATAGGTACGCCTCTGGAAAGATGCCCTGAAAACCTAACCGGATTTCTTCCAACACAAGGCCGGGTTACCCCTAGCTGGGTAACAATTGACACGAATATGCCATCCCCCGGTCGGAACCGACCGAAATCCCAGGATTCACCAACAACAACAAAATAATAAGTTTGCAGCAACAACATAGGTTAAGTATCAGGGCTCCATACAATAATACCACCTCTATCCAGAAGGAAATGAAATACACTAAGGGGGCGCTATCCACTAATAACCTTGCCGCATCTTTCCTGTTTTGACCATTACTGGGGTGTGAGATCCGACGAAGTCTCGTCCACAAAGCTACGCTTTATACAAAAGTTGTGCTTTGATCAACAAATGCTCAACAGCACTTCGTATGCCACATTACCAATTTGGGAATATATCATTAGTAACCATCAACTACATAACCTCTGAGCTCGTACGTCTCAAAGAAGGGTGTTAAGCTAAGAGAATAAATTCTCCGCCACCAACAGAAATATATTTGATAGAAACCAGTTTTACATCTCAAATTAGTGGATACTCACTAATCACGACCGGACTTCCCATCACAAAGCGTGATAAAATCTCTATATCGGAGATCATCCGATGCAGAGACATTCGACGATAATCCTTCCGTTTTCAAAAATATCCGGTCTTCAACACCGGTGATCAAATGCTATCCATAACGACATATCCTTATTCGGAATGGGATTTATGACACAAAGGTCCTCTCCCGGCTAAACCGAATAACGAGCGATTATTTTCAAAATAAGTATAGCATTCAAATTCAAGCAAATCACCAAAAATACCCATTTAAAGGTAAATATTGATAGTCGGTTATTTAACTACCAATAGATATGCACAATCATCACCAAATTCCATATAATTTCCCAAATTATTTATTTTCCAAAAATATCTGTTCAAGATATATTTTCCACAGTTCAAAATAAATCAATTTTTATTTTCAAACAAATTTCCCTTTCCTTTATAAATTCCATGTGAATTTAAATTTCCAAATATCCATTGATATACGATTTTCAATTCGACTTCAAATATTCACTTTCAATTTATCTTTAAAAGATATAATCTCAAAACATTTCACTTCATATTGCAAAACATTTGCATACTTATTTAATAATAAGTAATTCACAAATCTATTTATTATCAATACTTAGAAAATATTCAATATACTTAAAACACGATTAAGTATATATTTCATTCTTTAAGGAAAACATTCTCTTAAACACATTTATTTGGATCCAAATGAATGTTGCGTAAAACATCGTTACGACAACCCAAAATCACTAGTAAAGGGATTCGAAATTTAGATACTATACAAAAGCATTTCCTTTCGGAAATCATTTACTATTACAACAGTGTTATAGTCCATCTTTTCCTTGTTTCTCGAAAACGTCTATTTCAACAGTGAATGTTGAGTGGTTTCGATACTTAATACATTTTAAAACATCTTTAAATCGTTATAATTCCATTTAAAAGATAACTTTCTAAAACATTTCTTTAATATATTATTCACTGTCCAAAATCGTGAATATAAGTCATTTACCCAATTCAACACTTCTATATATTTAATTAAAGGATTATCCACTGTCCAAAATCGCGGGTATATCTTCTTTAATAAGCTTTCATATTTACTTATCAAATTCAATTTATTTTGGATTTATAAACGACTTTATAAATTCACATTTATATATATTTTATAAAAACTTTAACTTATAAAATCCCTTAATTAATAAATTCTATTTATATCTCATTTAAATGCCAAAATCCAATTTATAAGTTAATTACTTATAATCTTTTATTTTACAAAATCTATTCATTTTATAACTTTACAATTTATAAATCTATAAATTTCATTTACTTATGAAATCCATTTATATTTCATTTTAACACTTATAAAAACTTGTTTCATAATTCCAATATTTTAAATTTATAAATATCAATTTTATAAACTTTTATATAAATCATTTATAATAATTCAAAAATCCCAATTTAAACCATTTTACAAAATAATCAACTACTTATTTCAAAAATCACCTTTCGGTTATATTTCACCAAAATCATAATTTTCATAACATAGAAATTATAACGTTTATTTATTTAAAACGAATCAATTCCAAAATTCAATAAAATGTATACTTTCAGAAATCACTTTTAATACTCCGAAAATAGGCCCAATGCTGCAACGGCACCAAATATAACATTCACGGCACCTAAACATCATATATCCATATGATAACAGAATATATCACAATATCTATAAATAAATCAATACCGTTGAGGAATCCAGCTGGATCCCTCCAACCTGTTTCACTGCATCCACAGATGTTAGCACAATACCAATTCCGTTTCGAGACGGAATATCGTGGTATATGGGTTCATATAAAATATTATCCGCTATTATGCGGCGCAATAGGGTCTCATCCGCTATATAATGCGGGAAAATCAACTCCAAATACATATATAATACCAATTCCACTTCAAGGTGAAATATCGCGATATATGTGTTTAATAAATAACATCCGCTTAATATACGGCGTATAGGGTCCATTTAAATACAACAAATAGCAATTTATCATTCAATCACACAATCAAGCAAATTTTAAATCTAACTATTTAAAATCTAAATCGAAACAATTTCGATTGAGTGAGAAGTTCTCACCTTGCTTCCAATAATAGTTGCAGTGTTTTATTTCGAATAAAATTAAACACGCGTTTAATTTTACCCAAAATTATCACTAACTCCAATCGACTCCAAACAAGCTCCATTTCGTAGTGCTCGTCCATACGGATCCAACGCAACTCGTTTCGTCAAATTCCGACCTCGTATGACCAAGTTATGATGTTACAAAGATTACACGAATTCTATTATAACTAATTTACAACTTTATTTTTTTTATTAACCTCGGATTAAAACACAGCCGCACGATCATCTGGAGCAATCACAGCCGTGTGCGCATTTCCTTCTTCCTCCCAGGCTATTCACGCACAGAAACGATCCCATGGCCGTCGTTCTCTCTCGAATTTTCGCACCTCTACCTTCGATCGTGACAACGATTGGATACCTCCATATCGAAGCCCAACATCTACTCCATCTTTGGCCTCAACCACGTACAACTCGGCCTCTCCCCTACGCTGAAAAATGCACACAAACCATATGCGGGCGCGGCCCTTTATCTTCTTCATCGTTGCGACGTACACGATCGTAGCTGTATGGATTTGAAGGCCTCGTAATCCTCTTCAAGTTTGTAGTTGAAAGCATTTGCTAATTGTTTAAGGGAAGAAGATCAGATGATTTCTGGCCATCGAAATTGAAAGTGGCGGCTACTGCTTGAAGCCCTAGGGTTTGAGAAATTGTGAAAAAATAGAGGGCCTTATATAGAAAATATCGAAAACACTATTCATCTCCAAATTTCGAAACTCCAAACGAAGCATGTCGGTTGACGTTTCTAGAGTTTAACCCGCGTTCCGGACATAATGGAATAGGTATCGAGAGCCAATTCGATCATATGTGTGAGTTATGGAGATAAACGATCAAATTTAAATTAAATAGATTAAACTAATTTCTATGCGTTTTGGCTTACCTCGGACAAACCGTAAATCCGATTGACACAAAATTAGAAATATTACAATAATAAAACATTACGGATCTGATGAAACTGGTTTCGTCGAAATCCAAGACTGTTTGAAAAATGGCTATTTTTACTCGTCAATTAAATATTAAAATATTCAATTTTCACAAATTAACTTTTAATTAAATTTTAAAAGTTCTACAACATCATTCTAACTCCAATATGATTTAATACAACTTTACAAATAAATTTTAATCACATTAGACCCAATTTCCAATTATTTCTGTAATTTCAAATATTAGATTATCGATTTAATTATCACATTAAATCTAGATATTCGAAATAAAATTTATTCGACTTACAAATTTTACTTGTTAATATTTAAAATCAATTAAATATACGAATTTCAAATGACAGAAATTCTGGGTCGTTACAAACTTCCCCCCTTAAATGAATTTCGTTCTCGAAATTACCAAGTAAGAAAAAGTTACATAATCCATTGAAATTAGATTTCAAATTCACTTAAGTGTTTAACTTTCCCAAAATCCAATAGTTAAAATTTTTACAATAACTTTACTAAGTTTTCAAATCATGCTTAGTTATCTTTTCAAAACCAACTATATCGTTTAACTTTTCACTCCAAAATCAAAGTTATAGCCAATTTTCTCAAAAATATTCTAACGCCTTAAATTTTCCAAAAATTTCGCCAGCGTCTCCTTTGCGCGGCTCGATCCGAAAAAAGTGGCAATATATATATCAAAAATATACATCTCATCAAAGTAATGAGGCATCCCGCAGGGAAAAAGTGTAAAAGTACGATATGTAATCCGAGATATGTACCTTATGTATTATTAGCGAGCATATACAGCTAATATAGCATGAAAGCGAGCTCCAAATATGAAGCAAGCGCAATCCACACCTACTAAACACTCAACAATAATGAGAAACATGTATATAGAAAATAATATCGACATACAACATATACCAGAAGCAGCAACAATATGTGCCAATATAGCAAATGCAATCAAAAGCAATAAATTCAACCATCAACCAACTATCATCCAACTAAATCCAATATCTATCAAATCAATCAATAACCAAATCAATATAAATTCACTTCTCATTAATATTCAATGAATTTGTTTTCAAATTTAAATCAAATTTGATTCATTAACATTGGATTTGCTAGCATTCATTCATATTCAATTTCAATTAGTTTACATTCACTAATTCATATTCATGTTGGTTCACTTCCAAATTAAATTCAATTCTATTTAAGATTCACTTAACTTTCAATTTGATTTCATATGGATTTCTATACAATCAACTAATAACAATCTAATAATCAATGTATATTCAATACAACCAAATTTCTTTACTTTGCTTACATTCATTCAATTTGGTTCATCACTTTTAATTAGCTTTAGTGGATTAACACTTACATCCATTATTTCATATCAATTTATTTACATTCAATTGATTTACATTCAATTCATTCATTAGTTCAATTGCTAATTCATTTAACCACAAAAGTTGAATTTCATAACATAACTCAAGTTTATATTCTTTAATGACCTCATTTTATTAATTTACTTCGATACCAAAATCAACTTCATTCAACATCACTTAAGTTATATTCCATTTAAACATCATTTGTTTAACTTAACTTAAATATCCACTTATAAATCCAATTCAGATTCCAATTATAAAGTAAATTCTATTTAACCTTTTGCCAAAGTAAAATCTTTATTATTTCATATTATAAGTTCAAAATTCGTTTCACTTATATTCAACAATTACAACATGGATTTTAATTTCAAATTTGATTATCACAACCAAACTTCAATTTTCAATTTACTATGGTAGCAAATCCATCACACAGAAACTCGAAAATGATACTGATGATGCTGCAGTCATCACACTTATTATTTCCCAGCAACAGTAGTGAATCTAGTGCTTTAAATTCTTTAAAAAAAAAAATTCTTTTTATTCATAAATCACATTTACAAATCTTTTACTTATATAATTTCACTATTTTCTCTTTACTTATATAAGATCATTTCACAATTGTAAATCATATTAATTATAATTCTATACATATAATTCTTCGCTTATACAATTTATTCTTTTACAGTTGTTTTTATTTAGATTATTCAAACATCTTTTAATTAACTTGTATATATTCCTACATTTTCAACAACCAAACAATCAATTTTCATACACTTCAATAATTCTGAAAAATTATTTCTTCATATATAAAATATAACAAAGGTAAAATTATTTCTTTACCCAATTTAAAATGATACTATGTCGGTTTATCTTGTTTAAGAGTTTAGAAACCCCTATCTATATAGTTAGCTAGACTGCACCGACCAGAATCTATAAACAATCAACCGATAAGTCAACACATACAAAACAATTTCATATTCACTAACAAATACGCGCTCATAGCTATTATTACACTCAATCTCATTCTGGAGTACTGCTGACTCTATCTCTAATGAGTAATTCCTAACAGAGCCAAGGTTGTCACTTAACCATATGCTCTAATACCGAATGTCACGATCAAGATTTTCGACCACGAAAATCGACATTAATACGTCCGCTATATCAACTGCCGAGCAATCGAAGGCCGGAAGACCGAACCGCTAGGATTAAAGAAGAGGTAGAAGATAGAAGAAAGAAGAAGAAGAAGAAAAAAAAACAGAAACATTAACAGAATCTCACAATCGTCGTGGAATAACATATAATATATCAATGAATAATCTTTAAAACAAAGAATCATATCTGTCATCACATTACATTACATTTCATCATCAGAGTTTACAACAACAAACAGTAGAAAAGAAATACTATATACTAGTTGATACGCCATGCCATCTAGCTTGCTCCTGATCTGCACAGCAACTCCTGAATTCCTGAATGACCTGATAACCTGACTCTAGACCGCCCATGTGAAAATAGATAGACACCCAGAGTTTAGGAAGGAAACAATAAACTCCAGGTCAATCATGGGACTGGTGTGAGAACATAAAACAGTTTATTTTTAAAAACAAACAAAGAATTATTTTAAATTTGATTCGCAATGCTTTTTAGAAAATGAGACTACCATAAGGCCTCCCGCACGCACACACAATGCAAACGCAGAATCGGAGGAGATTTCTCCTTATGATAGTCAAACATGCTTGATACGCAAATTTTCTTTGATATTATTACTATAAGTGCAAGGTGTAGGAAAACATTTCAGAAGTATGATATAAATCTTAGCCAACATACGACTAGTAACGTATGCCTACTATTGCTACCATCTAAACAGTGGTGACCACCATAAGTAAATGGCGGGTTCTACAACTAATACTGTACAAGGTGCGTATTGGAGTTTGGATTTCCAACTAATGGTCAAGCCAAGGAACTTCCCATTGCCACATAGGTACGCCTCTAGAAAGACGCCCCGAGAACCTAACCGGATCTTTGCCAACACAAGGCCGGGTTACCCTTAGCTGGGTAACAACTGACACGAATATGCCATCCCCCGGTCGGAACCGACCGAAATCCCAGGATTCACCAACAACCACAAAATAATAAGTTTGCAGCAACAACATAGGTTAAGTATCAGGGCTCCATACCATAATACCACCTCTATCCAGAAGGAAATGAAATACACTAAGGGGGCGCTATCCACTAATAACCTTGCCGCATCTTTCCTGTTTTGACCATTACTGGGGTGTGAGGTCCGACGAAGTCTCGTCCACAAAGCTACGCTTTATACAAAAGTTGTGCTTTGATCAACAAATGCTCAACAACACTTCATATGCCACATTACCAATTTGGGAATGTATCACTAGTAACCATCAACTACATAACCTCTGAGCTCGTACGTCTCAGAGAAGGGTGTTAAGCTAAGAGAATAAATTCTCCGCCACCAACAGAAATATATTTGATAGAAACCAGCTTTACATCTCAAATTGTAACGTTAGACACACATCCATACAAGTCCGTTCCGGGATCGAACAGAACCGAAGGCACTTACAAAGAATCCCTTGCAATCCGGATATTCACTAATCACGACCGGACTTCCCATCACAAAGCGTGATAAAATCTCTATATCGGAGATCATCCGATGCAGAGACATTCGACGATAATCCTTCCATTTTCAAAAATATCCGGTCTTCAACACCGGTGATCAAATGCTATCCATAACGACATATCCTTATTCGGAATGGGATTTATGATACAAAGGTCCTCTCCCGGCTAAACCGAATAACGAGCGATTATTTTCAAAATAAGTGTAGCATTCAAATTCAAGCAAATCACCAAAAATACCCATTTAAAGGTAAATATTGATAGTCGGTTATTTAACTATCAATAGATACGCACAATCATCCCCAAATTCCATATAATTTCCCAAATTATTTATTTTCCAAAAATATCTGTTCAAGATATATTTTCCACACTTCAAAATAAATCAATGTTTATTTTCAAACAAATTTCCCTTTCCTTTATAAATTCCTTGTGAATTTAAATTTTCAAATATCCATTGATATACGATTTTCAAATCGACTTTAAATATTCACTTTCAATTTATCTTTAAAAGATATAATCTCAAAATATTTCACTTCATATTGAAAAACATTTCCATACTTGTTTAATAATAAGTAATTCACAAATCTATTCATTTTAAATACTTAGAAAATATTCAATATACTTAAAACACGATTAAGTATATATTTCATTCTTTAAGGAAAACATTCTCTTAAACACATTTATTTGGGTCCAAACGAATGTTACGTAAAACATCGTTACGACAACATAAAATCACTATTATAGGGATTCGAAATTTAGATAGATATATAAATCCCAATACGATACAAAAACATTTCCTTTCGGAGATCATTTACTATGACAACAGTGTTGTAGTCCATCTTTTCCTTGTTTCTCGAAAACGTCTATTTCAACAATGAATGTTGAAATCTATGGTTTCGATACTTAATACATTTTAAAACATCTTTAAATCATTTTAATTCCATTTAAAAGATCACATCCTAAAACATTTCTTTAATATATTATTCACTGTCCAAAATTGTGAACATAAATCGTTTACCCAATTCAACACTTCTACATATTTAATTAAAGGATTATACACTGTCCAAAATCGCGGGTATATCTTCTTTAATAAGCTTTCATATTTACTTATCAAATTCAATTTATTTCGGATTTATAAACAACGTTATAAATTCACATTTATATATATTTTATAAAAACTTCAACTTATAAAATACCTTAATTACTAAATTCTATTTGTATCTCATTTAAATGCCAAAATCCAATTTATAAGTTAATTACTTATAATCTTTTATTTTACAAAATCTATTAAATTTATAACTTCACAATTTATAAATCTATAAATTTCATTCACTTATGAATCCATTTATATTTCATTTTAACACTTATAAAAACTCATTTTATAATTCCAATATTTTAAATTTATAAATATCAATTTTATAAATCTTTTATATAAACCGTTAATAATAATTCAAAAATCCCAATTTAAACCAGTTTACAAAATAATCAACTACTTATTTCAAAAATCACCTTTCGGTTATATTTCACAAAAATCATAATTTTTATAACATAGAAACTATAACGTTTATTTTTTAAAAAGAATCAATTCCAAAATTCAATAAAACGTATACTTTCAAAATTCACTTGAAAATACTTTTAAATTCGAAATCGTTAATTCAACATTTTTAAAACTCCAAAAATAGGCCCAACGCTCCAACGGCACCAAATATAACAATCACGGCATCCAAACATCATATATCCATATGATAACAGAATATATCACAATATCTGTAAATAAATCAATACTGTTGAGGAATCCAGTTGGATCCCTCCAACCTATTTCCCTGCATCCACAGATGTTAGCACAATACCAATTCCGTTTCGAGACGGAATATCGCGGTATGTGATTTCATATAAAATATTATCCGCTATTATGCGGCGCAATAGGGTCTCATCCGCTATATAATGTAGGAAAATCAACTCCAAATACATATATAATACCAATTCCACTTCAAGGTGAAATATTGCGGTATATGTGTTTAATAAATAACATCCGCTTAATATACGGCGTATAGGGTGTATTTAAATACAACAGATAGCAATTTATCATTCAATCACACAATCAAGCAAATTTTAAATCTAACTATTTAAAATTTAAATCGAAACAATTTCGATTAAGTGAGAAGTTCTCACCTTACTTCTAATAATAGTTGTAGTGTTTTATTTCGAATAAAATTAAACACGCATTTAATTTTACCCAAAATTATCACTAGCTTCAATCGACTCCAAACCAGCTCCATTGTGTAGTGCTCGTCCATACGGACCCAATGCAACTCGTTTCGTCAAATTCCGACCTCGTATGACTAAGTTATGATGTTACAAAGATTACACGAATTCTAATATAACTAATTTACAACTTTATTTTTTTTTATTTTTAACCTCAGATTAAATTACAGCCACATGATCATCTGGAGCAATCACAGCCGCGCGCGCATTTCCTTCTTCCTCCCAGGCTATTCACGTGCGGAAACGATCCCATGGCCGCCGTTCTCTCTCGAATTTTCGCACCTCCACCTTCGATCGTGAAAACAATCGGATACCTCCATATCGAAGCCCAACATCTACTCCATCCTTGGCCTCAACCACGTACAACTCGACCTCTCCCCTACGCTGAAAAACGCGCACGAGCTGTATGCGAACGCGCTCCTTTATCGTTGTGACGTACACGATCATAGCCGTATGGATTTGAAGGCCTCGTAATCCTCCTCAAGTTTGCAGTTGAAAGCATTTTATGACGACCCAGAAATTTTGAGTATTTAAAATCGAATATTTAATAGATTTTAAATATTCAATATAATAATTTTAACTTGAATTACGAATAACACAATTTATTTGATAATTAAATTATTGAATTATTCAATTAACCAATTTGAAGTTGGGTAAAATGTTGAATCTTCAGTTTTAAGACTGCTAAAAATAATCTGGAGGCTTCTAAAATTTATATTGATAATACTGAGGATAATAGAAGTTTTAAAATTGAATTTAACACAGATTTGTTCAGTTTTAAAATTATATCCTTTAAATTGAATTGAAAAATAGCCTTCCGAGGCACAGTCTCGGAATTCGACGAAACCAGTTCCATTGGATCCGTAATATTGTATTATTATCGTGTTTCAAATTTCGTAGTGAGCGGAGTTGTGTTGTGAGCGTACGATACACAAACGCACTGAAATTTCTGTCGAAAATTCAATTTAAAAAATTTATATAAATAAGTTGACCGGTCAATTAACCTTACATCAAAAAAATTTCGTGCCACTGTAGCATGTGGGTAGACACGCAACCATCTTCTCTTGTTTCCCTTTTTCTTTACGAAAGTATAGGAAGATCATTTTAATGAGAAACCAAATCAAGCAAGGAAGTGACCGGACCTCTTCTCTCTCAAATAAAAAAAAAATAAGAGATGGCCGAAGCCTTAATTTTCAGATTGAAACCCTAAAAAAAGGGACCTCTTCCTTTGTTCAAATCTAATTCGAGATCTACCTAAAAACACGAATTCATTCGTATAAGATAAATTAAGCCTTCCTCGTTCAAATAGAAATCATTGCGTGTTCCTCCATGAGTCGATCGAGATGGTCAAACATCAGGGGTAGTGTGAGGTCGCGATCGATGATGGGAAGGAGTTGCGGCTGCAAGACTCTTCGAGGCGACAAGGGGGGAGTCTGGATGACGGTGACAGTATATGGTTGCATCGAGATCCGTGGTCGAGTTTGGCATTTGGGCGAGATATTGGGTTACGAGTTGCTCGAGGCGATGTTGATGTTGTGGGGCAACGGTTCAGTGATCGGCACAGCGGCGCTAGGAGACTCGAGCGAGGTTCATCGTGTTCGTTGGTGATGGCCGCGATGGGTTTTGTCGAAGCAGGTTGTAAGACTTTGTGTTCGTAAAGCGATGGTGGAGATTTGGGGCTGCTGTCGATTAAGGTATGGCATTTGCTTTAATTTAATTCGATGGTATATAAAAAAAATTACTGGTTAAGAAAATGAGTGAACAGTAAGGTAAAGTTTTATTAGACTATTTTTATATTTTAAGTTAATCTTAATTTAACATGAACATGTGCAGGAAATAAAAATATTTATATGTAATTTTCAAAAGCAAAAATAAATACGTGTAATTACATTGGTAATTTACCAAGTTATTAGAGATGAAGAAATAATCTGTTTAACTGGGTAACTAATTATTTTAGTTACTAAAGATAATTTACTAAAGGAATTCGTTTAAATTTGATGATTTGTTAATCAAATCTAATTGATAGAAATTAATTGTTCGATTTATTTCAAATATTAATAAGCCTTATAATACTTATACAAGGTTTTAAACTGTGAAGAAACCAAGCCGAGAGGGATCGAATTGCAAATAAAAAAAAGCAAAGGTGAGTTAATCTCACTCAGTTAAATTTAAATTCAAATTCAAATTTAAATGATTAAATTTAAATAATTGTTTGAATGGTTAAATTGATTGATGTGTTATAGTATGGTATATTTTGGAGATTGATATTTATGCTAACGTGTGTGGATGCAGGGAAAACAGGTCGAAGGGATCCAACTGGACCCTTCAACTTTTATTTAAATTATTTAATATTCTCTGTTCTGATTATTTGATATTCTATAATGAATTATGTGGAAGTATTGAATGCTATGGCTTGGTTGAAATAATTGGGTATAATGAATTACCAAAATAATATATATAAAAATTGGATTTTTTTGAAGGAAAATAAAAATAGTGAATCTGTAAGTAAAGTAATTATAGAATAAATTTATGAATGAATTAGAGAAGAAATAAAGTGAATTTGAATTTCTAATAAATAAATTGTGAGTATAGAAAGGAAAATTTGAATAAATAGGAAGTTAATGAATATTAAATCTTCAGTGATATTAATTAAAAGAAGAAAACATTTATTTAAAATTTAAGATTTAAATTATTGTAAAGAATAAGGAAGAAATTGGGAAAATCTGGAATTTGTATATTTCCGTTAAAGGATTTAAAATCAAACGGAAGATAATAACAATAATAATAAAATCCATAATTAATGAATTTTGAAATGAACTGATTAAGTAAAGAAATTTATTTCAAATGGAATAAATTGGAAAGCAATTTGGAAAATTGATTTAAGTGATTGAAGTTAGAATTTTTCTCTGGATAACCAAGTACGTTTTTAAAGTAAATTTTTAAATATAAATTAAATGTTTTAAAGTTGTTTTTTTTAAAGGAAGCAAGTTTCGTAAAATTTATTATTTCTATTATTTAAAGTCTAAAGTAAGTATTTTCTTTAATCTGTTCTAGCAGTAATCATTAAGAAGTAACTTAGTATTTTGTTTTTAAAGGTAGAAATCTAGTTTTATATTTTTATTAAGTAACCTTATTTTCAAATATCCATATAGTATGTATTTTAACAAATTATTAAAGAAATTTTAATTTGAATGTTTAAAAGTATATTTTTAAAAGTAAAGTGTTTTAAATTAATTTAGAAAAATCTAGTTTTGTGCTTGGTGATTCCAGTGGAAACAGAAATACTTGTTCTGAGAAAGGCAGATATTTTTGAAAACTGTTTTCAAAAGAATTTGAAAAGTGAAAATATATCTTGTGAAGATATTTTTGAGATAAATAAATAATTTGGAAAATTATTTATTGTTTGATGGATGTTTGTGAATATTAATTGATACTTAAATCACCGACTATCAATATTGGACAAAAAATGTGTTAATCGTTTCGAAGAGACCGGGATCGAGATTTATTTCTCGAATACCACTTCGATCCGGTTTGTACGTTTCGTGGAAACGAGTTTGGATTCGAAGATGGAGCAGTGAAGTGCAAGGGCTAGTCGCTACTAATCCTAAGGATATTTCCAAAATGGATGTAGTAGGAATGGTGCCTTCGGTTCCGTTCGAACCCGGGACGGACTTGTATGGATGAATGCTTGCGAAACATCGTCAGGTGGACGATGGGCATTTTAAGGGATATGTTCTAAAAAGGTAATGCTTAGCTTCAAGCCTCACCAAATGGGAATGAGTGAAAATCAGGGGTTATGCAGCAAGGCTAGGTGGGTAGCACCCAAGCAGGGTGAGGTCATTCCTGTCTAGATGTCCCTTTTATTTCGGCTTAGTGGGCGGTTGCTGATCCCAACCGTGGGGTGATCTCACTCGAGATTATCCAGTAAGGGGTAGTCCGGGTCTTGTATTGCAGAGGAGCGGGCGTACTCCTCGGTACGGTGATCTAGGCCCCGTACTGTGACAGGTGGTACCCCAGTGCCGAGTCATTAGTTGGAAATCCATTCTCCCTACGAGCCTTGTACGAGTTTTGTTTGTATTACCCACTCTGTGGCTAGTAGTTGGAATTTAATGAATGTAACAATTTTGGCTATTTTATAAGTATTAGTATATAGACCCTATTATAATATCAGAGGATTTCTATAAAAATTGTTTTAGCTATTGTAAGGTAAAAAGCCGACATGTTTATTTGTGGCGTGGTCTTACGAGATGCTTTTGTTTTCAAAGGATTTTTGAAACTTTAATAATCAATTGGGTGTTATTTTCTCACGCTGGTATTCCAGGCTGACTCGGGTGTTATTTTAACTGTAATGCTCGGGTCAGACCGAGTATTATAGGATACATGATATGATGCTGTGGAGCTCAGGAGACGAGCTGGATGACGATACGTACATTCGTACTTGTTTTATATATATATTCCGCTGTGTTGAGTTGTTGTGAATCCATTGTATGATATTGATATTGAGGTGTGATTGATGTACTCTGATGATGTAATATATAAACAGAAATATTTGATGTTGAGTAAAGATTATTTATTATCTATAATATTTTATTCCGCTGCGATGGTTAGATTCTGTTGTTGTTTTCTATTTTCTTCTTCTACCTCTTCTTCTTTAACCCAAATGGTTCGTATTTCTGTGCAACTTGAGTTGATTGTTGTAGATTAGTGTTGACTCAAGGGGTACGGATTTGCAAGTCGTTTCACTTGGTATCAGAGCATAGGTTGGTGATAACCTTGGCTCTGGTGGGAAATTACTCAATTAGAGTCTGTAGTACTCTAAAATGAGTTTGAGTGTATTAATAGATATGAGCGCATATTTGTTAGTGAATATAAATTATTTAATATTATGTTAATTGATTTATTGAGTGGCATCTGAACCTTCATCGACACAGTCTGCGCAACTTTATCGAAGGGGTTTCTAAACACTTGAATATAACAATCGACACGGTATTGTTTTAAATGTGGGTAAATGATATAATTTTACCCAAAAATATATTTTGATATAAAGAATAGTTTTTGAAAACTACTTAGCTAATATATGGTTGCCTCGATGTTAGGAATGATAATATTAAAGTATTATCATTGTTAAGTGAAAATTTAACTAGAAATTGAAATATACTAAAGTTTAAGGGAATAAATTCATTATAAAATGAAATTTATAAATATGGATTATGAATGTAATTTATAAATTGAAATACAATCAAATGAGAATTTGTATAAGCATAAAGTGTACAAATGAATTATAGTTAGAATTTATTTAAGCAGGCTTTAGAAATTTAAAATCCCGGAGATTCGGAAATGTTTATCGAAGTGTTTTGGAGATAAATAATATCATTGTTGTTTTGGAGGTATTTCTGAAAGGAAAATTATTTTAAATGGATTTTGAAAGTGATGTAGCATTGAAATCACTTGGATTATTGGGAAATAATTCTGATGATGACGGCCGCATCATCGGTATTCATTTTCGAATTTCTAAGTGACATATTGCTGCCAATTTTTTTTTTGATTTGTTCAGAAAAGCTGGTTGTTTTTTAAATCTCAAAGGAAATTTGTTGGGAACAAAACCAGGATTGGTTTGACTTTTGAGAAATGTGATTTGGGATGTAGGAGATTTCAAAATAAATTGAAACCAAAGTCGGGTGTTTAAAAATCCTGATGAGATAGGTTGTAAGCTTATAAATTGAGATGATTTTTAAATCAGGAAGAATATAACCTTTGAATGTTGGAATTTAAATTTAAAGTGTAAAGTTAAAAAATGAAATTAGCTTGGATTGGGAAATAAAATTTAACTGGATTGAAATTGATTGAATAGGCTGAAAATAATATCCAGCTTTATTTGAATCAAGTTGAAATCGAATTGAGATTAAATAAATATGAGCCTAAAATAAAATTGAATTGGAATAGGAATTTAATTGAATTAGTGAATGGAATTGTGTAAATAAAAGTTGTGACTTATTAAATTTGAAAATGGGATAGAAACCCAAAATAAATATTTTTGGTGAATTGAAAAATAAAATGAAATCAAACTTGAATTATAAAATAAATTGAACAAAGAAAATAAAATGACGTGGTATTTGAAATTAAAAATCAAGTATTGAACTATAAATTGGAGAGAACTCATTTTATAATAAATTAGTTAATAAAATGTGTAAATGGGAACGTAATGTTGTTTAATAGAAGTTGAATTGTGAATTTATGATGAAGTTTGGAAATAAAACTCAAGTTATATATTGAATTCGACTTGAATTGTCAGTAAAGTAAATGTAACTGAATTGTGAGTCCATGAAATTTGGTGGTAAATTGAAAATGGATAGTGGATTCGGAACTTGAGTTATAAATTAAAATTTAACTTAAAGTGATAACAAATTAAATATAATTGGAAATGTGTCGAATAAAGGAAAATAAATGGATTAAAATAGTAATGGTTTGAATTGCAAATAAAATCCAAATAAGTGGAAATAAATTGGAAATGGCCATGTAATAAATTGGATGAGTTGAATCTGAAAGTTAAATTTTATAATAACTAATCAAATGAAATTGTAAATTTAAAAAAAATGAGATTTAAGTGAGATGGAATTAAGTTGAATGGAAGAGAAAGATTTACTCGTATGATGAAACAAGTTTAAGTATAAAATTTGGAATAAATTGAAGTAAATTGACTTAAGCTAAATAGATGGGGGAGTTGAATTGAAATTCACTTAAACTAAGTTTAATGAAATTGGGTTGGATTTAAATCAAGTGGAAATAAATTTAAATCGAAGTAGAATTCGGTGAGTTACATATATAATATTTAAGGAAATGAAAATTCAAAATGGATTAAGTGGATAAACTAATTATATTGAATAAATAAATGGTCGTGAATGAATTAAAATAAAAAGGAAATTTAATTGGTAATGAAGATGAACCTAAGTTGTTAATGGTTTTGTATGGAACTTGTTCGAATAATGGAAACTATTTGGTTAATAAAATGAAATGCTAGTGAATGGATTCAAATCTGAAATGCAACGAAAATGAGAATATATGAATTGTGAATAAATTTTAAAAATGGAATAGAATTAAGTATAAATTGAGTTGAAACCCATTTAAAATGGTTGTAAAAACATAAATACTTATTTATTCACATAGATTTCGTTAAATTGCATAGAATGAATTGTCATTTAATGTAAATGAAAGTAATTAAAATTCTATGAGTTGATAGAAGTAAGATCAATTGATTTTGAGAGCAATTGAATTAAATATGAGTTCAATTTGCTTAAAATAAATTAAATGTAAGCTATTGTGTTTTAAACCATTCAAACTGATGAAGTTGTATACGAATGGATTGAAAACCATTCAAATTGAATGAAAATGGGTTGTAAATTAATTGGAACAGTGGAATTGGTATGAAAATTGTATAAATTGCTTACGGGGAAAGGTTTGGTGTGAATTTCTTTTAGAATTCATGTGTTTAACTGTTGCGAATGAGTGAAATGTTATTAAACTTCATATATATCATACTTACATGTTTAAATTGAGTAAGTACAGGTACCTGAGAGCCGTGTGGCTAAATTTGGTTGTGCTATTTGCTAAAGATAATTAGCAGCTTGCTTAAAATGCTAAATAAGGTACGCCTACGCAATAAAAATAGGATATATGAACTGTTTTTGATTTTTCCGACCGGGTGGGTCGATGTATATATATTTATCTCTTTTGTCAAATTGCAAAAGCTCCTCCGTACGAAGGAGACTCTGCCAATGAAATTCAGAAATTTTGGGAGTTAGAAAATTTTTCGAAAATTTTGAAAATTTTGTTAACAACAAACAAATTCAAATTGGAAATTAAAATAAGTTAGTAAATGAAACTAATGTAAAATAATGACATGAATTGGTATAAATGAAAAATAAAATTTTAAATTTAGAGTTGATGATAAATTGAAATGGAAAAATCGATTTGAATAGAAATAGATATAAACTAAAATGGTAAGGTGAAAAAAAATATAAGAAGCATATAAAATGCTTATACTAAACTTAAGAAAGAAATGGTGAGTTCTTAATTGGAAATTGATCTTCAGATAAATTCTAGGTTAATATTTGAATGAATAAATATTGACATTTGGAAGGAAGTCGATAAAATGTTTTTGAATATTGCGATTGGATATTAGTACTAAGCATGATATGTAGGTATTATAAAAGGAAAAAGGAAAATTGGTTTTGATTTCAAAGGATAAATTTGAATTGCCGGACAAAAAGGTATGTATTTAAATTTTGGTATGAATTTGGTTGGGTTTTTGGATTGAGCCACTTGGCGTTTTGTTTTCTTTTTGGACTTGGGAGGCCATAGCCCATTTTGTAGTTGTACCGAGCTAGCCGCGCAAAGGAGACGCTGGCAAAAATTTTCGGGAATTTAGGGAGTTAGAAAAATTTTGAGAAAATTTTGATAATTCAAGATTTAGTTTTGAATTGAAACTTGAATTGTTAAACAAATAGTGTAGTTTGAAACTATGGGAGAGTTGAGAAGTTAATAAGAATGATAATGGGTCCTTTATGAAAAAATAGTTGGTTAGATGTTGGATTGTTTGGTTTTAGGGAAAATAGTAAACGGGTTTTGGACCATTCTTCCCAGTTAGTAATTTCGGGGACGAAATTCTTTTAAGGGGAGAGGAATGTGACGACCCAGAAATTTTAAGCATTTAAAATCAGAATGTTTAATAGATTTTAAATATTCAATATGATAATTTTAACTTGAATTACGAACATCACAACTTATTTGATAATTAAATTATTGAATTATTCAATTAAACAATTTGAAGTTGGGTAAAATGTTGAATCTTCAGTTTTAAGACTGTTAAAAATAATCTGGAGGCTTCTAAAATTTATATTGATAATACTGAGGATAATAGAAGTTTTAAAATTAAATTTAACACTGATTTGTTCAGTTTTAAATTTATATCGTTTAAATTGAATTGAAAAATAGCCTTCCGAGGCACAGTCTCGGAATTCGACGAAATCAGTTCCGTTGGATCCGCAATATTGTATTATTATCGGGTTTCAAATTTCGTAGTGAGCGGAGTTGTTGTGTGAGCGTACGATACACAAACGCACTGAAATTTCTATTGAAAATTCAGTTTAAATAATTTATATAAATAAGTTGACCGGTCAATTAACCTTACATCAAAACTTTTTCGTCCCACTGTAGCATATTGGTAGACATGCAACCATCTTCTCTTGTTTCCCTTTTTCTTTACAAAAGTACAGGAAGATCATTTTAATAAGAAACCAAATCAAGCAAGGAAGCGACCGGACCTCTTCTCTCTCAAAAAAAAATAAGAGAGGGCCGAAGCCTTAATTTTCAGATCGAAACCCTAAAAAAAAAAGAGGCCGCTTCCTCTATTCAAATCTAATTCGAGATCTACCTAAAAACACGAATTTGTTCGTATAAGAAAATTTAAGCCTTCCTCATTCAAATAGAAATCATTGCGTGTTCCTCCATGAGTCGATTGAGAGGGTCGATCATCAGGGGTAGTGTGAGGTCGCGATCGATGATGGGAAGGAGTTGCGGCTGCAAGACTCTTCGAGGCGACAAGGGGGGAGTCTGGATGACGGCGACAATATATGGGTGCATCGAGATCTGTGGTCGAGTTTGGCATTTAGGCGAGATATTGGGTTACGGGTTGCTCGAGGCGATGTTGATGTTGTGGGGCAACGGTTTAGTGATCGGCACAGCGGTGCTAGGAGACTCGAGCGAGGTTCGTCGTGTTCGTTGGTGATGGCCGCGATGGGTTTTGTCGAAGCAGGTTGTAAGCCTTTGTGGTCGTAAAGCGATGGTGGAGATTTGGGGCTGCTGTCGATTAAGGTATGGCATTTGCTTTAAATTAATTCGATGATATACAAAAAAAAATTACTGGTCAAGAAAATCAGTGAATAGTAAGGTAATGTTTTATTAAACTGTTTTTATATTTTAAGTTAATCTTAATTTAACATGAACATGTGCAGGAAATAAAATTATTTATATGTAATTTTCAAAAGAAAAAATAAATACGTGTAATTACATTGGTAATTTACCAAGTTATTAGAGATGAAGAAATAATCTGTTTAACTGGGTAACCAATTATTTTAGTTACTAAAGATAATTTACTAGAGGAATTGGTTTAAATTTGATGATTTGTTAATCAAATCTAATTGATAGAAATTAATTGTTCGATTTATTTCAAATATTAATAAGTCTTATAATACTTATACAAGGTCTTAAACTGTGAAGAAACCAAGCCGAGATGGATCGGATTGCAAATAAAAAAAAGAAAAGGTGAGTTAATCTCACTCAGTTAAATTTAAATTCAAATTTAAATTTAAATGATTAAATTTAAATAATTGTTTGAATGGTTAAATTGGTTGATGTGTTATAGTATGGTATATTTTGGAGATTGATATTTATGCTAACGTCTGTGGATGCAGGGAAAACAGGTCGGAGGGATCCAACTGGACCCCTCAACTTTTACTTAAATTATTTAATATTCTCTATTCTGATTATTTGATATTTTATAATGAATTATGTGGAAGTATTGAATGCTATGGCTTGGTTGATATAATTGGGTATAATGAATTACCAAAATAACATATATAAAAATTGGACATTTTGAAGGAAAATAAAAAAGGTGAATCTGTAGTAAAGTAATTATAGAATAAATTTAAGAATGAATTGGAGAAGAAATAAAGTGACTTTAAATTTCTAATAAATAAATTGTGAGTATAGAAAGGAAAATTCGAATAAATAGGAAGTTAATGAATATTAAATCTTCAGTGATATTAATTAAAAGAAGAAAACATTTATTTAAAATTTAATATTTAAATTATTGTAAAGAATAAGGAAGAAATTGGGAAAATCTGGAATTTGTATACTTCCGTTAAAGGATTTAAAATCAAACGGAAGATAATAACAATAATAATAAAATCCATAATTAATGAATTTTGAAATGAACTGAGTAAGTAAAGAAATTTATTTCAAATGGAATAAATTGGAAATCAATTTGGAAAATTGATTTAAGTGATTGAAGTTAGAATTTTTCTCTGGATAACCAAGTACGTTTTCAAAGTAAATTTTTAAATATAAATTAAATGTTTTAAAGTTGTTTTTTTAAAGGAAGCAAGTTTCGTAAAATTTATTATTTCGATTATTTAAAGTCTAAAGTAAGTATTTTCTTTAATCTGTTCTAGCAGTAATTATTAAGAAGTAACTTAGTATTTTGTTTTTAAAGGTAGAAATCTAGTTTTATATTTTTATTAAGTAACCTTATTTTCAAATATCCATATAGTATGTATTTTTAACAAATTATTAAAGAAATTTTAATTTGAATGTTTAAAAGTATATTTTTAAAAGTAAAGTGTTTTAAATTAATTTAGAAAAATCTAGTTTTTTGCTTGGTGATTCCAGTGGAAACAGAAATACTTGGAATTTGTTCTGAGAAAGGCAGATAGTTTTGAAAACTGTTTTCAAAAGAATTTGAAAAGTGAAAATATATCTTGTGAAGATATTTTTGAGATAAATAAATAATTTGGGAAATTATTTATTGTTTGATGGATGTTTATGAATACTAATTGTTAGTTAAATCACCGACTATCAATATTGGACAAAAAATGCATTGATCGTTTCGAAGAGACCGGGATCGAGATTTATTTCTCGAATACCACTTCGATCCAGTTTGTACGTTTCGTGGAAACGAGTTTGGATTCGAAGATGGAGCAGTGAAGTGCAAGGGCTAGTCGCTACTAATCCTGAGGATATTTCCAAAATGGATGTAGTAGGAATAGTGCCTTCGGTTCCGTTCGAACCCGGGACGGACTTGTATGGATGAATGCTTGCGAAACATCGTCAGGTGGACGATGGGCATTCTAAGGGATATGTTCTAAAAAGGTAACGCTTAGCCTCAAGCCTCATCAAATGGGAATGACTGAAAATCAGGGGTTATGCAGCAAGGCTAGGTGGGTAACACCCTAGCAGGGTGAGGCCATTCCTGTCTAGATGTCCCTTTTTATTTTGGCTTAGTGGGCGGTTGCTGATCCCAACCGCGGGGTGATCTCACTCGGGATTATCCAGTAATGTAACGACCCAGAATTTTTAACAATTCAATTTGAGAATATTTAATTTATTTTAAATATTTGAATGATGGTTTGAATTGAATTTCAAATTTTCAGAATAAATTTAGCGATTAAATTATAAAGTTTAATCTATTGAGAGTTGAATAAAAATTTGAATCTTTAATTTTTAGCTGAAGAAAAATATTTCAATGGCTTGTAAAATTCATATTGATAATGTTGAAGATAATAGAAGCTTCAGATTTGAAATTAATAGTGAATTGTTCAGTTTTGAATTTATATCGTTTAAATCGATATTTAAAAATTGTCATTTTTCATACAGTCTCGGAATTCGACGAAACCAGTTCCATTGGGTCCGGAATATCGAATTATTGTCGGATATCAAATTTCGTATTTTTCGGAGTTGGTATGTGAGCACACGGTAAATAAACGCGTTGAAATTAATCGTGTTCAATTTAAATTTAAAATTTTAATTTGTCAACATCATCTTCCCTAAATTTGTGCCTAACATCATGCCTGAAGATATGCCTAGTATCACGCAAACGTCCTCTCTTGTCCCTCTTTTCTTTTACACGACAATTTAAAAAAAATCGAGACAAATCAAAACAAAAAAAATGGCCGAAGCCTCTCAGTGAAAAAAAAAAAATTCAAATCAGTTCGAGCCCTAAATCATTCGCGCGCGGTCGAGCACTAGTGGGGGCTCGCGAAGGAGGCGATTAGGCTAGGGTTTTGCGATGGGATTCGTGCGCGAGTAGGCAGTGGAGGCTAGGACAAATTGCGATGGCGAACTCGCTGTCTTGGGGGAGATCAAGTGGGGTGTTCGCGTTCGAGTCGGCGGCTAGGGTGGCGATGCAGTGGGTCGCGATAGCAGGGCGACGTGATGGAAGGAGGTGCGCTCGAATTCGTGGGTTTGGTATTCAATTTCGTGGTGCGGCGACGTTGAAGAGGGCGACGTCGAGGCAAGGTCGCGTACTGGAGATGAAGATATGGAGCAGTGGGGTTAATTTGCAGTGAGGTATCAGTTGTTTAGTTTAAATTCTTTATTTAGAACTAAAAAAAAAAGTCTATAGACAGAGAATATAGATATATAGCAGTTTTTGTTTTAAGATTTAATCAGTTATGTATATATATAGACAGTAAAGAAAAAAATATAAATATAACAGTCTGATTTAAAATAGTTTAGAGAATAAATAGTTTTATACAGTAAAAGAAAAATTTGTTTAAAATTAAATAGTTAGTTAATAAAATTTATTTAAATAGTAATTAAATTTGTTCGACAAAATTGAATATTGGCTAATTTAAAGTATCGAATAGAAGTTTGTTTAAAAATTTAAAATGTTAGCTTAGAGTGGAATTTTTAAATAATGAACTATGAAAAAAATTAATTTGTTCTTAGCCACTTAAAGAGGTTATTTTAAAATTTTAGTTAAAATTGAATTAATAGTTCATTAAATTATTAAAGGAAGTTTGGTTTTAAATTTAATAATTAGTTAAATAAATTCATTCAAAAGGAAATCGGTTTAAAATTTAAGCTGTCAGCTTAAAACAAAATCATTGGATAATTAAAATTACCAAACGGAAATTGGTTATTCAATTTATTTCGAATATTAATAAATTGGAAAATTAGTTAAAATAAAAATTTTGGTTAAGTAAATAAATTGAACGATAATTTAAGTGTTCGATTTAATTCGAATATTAATGAATTGTATAATTATTCATACAAGGTATAATCTGTGAAGAAAACTAGCTGAAATGGAATTGGATTGCTAATAAAAGCTAAGGTGAGAACTTCTCACTCGGAATTTTGATTGTTTATTTAAATTTTAAATAGTTAGATTTAAAATTGATTGAATGTGTTGATTGAATGCTTGAATGATGATGTTATATATATATATATATATATATATATATATATATATATGAATAGACCCTATACGCCGTTAGTAAGCGGAGGTTATTTATTACACACATATACCGCGATATTCCACCTCGAAGTGGAATTGGTATTATATTATATATATAGCAATATATATATATATTGGCATATGTATATATTGCAGTTGATTGATTTCCCGCATTTCTTTTTAGCGGATGAGACCCTATGCGCCGTTAGTAAGCGGATATACATTTATAAAATCCCATATACCGCGATATTCCGTCTTGAAACGGAATGGTATTGTGCTAATGTCTGTGGATGCAGGGAAACAGGTTGGAGGGATCCAACTGGATTCCTCGCAAATATTTATTGATTTTAAATATTGTGATGTTTGATTGTGAATATCATGTCGATATATGATATTTGTGTAGTGATTGACCAATTGATGCTGTGGCATCATCGGATTCGTTTTTAAAGTTAAAAATAATGATTTTTGATTTTAAAGGGATTTTTAAATCGATTTTCCAAATATATGTTTTTAGTAAAATTTTGAATTGATTCATTTTAAACCAAATTTAAAAATTTAATTTTTGAAGTTATAGAATTTAAGATTTTTATAAAATAAAATCAAATTGAGATTTTTGGAAATAAATAGTTAAGTAAATTGAAATTGGTTTAAATTGGAATTTTTGAATTATTAAAAACAATGTATATAAAAGATTTTTAAATTGATTTTTATAAATTTAAAATGATTGGAATTATAAATCGAGTTTTTATAAATGTTATAAATGAAGTATAAATTGTTTTTATAAGTAAATGAAAATTTATAAATTTATAAAGTGTGAAGTTGGAAAATGTATAGATTTGTAAAACAAAAGTCTATAAGTAAATTTCTTATGAATTGGACCTTGTCATTTATGTGGAAGATAAATGGAATTTGCTAATAAATTGACTTTTGGTAAATAGAAGTTTATGAAATTATAAATGGGATTTATAAACGTTGTTTTATAAATCCGAAATCAAATCGAATTTGATAAGTTGGAAATAGGAAATTTATAAAGAAAACTTATAAGTAATAAGATTTATAATTGGTGAAGTTCAAAGGAACGATTTGTAAATAAATAAATTATAAGTACTTGACTTATAATATAAACCTTTGGTATTAAAATTGAGTTGTATCAATTGAATGGGGTTAATAAACGAGATTTACAAAATCGAAGCTTTTAAATAGAAATGGAATTTATAACCGAAACCAATTGAATTTGAGGAATTGAATATAGAAGTTTATAAAGAAGTTATATTCACGTTTTTAAACGGTAAATATATTATTGAACAAAATGGATATCTTTTGAGGAAAGAAAGTGTTAAAAAAGAAATTAAAACGGTTTAAAGATATTTTAAAATGCATTGAGTATTGAGAACATAGATTTCAACATTTATTGTTGAAATAGACGTTTTCAAGAAATAGAAGGGAATGAGAACATAGATTTCAACATTATTGTTGAAATAGACGTTTTCGAGAAATAGAAGGAAATGGTGGACTATAACACTGTTGTTATAGTAAATGATTTCCGAAAGGAAATTTTTTATATAGTATTGGGATTTATATATCTATTTTAATTTCGAATCCCTATACTAGTGATTTTGGGTTGTCGTAACGATGTTTTACGCAACATTCGTTTTGACCCAAATAAATTATAATAAAAGAATGATTTCCTTAAAGAATGAAATGTATACTTGACTATGGTTTAAGTATATTGAATATTTTTCAAATTGTTGAAAATAAATAAGATTTGTGAATACTTATTTTTAGAATAAGTATGGAATTACTTTTCCAATATGAAATGGAATATTTTTAAGAATTTATCTTTTTGAAGATAAATTGGAATTTAAAAATAAAAATCTATTGAAACTGTAAATCAATAGAAAATATGAAATATAAATTCACTATAGAATTTATAAATGAAAAAGGGAAATTGGTTTCAAAATAAACATTGGTTTATTTTTGAAGTATTGAGATTTTATATCTAGTATAGATATTTTTGGAAAAATAAATAATTTGGAAAATTATTTGGAATCTGATGATGTGGCGCATCTTTATTGATAGTTAAATAACCGACTATCAATATTTACCCTTGAGTGAGTAATTGCTGTGATTGCTTGAATTGGATGCCACACTTATTTTTAAAATAAGCGCTCACTATTCGGGTTAACCGGGAAAGGACCATGGGGTCGTATAACCCATTCCGAATATGTGATACGTCGTTATGAATTGCATTTGAAGATCGGTGTTGAAGACCGAGTATTTGTGAAAGCGATAGGATGACCTATCGATTGTCTCTGCACTGGGTCGCTCCTGGTATAGAGATTCCTTAAGTGATGGGAAATTCGATCGGGATTGTGAATACCCGTATTGCAAGGGCTTCGTAAGAAGTGCCTTCGGTTTTGTTCGAGCCCGGAACAAACTTGTATGGATTGTATGTCTGACATTACAAGTTGAGATATAAAGCCGATTTCTTTCAAATATATTTCTGTTGGTGGCGGAGAATTTATTCTTTGCTTAACACCCTTCTTTGAGACGTACGAGCTCAAAGGTTATATAGTTGAAGTTATCAGCGATATATCCCATTTTGGTAATGTGACATGCTGAGTGATGCTGAAATGATCATTGTGTTGATTATTTGTGATAGGATCGTTTATTTGATCGTCTATCCTAGTGATCATTGTGTTGATCATTTGTTGACCCAAAGCATGGCTTTTGTATAAAGTATGTTTTTGTGGACGTGACTTCGTCGAGCCTCACATCCCGGAAATGGTCAAAACAGGAAAGATGCAGCAAGGTTATTAGGGGTTGCTGTAGCTCCCCTTAGGGTATGTGCATTTCCTTCTGGAAAGGGGTGGTATCATGGTATGGAGCCCAGATACTTACTCATGTTGAAAACACTTTATGATTGTGTGAATTGGATATCGAGCGCTCGGTTGAAAAGGTCCTAAAGGACCGGGGAATGGCGTGCTCGTGTCAGTAGTTACCCAGTTAGGGGTAACCCGGCCTTGTGTTGGCAGAGTTCCGGTTTGGTTCTCGGGGATGTCTTTCCAGAGGCATTCTCAGTGGCAATGGGAAGTTCCTTGGCCTGACCATTTGTTGGAAATCCAATTCCCAATACGAAACTTGTACGGTATTAGTTGTAGAACCTGCTATTCACTTATGGTGGTCACCACTGTTTGGATGGTAGCTATAGTAGGCATAGTTCGAAATGTCTATGCTGGCTAAGATTTATATTCTACTTTCGAAATGAATTTTTTCTACACTATACACTAATAATAATATCAAATGTTATTTTAAATGCGTATCAAGCATCTTTGACTATCATAAGGAGAAATCTCCTCCGATTCTGCGTTTGCATGTGTGTGTGTGCGGGAGGCCTTATGGTAGTCTCATTTTTAAAAGCATTGCGAATTGAATTAAAAATATTCCTCTATTTTGATTTTAAAGATAAATAAACTGTTTTGAGTTCTCACACCAGTCACATGACTGACTTGGAGTTTATTGTTTTCCTTCCTAAACTCTGGGTGCCCACCAATTTCCACACGGGCAGTTAAGAGTTAGGTTTATCAGGATATTCTGGATATTCTGGAGTTGCTGGAGGCAAGCTGGATGGCATGGCGTATTACTAGTTTATATAGTATTTCCTTTCCGCTGCACTGTTTATTGTTGTATGTTGTTGTACACTCTGATGATATGATATGATGTAATGAAATATAATGTGACGTAATAACTGATATAGTTCTTTATTTAAAGATTATTCATTTATTATTATATGTTGTTCCGCTGCGAATTGTGAGATTCTGATGTGATTCTGTTGTTCTGTTCCTTTCTGTCCCGTTCTATTTTAAAATTCTTCTATCTTCTATTTTCAAATTCTCTTTTTCTATTTTGAAATTTTCTGTTTTCAAATATCTTCTTTTCCCTCTATTTTTCTTTTTCTTTCTTCTTTTTCTCTCTTCTTTCTTTTCTTTTCTTTTTAAAACCCATAACATCTCGGTTTTCGGCCTTCGATTTCTCGGCAGTCGATAAAGTGAGTGTCGATGTTGAATTTTCGAAGAACGAAAATCCGCGAGCGTTACAAGTAAGGGGTAGTCCCGGTCTTGTGTTGCAGGGAAGCGGGCGTACTCCTCGGTACGGTGATCTAGGCCTCGTACTGTGACAGGTGGTACCCCAATGCCTAGTCATTAGTTGGAAATCCATTCTCCCTACGAGCCTTGTACGAGTTTTTTTCGTATTACCCACTCTGTGGCTAGTAGCTAGAATTTAATGAATGTAAAAATTTCGGCTATTTTATAAGTATTTGTATATAGACCCTATTATAATATCAGAGGATTTTTATAAAAATTGTTTTAGCTACTGTAAGGTAAAAACCCGACATGTTTATTTGTGGCGTGGTCTTACGAGATGCTTTTGTTTTCAAAGGATTTTTGAAACTTTAATAATCAATTGGGTGTGATTTTCTCGCGCTGGTATTCCAGACTGACTCGGGTGTTATTTAACTGTGATGCTCGGGTCAGACCGAGTATTATAGGATACAGGATATGATGCTGTGGAGCTCAGGAGATGAGCTGGATGACGATACGTACATTCATACTTGTTTTATATATATATTCCGCTGTGTTGAGTTGTTGTGAATCCATTGTATGATATTGATATTGAGCTGTGATTGATATACTCTGATGATGTAATATATAAACAGAAATATTTGATGTTGAGTAAAGATTATTTATTATCTATTATATTTTATTCCGCTGCGATGGTTAGATTCTATTGTTGTTTTCTATTTTCTTCTTCTACCTCTTCTTCTTTAACCCAAATGGTTCATATTTCTGTACAACTTGAGTTGATTGTTGTAAATTAGTGTTGACTCAAGTGGTACGGATTTGCGGGTCGTTTCACATTTGCTAATGGTTTATAGATTTGGAGATTTTGAGAGAAGAAGATCGGATGATTTTTGGCCATCGAAATTGAAAGTGGCCGCTACTGCTTGAAGCTCTAGGGTTTGAGCAATTATGAAAAAATAGAGGGCCTTATATAGAAAATATCGAAAGCACTATTCATCTTCAAATTTCCGAACTCCAAACGTAGCGTGCCGACTGACGTTTCTACGGTTTAACCCGCGTTTCAGACATAATGGAATAGGTATCGAGAGCCAATTCGATCATATGTGTGAGTTACGGAGATAAACGATCAAATTTAAATTAAATCGATTAAACTAATTTCTATTTGTTTTGGCTTACCCCGGAAAAACCGTAAATCTGCTTGACACGAAATTTGAAATCTTACAATAATATAACATTACGTCTCCGATGAAACTGGTTTCGTCGAAATCCAAGACAGTTTGAAAAATGGCTATTTTTACTCGTCAATTAAATAGTAAAATATTCAATTTTCACAAATTAACTTTTAATTAAATTTTAAAAGTTCTACAACATCATTCTAACTCCAATATGATTTAATACAACTTTGCAAATCAATTTTAATCACATTAGACCCAATTTCCAATTATTTCTGTAATTTCAAATATTAAATTATCGATTTAATTATCCAATTAAATCTGGATATTCGAAATAAAATTTATTCAACTTACAAATTTTACCTGTTAATATTTAAAATCAATAAAATATACGAATTTCAAATGACAGAAATTCTGGGTCGTTACAAAGACTATTTTTACACGTTAATTAAAAAAATTCAAAAATTAATTTAGTCACTTTACATTCAATATTAAAAGTTAACGATTTTCATTGTTGTTTAAATAAAATTTAAATCAACTTTCGACATCATTTTCATTCATATTAAATTCAGAATTCAATTATTGAAATAATTTTCAGTATTAAATTTAAACAGTTCAATTATTCGAACAAATCACCATATTTCAAATATTAGTTATTTAACTTATAAAATTTGCTTTTAAAACGACAAATAGTAAAGCAACCACTTCCATTTTACATGCAGCATTTACTGTTCAATTCCAACTATTGATTATAAACACGTTCAATACGTAAAATTTCATTCTAATACTTGTTATTGCTTAAATCTTCGAAATTGGTTATTTCTTATTCAAATTCATATTAAATATATTACATAAATAATTCATTAAATTTTTATTTCTAACCATTTTTGTTCAATAATTATATTAAATGTAATAATTTCAAATAGTTAAAATATGGGTCGTTACATGACTTCTTCTAATTTCTAACTTGTTTAACCAAATTCAATAATTATATTAAATTTAATAATTTTAAATAGTATATATTTTCTGACTATACACAACATTCCAAACATAGTGAATAGATCCTGAAGCCTAACTCCAAATCATGAAGAAATTTAATATTTTTCCTTTTATGTTAAAATTACTATTTTACCCTTTGTAAATTAGTTAATTTCATAAAATTATGGGGTGTTACATTCTTCCTCTTAAAGAATTTCATCCCTAAAATTCCCTAAGATGGAAAATGCAACTTGCATTAGAGCGTACAAACATACGGAACAAACATAGCTACATCTATCTAGCATCCATCATATAAAACAGGTGAAACAACCAAGAGTATAATATACATAAGATAGATAAAATATGATGATATGATATGAACTGATTGCAAAATGCAACTAAATCGGCCTCCTATATGAATATAAATGCAGTGCGTATGTATATAAATATAAGACAACATGGTATAAACTAAACTCATATAATCCAAACAAGGCAACCATAGCAACCAAAACACATCATAAGGATGTGTATACAACCAATCTTAACATCTACACATCCATGCCTATTTTAACTAGCTAGCTAAAGCAACCATGCAAACAAACAAACTAACCTACGAACTAACCAAAAGAGCAACCTATTGGAAGAAAGCTCAAGATGGAAAATTTGAATTCTCTATTTGAGTTCCCACACACTCTCGTCCAAATCTTTCCTTTTCTATACTTAGACCAACTTCATTTCCTTATGTTTATGTTGTATCACGTCAAGTCTCAAGATATGGATACACCTTACTTAGCATTATAGACTCTGTCTCCACGTTCACCTCATAAGAAGACTAGTCTCTACCAAAACCGCCAAATCATTAATGTCTGTTCGTAGATAGTATAAACATAAAACTTGTGAACACCCACCAACTTTTCAAGAAGCCTATTCAAACATTCCGACTTCCCTACTCCCTAGAAAATAGAGAAAGGCCCAATAACTAATGGTACTAGCTTTTCCACATAAAGTATCTCAATAGCAACTTCACCTACCTTGCTATCCACTGCAAACTCTTTATGCATGTCCATCCTATTCAGTTTTCATTCCTTATCGTATCGTTGTATTATCTAAAATCAAATAATGTCCAAGTATGGCTTTTATTTAAATAGACTGCACTATGGGCTATCTCTGCCGTCAAATACCTTGTAACATAATTTTCCACTTGCTTCTTCATTTCCAACCAATAGAAAACCCTTTCAAAATTTTTGACGTACCTCACTAAACTCCTTTATGCCCATAGGGACGACAATATGAAAACGGATGGCGTCACCCTCTAAGTAGACTAACATTTTTAACCCATAAATGAATCTCATACTCCATCACCACTTAATTATAGACATCACTAATGGACGATGTCTTATTTTCGGTGAATGCAACATTACTATAACAAACTCAAAGACTAGGTTGTGCACTTTTTACTTATTTTACATGCATCGGGCATTGAAAATAGGTTATGCGTAAACAGTTACTATTTCAGAAAATTAACTTAGTATGATAATTCTTTCAATCCAAGGGATGACTGAAACGAACTAACCTTGCCTCTCAATCGATTTCCTTCAAAATGCCAAATCTCGCCTTCCTTAAAATCACTTTCATACCATAGTACGTGTAAGTCAAGACATTTACTTCATGTCTTGAAATCATACAAAACTAGATACTTCAAACATAAATAATAACTCCACATCCTTGTGAAGTCCTATAAACTAACATAAATTAACATCTCCATATTCCAAAAACACATTACATAGACAAAGGTGTTCATCCCCTATCGGCGACTGTCTCATATAACCAATCTATAATTTTTTGACTTTTTAGTAAAAAAATTACTAAACTACGCAGCTTTTCACATCTTATATTAACATATCCTAACCCTTAATGTAAACATATGTGTTTATTTCAAACAAAATTTAATAATATACATCTCAACAATTCAGAAAAATATATTCAAATATTGTTTTCTTGTCAAGTATAAATCATCTCAGTATCATTTATTACAACAAATTTTTTTTCTCTATTACCTCAGAATAGTATTATTTTCCCAAATTGATAATATACATCAAAAAACATTCATTTTTAATGTATTACTTTAAATATCTCAAACACAGTTGACCCGAGTTCCAGTTGTCTGGATTTTTTCGCAAAAATGCTGAAAACTAAGCCCACTGAAGCCCGAGTTGGGTATCCTGTATCTTGCAAATAGGCAAAGACAAATATATCGAAGCTCGATAATTTATTTCATAGCGGGATTGACTAAAATATAGTAGTAAGTAAATACTCACCAATGTAATAATACTCTCTAAATAAGTGTCTTGCAGGTAAGAAGTCTCTGCCATCTACTTAACCTGTTGGGTGTTAGAGGAAGGGGTCAGAACTAAAGTTTTGGTGAATGGATAAGTTATACACTTCTTAGATTAATTCTACATATACCATTTTATTTCCATTTAATGTTATATTAGGTTTAAAGTACTCTCGCATCTGTTCATGAACCGTGCCCATCTATTCGATAGTAAATTAAAACCTAATAACTAATGTATACATATGTGTAGCTATATGCCCAATGAACATATTGGTCTTAGGTACAACCCATGGTACCATCCGTAGCCTCCTCGAAAAGGGCTTCATTGTCCCGCTCCATAGCCATATCAGCAAAGGACTGCTTCGTAAGGCCTACAATACAGATACTCCATCGTCTTACCTTATGACGACCCGCAAATCCATACCCTTTGAATCGAAAATAAACCACAAATGTCCAACCCAAAAAGCACGGACTGACGGAAAGTCGGGAGAAAGAAAAGAAGAGAGAAGAAGAGAAGAGAAGAAAGAGAGAAGATAAAACCAAACAGAACAATACAGAATCTCACATCATAGTAGAAAACATATAATATCGTATCAATGATCTTTACAAAACAGAAACTGTATATACATACATCAATCAGAGTTTAACAATTAATCGATAGTTATCAGCCCGAATAGTTGTAATAACATGTCCTCGCAACTATCGATAATATATAACAACTAAGCAGCGGATAATCAAACAGATACGTGTATATGAAAATGAAGATCTCCAGCTCGCCTGCTGAAGCTCCAAAAGCACCAAATCTGAACCTGTAAATATACTTGATCTGATCCGAGCATTGAAAGGGAAGAACGAACAGATCAGTTTGCTAAACCAGCGTGAGAAACACACTCAACTGAATTTATTAAATTACCAAACTTTCCTTTTCAAAACAAAAGTATCTCGTAAGACACATCCACACATAAACACAGACATGTTTTTGCCTTATGATAACTAAAATATTTCTTATCAAATCATCTGATATTATACTAGTGTCTAGTATGCAAATAATATTAATCATAGCCTAAATTGTTACCACTATTAAATTCCAGCATACTAGGCTCCACAAATAAAATGGAAGGCACGTAGTAGAGTTTGGATTTCCATACAAATGACCAGGTGAAGGGACTTCCTTTCGGCAATACATCTTTAGAGGAATGTACCGAGAAACCATCACAAGACCGGCCCACCTCTATAACTAGATGGTACCGAATATGTCATCCTCCTGTCGTTACCGACCTTTTCCGAGGGCCCTCAAAGTACACAAACCAAAATAATCAGATACATGACGTCATAGCATGTAAAGATATATCTAGAAGAGAATGATCATATCCTACTTGGGAGTGACCCGCTTAGCCTTGCTGCATCTAACCCTGTTTTGGTCATTTCCGGTTGATGATGCCTGAGATAACGATTACCTTTCACATATTATATATCACATCACTTTGAATTCCACATGGCCATTTCCGTGGAGTACTAATTGCCTTCCATAAAAATACAAACCTTAAGCTAATATGTCTCAAGGAGGGTGTTAAGCTAAGAGAAGTAGCTTTCTCCACTACCACTGATGTATGGTTGTAGAAACCAATATACATAATATTTAGAAATGCAATATGTCAGACAAATATCCATACAAGTTGTCCAGGAACAGAACAAATCGAAGGTAGTTTCCTACCACATCCTATCGGGATATCCCTAGGATTAGTAACGAATAGGCCTTACATTGGATATTTCATAACAAAGAGACTACTGCTAATGCATGTATATTGGGATTTTAACCCTAAACGATCAACAAGCAGTCGTCTGCTATGAAAATCCTGAATATCAATATCATCAATAACCTACATAATTGAACGCATATACGTTGGTCCAAAGTGGTTTTCACATAAATATGATCTCGGTCTCTTCGCACCAACAACGCAAAAGCGTTTCTCAACCTTACACAGAAACTAAGGCTCATAGGCTTATCACGTCTCCAACTTTCAACTTGCTATCCTTCCGGCCAAGAAGGAAGCTCGATAGATTTAGAGTAATACTATGCACTACACGAACCAACATCCTCAATACAAACGATAATCAAGCCTACACAGAAGGCTATGTACTAAGTGTATGACTAAATAGTTCCCACATCAAGTTGAGGAACTAAAATGGTCAAATTTGATAATCAGTTATTTAACTATCAAAGCAAACAAACAAATATTTAGCACCACATGCAATCACTAGGCCCTTTTAATTAATCTTTATTAATTAAATCACTTTCCAAATATTCACTTCAAATTATCTTTCAAAAGATATATTCTCAAAACCATTTCAATATTTATCAATTAGATAACATTTCCATATACTTATTTAATGATAAGTAATTCACAATTCAATTCATTTTCAACACTTAGAAAGTATTACGTATACTTAAATCAGGATTAAGTATATATTTTATTCTCTAAGGAAAACATCCTATTTAAACACATTTATTTGGGCCAAAACGAATGTTGCATAAAACATCGTTACGACAACCAAAAATCAATAGCATAGGGATTTGTAAATTAGATAGATATATAAATCTTGCATACTATACAAAACATTTTCTTTCGAAATCATTTACTATATCAAGAGTTATAGTCCATCATTTCTTGCACTTCTCGAAATGCCTATTTCAACAATGAATGCTGAAATCTATGTATTCGACACTTAACACAATTTAAAACATCTTCAAACCATTTTACTCCATTTAAAATACCACTTCCCAAGAATATCCATTTTATTTAATATATTATTCACTTTCCAAAATTGTGAATATAATTCATTTACCAAATCCATATTTCTACATATTTATTAAAGGATAATTTACTGTCCAAAATCATGAATATATCTCATTTACCAAATTCATTATTTCTATACATTTAATTTAAAAAATTATCCACTGCCCAAAATTGTGGACATAATTCTGTATCCAAATACATTACTATTGCACTTTAAATTAAAGGATAATCCACTGTCCAAAATCATGGATATAATTTCTTTAATAAACTTCTATATCTAGTTTATCAAATTCAATTGATTTTGGATTTATAAAGAATTGTTTACAAATTCCATTTATATTTTATAAAAATTTCAACTTATAAAATCCCTTTATTTACCAATTATATATATATATATTTCATTTACATGCCAAAATCCAATTTTTAAGTGAGTTACTTATAAATCATTTATTTGCCAATTCATTCCTTTATAACTCACAAATTCATAAATCTTATTTACTTATAAAATCCATTTATTTGATTTATAAAATATCCATTTTATAAATCTTGCATAGATACCATTTATTTTATAAATCTTATTTACTTATAAAATCCATTTATTTTGATTTATAAAATATCCATTTTATAAATCTTGCATACATATCATTTATAATAATTTAAAAATCTCGATTTAAATAAACTTATTCCTTTAATAATTTACAAATCATTATCAAAACATATATAACTCCAAGAATCATACTTAAGTATATTTCTCAAAAATCATAATTTTTATAACATAAAAATTATATCATTTATTTATTTAAAAATAAATTCATCACCTTAACACTTCAAAATTCAGCAAAACGTAAATTTTCGAAATCACTTGAAAACCCTTTTCAGTCTAAAATCATCACTTTAACATTTTTAAATTACAAAAAATATGGCCCACTGCTAAATGTATCAATCACAGCAACCAAATCATCATATATCACGTGATAACAACATATATCACAATATCTATAAATACATCCAATACTGGTGAGGAATCCAGTTGGATCCCTCCAACCTGTCGCCTACAACAAATATACATATGAGAATATGTGTATAATGTCCGCTTCGAGACAGACACGCGTACAAAGGGTCATCCGTTCATACACGAGAACGTATAAAGTCTCATCTGCTTCAATAGGCAGGAATATATCTAAATACCAATCAATATATGTAAAATATGTCATATATCATCCAAACAATCATCAATAAGCATAATTAATATTTATTCTCACTTGTATAAAAATATCAGTAAGTCGGAAAGAGTGAGTTGTACTCATATTGATTCCAATAGCGGTTGCAGTGTTTTATTCCGAATAAAATTAAACAAGCGTTTAATTTTACCAAAAATATACACTAGCTCCAATCAACTCCAAACTAGCTCTATAATATAATGCTCCTCAATACGGACCAAATGCAATTAGTTTCGTCAAAAATGGACCTCATATGAAAAAGTTATGCAATTTTAAAGTTTGTACGAATTAAGTATATATAAATTTACACAATTTCAAATATTAAATTAATAATTTAATTATCTAATTGAATCACTATATTAAAATATATGTTATTTAGCTTATAAAATTTACTTATGAATATTTAAAATCAATTAAATATACCAATTTCGAATGACATAAATTCTGGGTCATTACATTCTCCCCTACTTAAAAGAATTTCATCCTCGTAATTACCAAGTAAGAAAAAGTTATAAAATCCATTATCTTTTCAAAATAAATCGTTCAAACTAGATTTACCAAAATCAGTTAAACTTTTAACTTTTTTCAAAATCCATTAGTCAAACTTCTTATAAAAACTTTTCGAAGTTTTCAAATCCATTTAGTTATTCTTTTTAAAACAAACTGTGTGCATGATGCACAAAGTTTACTAGGTCCTATTGCAAGAAATGTCAAAAGTCTGAAAACAGAAAGGTGGCAGAATTTTCTGAAGATAAGATGGGAGCTATTGATTGTATGGGTGAGTCATCGCTGGGTCATTTGGCAGATGTTGGTTCTAGTGATTTGTGTAGAGATTCTTCACATTTGTCAATGAAAGAGGTTGTTATAGCTGCTCGCAATTCTGATTCTTATTCTTCTTCATCGAAGAGAGGTAGACGTAGGAAGGATGTGTCTTCTGCTGGTTTTGTTCGTCGCAGTGTTAGATACAGGTTAGCCACTCTCAGTCCACAGGTGAGTTCCCTGATTCGAGTACCGTGAGCAGTGCTATGAATTCACGCTCAGGTATGCATTCTGGTTTGGGTGGCACTTATTCACCTTATGCTTTAGGTAGTTTATCTTCCTTTGAGTTTAGTCAATCAGCTAATGATACTGCATTCATTTTCACTGATATTGAAGTTGATCGCGCCTTTATTAGAAATAAGGAACTTGATAGGGCTAGGCTAACTGGCATATGAGGATCATTAGTGGAATATAAGAGGTTTGAATGACTTAAATAAGTGTGATAAGGTTAGAACATTTTTTAAAAACTATTACATCGATATTTCTCTCCTTCAAGAGGCTAAAATTGATTGTCCTGATTTTTATTTCTATAGAAGGCTAGGTGGATATCATTTTAGAAAATGTGTTTTTTTAACCTTCTATGGGTTCTTCTAGGGGGTTTAATGATTGGATGAAGGGATAATTTCTTTAACTTACTTTAATGTATTTACAAACAGCACTCTTTACACATTATTCTAATTAATCTAACTGATAATTATTTTTTAAATATTTCTAATGTTTATGGGCCTAACTCAAAAATAGATAGACATACTCTTTAGAATGAATGCCTTGAGTTTAGATCTTTTGCACCGGGTTCTTGGATATTGGGAGGAGGTTTTAACGTTACTCATTTTATAGGGGAGTGTACATCACGAGAGGGAGATTACTCTGTTATGGAGGAATTTGAAAAATTTATTATTAATTCTAGTTTGATTGAATTTCCTCTTTCTAATAGAGAATTTTCTTGGAGTAATAATAGGGAATCTCCCTTTATGGCTCTCTCTTAGATAGGTTTTTCGTTAGGGATGAAATTGAGGATAAATTTCCTATCTGTAGAGTGTCTGGTTTGCCTTACACAATTTAAGATCATTGTCCTATTATTCTCACTTGTGATCATCATAGATTATTAGTAGACCTTTCAAATTCGAAAAAATGTGGTTACTAGAACCAAGCTTATCTAATTTAATTACTAATAAATGGTCATCTATGAGTTTTTATTATATTAAATATAGCGATAATTCATCAAAAATTTTAGTTTCAAAACATGGAGAACTTAGGATTTCACTTAAGAATTGGAACAAAAATATTTTTGTAATATAAAAATTAAAAAAGAAAATATTATTAATGAGATGCTTAATAAGATAGAAAAAACAAGACATCTAAATCTACGTGAGCGAAATGTTCTCACTAACTTACAAGAAGAACTTAACTCTATTCTTGAAAAGGAGGAAGTTATGTGGAAGTAAAGATCCAGAATTCAGTGGATTAATGAAGGTGACAATAACACTACATTTTTTCATAATATGGCCAACAGTAGAAAACATAGTAATACAATTAATTCTATTTTATTTAACGATGTGGAATTAGTTGATCAAAGAGATCTCAATAAGGCTTTCACAGATTATTATAAAGATATTTTTGGTAATAAAAATAAGCATAGAATTAATGTAAGATGGAATGATCTTTATCCGTCTGTCTCCAATATTAATCTTTTTGAGTTAGATGATCCTTTTATTGAAGAGGAAATCCGAAGAGCCATTATTGATTTACCGGGTGATAAATCCCTAGGTCTGGATGGATTTCCAATTTTTTTCTATAAAACATTTTGGAAAGTTTTAAAATTAGACTTAATTAATATGTTTAATGTTTTTTATAATGGAAATTTATAATTATGTAACATCCCGCCTTTTCACACGCTTTAAACCGACGCACGTGCCAATTCAAACCATACGGAAGGGCGGATTGTTATGGGGTAAATAAGAAAAACGAGAAAGAATAAAACAAAACAGAATCTCACAGTGGAAGGATAAAATATAATAATAAGTATAAAGTTCATAAAACTGTTTACAAACATTTGATCCTTCTTTATACAATAAATATCAGAGTTCACATACCAATAATATTAATGCAGCGGAATACAGTGTAGTGGAACCATATAATATATAATAATAATAGTAATGAAATCTTCGTCTCCAGAAAAATCTTCAAATCCTGAAACGCTTGGACTGACCCGAGCGAATTGAAAAGACATAAACTCGAGTCAGAACTAAAAGATCTTATGTAAGTTAAATTAACAGAAATGAATATGAGTGCAGTAACTCGAGAGATGCTCGGGATTTACATCTCCTAAGGATCCGTTAAACTATTTACTATGTAGTATATTTCGCTATTATAATAGTGTCTAATTGTAAAATAAACTTACTTTTAAATAGGGTTAAGGCTTTACACTTTCCACCTTAACACATAATATATTCCCATAGTCTGTACAGTACCGTAATCTCCCCCGTACTGGGCGTCGTCTGAGGGCACTTCATAGGTATGGTACAAAACCAAAATCATATAAGACGTGATAGGGTAGGTGACACGGCACAACTAGGCAATGCTAGGGTAGATATACCAATTACGCATCCGGGCTGGTGGTAACGCATAGCCGCAGCTACCGCCCACTTCGAACAAACTCCCCCTAAAATCAAAAGTAAAGGTGGCCACCGAATCAATCCAAAGTCAGAGTAGTATCGAAGAGGAGTGTCCGATAAAAGGCGCTAACCCCCTTGGCCCGAGAATTGCTCCTGTTTTAGCCACCTTATGCCAACTCACGGGAGTCGGGTCCACGTATTTACTTAAAGGAAACGCCACCGCCGACCTACTCCATTCTGGAATCTCCACGGCGTACACGGTTGTTAAAGTGGTTTTCGGAGTTGGCAGAGAGTATGACAACTTCTGATCCCGGTCGCTTCAACAACCAAATGTTATTATAACACCGCGGTCATTTAAAAATAATTATGCTTTCAAAACCAGAATATAATTATCCATTTCAAAACCCATAAATACGATATCATTTCCTTTTAAAACCCAAATAAATATGATATTATTTTATTTCAAATATATTTCTTTTCCAAAATCATGCCACTTTTAAGATTTATAATACATCGAAACCAAATATTTTAAATTTAACTTTCAAAACTTAAATGGTTTGGATATTCAACAGTATATAAAATAAAACAGTTGAATTTAAAATTTCTTATAAAGTAAATAATTTGCACGCCTTTACAATTTATTTACTTTATATTCAGTCTAAACCCATAACCTTTAGATTCACTTTCAGTTTGAATAAAAACACTTCGATTTCAATATTTTCAAACTTTGAGTATTTAATAACTTTCAAAACTAAGGTTGGGAATTTCTATTCAACAATTCATTGTCCTATTATTTAGTTTTGAAATGTTTACATAATAGATCCATAACCATTTAAAATAAAACCCAATTTACTAACACTAAATATTTTCTTCCATTTATTTATACTAGAATTATTCATTTAATTTATCTTGAATAAAAATCCAGTTATAAATATCTTACCTTTAAAATTTCCAAGATTAATAAGTTTACACCAACTTGTGGAGTTTAATTTTTAAATAAGCCCAATTCCAAATAAATTTCCAATTAAATTTCCAATCTTAATTGATTTGAACTATTTAAAATTCTATATATACACAATATCTTAAACCTGTGCATAATCATAAATATAAATTTTCAAACTCCATTTTTCAACTTATTTATTCCCATTCAACCAATTCATACATAGCTTAAATTCAATAATTTAACAATATATGTATATATAAAATAAGATTTTATATAAGATCAAAATTAATATTTATTTAACCGCATCCTATCCAAACCATAGAAATCATTTCAAAAATAATTTTATATATATACCGCGGTGCGTGTATATAATTTTCTATCCTATGGTCAAGTGATATGGATATTTATCATTTTAATCCGCAATTTAAAAATAAAAATGCGGTTGTATATCATTTCAAACCGCAATCCCGAATGAAATGAGAATGCATAATAACTTGCAGTTTATATAATATGGAACACATCATCCATTCACCCAATATCAATCATCAACCAATCTTACTTCAATCATCGTCAATTTAAACTAACATCAATAGAGCATATAAAACATATTAGGTATCAACGAACATTTTATATTCAAAATAAGTAAATAAATAACTATTTAACTAGCAGTTTATATGCAAAATAATTAAATTTTAACTGTCAATTTATATTCAATAATAAAATTAATTAACAGTTAAATTAAATAAATGCGATTCAACTGAGATGATGAATAAAATATGCAAAACAGTCATAAATAAATTTCTACTCATATCTTAAATCAATTTAACAAACATAAGATAACTTAGAAGTTGTGAGTGGGTTAAAACACTCACCTTTTGAATTTAAATTGAATCTAAATTAAATTTAAACCCAAAAATTTGACAGTCTCCAAATGCGTCCTAACCAATGCCAAAATGTGTGGAATTCCGACACAATCCCAGCAAAATAAACCGTGCGTGAATCCGAGCTCGTACGAAAAAGTTATGAAAATTTGAAAATTGAAAATTTTTGGTCCTGTGTCAACTTCGGGTTCGACTTCGGTGCGCCGCCTCAAATCCACGGTGCTTGCTTGGAGTTTTTGCCAAAACGAGCCGAAGCGACCCGAGTCATTTTCTTCCTGACCCGAAGTAGATACAGCGTTTTTGCCTCTGAAACTCAAAGCGTGACTCAAAGTGGCTGCAGATCCGATTTTTTTTTTTTTTTTTTGAAATTGAAATTAATTTTTGGAATTTGGGAATTAGGTTTTTTTTCTGCCATTGGAATGAGGAGTTGAGAAGGAGATGTATGTATAGAAAAATGAAAATAAGGAGTGGCTAGGGTTTATAACGGGTTATATATAGGCAAGGCTGAAAAGTAATAGATGGATCGGATTGGTATACGCGCTGAACATTAAATGGCCCGAAAAGCCCGTTTCTACTCCGGAACGAAATTGGGTCAACCCATATATCAAAATATATGTTTACAAATATTTTAAATACGATGGAAAAAGTTTCAAGTCCAAATTCCATCGTGTGAAAAACTTATGCTAAATTCAATTTTTCCAAATTGATTTAGATTGATTTAAATTGCATAAATTTCAAGGCGTTTCGAGTCGGTACGATCAAACGACAAGTCCGATCGTTATGAAACTTGAAACACTATTATAATTCACCGTTATGGATCCGATGAAATTGGTTTCTTTGAAATCCGAGTCAGTGACCAAAATGACTAATTTTATATTAATTGAATAAATTAAAAATTCATTAATAAAATCCATTTTTATTTTAAATCTTAAATTTGACAAATTTTATTACCTTTATATGTCTCAATCAAATTACAATGTTTTAAACAATTTAAAGGTCAATTTAAAGTGAATAACTTCCCATTTCAGTGTCAAATTTTCGTTTTTATTAAATTTAGAAATTATCAATTAAGTTTCCAAAAATTTCATTGAATTAAATCTTCATTCTTATTATTCAATCCATTATAGCCAAATGGATGAAATTAACATACATAAATATTTTTCAATTTCAACTAAATTTTCAATTAACGTAAAAATAAATGTTTAATTTTTACTTAATTGCAAAAACTCAATTACCTTAATTCTTTATATTCATATAAATAAACAAATCTTGATTTACAATCTTTTCATTCACCCATAGTTATATTATAAATGGAATTTACATTATCTTCAATTATTAATTACCATCAGTTAAGATCTTAACATTTGTTCCATAAATTTATTTGCCCTGAATTATTTACTGCATTTATCTAATTCCAATTTCATAATCACATTCAATCCATTAATTGGTATTACATTGACATTTAACTTATTAGCTTATAGCAACACTATTGTCATTAGTTGCAAATGGATTACCAAATTTAGTCACTACCCTAAATAACTAACGTAAATTAATCTCCATTAATTCCACTGATTTAACTTTCATTCAATTAATTAATGATTCCCTCAGTTAGCAATAACGTAACATTTTCTTTATTTGTATTGCAAATAATTCAAAATTCAATTCCTAATTCTTAATATCCTCTAAATTACAACTTCCAAACATGGTATTAATCATCATTTACGTACCTCTAATTATTTTAATTTACATTAACATAATAAATAAATTACCTTTGATGAAATCTATCCCCCAATTTATTATATGCAATAAACTTTGACCTTATAACAGCTTCAATTAATTATTTATATTTATTGCGATTGAATACCAAAATTTATTTAACACATCAAATAAATGAACAATCTATATTCATTGTCACCTATTTTCTTTTAAATCCAGTTACAAGTGTGACGACCCGGAAATTTTAACGAATTAAATTGGAATAATTAATCGATTTTAAAATTATTTGAAAGTTAATTTAAAACTTGAAAACAAGATATCAATATTTACTTGATAATTAAATCATTGAATTATATGTTTTAAATATTGAATTTAATAAATGAAAATTGGGTAAAATGCTGAATCTGAAATTTTTAAGCCTGTTTAAATAATTTGAAGGCTTATAAAATTTATAATGATGATACTGAAGATAATAGAATGGTTAAAATTTAATATAAAGGTGATCTGTTCAGTTTTAATAATATATCGTTTAAATTGAATCTTAAAAATAGCCTTCCGAGGCACAGTCTCGGAATTCGACGAAACCAGTTCCATTGGATCCGTAATAGTTAGTTATTATCGGATTTCAATTTTCGTAGCGTTTGGAGTTACCGTTTGTCCGAACGGATGAGAAACGTGTTGAATTAAAATCGGAAAATTTATATAAGATTAAATAAAGAGTTAAATATAAATTACCAAAGATTTTTTTTTAACTGTACAAGATATTTTTGTAAGTCACAATCGTGCGCAGGAAGCCATTTCCAAGCTATATACATCTTTGTCTTCCTCAAGCTTCATGATGGTAATCGAATTCGAGAAAAAGAACAAAAAAATGATGAATGACCGATACCTCGGAAAATTTCCATCGTCTCGTATGATAAACGAAATCACATAAAGGGCCAAACCCCTCTTCTTCCAAATCAAAATCAAGCTCCCCGTTCTCTCTCTTCGAATGATTTCCAGTTCTCGAAAAAAAAAAGAGGTGAACGAGCGATGCTCGAAGTCGTGAGGCAGAGGGGTTCAAGGTCAAAGTTATTTGATTTCGTTCTGATTAGAGGGAAGACGCAATCGATTTGGGGGTACGGCGCGAGTTAGGGCATGGGTGTCGCTGTCTCTGGTTTCGATCGTGAGTTCTGGGAAGGGGCCTCGCGTGGGTGCTGTGGCGTCTCGCTGGTGAACGCGGCAGAGGTGGTGACGCGTTCGATTTTAGGATGAGGGTTGCCGTGCTTTGAATTCGAGGGTAGTGGGTTCGATCGTCTTCGGTTGAGTAGTTGACTGATTGGGTGACAGTGAAGGGACGTAGTGTGGTTTTGTCGTTGTCAGGTGGAAGAGATTGTTACAGTAAGGTTTGAAAACTGGGGAGGAGCAAGGCGTAATGGAAATGGATTGCTTATGAAAACCAAAGGTGAGTTTTCCCAAAATTTTCAAATATGAGACTGTTGTACAGGTTTAAAAAATTTCAGTAGAATCAAGTTTAAAACTTCTTAAACCCTTCATTTAGATTTGTTTAATATTTATTAATCTAAGTTGTATGTTTTATTTAGAATAAGCAGGTAGATTCTTTAGTCCAATTTGAAATTTAATAAATAGTGTGTTTAAGGAGAAATTAAGGAAATAAAATGTTATCTTAAGTTAAATTAAAGATTAATGATGATAAAATTCCAGGTTTATATAATAAGATTTTAAAATCATATAATTAATTGACTTAAATTTTAATTCATTTAGGTTTGAATGATTAAGATTTTGTGATAAAAACAGTTAAGCAATTAAAGATAAACAAATCAATTTATGGTAAAGAGTTAATGAATTTTAGTTGGTTAAATGTTATAATTTCAGTTAATTTAGACTAATTTATTTGTAAGTAAAGATTAATTATTATAAGTAACTAGAGGAATAGTTACTTAAAAGATAATCACTTAATGGAAGTAAGTGAAGGATTAACTTGTTCAGGTTTAAATAAATCTAATTAGTTAGTTGTTAAAGGATAAAATTAATAATAGCAATGGGATAATTACTTGATAAAAATAATTAAGTTAAATTACTTAAGAAAGTAATTAAGAATTAATAAGTGATAAATGAAAGTACAATCGATTTGTGTTATTTTAAGGCAAATTACATAAGGAACCTAGGGAGGAAGTTCGAAAATGATTAATTGGTAGTTGTATCCTGAATAAGCAGGGTTAATATGGATAAAGTAATCAATTTAATTTATATTAAATTAATTAGAAATGGAATGATGGATAAATTTTGCTTATTGATGAACAAAGATATTGAATGTCTTGGATTATTTGATATGGCTGGTATGTGGTTTAATATGCTATGTTTGGATTGAACTTCTTAGCATGGATTGTCTATTTGTGATAAATTCCGAGTTGATACTAAAATAGTTTAAGCTTAAACGGTTTGTTTCTAAGATGATATTGAATTCGGGAAGATCGAAATTCGGGTATTTGGGGAAATACCCGAAAACTACTACGGATTAAAAATAAATAAATTGATGTGTGAAATAAATAGGCTGAAATAAAACGATTTAAGTAAATTGGAATATTTTATTTTAAGTTCGGTACTTAGAAATTTATATGTGAAATAAGCATTGTCTATAGCAAATTATGAATTGGTTAAATTAATATAAGTTACCCGGGTTTATCTAAGTTGTTTGCTTTGATATTCCTTATTAGATGGGTTTACTCACGCTGGTTTCCAGCCTGACCCGGGTGTTACTTTGGTGTAATGCTCGGGTCAGACCGAGTATTACAGATTTTCAGGTAGGTACGTTTGGAGCTCAGGAGGCGAGCTGGATGGCAAGTATGTACGGAGTATTTCCGTTGCAGTATATTATTGTGTATCTGGGACATGATTTATATGTCTAGTGTCTGTATATATATGTGAAACTCTGATGTATATTAAATATAATCAACAAATATAGTATTCTTTTGTAAACTATTATTTATTATTATATTTTATCCGCTGCGAATGTGAGTTGTTGATGTTTCTTTTCTTCTTCTTGTTCTATCTCTTTCTTCTTTTTCATAACTATCTGGAATTTTCGGGTTAGAAAATTTCGGGTCGTTACATTTGGTATCAGAGCTGAAAGGTTAAGCGAGAACCTTGGCTCTGGTGGGGATTACTCATTTAATAGAATCCGTAGTACTCTAGAATGAGTTGTGTGTGTGTGTGTGTGTGTGTGTGTGTGTGTGTGTGTGTGTATATGAGAGAGCGTACTTGTTATTTATAAAGATTTTAAATGATTTTATATAATAGTATATTTTGATATGTAAAGCAATATTTCCTTCTAATAAATATTAAGGTGATTGTTTGTTAAATTATTGAAATTAAGTTAAGAAGTAAAATAAAATACGACCAAATTGAACTTACAACCAAAGTTGAAGAATGAACTTATATAACAAAATGGAATTTGAAATATAGATTGAAAATGTAATTTATAAATTGAAACAAACTCCATAAATAAATGGGATTATAATTTGAAATAGAATTCCAGAGAATATTTGAAATAATGTAAGATGAAAATTCCAGGGAAATGTTTAAATATGAACTTGATGGATTGGGAGTTTGGAATTTTGGGAAAGATTAAAATTCCTTTGGGTTTGAAAGTGGTTTCCAAAGTTTTTGAAGAAAGAATAGTATTGTTTCAAAAATATTTATGTGTTTGAAATTTGGGAGATTTGAAATAAAAAATATGGGGAAGTGTTTTTAGAGAGATAAAAGCATTGAACTCTTTTGGTCACTGGAAAATAAAGTCGGTGATGACTGCAGCATTATCGATGTTTATTTTCGAGTTTCTAAAAGAGAAATTGCTACCAAATTGTTTTAAATTGGAATTGTGTGTGAACTGTGTTTGGTTTTGAAATTCAAAGGGATAATTGAATTCGCCAGAGAATTTTGGATAGTTGAATTCTAAAGTGACATTGAAATTTTGGAAATTTGTTTAAACTCTGGAATTTGGATTTAAAATGTTTATGGAATAATAAAATATATTGGTTAAATAAATTGTATAACTCCAAGTTAAAAGTAAAATGTGAATGTAATTGATTATAAATAGGAGTTGTAAAATTTAAATTATAATTAAAGTTGTACAAGTTTAAAATTCAAATGGGAAATTTTGTATTGGATTAACTTGAAAAGGGTATTGAACTTGAAGAGAGTTCAATTGATATTAGTCCAGATTATCTGAATAATTTGGAATTGTAATTAAAGTGAAATTGGTTTAAGATCAAATGGAATTTGATTTGAAGTTGGAAGGAAATTGAGAATCAATTCAATTTGAATTGGGAATGAATCAAGTCCAATGGAAATTGGAGTAAATTAAATTGGGTTTGGGTTAATTTAAATGGAGTGGAAATTTAAATTTAATTGTTGGGGAAGTGAACAGTTTTGACTCTAGACCATTTTCAATGTAAATTGTTTTAATATAAATAGTTTTAAATCTATTTTCTTATCTATTTACTATACAACTTTCTTTTTAAGAACCAAACTATTTTATATTTGTTTTTGCCACTACTTTTGGAACACTTTAACTATTTTACAACTGTTTTATAAACTAATTACTAATTTTCAACTAAGTTATGAATTAATTACTATTTACAATTATTTAAAATTTCTGAGACTATTTAGCTATTTTTTTCAACTATTAATAATTAGTCAACTATTTTGCAGCTATTTTGCAAACTATTAATTATTTTTCAACTACTTATCTATTTTAAAATTTTCAAGCTATTTTCTAAATATAAACTGGTCGGAGTTCAAACTGTTATTGATTTAAATACCCAACTGGGATGAGAATTGAGGGAATAATCCAAATGGGGATAAAGACAAATGTGAATAAGTGAATGTGAATAGAAAGGCAATTGATAGTGGAAAGAGTAATCGAATTTGAAGATTCGATTTTGAGTAAACAAAGTTATATCTTTGTTATATATTCTTCCCTTATTGAATCTATTGCTGGAAGAAAATGATCCAAAGTTTTAAAAATTTTATATATCTGTATATATATATAAAGGATCTTACGTGGATTTTGGAAAAAGTTTTGGGAACTTTTGGATTTGGAAGGGTTTTTGATTTTGGGTAAAATCAATATTGAATTTTGAAAGCCTGGTTTGAGAATTATCGATTTTGGGAATAATCGATTTTGTGTAAAGGAGCTTTGATAAAATTCATACTAGGTGTATGATTTGAAAGATACTATATGTGTATAGTATAAAGTGTTTTGATGATAGCTCTGGGGAAAAAGGCGCTCCCTTGGAATGGACTTCTCAGAAGTTCCACTGGGTGGTGCTGCCTTGAGCCCTATGGGGGTTCTAAAGTTGATCCTGTGAGGAGTCCGGACAAAACTAGTTCCTGAGGATTATGAGTTGAGTTACCATAGCGTAAGTCGTGTGTGCCGCGGAGAGCCAACAGTTACATGGACTTTTGTTGTGACTGCAACGTAACCCAGGATGTAACTGCGACCTATGGTAACATTGCGAAAGTCGTGTGTGCCGCTGAGAGCCAACAGTCTGCGGTTGAGCTTATCTCGGTAGACTGCGACCTATGTAGGAGTGGAGAAGTTTCATTTCGACAGCGAAATCAGAGGCCGCGGAGAGCCTGCAGTTACATGGACTTTTGCTGCGATGGCAACGTAACCCTGGATGTAACTGTGATCTGTTGTGTGGGATCCATGGCATAATCGAGAGGCCGCGGAGAGCCTGCACTTACATGGACTTTTGTTGAGACTGCAACGTAACCCTGGTATGTAACTGTGACCATGGATGGGTGTGATGATTTCCAGAGCATTCTCACCAAAGATATTTCCTCTATTTTCAAAAATTGTTTTCTGTATTTTCAATAAAATTATTTTCCAAATATTTTCACTTGGTGTTGAAAACGGGTTTACCAAGTACTTATAGATTTTCGGTCCTACGCCTGATCAACGTATGACTGAATTTCTGTGAGAACAAGGATGGACTGGTTGAGACATCGAGTTATAAGAAATATTTTATAAAAGCTATTTTAATATTATTATGAGATTTTATAGGCATTTCTAAAATTTTAAAATAAAGGAGATGAAATTTTGGAAAATCAAGGGCAGTTCAAACTGAAATTGTAAAATAAAATTGAAACTCGGGAAATTTTAATGAAGTGATTCTTTGTAATTAAAAATCCAATGTTGAATTAAAAATTGGAAGTAAGCTAATTAACTAAATAATTATGTGATAGAGTATGTTAATAAAATTTAACCCTGTTAAATAAATGGATTTGTAAGTTAATAATGGAGTTAGGAGTTGAACTCGAATTTATAAATTGAATTCAACTCGGATTTGCTAATGAATTAAATAAGAGGAGATATTGTAAAATAAAAATGAAATAGAGTTGGATTGATAAATGCGATGGTTAGAGTTGTAAATCATAACCCAAGTGAATAGAAATAAATTGAGAATAGCCTTGTATTAATAAAATAAATTCAATAACGAATTAAGTAATTGAATTAAAAAATTTAAAATGGGTTAATTAAGTTAAATAATAAATGGATGAAGTTTGGTTGAATAAAAACTGAACCAAAGTTGTGATTGGAATTGGATTATCAGACTGAACTTAAATTTGTTGGTATATTAATTTGAAGAATAAACGAGTTGTGTTTGTGCTTGGATATTATTCTGATAAATTGAGAAGGTGAATTTAAATTTAAAATTTAAAATGGATGGGCTAACTAAATCAAATGGAACTTGATTAGGTGAAAATCAAATAGAAGTACACTTAAGTTGATGTTGGAATAAATTAAAGTAATTAACTTAAGTTTAAAATGCATGGAAGCTTGGCTTCGAATAAGAATGAAAGCCCATTAATAAAAGCTTGGATTGAAGTAATTTGGGAATGACTAGTATACAAGAATGGAATGTGGCGAACTAAATGAATGGGTGTGAATAAGTTAGAATGGAATTGAATGAAATAAAATTAAGTTGGGATCAATTTTAGTTGGTTATAAAACCTAAGTAATTATTTATTCACATGGATATTATCTAATTGCGTAGAAATGATTGTCATTTAACGTAAACGAGATTTAATTAAATTCTATGAAGTAGTGGAAGCAAATATAATTGATTTTTGAATCAATTGATATGATCATGAGTTTGTTTTGCTTAAAAATGAAATGAATGTAAACAATTGCGTTGTAAACCATTAGAAATTAAATGAAATAGCATATGAATTGGATGGAAGCATTTAAATTAGCTTTAAAAACCATATAAATTGTTTCTAGTAAGTGTTTGGTGCTTATTGCTTTCGTAATACTTGTTGTTTATGTAATTCTTGGGTTAGCTATTAAAAGTAAGTGTAATGCTAATAGAATTTCTATATATGGCACTTACATATTTAAATTGAGCAAGTACAGGTACCGGGAAGCTGTTTGGTAGATTTGGATTGCTAATTGTTAGTATAAATAAGCTGCTTGCTTAAAATGCTAAATAAGGTACGCCTACGCAATAAAAATAGGAAATATGAACTGTTTTTGCTTTTTTCGACCGTGTGGGTCGATGTATACATATTTATATCTCTTGTCAAATTGCAAAAGCTCCTCCGTACAAAGGAGACTCTGCCAAAATTTTCCGAAAATTTTGGGAGTTAGAAAATTTTTGGAAAATTTTGGTTAACGACAAAACAATTTCAAACGGGAAACTTAAAGTAAACTAGTAAATGAAACTAATATGAATCAATTTAAATGAATGATATAACTCAATATTAGAAATCGAAAATGAATTGAATTAATATGAAATGGCGAAAACTAATTTGAATAGAAGTGGATATGAAACTTATCTAAAGAGATGTATAAAATGATTTTGGGATATTGTGTCTGAATATTAGTGCTAAGCAGGATATGCAGGTATTATAAAAGAGAAGGAAATTGGATTTGATTCCAAATGATAAATTTGAATTGCCCGACTAAAAAGGTAAGTATTTTGATTCCGTATGATATTGGATTGGGTTTTTTATGTAGCCACTTGGCTTTTGTTTTCTTTTTGGAATTTGGGAGCCCTTAGAGGCCTTTTGTAGTAGTACCGAGCTAGCCGCGCAAAGGAGACGCTGGCAAAAAATTTCGGGAATTTAGAGAGTTAGAAAATTTTTGAGAAATTTTGATAATTCAAAAATTGGTTTTAATTTGAAATTTAATTGATTGAGCAGAAGAGTATTGATTGGATCTATAGAAGGTTTTGGGAAAGTTGAATAAGGTGTTAGTGGACCTTTAATAAAAGATAAGTGGTAGGATGTTGAATTGTGAATTTTGGAAAAGATAAACGGGTATTGGTCAATTCTTCCTAATTAGTAATTTCGGGGACGAAATTCTTTTAAGGGGGGAGGAATGTGACGACCCGAAAATTTTAACGAATTAAATTGGAATAATTAATCGATTTTAAAATTATTTGAAAGTTAATTTAAAACTTGAAAACAAGATATCAATATTTACTTGATAATTAAAACATTGAATTATATGTTTTAAATATTGAATTTAATAAACTAAAATTGGGTAAAATGCTGAATCTGAAATTTTTAAGCCTGTTTAAATAATTTGAAGGCTTATAAAATTTATAATGATGATACTGAAGATAATAGAATGGTTAAAATTTAATATAAAGGTGATCTGTTCAGTTTTAATAATATATCGTTCAAATTGAATCTTAAAAATAGCCTTCCGAGGCACAGTCTCGGAATTCGACGAAACCAGTTCCATTGGATCCGTAATAGTTAGTTATTATCGGATTTCAATTTTCGTAGCGTTTGGAGTTACCGTTTGTCCGAACGGATGAGAAACGCGTTGAATTAAAATCGAAAAATTTATATAAGATTAAATAAAGAGTTAAATATAAATTACCAAAGATTTTTTTTTTAACTGTACAAGATATTTTTGCAAGTCACAATCGTGCGCAGGAAGCCATTTCCAAGCTATACATCTTTGTCTTCCTCAAGCTTCCTGATGGTAATCGAATTCGAGAAAAAGAACAAAAAAATGATGAATGATCGATACCTCGGTAAATTTCCATCGTCTCGTATGATAAACGAAATCACATAAAGGGCCAAACCCCTCTTCTTCCAAATAAAAATCAAGCTCCTCGTTCTCTCTCTTCGAACGATTTCCAGTTCTCGAAAAAAAAAAAGAGGTGAACGAGCGATGCTCGAAGTCGTGATGCAGAGGGTTTCAAGGTCAAAGTTATTTGATTTCGTTCTGATTAGAGGGAAGACGCAATCGATTTGGGGGTACGGCGCGAGTTAGCCCATGGGTGTCGCTGTCTCTGGTTTCGATCGTGAGTTCTGAGAAGGGGCCTCGCGTGGGTGCTGTGGCGTCTCGCTGGTGAACGCGGCAGAGGTGGTGACGCGTTCGATTTTAGGATGAGGGTTGCCGTGCTTTGAATTCGAGGGTAGTGGGTTCGATCGTCTTCGGTTGAGTAGTTGACTGATTGGGTGACAGTGAAGGGACGTGGTGTGGTTTTGTCGTTGTCAGGTGGAAGAGATTGTTACAGTAAGGTTTGAAAACTGGGGAGGAGCAAGGCGTAATGGAAATGGATTGCTTATGAAAACCAAAGGTGAGTTTTCCCAAAAATTTCAAATATGAGACTGTTGTACAGGTTTAAAAAATTTCAGTAGAATCAAGTTTAAAACTTCTTAAACCCTTCATTTATATTATGATGTTGTTTAATATTTATTAATCTAAGTTGTATGTTTTATTTAGAATAAGCAGGTAGATTCTTTAGTCCAATTTGAAATTTAATAAATAGTGTGTTTAAGGAGAAATTAAGGAAATAAAATGTTATCTTAAGTTAAATTAAAGATTAATGATGATAAAATTCCAGGTTTATATAATAAGATTTTAAAATGATATAATTAATTGACTTAAATTTTAATTCATTTAGGTTTGAATGATTAAGATTTTGTGATAAAAACAGTTAAGCAATTAAAGATAAACAAATCAATTTATGGTAAAGAGTTAATGAATTTTAGTTGGTTAAGTGTTATAAGTTCAGTTAATTTATACTAATTTATTTGTAAGTAAAGATTAATTATTATAAGTAACTAGAGGAATAGTTACTTAAAAGATAATCACTTAATGGAAGTAAGTGAAGGATTAACTTGTTCAGGTTTAAATAAATCTAATTAGTTAGTTGTTAAAGGATAAAATTAATAATAGCAATGGGATAATTACTTGATAAAAATAATTAAGTTAAATTACTTAAGAAAGTAATTAAGAATTAATAAGTGATAAATGAAAGTACAATCGATTTGTGTTATTTTAAGGCAAATTACATAAGGAACCTAGGGAGGAAGTTCGAAAATGATTAATTGGTAGTTGTATCCTGAATAAGCAGGGTTAATGTGGATAAAGTAATCAATTTAATTTATATTAAATTAATTAGAAATGGAATGATGGATAAATTTTGCTTATTGATGAACAAAGATATTGAATGTCTTGGATTATTTGATATCGCTGGTATGTGGTTTAATATGCTATGTTTGGATTGAAATGCTTAGCATGGATTTTCTATTTGTGATAAATTCCGAGTTGATACTAAAATAGTTTAAGCTTAAACGGTTTGTTTCTAAGATGATATTGAATTCAGGAAGATCGGAAGTCGGGTATTTGGGGAAATACCCGAAAACTACTACGGATTAAAAATAAATAAATTGATGTGTGAAATAAATAGGCTGAAATAAAACGATTTAAGTAAATTGGAATATTTTATTTTAAGTTTGGTACTTAGAAATTTATATGTGAAATAAGCATTGTCTATAGCAAATTATGAATTGGTTAAATTAATATAAGTTACCCGGGTTTATCTAAGTTGTTTGCTTTGATATTCCTTATTAGATGGGTTTACTCATGCTGGTTTCCAGCCTGACCCGGGTGTTACTTTGGTGTAATGCTCGGGTCAGACCGAGTATTACAGATTTTCAGGTAGGTACGTTTGGAGCTCAGGAGGCGAGCTGGATGGCAAGTACGTACGGAGTATTTCCGCTGCACTATATTATTGTGTATCTGGGACATGATTTATATGTCTAGTGTCTGCATATATATGTGAAACTCTGATGTATATTAAATGTAATCAACAAATATAGTATTCTTTTGTAAACTATTATTTATTATTATATTTTATCCGCTGCGAATGTGAGTTGTTGATGTTTCTTTTCTTCTTCTTCTTCTATCTCTTTCTTCTTTTTCATAACTATCTGGAATTTTCGGGTTAGAAAATTTCGGGTCGTTACAATAAGTTTGTTACTTACCAACCAGGTTATAATAATACTAATTTTTTTATTCCACTACTATATATGATATATTTGCATCACATACTTGAATTTTTCAATTTCATCTTAATTCCAATTCACGGTAGTATAATTTCTTACTATAAACCCATTTAAAATTTGCATACCAATTAATTAGTTTCAACTAAATAGATTAATTCAATTCAACTCTTTTATTAAGTCTATATGAATCAATATACTATTTCATTGGTAAATGTTTATTTCAATTATTCCTTTATTACTTACAAATCTTATTTCATTCATGAATGCCATCATTTATCAATTATTACATAATTTCATTAATTTACATTCAGTTACAACTAAATTAATACACTGATTTCATTTGTAAATTAAATGCTTACAATTTATAAAGCTTTCGTTCCAAACAATATTTCAATTTGTACCAGACATTGATTTAATTCAATTTACTATTTAGTATTATTAATTCATAAACTAAATTCACTACTTACCTTTATCCTCTTATATGCAACTCTTAGCCTAGTGTAACAATTTACATCACTTCAATCTATTCGTTATTTTGTTTCAACTGTAAATACTTAGCCTTATATTCCCATGGTTTCATTTCATTCTCAGCATTTTCTTCATTATTAATTATAAAATCTTTATTTCTTCTAAATTAAATTTACGTAAATCTTATTAAAATGACAAATTTAATTAACGAAAATTACGGGTCGTTACACTCTCCCCCACTCAAAACTTTTCGTCCCCGAAAAGGAAAAAGAAGGGAAAAGAAGAATTAAGAAATCAATATCATATCAAATATTAAATTTATAAACAAATAAATTTACAAAATTAATTTAGATATAATATACTAATTTATAATCATTAAATGTTTTTTATACTCAAACTAATAAAGTTTGGAAAACATTTTCAAAATATTTTCTAAGTCCAAAATTTACGGAAATTTTTGGCAGAGTCTCCTTTGTAGGGGGAGGCTCGGGAGAAAATATAATATCAAATATATCAAAATATCACATATAATATCCAAAATATAATATCCCAACACGGGAAAATATATAAAATAGCGCTATAAACCGTAATCCAAAACGTACCTATTTGTCGGGCAATTTACGCTTAATTTATGGAACGGGCAATTTACGCTTAATTTATGGAACCAAAAGCAGTAGCAATTGCTTCCATAACCTGCATTTCACTTATAAAATCCAAAGGGTTAACAATTTATATAAAGTGAAATATTTAAGTGGTTTCAATCACTAACAACAAATCAATACAACAACCATCAATTTCAACAAACATCATACACAACCAATACAAAGCAACCATTCAATCAAACAAACAAATAGTTGTTCGGGTTCAAAACTTTTAAATTGTGCGGAATGAAGAATAGACTACTAGCGCATCATTTACTCAACGGTCTTAGATAAAACTAAATAGATTATTCATTTATCCTAATCCAATTTTAAAGTATCCTTGCCCAAACAACCATCAACTAAACAACAACAAATCCAAACAACAATCAACTTAACGTATTATTAATTTCCTTTCATACCTTTGTTGTTTGATTTTCTTTTTATTTATACAGTGATTTATCTTTTAGATTTAGATTTACTCATTAAATGTTTGCTTCATTTATTTTTATTTATTACTTACAATTATTCAGTTCCATTTACTCAGGTCATGCCAGTTCCTTTTTATTTCGTTATAATTATTCATTCATTTATTATAGCATGACCTCTTTTATTTACATTCGTTTATCAATAGTATTCATGTCCCATTCAATTTCTTAGCATTTCCATTTTGTTTACTTAAGTTTATAATCATCTATTTGTAATACTTACCTTTTATTATATTTACTAATAGTAAAATTTCAATTATAACTTAACTTATCCCGATATCATCACTTCTTATGAATAAAAGCGATTTATTGAACACCTTCATTACATACTTTTACTTGTATAATTTCCATTACATTTTCTTATTAAACATTTCACTTTTAAATATTTGGTAAGTTATATATATGTTTTTAAGAATGTAATTAAAATCATACAAGTTTCTCTTATTTCTTTAATAAATTTACTCTTCAATAATAATCCTTTATTTCATAGGTTACAATTTTAAATTTCAATTGATACCATTAATAACCTAGCCTTAAACCTCTTATTTCATTTAGGGTTTCAATTATTAATTACTTAGATTCCATTTCACTAGAATAATTGAAACTATTTATTGTGGAAATTTAAGAACTAAATACCGGGTTAAATTTCAAATTATTTTAAAAATAATAGGTAAATATATATACTTACAACTTATAAACCCAATTATATTTAAAACTAATTAAAATTTCACTTTTGTTTATCAAAATAAATGTGTAGTAAAACTACCACAGTGACCTTCCCACTTCGAAACTCGAAAATGAAAGTCGATGATGCGTGCACTCATCACCAAAATTATTTTCCAGCGACAGAGAGGGGAGTACATAACTTATTTCTTTTCAGAATTTCTTTTTGAACAATTCTTTCAAATTATATTGAAATATTTATATCAGAAAATACTTCTAATAGTATTATTATTATATTCCAAAATCAATTGAAAAAATTTACAAAACCCCAGAACTTAAGTTCTAAATTTCCAATTTTATTTTCCATCTAATTTCATCTATTATTTATAAATTTTATTACCAAATAACCAATATATTGCAACCAAATATATATATGATTTAAAAAAAACTTTATTTTATATATAGAAAATATAATAGGCAAAATTATTTCATTCACCTATATTAAAACAAACATTATGTCGGTCTGTCCTATTAAGTGTTTAGAAATCTCTATTGATGTCGCAGCGTCCCATGCATCAGCCGGAATTTATAAATACAAAACGGAACAGATTAACACAATATTAAAACCCTTTTATAACACTAACAAATAAGCTCTCTCATATATATACACTCAGCGACTCCCATAGGGTGTTTCTACCGTATTGATAAAGAGTCAGACCCCACAAAGCTAAGGTTTATCGCTAAACCAAAGCTCTGATACTAGATGTAACATCCCGCCTTTTCGCACGCTTTAAAACGACACACGTGCCAATTCAAACCATACGGAAGGGCGGATTCTTATGGGGTAAATAAGAAAAATGAGAAAGAATAAAACAAAACAGAATCACACAGCGGAAGGATAAAATATAATAATAAATATACAGTTCATAAAACTGTTTACAAACTTTTGATCCTTCTTTATACAAAAAATATCAGAGTTCACATACCAATAATATTAATGCAGTGGAATACAGTGTAGTGGAACCATGTAATATATAATAATAATAGTAATGAAATCTTCGTCTCCAGAAAAATCTTCAAATCCTGAAACGCTCGGACTGACCCGAACGAATTGAAAAGACAAAACACTCGAGTCAGAACTAAAAGATCTTATTTAAGTTAAATTAACAGAAATGAATATGAGTGCAGTAACTCAAGAGATGCTCGGCATTTACATCTCCTAAGGATCCGTTAAACTAATTACTATGTAGTATATTTCGCTATTATAATAGTGTCTAATTGTAAAATAAACTTACTTTTAAATAGCGTTAAGGCTTTACATTTTCCACCTTAACACATAATATATTCCCATAGTCTATACAGTACCGTAATATCCCCCGTACTGGGTGTGACGCCCCACCTCTATACCCACGCTAGCCAAGAACATTACGGTGAATGTTGTCAACTAGCACGGAGAATAAGGCTGTTGAGGAGCGACCATCCGTGTAATTGCTTTGCGCGAGCATCGATATGTCAGATTGTATAACATGCATTTCTTTATCAAGAGGGAAATCCGACATACCGACACAAACTCAAAGCTACTACACAGTGGCTGTAATATCTTCAGAAACAAATATAGAAATAAACATAACACAAATCAGTCACAGATAATTCATATCACAAAGGCGGAAGGAGATATGAATATATAACTAACATATGAAAGTTTATATCAGAGTAGTGGTCAAAAAGATCCACAATAATACAAAAGAAAAGCAACATGTGCTATACAAAAGAATACAACTATGAGTCCATATCTCAAGTGTATACAATCCAAAAACTACTAATCTAAGTAGTTAGCCAAAAGTCAGAGAAATCAATCCCAAGTGAGAAGTCAAGCTGAAGCACCTGTAACATCTTGATCTGACCCGAGTATTATTTAATAAGAAAATAATAAACGGATCGGTCTAACTATAAATATCAGATGAAACGATATAGAATAAGAGCTATGACTAAACACATAATAATCACAATGCCAAGCTGTGATATATATAAGTAATTGAAAATCAACAAGAGATTAATCAATATCACAAAATCTACACAAGAATCAAAAAAATGTCATACTCCTTATCTCGTTCACCAAACCATAAATATTGACGACTATATCAATGTCAATCACAAAAGTCAATGACACACAAATTCACCAATGCACAAATATTGATAAAACTTATCAATGGAAATCATGAAAATTGGTGAAACACAAATACTGGAAATCATCTCAAGAAATCCAGAAATCAAAAAAGTCAATGACACAAAAATTCACCAATGCACAAATACTAATAAAACTTATCAATGGAAATCACGAAAATTGGTGAAACACAAATTCTAGAAATCACAAAAAAGGGGGGAACGCCTATCACAAACGGGAGCATAAAGCTCACCAACACGTGTATCACAAACGGAACGCTAATTCCATGGTTGCTAACCATCACAAATTGAGCCGAAGCTCCACAAACGGCCCAAAGATCATGGGTTGCTACCCCACCAATTTGATGGAAACTCCACAAAACGGGGTTTAGTCTCCCTCGCAGACAAAGAGACATCGCACAATGCTAGTCTAAATCACAAAGATGATCGTCATGATCAACGAGAAGTGTTAATTACACTAAGATAGTAAATATATGAGTTTAGCGTCATGTCCCATAACCACTTGCTTAACTTAAATATTTACGAACAAAATGTAGATCTCCACTAGAAAATTGTCACAAGAGATTCAATCGAACAAGTCCAAGAGTTAACCGACGAAGTAAACGCAAGCGTTTCATACAACTTGTTTTACTAAGCCGTTTAATTAGATTTCTCATACGAGTGAGGTAAGGGTTTGTGTATATTAGTAGATTGGAAAAACGGTTTTATAAACGAGTTTGATATTGAAAATATAGTTGAAATCGTTTTGATGAAGAGGTTTTGATATTTAATACTAGTATTGAAACCTTTATATTTTTAAAGTGACAAATCACAAAAATGATTGTAGAACAATCAATCACCAAAATTCACATTCGAAGACATGAATAAAATCCAAAGAAATCGATACCAAATCCATCAAAATGGATATTTCCAAAAATCCATAAAAAGAAGTCATCAAAGTCGATAATAAGTGATAACGACTAATAGGATCGCTAAAATCGATAAATAATGGAAATTCACACAAAACAGCCTGAATAGGCAAAAATAAACATCTCCAGACGTCTGATTTGGAATCCAGACGTCTGGATTTGTTTTCTGAAAAATAGTTCAGAAAGCTACCCAGACGTCTGGAATAGCCAAAACAGACATCTGAGCCATGGCCAGACGCCTGATTTTGAATCCAGACGTTTGGTTTTGTTCTCTAGAATTTTTTTATAATATGCTTGCATACATTTTTCTTTCCAATACCAAACCAGACGTCTGGACTTGGTCACCAGACGTCTGGTCACCTGGTCTGGGCAACAATTTGCCTAGGCCAAAGTGGCCAAAACGTATCGGAAGCGATCGGACGAGCAATGTCGACTAAGGATTTACGCCAAGCGACAACTCGGCCTTAAAAGCTCTTGGATACATCCCGAATATCAATGTCCAAATGTCCATAAAAGGATTTTCATAAAATTGGACCAAAACACAAAAATTTGGAAAATTCACCAAATCAATTCAAATTGAAAGCAAATGAATATGCACATATGTTAGGAATTCATACCTAACAACAATGATAGATATAGAAAAGGATGTGAGATAAAAATCTCACCTTTGAACCCAAACGATTGAAGAAGAAGCTCGAAAGCAAAGGAGAATCAAACACTCTACAAATCCAACTCAAGGAGCTTGATTCTAAGCTTTAAAAGAAGAACATTCCCAAAGTTAGGTTTAGGAATTTCTGAAATTGATAAGAGAATGAGTTGGAGAAGAAGAAGAGAAGCTTACCAATGGGTTCTTCTATTAGTTTGGAGCTAGAGTTTGATTCGCAAAAGAAAACTAGGGTTTGGAGTTTTAATTTCCTCTTCCACTCTCCATTAACATAAAGCTTGAGTATAAGGAAATGAGGAATGAAGTAATGAAGAGGAGAAGGCGTTGGGACTGGATACATAAGTGGGGTTAATGGGCTCAGCCCAAACTAAAGCCCTAAGTAAAAAGTAGCAAAAATCAACTTACTCCAAACATATCGAAGCTTATACTCAAAAAGGTCGCAAACGGCATTTTAAACTCAATGGGAGTGGTCCCGAGTCCTAATTTGACCGTATGCAAAAAGTAGCTTTTCGAACTAAATTCCTAGTATCGATAAAATATTTAAATATAAAATCGACAAATATGCGGGTTGTTACAGACTCCACTCCTTAAAGAAATTGCGTCCTCGCAATATTTAAGAAGAAAATATATAGCAACAACCATAAAATCATATTCAACACAAAAGAAGTTTGAAATAAGAAGTTCACCTCAAAGAGCCCGAGAAAGTAAGTTCGGATGTGTTCGCTCGATGAACTCTCTAGATTCCCAAGAACAATCCTTAGGATTTGAAGACCATTAAACTTTAACAAGTGGAACATCTTTATTTCGAAGTCGTTTGACTTTCGAAGCAATGATACGAATAGGATGTTGCTCATAAGTTAAATTAGGCGAAACTTCAATTTCTTCCACAACACCGGGCTCAAGAATAGAATCGGAATCTTGAAGACATTTCCGAAGTTGAGAAACGTGAAACACGTCATGGATAGCAGAAAATTGAGCCGGTAATAAAAGGCGATAAGCCATGGAACCAATACGTTCAGTGATAGGAAATGGCCCAATATATCGAGGCGCCAATTTTCCCGATCGGCTGAAACGTACAACACCCTTCATAGGTGAAACACAGACAAATACGGGATCTCCCACAGAAAATTCTAATTTCCTTCTCTGGTTATCGGCATAGGGCTTTTGTCTACTCTGGGCTTCTTTCATCCTATGACGAATAAGATCAATCTTTTCTGTGGAATCACGAATAAAATCTGGACCTAAAACCAGCTTCTCACCGGCCTTAAGCCAACAATAAGGAGACCAGCATGGCCTTCCGTAGAGTGCCTCAAAAGTTGCCATACCAATACTAGATTGGAAGCTATTATTATAGGAAAATTCAACAAGTGAAGTATGATCTTCCCAACTTCCACCAAAATCAAGAACACAAGCACGAAGAAGATCTTCAAGATTTGATTCACACGCTCGGTTTGTCCATCGGACTAGGGATGATAAGCGGTGCTAAAATTAAGCTTCGTTCCCAAAGCTTTTTGAAGACTCTTCCAAAATCCACTAGTAAACAATGGATCACGGTCGCTAACAATAGAAGTAGGAACTCCATGTAATTTAACAATCACTTTAATAAAGAGTTTGGCCAAAAGAGGAACGGTTCGATTAGATCGAACGGGAATAAAATGGGTGGATTTAGTAAGCCTATCAACGATCACCCATAAGCTATCATGACCTGAACGAGAACGAAGAAGGCCGTCAATAAAATCCATGGAAATCTGATCCCACTTCCAAATTGGAATTTCTAAAGGTTGCAATAACCCACCGGGTCTTTGATGCTCGGCCTTAACGAGTTGGCAAGTCATGCAATGCTTAACGAAGTTAGCGATGTCAAGTTTCATTCCCTCCCAGTAATAAAGTCGCTTCATATCCTCGTACATTTTTCTACTACCAGGATGAATGGTGAATTTCGAACGATGGAAATCTTCTAAAATATCTTTTTGAAGATCACCAATATTTGGCACGACAAGTCTACCAAATTTTCGAATGCCGCCACGAGAATCGATATCAAAGTCTTTCAAACTTTCAATATCAATCTTATCCTTAATATTTTGGCCAAGAAGAGCCAATTCAGGATCTAGCCCTTGAGCTTCAAGAATGCGGTCTAAAAGAGAAGGATGAGCCTCAAGGCTACACAAAACAAGTGATGAGCATAAATCGGATACGCGCTCTCGAATCTCACAAGTGGAGGATAAAATCTCAAGATCGTTCCATTCGGATATCATCATAGAAACAACAGCTTGTTGTTTACGACTAAGAGCATCGGCGACACGATTACCCTTACCGGGAGTATAAAGGATATCAAGATCATAAGGTGCAAGAAATTCGAGCCAAGGCTGTTGACGCAAATTAAGTTCCTTTTGAGAGAATAAATACTTCAAAGACTTATGATCGGTATAAAGAACAAATTTCTCTCCCAAAAGATAATGACGCCAAATCCGAAGAGCGAAAACAATAGCCGCGAGCTCTAAATCATGAGCCATGGCCAGACGCCTGATTTTGAATCCAGACGTTTGGTTTTGTTCTCTAGAATTTTTTATAATATGCTTGCATACATTTTTCTTTCCAATACCAAACCAGACGTCTGGACTTGGTCACCAGACGTCTGGTCACCTGGTCTGGGCAACAATTTGCCTAGGCCAAAGTGGCCAAAACGTATCGGAAGCGATCGGACGAGCAATGTCGACTAAGGATTTACGCCAAGCGACGACCCGGCCTTAAAAGCTCTTCGATACACCCCGAATATCAATGTCCAAATGTCCATAAAAGGATTTTCATAAAATTGGACCAAAACACAAAAATTTGGAAAATTCACCAAATCAATTCAAATGGAAAGCAAATGAATATGCACATATGTTAGGAATTCATACCTAACAACAATGATAGATATAGAAAAAGATGTGAGATAAAAATCTCACCTTTGAACCCAAACGATTGAAGAAGAAGCTCGAAAGCAAAGGAGAATCAACCACTCTACAAATCCAACTCAAGGAGCTTGATTCTAAGCTTTAAAAGAAGAACATTCCCAAAGTTAGGTTTACGAATTTCTGAAATTGATTAGAGAATGAGTTGGAGAAGAAGAAGAGAAGCTTACCAATGGGTTCTTCTATTAGTTTGGAGCTAGAGTTTGATTTGCAAAAGAAAACTAGGGTTTGGAGTTTTAATTTCCTCTTCCACTCTCCATTAACATAAAGCTTGAGTATAAGGAAATGAGGAATGAAGTAATGAAGATGAGAAGGGGTTGGGACTGAATACATAGTGGGGTTAATGGGCTCAGCCCAAACCGAAGCCCTAAGTAAAAAGTAGAAAAAATGAACTTACTCCAAACATATTGAAGCTTATACTCAAAAAGGTCGCAAACGGCATTTTAAACTCAATAGGAGTGGTCCCGAGTCCTAATTCGACCTTATGCAAAAAGTAGCTTTTTAGACTAAATTCCGAGTATCGATAAAATATTTAAATAAAATATTTAAATATAAAATCGACAAATATGTGGGTTGTTACACTAGGCGTCGTCAGAGGGCACTCCATAGGTATGGTACAAAACCAAAATCGTATAAGGTGTGATAGGGCAGGTGACACGGCACAACTAGGCAATGCCATGGTAGATATACCAATTATGCATCCGGGCTGATGGTAACGCATAGCCGCAGCTACCGCCCACCTCGAACAAACTCCCTCTAAAATCAAAAGTAAAGGTGGCCACCGAATCAATCCAAAGTCAGAGTAGTATCGAAGAGGAGTGTCTGATAAAGGGCGCGGACCCCCTTGGCCCGAGAATCGCTCCTGTTTTAGCCACCTTATGCCAACTCACGGGATTCGGGTCCACGTATTTACCTTAAAGGAAAGGCCGCCACCGACCTACTCCATTCTAGAATCTCCACCGCGTACACGGTTGTTAAAGTGGTTTTCGGAGTTGGCAGAGAGTATGACAATTTCTGATCCCGGTCGCTTCAACAACCAAACGTTATTATAACACCGCGGTCATTTAAAAATAATTATGCTTTCAAAACCAAAATATAATTATCCATTTCAAAACCCATAAATACGATATCATTTCCTTTCCAAACCCAAATAAAAATGATATCATTTTATTTCAAATATATTTCTTTTCGAAAATCATGCCACTTTTAAGATTTATAATATGTAACGTACGCGATTTTTCGTTGCCGAAAAACCGAATAGTTAGGGTTTTAAAAGAAGAAAAAGACAGAAGAAGAGAGAAAAAGATAGAAAATGGAGAGAAAAGAAAATAGAAAATAGAACGGAATAGAAAACAACAGAACAATATCAGAATCTCACAATCGCAGCGGAACAACATATAATAGATAAATGAATAATCTTTAAACAAAGAAATATATCAGTTATTACATTACATTTCATTTCATTACATCAGAGTGTACAACAACAAACAACAACAAACAGCGGAAAAGAAATAATATATACTAGTAATACGCCATGTCATCCAACTTGCCTCCTGCAACTCCTGAATATCCAAAATATCCTGATAAACCTTAACTCTTGACTGCCCGTGTGGAAATCGTTGGGCACCCAGAGTTTAGGAAGGAAAACAATAAACTCCGAGTCAGTCATGTGACTGGTGTGAGAACTCAAAACAGTTTATTTATCTTTAAAATCAAAATAGAGGAATATTTTTAAAGTTAATTCGCAATGTTTTTGAAAATGTAACTACCACAAGACCTACCACCACACACACAATGCAAACGCAGACTTGGAGGAGATTTCTTCTTATGTTAGTCAAAGATGCTTGATACGCATTAAAAAGAAACATTTGATATTATTATTAGTGCATAGTGTAGAAATATTTCGAAAGTAGAATATAAATCTTAGCCAGCATAGGTACCATTATATTATGCCTACTATAGCTACCATATTAGATGCAGTTTCTATAACTAAAACCGTACAAGTCTCATATTGTTTCTTTGGATTTCCAACAAATGGTCAGGCCCAGGAACTTCCCATTGCCACATGGAAACGCCTCTGGAAGGACGTCCCGAGAACCTAACCGGATCTCTGCCAACACAAGGCCGGGTTACCTTTCAAACTAGGTAACAATTGACACGAGTATGCCATCCCCCGGTCCTTTGGGACCTTTATCCGAGAGCTCTCTAACCAACATCACACAATGATAAATAAAGTGTTTCAACATGAGTAAGTATCTGGGCTCCATACCATGATACCACCCTTTTCCAGAAGGAAATGCACATACCCTAAAGGGAGCTTCCCCTCATAACCTTGCTGCATCTTTCTTGTTTTGACCATTCCGGGGTGTGAGGCTCGACGAAGTCTCGCCCACAAAGCCACGCTTTGGTACAAAGCCATGCTTTGGGTCAACAAATGATCATAGAAATGATCACAAAGATAAGTGATCAAACAAATGATCATATCACAAATGATCAAACCAGGATCATTTCACAGCAACACTCAGCATGTCACACTACCAAATTGGGAATATATCGCTGATAACCATCAACTACATAACCTCTGAGCTCGTACGTCTCAGAGAAGGGTGTTAAGCTAAGAGAATAAATTCTCCGCCACCAACAGAAATATATTTGAAAGAAATCGGCTTTATATCTCAATTTGTAATGTCAGACAAACTATCCATACAAGTCTGTTCTGGGCTCGAACAGAACCGAAGGCACTTACAAAGAAGTCCTTGCAATCTGGATATCCACAATCCTGATCGGATTCCCCATCACATATGGAGAACTCTATACCGGAGCAACTCGGTGCAGAGTCAATCGACAGGTCATCCTATCGCTCTCGCAAATATCCGGTCTTCAACACCGGTCATCAAATGCAATCCATAACGACGTATCACATACTCGGAATGGGTTATACGACCCCAAGGTCCTTTCCCGGCTAACCCGAATAGTGAGAGCTTATTCAAAAATAAGTGTGGCATTCAAATTCAAACAAATCACAACAAATACCTTTCAAAGGTAAATATTGATAGTCGGTTATTGAACTATCAATGGATATGCGCAACATCACCAGATTCCAAATAATTTTTCAAATTATTTATTTCCCAAAAATATCTTTACAAGATATATAATCTCAATACTTCAAAAATAAATCAATATTTATTTTTAAACAAATTCCCCTTTCTTTTATAAATTCCATAGTGAATTTACATTCCAAAATATCCATGCATATACGATTTCAATTATTCATTTCAATTTATCTTCAAAAAGATAAATTCTCAAAACGTTTCATTTCATATTGGAAAAACATTTCCATACTTATTTATTCATAAGTAATTCACAAATTTCATTTATTTTCAACCTTTGGAAAATATTCAATATACTTAAATCGAAATTAAGCATATATTTCATTCTTTAATGAAATCATTGTCTTAAACATATTTATGTGGGCCAAAACGAATGTTGCGTAAAGCATCGTTACGACAAGCCAAAATCACTAGTATAGGGATTCGAAATTAAAATAGATATATAAATCCCAATACTATACAAAACATTTCCTTTCGGAAATCATTTACTATAACAACAGTGTTATAGTCCATCATTTCCTTCTATTTCTCGAAAACGTCTATTTCAACAATGAATGTTGAAATCTATGGTTTTGAATTTTAATGCATTTACAACATCGTTAGATCGTTTTAATTCTACTTAAAATATCACATCCAATACATTTCCTTTAACATATTATTCACTATTCAAAAACGTGAATATACTTCGTTAACAAATTTCATCATTTCTATTCATTTTATTTTAAAGGATTATTCACTGTCTAAAACGTGAATATAACTCCATAAATAAGTTACAACAATTTACTTATCAAAATAAGTCGTTTGCGGATTTATAAAACAACGTTTATAAATTCCTTTATTAACCTATTCAATTTCATATCTCAAATATATACTAAAAGTACATATTATAAGTTAAACACTTATAATTTATTCGTTTGCAAAAACGTTCTTTTAAACTTCCTAAATTATAAATCTTATAACTCATAAGATTCATTTATTTACCCAAATTTATTCTTTTAATAACTTCACAAATTTTATAAACCTACTGCTTATAAAATTCCATTTATAACTTCACCGTTTATAATTCTGTAAATTTCATTCATTTACGAAATTTATTCACAATTCATTCTAACACTTGTAAAACTCATTTTATAATTCCAATACTTTTAATTTTACAAATATCAGCTTTATAAACCTTTTTTATAAATCAATTTATATTATTATTTCAAAACGTCTTAACTCCTTTATAATTTCATCATTTTGATTTATAAAATAATCAAATTTATAAATCCTATATTTAAACTTTTATAATAAATTTAAAAATCCCAATTTAAACTATTTATAAAACCATTAACACATATTTTCTCAAAAATCAACTTTTAACTATATTTCTCAAAAATCATAATTTTATAACTTTTAAAAGTATAACGTTTATTTATTTAAAATAAATCAATTTCCAAAAATATTTTATAACGTATACTTTCAAAAGTCACTTTAAAATCATTTTAAAATTCCAAAATTTGGGCCAATGATGCTACACACCAAATAGTCAATCACGACTACAACGACATTATATATCGTATATGATAATCAACGAATATCAAAATATCCATAATCAAATAAATACTGTTGAGGAATCCAGTTGGATCCCTCCTACCTGTTTTCCTGCATCCAAAGATGTTAGCACAATACCAATTCCGTTCCAGTACGAAATTATTGCGGTATATGGGATTTAAAATATTATCCACTTAACAGACGGCGCAATAGGGTCTCATCCGCTATATAATGCGGGAAATCAACAACTGCAATATATACATATGCCAATATATATATATATTGCTATTATATATAATACCAATTTCACTGTCTATGAAATATTCGCGGTATATGTTTTTAATAAATATACTCCGCTTACTAACGGCGCATAATGTCTATTTTAACAATCAATAGATAACAATGATCATTCAAACATACATTCAAGAATTTTAAATCTAACTATTTAAAATTAAAATCGAAACCGATTCGATTGAGTGAGAAGTTCTCACCTTGATTTCAATTTCGTTTTAGCGATTTATTTCGAATAAAATTAAAAGGACGTTTAATTTTACCCGAAATTCTCACTAACTCCAAACGACTCCAATCCATTTCCATAGCGTAGTGCTCGTCCATACGATTCCAACGCAACTGGTTTCGGGCGTTTTCGACCTCGTTTGAAAAAGATATGATTTTTACAAGTTTCATGAATTTTTATATATATAATTTACATCATAATTTTTATTTTATAAACCTAAATCAACATGGGCCGTTGGATCTCCTACACCTGCATCATGACCGTCACTCCCCTTCTCCTCTCTCACGTTCCCAGGCCGAACAAAGTACTCAACATGCTCCTTCTAGGGGTCAAAACGCACGCTTCCACATCGATCAAGAGCCGCCGTTCGAACGAGCTTCACGCATGCTAACCACGGCCAGAGGCCGCACCCACCCAACGCCACCACCGCTCTGAAAAACGTGACCAAAGCCGGCTCCTTTGAAAGTAATTTGCCGATGATCCGCTAACTTATTTTAGATCATAGCCGTTGGTTTTAAAGATCTCGTAGAGATCTATGTTTCTCTAGTTGAACGTTTCTTGAAACAAGGCTTGGATTTGAAGAAATTGGAGGATGAATATAGGAAGATTTCGGCCATAGATTGTAGATGGAGGCGCTGAACATAGAAATTAGGGTTTTGCCAAAAATCAAAGGGAAGGGGTCCTTTTATAGAAAACAACGAAAAACACTATTCACCCCGGATTTTCCGAACTCCAAACGAAGCGTGTCGGTTGGCATTTCTAAGTTGTACACCATATTCCGAACACAATGGAACGTGTTTCGGGAGCTAATTCGGTCATCTGCGAGTTATGGCAATAAACGATCAATTTAAAATTAAACCGATTAAACGATTTTTTAGGCGTTTTAGCTTGCACCGGACAAACGGTACATCCGATTGACACGAAATTTGAAACCATACAATAATATCACATTACGGATCCGATGAAACTGGTTTCGTCGAAATCCGAGACTTTTTGAAAAATGGCTATTTTAACTCGCCAAATTAATATTAAAACAATTTCGATGCGTTTCGAGCTGCCACGATCAAACGAAAACTCCGATTGCTACAAAAATTGAAATCCGATAATAACTAACTATTACGGATCCAATGAAACTGGTTTCGTCGAATTCTGAGACTGTTCGAAAATTGGTTATTTTCACTAGTCGATTAAATATTAAGATATTCAATTTTCACAAATTAACTTTTAATTCGATTTTAAAAGTTCTATAACATCATTCTAACTTCAATATGATAAAATAAAATTTTACAAATCATTTTCAATCATATTAAACCCAATTCTCAATTATTTCTGTATTTTCACCTATTAAATTATCGATTAAATTATTCAATTAAATCCAATTATTCAAAATAAAATTTATTCGACTTATAATTTCACTTATTAATATTTAAAATTAATGAAATATTCAAATTTTAATTAATAAAAATTCAGGGTCGTTACATACTTCCCCCCTTAAAAGAATTTCGTCCTCGAAATTACCAAGTAAGAAAAGTTACATAATCTATTAACTTTCCCAAAATCCATAGTTAAACTTCTTACATTATCTTTACTAAGTTTTCAAATCATACTTAGTTATCTTTTCAAAAACAACTACTATTGTTTGACTTTCAATTCCAAAATCAAAGTTATAGTTTTCACAATTTTTCCAATTTTTCTCCAATTTTTTTTCTAACGCCTTAAATTTTCGGAAAAATTCACCATAGTCGCCTTTGCGCGGCTCGATCCGAAAAAAAAATGACAGTATATATATCACAAATATACATCTCATCAAGTAATGAGGCATCCCGTAGGGAAAAAAGTGTAAAAGTACAATATTTAATCCGAGATATGTACCTTATATTTTATTAGCGAGCATATACGGCTAATATAGCGCGAAATCGAGATCCAAATGCGAAGCAAACGCGATCCACACCTACTAAACACTCAACAACAACATGAGAAACACGTATATAGACAATAGTATCGATATACAACATATAGCAACATAATAACTATATATGCCAACATAGCAAATGCAATAAAAGCAATATATTCAACCATCAACCAACTATCATCCAACTAGCATTCAACTAACATTCATAACCAATAAATATTCATTCATATTCTCATTAATATTCAATGAATTGGGTTTTCAATTTAATCACATTTGATTCATTAACAGTGGATGTTTTTACTAACATTCATTTTCAATTAGTTTATATTCACTAACTCATATCCAAGTTGGTTCACTTCCAAATTCAATTCTATTTAAGATTCACTTAACTTCCAATTGGATTTCAATTACTTTAACTTTCAATTTCATTAACTCAATTTCATTAATACTTAATGAATTATATACAATCAACTAACAATCATATAACAACCAATGTATATTAATTACAACCAAATTCCTTTGCTTATATTCATTCAATTTGGTTTAACACCTTTACTTTCAATTGGTTTAATTAAATTGATTTTCATTCAATTATTCAATTTCCAATAACATTAAATTTTAATGAATTAACACTTACATTCATTATTCCATATCAATTATTCACATTCAATTGATTAACATTTAATCCATTAATTCAATTTAATTACAAAAGTTGAATTTCATTTATATAACTCAAGTTCACATTTATCACTTAACTTTATTAATTTACTTTGATACCAAAATCAACTTCATTCAACATCTCTTAAGTTATATTTCATTTTATAAACATCATTTGGTTTTACATAACTTAAATTGCCACTTATAAATCAATTCAGATTCCAATTCTAAGTAAATTTCCATTTAACTTTAAATTCATTTTTATTTACAACACATATTCATAAATATATTCATATAGTTTCACTTCTTATATATATAAGTTTATTTCACAATTGTAAATCACATTAATTATAATTCAATTCTTATAATTCATTTGCTTATACAATTATTCTCTTATTTAGATTATTCAAACAACTTATTCAACAACCAAACAATCAACTTATATCCACTTTAATAATTCTGAAAAATTATTCCTTTATATATAAAGTAAAATCAAGGTAAAATTATTTCATTTACCCAATTTAAAACAATACTGTGCCGAATTGTTCTGTACAAGTGTTTAGAAACCCCTTCGGCATAGTTGTGCATACCGTGCTGACGAAGGTTCATATGCCACTCAATAAACCAATCATCACAATATAAAACAATTTTATATTCACTAACAAATACGCTCTCATAGCTATTATTACACTCAACTCATTCTAGAGTACTACTGACTCTATCTCTAGTGAGTAATACCCAACAGAGCCATGGTTGTCGCTTAACCATATGCTCTGATACCAAATTGTAACGTATGCGATTTTCGTTGCTGAAAAACTGAATAGTTAGGGTTTTAAAAAGAAGAAAAAGACAGAAGAAGAGAGAAAAAGATAGAAAATAGAGAGAAAAGAAAACAGAAAATAGAACGGAATAGAAAACAACTGAACAATATCAGAATCTCACAATCGCAGCGGAACAACATATAATAGATAAATGAATAATCTTTAAACAAAGAACTATATCAGTTATTACATTACATTTCATTTCATTACATCAGAGTGTACAACAACAAACAACAACAAACAGCGGAAAAGAAATACTATATACTAGTAATACGCCATGTCATCCAGCTTGCCTCATGCTACTCCTGAATATCCAGAATATCCTGATAAACCTTAACTCTTGACTGCCCGTGTGGAAATTGGTGGGCACCCAGAGTTTAGGAAGGAAAACAATAAACTTCGAGCCAGTCATGTGACTGGTGTGAGAACTCAAAACATTTTATTTATCTTTAAAATCAAAATAGAGGAACAGTTTTAAAGTCAATTCGCAATGTTTTTGAAAATGTAACTACCATAAGACCTCCCACCACACACACAATACAAACGCAGACTTGGAGGAGATTTCTTCTTATGTTAGTCAAAGATGCTTGATACGCATTAAAAAGAAACATTTGATATTATTATTAGTGCATTGTGTAGAAATATTTCGAAAGTAGAATATAAATCTTAGCCAGCATAGGTACCATTATATTATGCCTACTATAGCTACCATATTAGATGGCAGGTTCTACAACTAAAACCGTACAAGTCTCGTATTGTTTCTTTGGATTTCCAACAAATGGTCAGGCCAAGGAACTTCCCATTGCCACATGGAAACGCCTCTGGAAGGACGTCCCGAGAACCTAACCGGATCTCTGCCAACACAAGGCCGGGTTACCTTTCAAACTAGGTAACAACTGACACGAGTATGCCATCCCCTGGTCCTTTGGGACCTTTATCCGAGAGCTCTCTAACCAACATCACACAATGATAAATAAAGTGTTTCAACATGAGTAAGTATCTGGGCTCCATACCATGATACCACCCTTTTCCAGAAGGAAATGCACATACCCTAAAGGGAGCTACCCCTCATAACCTTGCTGCAACTTTCCTGTTTTGACCATTCCGGGGTGTGAGGCTCGACGAAGTCTCATCCACAAAGCGACGCTTTGGTACAAAGCCATGCTTTGGGTCAACAAATGATCATAGAAATGATCACAAAGATAAGTGATCGTACAAATGATCATATCACAAATGATCAAACCATGATCATTTCACAGCAACACTCAGCATGTCACATTACCAAATTGGGAATATATCGCTGATAACCATCAACTACATAACCTCTGAGCTCGTACCTCTCAGAGAAGGGTGTTAAGCTAAGAGAATAAATTCCCCGCCACCAACAGAAATATATTTGAAAGAAATCGGCTTTATATCTCAATTTGTAATGTCAGACATACTATCCATACAAGTCTGTTCCGGGCTCGAACAGAACCGAAGGCACTTACAAAGAAGTCCTTGCAATCTGGATATCCACAATCCTGATCGGATTCCCCATCACATATGGAGAACTCTATAACGGAGCAAGTCGGTGCAGAGTCAATCGACAGGTCGTCCTATCGCTCTCGCAAATATCCGGTCTTCAACACCGGTCATCAAATGCAATCCATAACGACGTATCACATACTCGGAATGGGTTATACGACCCCAAGGTCCTTTCCTGGCTAACCCGAATAGTGAGCGCTTATTCAACAATAAGTGTGGCATTCAAATTCAAACAAATCACAACAAATACCTTTCAAAGGTAAATATTGATAGTCGGTTATTGAACTATCAATGGATATACACAACATCACCAGATTCCAAATAATTTTCCAAATTATTTATTTCCCAAAAATATCTTTACAAGATATATAATTTCAATACTTCAAAAATAAATCAATATTTATTTTTAAACAAATTCCCCTATCTTTTATAAATTCCATAGTGAATTTACATTCCAAAATATCCATGCCTATACGATTTCAATTATTCATTTCAATTTATCTTCAAAAAGATAAATTCTCAAAACGTTTCATTTCACATTGGAAAAACATTTCCATACTTATTTATTCATAAGTAATTCACAAATTTCATTTATTTTCAACCTTTGGAAAATATTCAATATATTTAAATCGAAATTAAGCACATATTTCATTCTTTAAGGAAATCATTCTCTTAAACATATTTATTTGGGCCAAAACGAATGTTGCGTAAAACATCGTTACGACAACCCAAAATCACTAATATAGGGATTCAAAATTAAAATAGATATATAAATCCCAATACTATACAAAACATTTCCTTTCGGAAATCATTTACTATAACAACAGTGTTATAGTCCATCATTTCCTTCTATTTCTCGAAAACGTCTATTTCAACAATGAATGTTGAAATCTATGGTTTCGAATTTTAATGCATTTAAAACATCGTTAGATCGTTTTAATTCTACTTAAAACATCACATCCAATACATTTCCTTTAACATATTATTCACTATTCAAAAACGTGAATATACTTCGTTAACAAATTTCATCATTTCTATTCATTTTATTTTAAAGGATTATTCACTGTCTAAAACGTGAATATAACTCCATAAATAAGTTACAACAATTTACTTATCAAAATAAGTCGTTTGCGGATTTATAAAACAACGTTTATAAATTCCTTTATTAACCTATTCAATTTCATATCTCAAATATATACTAAAAGTACATATTATAAGTTAAACACTTATAATTTATTCGTTTGCAAAAACGTTCTTTTAAACTTCCTAAATTATAAATCTTATAACTCATAAGATTCATTTATTTACCCAAATTTATTCTTTTAATAACTTCACAAATTTTATAAACCTACTGCTTATAAAATTCCATTTATAACTTCACCGTTTATAATTCTATAAATTTCATTCATTTACGAAATTTATTCACAATTCATTCAAACACTTATAAAACTCATTTTATAATTCCAATACTTTTAATTTTACAAATATCAGTTTTATAAACCTTTTTTATAAATCAATTTATATTATTATTTCAAAACGTCTTAACTCCTTTATAATTTCATCATTTTGATTTATAAAATAATCAAATTTATAAATCCTATATTTAAACTTTAATAATAAATTCAAAAATCCCAATTAAAACTATTTATAAAACCATTAACCCATATTTTTCTCAAAAATCAACTTTTAACTATATTTCTCAAAAATCATAATTTTATAACTTTTAAAAGTATAACGTTTATTTATTTAAAATAAATCAATTTCCAAAAATATTTTATAACGTATACTTTCAAAAGTCACTTTAAAATCATTTTAAAATTCCAAAATTTGGGCCAATGATGCTACACACCAAATAGTCGATCACGACTACAACGACATCATATATCGTATATGATAATCAACGAATATCAAAATATCCATAATCAAATAAATACTGTTGAGGAATCCAGTTGGATCCCTCCTACCTGTTTTCCTGCATCCAAAGATGTTAGCACAATACCAATTCCGTTCCAGTATGAAATTATCGCGGTATATGAGATTTAAAATATTATCCGCTTAATAGAGGGCACAATAGGGTCTCATCCGCTATATAATGCGGGAAATCAACAACTGCAATATATACATATGCCAATATATATATATATATTGCTATTATATATAATACCAATTTCACTGTTTATGAAATATTCGCGGTATATGTTTTTAATAAATATACTCCGCTTACTAACGGCGCATAATGTCAATTTTAACAATCAATAGATAACAATCATCATTCAAACAAACATTCAAGAATTTTAAATCTAACTATTTAAAATTAAAATCGAAACCGATTCGATTGAGTGAGAAGTTCTCACCTTGATTTCAATTTCGTTTTAGAGATTTATTTCGAATAAAATTAAACGGACGTTTAATTTTACCCGAAATTCTCACTAAATCCAAACGACTCCAATCCATTTTCATAGCGTAGTGCTCGTCCATACGATTCCAACGCAACTAGGTTCGCGCGTTTTCGACCTCGTTTGAAAAAGATATGATTTTTACAAGTTTCATGAATTTTTATATATATAATTTACAACATAATTTTTATTTTATAAACCTAAATCAACATGGGCCGTTGGATCTCCTACGCCTGCATCATGACCGTCACTCCCCTTCTCCTCTCTCACGTTCCCAGGCCGAACAAAGAACTCAACATGCTCCTTCTAGGGGTCAAAACGCACGCTTCCACATCGATCAAGAGCCGCCGTTCGAACGAGCTTCACGCATGCTAACCACGGCCAGAGGCCGCACCCACCCAACGCCACCACCGCTCTGAAAAACGTGACCAAAGCCGGCTCCTTTGAAAGTAATTTGCCGATGATCCGCTAACTTATTTTAGATCATAGCCGTTGGTTTTAAAGATCTCGTAGAGATCTATGTTTCTCTAGTTGAACGTTTCTTGAAACAAGGCTTGGATTTGAAGAAATTGGAGGATGAATATAGGAAGATTTCGGCCATAGATTGTAGATGGAGGCGCTGAACATAGAAATTAGGGTTTTGCCAAAAATCAAAGGGAAGGGGTCCTTTTATAGAAAACAACGAAAAACACTATTCACCCCGGATTTTCCGAACTCCAAACGAAGCGTGTCGGTTGGCATTTCTAAGTTGTACACCATATTCCGAACACAATGGAACGTGTTTCGGGAGCTAATTCGGTCATCTGCGAGTTATGGCAATAAACGATCAATTTAAAATTAAACCGATTAAACGATTTTTTAGGCGTTTTAGCTTGCACCGGACAAACGGTACATCCGATTGACACGAAATTTGAAACCATACAATAATATCACATTACGGATCCGATGAAACTGGTTTCGTCGAAATCCGAGACTTTTTGAAAAATGGCTATTTTAACTCGCCAAATTAATATTAAAACAATTTCGATGCGTTTCGAGCTGCCACGATCAAACGAAAACTCCGATTGCTACAAAAATTGAAATCCGATAATAACTAACTATTACGGATCCAATGAAACTGGTTTCGTCGAATTCTGAGACTGTTCGAAAATTGGTTATTTTCACTAGTCGATTAAATATTAAGATATTCAATTTTCACAAATTAACTTTTAATTCGATTTTAAAAGTTCTATAACATCATTCTAACTTCAATATGATAAAATAAAATTTTACAAATCATTTTCAATCATATTAAACCCAATTCTCAATTATTTCTGTATTTTCACCTATTAAATTATCGATTAAATTATTCAATTAAATCCAATTATTCAAAATAAAATTTATTCGACTTATAATTTCACTTATTAATATTTAAAATTAATGAAATATTCAAATTTTAATTAATAAAAATTCAGGGTCGTTACATACTTCCCCCCTTAAAAGAATTTCGTCCTCGAAATTACCAAGTAAGAAAAGTTACATAATCTATTAACTTTCCCAAAATCCATAGTTAAACTTCTTACATTATCTTTACTAAGTTTTCAAATCATACTTAGTTATCTTTTCAAAAACAACTACTATTGTTTGACTTTCAATTCCAAAATCAAAGTTATAGTTTTCACAATTTTTCCAATTTTTCTCCAATTTTTTTTCTAACGCCTTAAATTTTCGGAAAAATTCACCATAGTCGCCTTTGCGCGGCTCGATCCGAAAAAAAAATGACAGTATATATATCACAAATATACATCTCATCAAGTAATGAGGCATCCCGTAGGGAAAAAAGTGTAAAAGTACAATATTTAATCCGAGATATGTACCTTATATTTTATTAGCGAGCATATACGGCTAATATAGCGCGAAATCGAGATCCAAATGCGAAGCAAACGCGATCCACACCTACTAAACACTCAACAACAACATGAGAAACACGTATATAGACAATAGTATCGATATACAACATATAGCAACATAATAACTATATATGCCAACATAGCAAATGCAATAAAAGCAATATATTCAACCATCAACCAACTATCATCCAACTAGCATTCAACTAACATTCATAACCAATAAATATTCATTCATATTCTCATTAATATTCAATGAATTGGGTTTTCAATTTAATCACATTTGATTCATTAACAGTGGATGTTTTTACTAACATTCATTTTCAATTAGTTTATATTCACTAACTCATATCCAAGTTGGTTCACTTCCAAATTCAATTCTATTTAAGATTCACTTAACTTCCAATTGGATTTCAATTACTTTAACTTTCAATTTCATTAACTCAATTTCATTAATACTTAATGAATTATATACAATCAACTAACAATCATATAACAACCAATGTATATTAATTACAACCAAATTCCTTTGCTTATATTCATTCAATTTGGTTTAACACCTTTACTTTCAATTGGTTTAATTAAATTGATTTTCATTCAATTATTCAATTTCCAATAACATTAAATTTTAATGAATTAACACTTACATTCATTATTCCATATCAATTATTCACATTCAATTGATTAACATTTAATCCATTAATTCAATTTAATTACAAAAGTTGAATTTCATTTATATAACTCAAGTTCACATTTATCACTTAACTTTATTAATTTACTTTGATACCAAAATCAACTTCATTCAACATCTCTTAAGTTATATTTCATTTTATAAACATCATTTGGTTTTACATAACTTAAATTGCCACTTATAAATCAATTCAGATTCCAATTCTAAGTAAATTTCCATTTAACTTTAAATTCATTTTTATTTACAACACATATTCATAAATATATTCATATAGTTTCACTTCTTATATATATAAGTTTATTTCACAATTGTAAATCACATTAATTATAATTCAATTCTTATAATTCATTTGCTTATACAATTATTCTCTTATTTAGATTATTCAAACAACTTATTCAACAACCAAACAATCAACTTATATCCACTTTAATAATTCTGAAAAATTATTCCTTTATATATAAAGTAAAATCAAGGTAAAATTATTTCATTTACCCAATTTAAAACAATACTGTGCCGAATTGTTCTGTACAAGTGTTTAGAAACCCCTTCGGCATAGTTGTGCATACCGTGCTGACGAAGGTTCATATGCCACTCAATAAACCAATCATCACAATATAAAACAATTTTATATTCACTAACAAATACGCTCTCATAGCTATTATTACACTCAACTCATTCTAGAGTACTACTGACTCTATCTCTAGTGAGTAATACCCAACAGAGCCATGGTTGTCGCTTAACCATATGCTCTGATACCAAATTGTAACGTATGCGATTTTCGTTGCTGAAAAACTGAATAGTTAGGGTTTTAAAAAGAAGAAAAAGACAGAAGAAGAGAGAAAAAGATAGAAAATAGAGAGAAAAGAAAACAGAAAATAGAACGGAATAGAAAACAACTGAACAATATCAGAATCTCACAATCGCAGCGGAACAACATATAATAGATAAATGAATAATCTTTAAACAAAGAACTATATCAGTTATTACATTACATTTCATTTCATTACATCAGAGTGTACAACAACAAACAACAACAAACAGCGGAAAAGAAATACTATATACTAGTAATACGCCATGTCATCCAGCTTGCCTCATGCTACTCCTGAATATCCAGAATATCCTGATAAACCTTAACTCTTGACTGCCCGTGTGGAAATTGGTGGGCACCCAGAGTTTAGGAAGGAAAACAATAAACTTCGAGCCAGTCATGTGACTGGTGTGAGAACTCAAAACATTTTATTTATCTTTAAAATCAAAATAGAGGAACAGTTTTAAAGTCAATTCGCAATGTTTTTGAAAATGTAACTACCATAAGACCTCCCACCACACACACAATACAAACGCAGACTTGGAGGAGATTTCTTCTTATGTTAGTCAAAGATGCTTGATACGCATTAAAAAGAAACATTTGATATTATTATTAGTGCATTGTGTAGAAATATTTCGAAAGTAGAATATAAATCTTAGCCAGCATAGGTACCATTATATTATGCCTACTATAGCTACCATATTAGATGGCAGGTTCTACAACTAAAACCGTACAAGTCTCGTATTGTTTCTTTGGATTTCCAACAAATGGTCAGGCCAAGGAACTTCCCATTGCCACATGGAAACGCCTCTGGAAGGACGTCCCGAGAACCTAACCGGATCTCTGCCAACACAAGGCCGGGTTACCTTTCAAACTAGGTAACAACTGACACGAGTATGCCATCCCCTGGTCCTTTGGGACCTTTATCCGAGAGCTCTCTAACCAACATCACACAATGATAAATAAAGTGTTTCAACATGAGTAAGTATCTGGGCTCCATACCATGATACCACCCTTTTCCAGAAGGAAATGCACATACCCTAAAGGGAGCTACCCCTCATAACCTTGCTGCAACTTTCCTGTTTTGACCATTCCGGGGTGTGAGGCTCGACGAAGTCTCATCCACAAAGCGACGCTTTGGTACAAAGCCATGCTTTGGGTCAACAAATGATCATAGAAATGATCACAAAGATAAGTGATCGTACAAATGATCATATCACAAATGATCAAACCATGATCATTTCACAGCAACACTCAGCATGTCACATTACCAAATTGGGAATATATCGCTGATAACCATCAACTACATAACCTCTGAGCTCGTACCTCTCAGAGAAGGGTGTTAAGCTAAGAGAATAAATTCCCCGCCACCAACAGAAATATATTTGAAAGAAATCGGCTTTATATCTCAATTTGTAATGTCAGACATACTATCCATACAAGTCTGTTCCGGGCTCGAACAGAACCGAAGGCACTTACAAAGAAGTCCTTGCAATCTGGATATCCACAATCCTGATCGGATTCCCCATCACATATGGAGAACTCTATAACGGAGCAAGTCGGTGCAGAGTCAATCGACAGGTCGTCCTATCGCTCTCGCAAATATCCGGTCTTCAACACCGGTCATCAAATGCAATCCATAACGACGTATCACATACTCGGAATGGGTTATACGACCCCAAGGTCCTTTCCTGGCTAACCCGAATAGTGAGCGCTTATTCAACAATAAGTGTGGCATTCAAATTCAAACAAATCACAACAAATACCTTTCAAAGGTAAATATTGATAGTCGGTTATTGAACTATCAATGGATATACACAACATCACCAGATTCCAAATAATTTTCCAAATTATTTATTTCCCAAAAATATCTTTACAAGATATATAATTTCAATACTTCAAAAATAAATCAATATTTATTTTTAAACAAATTCCCCTATCTTTTATAAATTCCATAGTGAATTTACATTCCAAAATATCCATGCCTATACGATTTCAATTATTCATTTCAATTTATCTTCAAAAAGATAAATTCTCAAAACGTTTCATTTCACATTGGAAAAACATTTCCATACTTATTTATTCATAAGTAATTCACAAATTTCATTTATTTTCAACCTTTGGAAAATATTCAATATACTTAAATCGAAATTAAGCACATATTTCATTCTTTAAGGAAATCATTCTCTTAAACATATTTATTTGGGCCAAAACGAATGTTGCGTAAACCATCGTTACGACAACCCAAAATCACTAGTATAGGGATTCAAAATTAAAATAGATATATAAATCCCAATACTATACAAAAGATTTCCTTTCGGAAATCATTTACTATAACAACAGTGTTATAGTCCATCATTTCCTTCTATTTCTCGAAAACGTCTATTTCAACAATGAATGTTGAAATCTATGGTTTCGAATTTTAATGCATTTAAAACATCGTTAGATCGTTTTAATTCTACTTAAAACATCACATCCAATACATTTCCTTTAACATATTATTCACTATTCAAAAACGTGAATATACTTCGTTAACAAATTTCATCATTTCTATTCATTTTATTTTAAAGGATTATTCACTGTCTAAAACGTGAATATAACTCCATAAATAAGTTACAACAATTTACTTATCAAAATAAGTCGTTTGCGGATTTATAAAACAACGTTTATAAATTCCTTTATTAACCTATTCAATTTCATATCTCAAATATATACTAAAAGTACATATTATAAGTTAAACACTTATAATTTATTCGTTTGCAAAAACGTTCTTTTAATATTCCTAAATTATAAATCTTATAACTCATAAGATTCATTTATTTACCCAAATTTATTCTTTTAATAACTTCACAAATTTTATAAACCTACTGCTTATAAAATTCCATTTATAACTTCACCGTTTATAATTCTATAAATTTTATTCATTTACGAAATTTATTCACAATTCATTCTAACACTTATAAAACTCATTTTATAATTCCAATACTTTTAATTTTACAAATATCAGTTTTATAAACCTTTTTCATAAATCAATTTATATTATTATTTCAAAACGTCTTAACTCCTTTATAATTTCATCATTTTGATTTATAAAATAATCAAATTTATAAATCCTATATTTAAACTTTTATAATAAATTCAAAAATCCCAATTTAAACTATTTATAAAACCATTAACCCATATTTTTCTCAAAAATCAACTTTTAACTATATTTCTCAAAAATCCTAATTTTATAACTTTTAAAAGTATAACGTTTATTTATTTAAAATAAATCAATTTTCGAAAAATATTTTATAACGTATACTTTCAAAAGTCACTTTAAAATCATTTTAAAATTCCAAAATTTGGGCCAATGATGTTACACACCAAATAGTCAATCACGACTACAACGACATCATATATCGTATATGATAATCAACGAATATCAAAATATCCATAATCAAATAAATACTGTTGAGGAATCCAGTTGGATCCCTCCAACCTGTTTTCCTGCATCCAAAGATGTTAGCACAATACCAATTCCGTTCCAGTACAAAATTATCGCGGTATATGGGATTTAAAATATTATCCGCTTAATAGACGGCGCAATAGGGTCTCATCCGCTATATAATGCGGGAAATCAACAACTGCAATATATACATATGCCAATATATATATATATATATATATATATATATATATATATATATTGCTATTATATATAATTCCAATTTCACTGTTTATGAAATATTCGCGGTATATGTTTTTAATAAATAACATCCGCTTATTAACGGCGCATAATGTCTATTTTAACAATCAATAGATAACAATCATCATTCAAACATACATTCAATAATTTTAAATCTAACTATTTAAAATTAAAATCGAAAACGATTCGATTGAGTGAGAAGTTCTCACCTTGATTTCAATTTCGTTTTAGCGATTAATTTCGAATAAAATTAAACGGACGTTTAATTTTACCCGAAATTCTCACTAACTCCAAACGACTCCAATCAAATTCCATAGCGTAGTGCTCGTCCATACGATTCCATCACAACTGGTTTCGCGCGTTTTCGACCTCGTATGAAAAAGATATGATTTTTACAAGTTTCACGAATTTTTATATATATAATTTACAACATAATTTTTATTTTATAAACCTAAATCAACATGGGCCGTTGGATCTCTTGCACCTACATCATGACCGTCACTCCCCTTCTCCTCTCTCACGTTCCCAGGCTGAACAAAGAACCCAACATGCTCCTTCTAGGGTTCAAAACGCACGCTACCACAAACGCTTCCACATCGATCAAGAGCCGCCGTTCGAACGAGCTTCACGCATGCTAACCACGGCCAGAGGCCGCAGCCCCCCTACGCCGCCACCGCTCTGAAAAACATGACCAAAGCCGGCTCCTTTGAAAGTAATTTGCCGATGATCCTCTAACTTATTTTAGATCATAGCCGTTGGTTTTAAAGATCTCGAAGAGATCTATGTTTCTCTATTTGAACGTTTCTTGAAACAAGGCTTGGATTTGAAGAAATTGGAGGATGAATATAGGAAGATTTCGGCCATAGATTGTAGATGGAGGCGGCTGAGCATAGAAATTAGGGTTTTGCCAAAAATCAAAGGGAAGGGGTCCTTTTATAGAAAACAACGAAAAACACTATTCACCCCGGATTTTCCGAACTCCAAACGAAGCGTGCCGGTTGGCGTTTCTAAAGTTTACCCCACGTTTCGAACACAATGGAACGTGTTTCGGGAGCTAATTCGGTCATGTGTGCGAGTTATGGCAATAAACGATCAATTTAAAATTAAACCGATTAAACGATTTTCTAGGCGTTTTAGCTTGTACCGGACAAACGGTAAATCCGATTGACACAAAATTTGAAACCGTACAATAATATCACATTTTGGATCCGATAAACTGGTTTCGTTAAAATCCGAGACTTTTTGAAAAATGACTATTTTAACTCGCCAAATTAATATTAAAACAATTTCGATGCGTTTCGAGCTGCCACGATCAAACGAAAACTCCGATTGCTACAAAAATTGAAATCCGATAATAACTAACTATTACGGATCCAATGAAACTGGTTTCGTCGAATTCTGAGACTGTTCGGAAATTGGTTATTTTCACTAGTCGATTAAATATTAAAATATTCAATTTTCACAAATTAACTTTTAATTCGATTTTAAAAGTTCTATAACATCGTTCTAACTTTAATATGATAAAATAAAATTTTACAATCATTTTCAATCATATTTAACCCAATTCTCAATTATTTCTGTGTTTTCACCTATTAAATTATCGATTTAATTATTCAATTAAATCCAATTATTCAAAATAAAATTTATTCGACTTATAATTTCACTTATTAATATTTAAAATTAATTAAATATTCACATTTTAATTAATAAAAATTCGGGGTCGTTACATAATACCTCGAAACCAAATATTTGAAATTTGACTTTCCACGTAATACTTCGAAATCCATAGTTTTAAAACCATAACTTTCAAAACTTAAATGGTTTGGATATTCAACAGTATATAAAAAAAAACAGTTGAATTTAAAATTTCTTATAAAGTAAATAATTTCCACGCCTTTACAATTTTATTTACTTTATATTCAGTCTAAACCCATAATCTTTAGATTCACTTTTAGTTTGAATAAAAACACTTCGATTTCAATATTTTCAAACTTTGAGTATTTAATAACTTTCAAAACTAAGGTTGGGAATTTCTATTCAACAATTCATTGTCCTATTATTTAGTTTTGAAATATTTACATAATAGATCCATAACCATTTAAAATAAAACCCAATTTATTAACACTAAATATTTTCTTCCATTTATTTATACTAGAATTATCCATTTAATTTATCTTGATTAAAAATCCAGTTATAAATATCATACCTTTAAAATTTCCAAGATTAATAAGTTTACACCAACTTGTGGAGTTTAATTTTTAAACAAGCCCAATTCCAAATAAATTTTCAATTAAATTTCCAATCTGAATTGATTTGAACTATTTAAAACTCTATATATACACAATATCTTAAACCTTTACTTAATCATAAATATAAATTATCAAACTCCATTTTTCAACTTATTTATTCCCATTCAACCAATTCATACATAACTTAAATTCAATAATTTAACGATATACATATATATAAAATAAGATTTTATATAAGATGAAAATTAATATTTATTTAACCGCATCCTATCCAAACCATAGAAATCATTTCAAAAATAATTTTATATATATACCGCGGTGCCTGTATATAATTTTCTATCCTATCGTCAAGTGATACGGATATTTATCATTTCAGTCCGCAATTTAAAAATAAAAATGCGGTTGTATATCATTTTAAACCGCAATCCCGAATGAAATGAGAATGCATAATAACTTGCAGTTTATATAATATGGGACACATCATCCATTCACCCAATATCAATCATCAACCAATCTTATTTCAATCATCGTCAATTTAAACAAACATCAATAGAGCATATAAAACATATCAGGTATCAACGAACAGTTTATATTCAAAATAAATAAATAACTGTTTAACTAGCAGTTTATATGCAAAATAAATAAATTTTAACTGTCAATTTATATGCAATAACAAAATTAATTAACAGTTAAATTAAACAAATGCGATTTAGCCGAGATGATGAATAAAATATGCAAAACAGTCATAAATAAATTTCTACTCATATCTTAAATCAATTTAACAAACATAAGATAACTTAGAAGTTGTGAGTTGGTTAAAACACTCAGCTTTTGAATTTAAATTGAATCAAAATTCAATTTAAACCAAAAATTTGACAGTCACCAAATCCGTCCAAACCAACGCCAAAATGTCTGGAATTCCGATACAATCCCAGCAAAATAAACCGCGCGTGAATCCGAGCTCGTACGCAAAAGTTATGAAAATTGGAAAATTCTGGTCCTGTGTCAACTTCGGGTTCGACTTCGGTGCGCCGCCTCAAATCCCCGGTGCTTGCTTGGAGTGTTTGCCAAAACGACCTGGAGCGACCCGAGTCATTTTCTTCCTGACCTGAAGTAGATACAGCGTTTTTGCCTTTGAAACTCAAAGCGTGACTCGAAGTGGCTGCAGATCCGGGTTTTTTTTTTTTTTTTTGAAATTAAAATTAATTTTTGGAATTTGGGAATTAGGTTTTTTTTCTGCTATTGCAATGAGGAGTTGAGAAGGAGATGTACATATAGAAAAATGAAAATAAGGAGTGGCGAGGGTTTATAACAGGTTATATATGGACAAGGCTGAAAAATAATAGATGGATCAGATTGGTATACGCGCTTAACGCTAAATGGCCCGAAAAGCCCGTTTCTACTCCGGAACGAAATTGGGTCAACCCATATATCAAAATATATGTTTAAAAATATTTTAAACGCGATGGAAAAAGTTTCACGTCCAAATTCCATCGTATGAAGAAGTTATGCTAAATTCAATTTTTCCAAATTGATTTAGATTGATTTAAATTGCATAAATTTCAAGGCGTTTCGAGTCGGTACGATCAAACGACAAGTCCGATCGTTATGAAACTTGAAAACTATTATAATTCACCGTTATGGATCCGATGAAACTGGTTTCGTCGAAATCCGAGTCAGTGGCAAAAATGGCTAATTTTATATTGATTGAATAAATTAAAAATTCATTAATAAAATCCAATTTTTTTTTTAAATCTTGAATTTGACAAATTTTATTACCTTTATATGTCTCAATCAAATTACAATGTTTTAAACAATTTAAAGGTCAATTTAAAGTTGATTATCTTCCCATTTCAGTGTCAAAATTTCATTTTTATTAAATTTAGAAATTATCAATTAAGTTTCCAAAAATTTCATTGAATTAAATCTTCATTCTAATTATTCAATCCATTATAGCCAAATGGATGAAATTAACATACATAAGCCGTAACGCCCCACCTCTATACCCACGCTAGCCAAGAACATTACGGTGAATGCTGCCGACTAGCACGGAGAATAAGGCTGTTGAGGAGCGACCATCCGTGTAATTTCTTTGCGCGAGCACCGATATGTCAGATAGTATAACATGCAATGCTTTATCCAAAGGAAATCCGACATATCAACACAAACACAAAGCTAGTACACAGTGGCTATAAATATCTTCGAAAAAACAAATATAGGAATAAACATAACATAAATCAGTCACAGAAAATTCATATCACAAAGGCGGAGTAAGATATGAATACAACACATGAAAGTGTTCATCAGAGTAGTGGTCTAAAAAGATCCACAATATCACAAAAGAATAGTTACACAAACTACACAAAAGAATAAGTATACATTATGGAGTCTATATCTCTAATGTATACAACAAAAAAACTACTAATCTAAGTAGTCAACCAAAAGTCAGAGATATCAATCCCAAGAGAGAAGTCAAGCTGAAGCACCTGTAACATCTCGATCTGACCCGAGTATTATTTAATAAGAAAATAATAAACGGATCAGTCTATCTATAAATATCAGACGAAACGATATAGAATCAGAGATATGACTAAACACATAATAATCACAAGGCCAAGCTATGATATATAAGTAGTTGATAATCAACAAGAAATTAATCAATATCACAAAATCTACACAAGAATCAAGAAGTGTCATACTCTTTATTTCGTTTATCAAACCACAAATATTGACGATAATATCAATGTCAATCACAAAAGTCAATGACGCACAAATTTCCAGAAGACTACACAAGAAATCCAGAAATCACTAAAGTCAATGACACACAAATTCACCAATGCACAAATATCGATAAGGCTTATCAATGGAAATCACGAAAAATTGGTGAAACACAAATTCTAGAAATCTACACAAGAAATCCAGAAATCACAAAGGGGGGAGCCCTATCACAAACGGGAGCATAAAGCTCACCAACACGTGTATCACAAACGGAACGCTAATTCCATGGTCACTAACCATCACAAATTGAGCCGAAGCTCCACAAACGGCCCGAAGACCATGGGTTGCTACCCCATAACAAATTGAGTCGAAACTCCACAAAACGGAGTTTAGTCTCCCTCGCAGACAAAGAGACATCGCACATTGCTAGTCTAAATCACAAAGATGATCGTCATGATCAACGAGAAGTGTCAATTACACTAAGCTAGTAAATATATGAGTTTAGCTTCATGTCCCATAACCACTTGCTTAACTTAAATATTTGCGAACAAACTGTAAATTTCCACTAGAAAATTGTCACAAGAGATTCAATCGAACAAGTCCAAGAATTAACCAACAAAGTGAACGCAAGCGTTTCATACCACTTGTTTTACTAAGTCGTTTAATTGGATTTCTCATACGAGTAAGGTAAAGGTTTATATATACTAATAGTTGGAAAACGGTTTTATAAACGAATTTGGTATTAAAATAGTGTTGAAATCGTTTGAGGAAAGAGTTTTGATATTTACTACTAGTATAGAAAACCTTTATATTTTTAAAGTGACAAATCACAAAGAAGATTGTAGGAACAATCAATCACTAAGATTCAAATTCGAAAACGTGAATAAAATCCAAAGAAATCGATATAAAATCCATTAAAGTGGATATATCTAAAATTCCCAAAGAAAAGGTCATCTAAGTCGATAATAAATGACAACAACAAAAGGGAGGCTACACGAATCGATTAAAGTTGGATATTCAAACGGATTAGCAAAATAGGCTAATCTGGCAATTAACAGCAGGTCGGTCGACCGGACTCTCTGGGTCGGTCGACCGAGCCTTAAACAGAGGAGTGCTTATGCACTCGGCAGCAGGTCGGTCGGTCGACTCAGGGAGCTCGGTCGACCGGACCTATTGCCAGCCTCTTCCCAGCCCATAGTAATGAGCTCCAACCTCGTCCAAATTTCATTCTCTCGAGCAACGGCGCTAAGGGTTTATGCCAATCGACTACCCGGCCCTATATGCTCCTCGATGCATCACCAAAAACATGTTCGAACATAGAAGTTAGGATTTTTAACGAATTGAACTCAAAACACCAAAAATTGGAATATAAACCAATTCAATCCAACCCAAAAGCAAATGCACATGAATAAGTGTTAGGAATTCATACCTAACAATCGAAGATAAATATAAGCATAGATGTGAGATAAAAATCTCACCTTTTCACAAAATCAAACAAGAAGAAGCTTGAAAGCAAATGGAGAATCAACCTCTCTTCAACACAACCCACTTGAGCTCGAATCTAAGCTCAAAACAAGAACATTCCCAAAATTAGGTTTAGAAATTTTCTGAAATTGGTAAGAGGATAAGTTGGAGAAGAAGAAGGAGATGCTTACCAATGGGTTCTCATAGATTTTGGAGCAAGAACTTGGATTTTGCTATGGAACTAGGGCTTGGAGTTTTAATTTCCACTTCCACTCTCCATTAACATAAAAGCTTTGAGTATTAGGAAAATAGAAAAGAAGTGAATGAAGAGGAGGGGGTTGGAACTGAGTTAAGTGGGGTTAATAGGCTAAGCCCAAACCAAACCCAAAGTGAAAAGTAGCAAAAATCAACTTTCTCCAAACATATCGAAGCTTATACTCAAAAAGGTCGCAAACGGCATTTTAAACTCAATAGGAGTGGTCCCGAGTCCTAATTCGACCATATGCAAAAAGTAGCTTTTCGGACTAAAATCCGACTAACGATAAAATATTTAAATAAAATATTTAAATATAAAATCGATAAATATGCGGGTTGTTACAGACTCCCCTCCTTAAAGAAATTGCGTCCTCGCAATATTTTAAGAAGAGAACATAAAGTAACAACCATAAAAGCATATTCAACACAAAAGAAATTTGAAATAAGAAGTTCACCTCAAAGAGCACGAGAAAGTAAGTCCGGATGTGTTCGCTCGATGTACTCTCTAGATTCCCAAGAACAATCCTTAGGATTTGAAGACCATTGAACTTTAACAAGCGGAACATCTTTATTTCGAAGTCGTTTGACTTCCGAAGCAATGATACAAAAAGGATGTTGCTCATAAGTTAGATTAGGCGAAACTTCAATCTCTTCCACAACACCAGGCTCAAGAATAGAATCGGAATCTCGAAGACATTTTCGAAGTTGAGAAACGTGAAACACGTCATGGATAGCAGAATATTGAGCCGGTAATAAAAGGCGATAAGCCATGGAACCAATACGTTCAGTGATGGGAAATGGCCCAATATATCGAGGCGCTAACTTTCCCGAGCGACTGAAACGCACAACACCTTTCATAGGTGACACACGAATGAACACAAGATTTCCCACAGAAAATTCTAACTTCCTTCTCCGGTTATCTGCATAGGATTTTTGTCTACTCTGGGCTTCTTTCATTCTATGTCGAATAAGTTCAATTTTCTCTGTGGAATCACGAATAAAATCTGGACCTAAAACCAGCTTCTCACCGGTCTCAAGCCAACAAGAAGGAGATCGGCATGGCCTTCCATAGAGTGCCTCAAAAGGTACCATACCAATACTAGATTGGAAGCTATTATTATAGGAAAATTCAACAAGTGAAATATGATCTTCCCAACTTCCACCAAAATCAAGCACACAAGAACGAAGAAGATCTTCAAGAGTTTGATTCACACGCTCGGTTTGTCCATCGGACTGAGGATGATAAGCGGTGCTAAAATTAAGCTTCGTTCCCAAAGCTTTTTGAAGACTCTTCCAAAATTCACTAGTAAACAATGGATCACGATCACTAACTATAGAAGTAGGAACTCCATGCAATTTAACAATTTCTTTAATAAAAAGTTTGGCCAAAAGTGGTACGGTTCGGTTAGACCGAACGGGAATAAAATGGGCGGATTTAGTAAGTCTATCAACAATCGCCCATAAGCTATCATGACCCGAACAAGAACGGGGAAGGCCATCAATAAAATCCATGGAAATCTGGTCCCACTTCCAAATTGGAATTTCTAAAGGTTGCAATAGCCCACCGGGCCTTTGATGTTCGGCCTTAACGAGTTGGCAAGTCATGCAACGCTTAACGAAGTTAGCGATGTCAAGTTTCATTCCCTCCCAATAATAAAGCCGCTTCATATCCGCGTACATTTTAATACTACCGGGATGAATGGTAAATTTAGAATGATGAGAATCTTCCAAAATATCTTTACGAAGATCACCAATATTTGGCACGACAAGTTTACCAAATTTCCGAATGCCGCCACGAGAATTGATATCAAAGTCTTTCAAACCTTCAATATCAATTTTATCCTTAATATTTTGGCCAAGAAGAGCCAATTCAGGCTCTAGCCTTTGAGCTTCAAGAATGCGGTCAAAAAGAGAAGGATGAGCCTCAAGGCTACATAACACAAGTGATGAACATAAATCGGAGACACGGTCTCGAATCTCACAAGAGGATAATATCTCGAGATCGTTCCATTCGGATATCATCATAGAAACAACAGCTTGTTGTTTACGGCTAAGAGCATCGGCGACACGATTACCCTTACCGGGTGTATAAAGAATATCAAGATCGTAAGGTGCAAGGAACTCGAGCCAACGTTGTTGACGTAAATTAAGTTCCTTTTGAGAGAATAAATACTTCAAGGACTTATGATCGGTATAAAGAACAAATTTCTCTCCTAATAGATAATGACGCCAAATACGAAGGGCGAAAACAATAGCCGCGAGCTCTAAATCATGAGTTGCATATCTAGTCTCAGCAGGCTTCAATTGCCTAGAAGCATAAGCAATAACACGTTCTCTTTGCATAAGAACGGCACCCAAACCAACGCGACTAGCATCGGTATAAACAACGAAATCTTGATTCCCCTCGGGGATAACGAGAATAGGAGCATCAGAAAGAAGTTCCTTTAGTTTCTGAAAAGAAGCTTCACATTTGTCCGACCAAATGTACTTAACACCCTTCTTCGTTAAGCTAGTGAGAGGCACGGCAATCTTAGAAAAGTCTTTGATAAAACGCCGGTAATAACCCGCCAATCCAAGAAAACTACGAATCTCCGTCACACTCTCCGGTCTCTTCCAATCTTGAATCGCTTCAATCTTTGAAGGATCCACGGAAATTCCGGATTCGGAAATAATATGACCGAGAAACTTCACACGAGATTGCCAAAAATTGCATTTAGAAAATTTTGCCTTTAATTGATTACTCCTAAGAGTTTCCAACACAATCCGAAGATGTTTTTCATGCTCCTCCTCGGTTTTAGAATACACAAGAATATCATCGATAAAGATGAGAACAAACCAGTCGAGAAAGTCTTTGAAAACTCTATTCATAAGGTCAACGTAATAAGCCGGAGCATTCGTTAGACCAAATGGCATAACAAGCCATTCATAAGATCCATAACGAGTACGGAACGATGTCAAAGGAATGCTATCCTCTGCAATACGAAGCTGATGAAATCCAGTAGCTAAGTCTAATTGCGAAAAGACTCTAGCACCACTAAGTTGATCGAATAGATCATCAATCCGAGGTAGAGGATATTTATTTTTGATAGTAAGATCATTAAGCTTGCGGTAGTCAACGCAAAGCCTAAGTGTACCATCGGATTTCTTCACAACAATAGCCGAAGCTCCCCAAGGCGAGGAACTAGAGCGAATAAATTGCTTCGTCTCCTATTCAGATAATTGTTTACGCATCTCCTCATTTTCTTTATTGGACAAACGATAAGGAGGACGAGTGATAGGTTGAGCTCCAGGAATAAGATTAATTCTAAACTCAATTGCTCGCTTAGGTGGTAATCCTAAAACGGGCTCGAATATGTCGGAAAATTCACGAACGACGTGAATAAGAGAAATAATATCACCCTCATCATCATCATCGTCATCACGAGGATTTAAAGAATATAAAGATGCGACCAAGCTGGAAACTGGATCTTTAAGATTAATATAAATCTGCTTAACAGATTGAGGATGTCGAAGATGAATAGTCCACTCAGGACAGAGGATATGAGCTTCATAACGGTTAAGCCAATCCATTCCCAAAATCATTCCAAAGCCTAAATAACGCATGACATGCAAATCGGCTCGGAAAGAAAAATCACACAAAATAATCTCGACATCTTTACACAATAAACTAATTATCGCGGATCCACCAACCGGATTCACAATTCCCAAAGAAGTCATTAAACACAAAACATCCAAAGAAAAAGTATCAACAAGTTCTTTTGATATAAAAGAATGGGACGCACCCGTATCAAAAAGAACTCGAATAGGATGATCACGAAATAAAATAATTCCATCCAGAATAGAATGAAAAATACCTTGGCCACGAGATGTGTTGCCAGGGGCTTGAGCAACATTAAGCTTTCCCTCCTTCTTGCCCTGAAGCTTAGGGCATGAAGATATAACATGACCGGGAATTTTGCAGTAGCGACAAGAGAGAGACCTAGGGCACTTGTTCGCATAATGGTCTTTCGAACCACAATTATAGCATTCCCCACGACCAAAGGAAGAAGTCTTTGCCATGGAGGTTGCTTGCTTCCCTTTCTTATTGGGATAAGGGCCTTTGAATTTGTTTGGCCTCTTCTTGTTGTTGAAGTCTGGTTTGGAACCCACCACTTCAACATCATTCTCCTTATCCGCCTCTTCAAGACGAAGAGCGATATCAACGAGTTGGTCGAAAGAAACTTCTAATTTTAGAAGTAATGGCTTCTTGAGAATTTTGTTTAAGCCATAGACGAACCTCTAGTTCTTCTTTAAAGAGGTGTTGATGTATTCAACCCCATATTTGGAAAGCGACTCGAAAGAGGCGACGTAATCAGTCACGGAGGACTCACCTTGAACAAGGTCTATAAATCGTCGAGCCAATGTCACTTTCCCAGCTTCTGGTACAAATTTCAACTCGAAGCGTTCTCGGAATTTCTCCCAAGTTAGAACCGCTTCATTAGTTTCAGAAATAAGAAGCTCGTACCAGTCCAATGCTCTTTCTCGGAGCATACTTGAGGCCACCTGAACTCGGTGAAGGTCAATAAGATTCATGCGAGAAAAGATTCGATCGCATGACCTTAGCCAGGCCTGTACTCCAATAACAGTTTCGGAACCTCTGAATGGCTCCCCACCCAAATTAGTGCAATCGTTACACAAGCGTGCAAAACCCGACTTTGGGTGAGTAGGTTCCGGGTTAGCTCCAGCTGCTTGAGCATTCATCACTAAATCAAGAAGCTGTTGAGCAGTCATAAAAACTCCATCCTGGGGCGGAGTGCTAGATGGCACGGCTCTGGGGCGGCCTGGTCTAGACATTTCTCTTCCTTTAGAAAGAAAGAAGAAGAAGAAAAAGGTTATTCACCAAATTGAATATCAAGCAATCTTGATAGATAAACAAGGAATCATAAGGAAAATAGGATGAATCGGTACGAAGACTTGAATTAAATCCTAAAGCACGACTCCTAAGATGGACTTAGGACGATGATCCTTGTTATAATATTCCATATTGTTCCGAAGTTTGGCTCTGATACCAAGCTGTAACGCCCCACCTCTATACCCATGCTAGCCAAGAACATTACGGTGAATGCTGTCGACTAGCACGGAGAATAAGGCTATTGAGGAGCGACACTCCGTGTAATTTCTTTGCGCGAGCACCGATATGTCAGATAGTATAACATGCAATGCTTTATCCAGAGGAAATCCGGCATACCGACACAAACACAAAGCTACTACACAGTGGCTATAAATATCTTCGGAAAAACAAATATAGGAATAAACATAACATAAATAAGTCACAGAAAATTCATATCACAAAGGCGGAGTAAGATATGAATACAACACATGAAAGTGTTCATCAGAGTAGTGGTCTAAAAAGATCCACAATATCACAAAAGAATAGTTACACGAACTACACAAAAGAATAAGTATACATTATGGAGTCTATATCTCTAATGTATACAACAAAAAAACTACTAATCTAAGTAGTCAACCAAAAGTCAGAGAAATCAATCCCAAGAGAGAAGTCAAGCTGAAGCACCTGTAACATCTCGGTCTGACCCGAGTATTATTTAATAAGAAAATAATAAACGGATCAGTCTATCTATAAATATCAGACGAAACGATATAGAATCAGAGTTATGACTAAACACATAATAATCACAAGGCCACGCTGTGATATATAAGTAGTTGATAATCAACAAGAGATTAATCTATATCACAAAATCTACACAAGAATCAAGAAGTGTCATACTCTTTATTTCGTTCATCAAACCACAAATATTAACGATAATATCAATGTCAATCACAAAAGTCAATGACGCACAAATTTCCAAAAGACTACACAAGAAATCCAGAAATCACTAAAGTCAATGACACACAAATTCACCAATGCACAAATATCGATAAGGTTTATCAATGGAAATCACGAAAAATTGGTGAAACACAAATTCTAGAAATCTACACAAGAAATCCAGAAATCACAAAGGGGGGAGGCCTATCACAAACGGGAGCATAAAGCTCACCAACACGTGTATCACAAACGGAACGCTAATTCCATGGTCCCTAATCATCACAAATTGAGCCGAAGCTCCACAAACGGCCCGAAGACCATGGGTTTCTACCCCATCACAAATTGAGTCGAAACTCCACAAAACGGGGTTTAGTCTCCCTCGCAGACAAAGAGACATCGCACATTGCTAGTCTAAATCACAAAGATGATCGTCATGATCAACGAGAAGTGTCAATTACACTAAACTAGTAAATATATGAGTTTAGCTTCATGTCCCATAACCACTTGCTTAACTTAAATATTTACGAACAAACTGTAAATTTCCACTAGAAAATTGTCACATGAGATTCAATCGAACAAGTCCAAGAATTAACCAACAAAGTGAACGCAAGAGTTTCATACCACTTGTTTTACTAAGTCGTTTAATTGGATTTCTCATACGAGTGTGGTAAAGGTTTATATATACTAATAGATTGGAAAATGGTTTTATAAACAAATTTGGTATTAAAATAGTGTTGAAATCGTTTAAGGAAAGAGTTTTGATATTTACTACTAGTATAGAAAACCTTTATATTTTTAAAGTGACAAATCACAAAGAAGATTGTAGGAACAATCAATCACTAAGATTCACATTCGAAAACGTGAATAAAATCCAAAGAAATCGATACAAAATCCATCAAAGTGTATATATCTAAAATTCCCAAAGAAAAGGTCATCTAAGTCGATAATAAATGACGACAACAAAAGGGAGGCTACACGAATCGATTAAAGTTGAATATTCAAACGGATTAGCAAAATAGGCTAATTTGGCAATTAACAACAGGTCGGTCGACTGGACTCTCTGGGTCGGTCGACCGAGCCTTAAACAGAGGAGTGCTTATGCACTCGGCAGCAGGTCGGTCGGCTGACTCAGGGAGCTCGGTCGACCGGACCTGTTGCCAGCCTCTTCCCAGCCCATAGTAATGAGCTCCAACCTCGTCCAAATTTCATTCTCTCGAGCAACGGCGCTAAGGGTTTATGCCAATCGACTACCCGTCCCTATATGCTCCTCGATGCATCACCAAAAACATGTTCAAACATAGAAGTTAGGATTTTTAACGAATTGAACTCAAAACACCAAAAATTGGAATATACACCAATTCAATCCAACCCAAAAGCAAATGCACACGAATAAGTGTTAGGAATTCATACCTAACAATCGAAGATAAATATAAGCATAGATGTGAGATAAAAATCTCACATTTTCACAAAATCAAATAAGAAGAAGCTTGAAAGCAAATGAAGAATCAACCTCTCTTCAACACAACCCACTTGAGCTTGAATCTAAGCTCAAAATAAGAATATTCCCAAAATTAGGTTTTGGAATTTTATGAAATTGGTAAGAGGATAAGTTGGAGAAGAAGAAGGAGATGCTTACCAATGGGTTCTCATAGATTTTGGAGCAAGAACTTGGATTTTGCTATGGAACTAGGGCTTGGAGTTTTAATTTCCACTTCCACTCTCCATTAACATAAAAGCTTTGAGTATTAGGAAAATAGAAAAGAAGTGAATGAAGAGGAGGGGGTTGGAACTGAGTTAAGTGGGGTTAACGGGCTCAGCCCAAACCAAACCCAAAGTGAAAAGTAGCAAAAATCAACTTTCTCCAAACATATCGAAGCTTATACTCAAAAAGGTCGCAAACGTCATTTTAAACTCAATGGGAGTGGTCCCGAGTCCTAATTCGACCGTATGCAAAAAGTAGCTTTTCAGACTAAAATCCGACTAACGATAAAATATTTAAACAAAATATTTAAATATAAAATCGATAAATATGCGGGTTGTTACATAAACATTTCTCAGTTTCAACTAAATTTTCAATTAACGTAAAAATAAATGTTTAATTTTTATTTAATTGCAAAAACTCAATTACCTTAATTCTTTATATTCATATAAATAAACAAATCTTGATTTACAATCTTTTCATTCACCCATAGTCATATTATAAATGGAATTTAAATTGTTTTCAATTATTAATTACCATCAATTAAGATCTTAACATTTGTTCCATAAATTTATTTGCCCTGAATTATTTACTGCATTTATCTAATTCCAATTTCATAATCACATTCAATCCATTAATTGGTATTGCATTGACATTTAACTTTTTAGCTTATATCAACGCTATTGTCATTAATTGCAAATGGATTACCAAATTTAGTCACTACCCTAAATAACTAACGTAAATTAATCTCCATTAATTTCACTGATTTAACTTTCATTCAATTAATTAATGATTCCCTCAGTTAGCAATAACGTAACATTTTCTTTATTTTATTGCAAATAATTCAAAATTCAATTCCTAATTCTTAATATCCTCTAAATTACAACTTCCAAACATGGTATTAATCATCATTTACGTACCTCTAATTATTTTAATTTACATTAACAAAATAAATAAATTACCTTTAATGAAATCTATCCCCCAATTTATTATATGCAATAAATTTTGACCTTACAACAACTTCAATTAATTATTTATATTTATTGCGATTGAATACCAAAATTTATTTAACACATCAAATAAATGAACAATCTATATTCATTGTCACCTATTTTCTTTTAAATTCAGTTATAAGTTTGTTACTTACCAACCAGATTATAATAACACTAATTTTTTTTATTCCACTGCTATATATGATATATTTGCATCACATACTTGAATTTTTTAATTTCATCTTAATTCCATTCACGGTAGTATAATTTCTTACTATAAACTCATTTAAAATTTGCATACCAATTAATTAGTTTCAACTAAATTGATTGATTCAATTCAACTCTTTTATTAAGTCTATATAAATCAATATACTACTTCATTAGTAAATGTTTATTTCAATTATTCCTTTATTACTTACAAATCTTATTTCATTCATGAATGCCATCATTTATCAATTATTACATAATTTCATTAATTTACATTCAGTTACAACTAAATTAATACACTGATTTCATTTGTAAATTAAATGCTTACAATTTATAAGCTTTCATTCCAAACAATATTTTAATTTGCACCAGACATTGATTTAATTCAATTTACTATTTAATATTATTAATTCATTAAATAAATTCACTACTTACCTTTATTCTCTTATATGCAACTCTTATCCTAGTATAACAATATACATCACTTCAATTTATTCGTCATTTTGTTTCAACTGTAAATACTTAGCCTTATATTCCCATGGTTTTATTTCATTCTCAGCATTTGCTTCATTATTAATTATAAAATCCTTATTTCTTCTAAATTAAATTTACGTAAATCTTATTAAAATGACAAATTTAATTAACGAAAATTACGGGTCGTTACAAATTAGGTAGATTTAATTTTGCAAATGTTATTTTATTACACAAAAAAGTAGATGCTAGTAATGTAAAAGATTTTAGACCCATTTCATTGATTAATTGCTCCGTTAAAATTATTTCAAAAGTCTTAGCTAATAGACTTAGTATAAGAATGAATTGGCTATTCACAATCTGCTTTTTTAAAGGAAAAAAATATCACATATGGTGTGGCAGTTGTTGAAGAATACATTATTCATTGTTGTAAGAACAATATTACTTGTGCTATCTTAAAATTAGACTTCATTAAATCTTTTGATATGGTAGATTGTGATTTTCTTGTAGATATTTTTCATGCTAGAGGCTTTAGTAATAGATGGATTAACTGGATCATGAATTTGCTTAAAACATGTAATTCTAGTATTGTGGTAAATGGTATTTTAGGTAATAGAATTCAATCTAAGAGAGATTTAAGATAAAGGGACCCTTTATCGCCTCTTCTGTTTAACTTAGATGCTGATGTTTTTCCTAAGATCATTAAAAAAGCAGTTGATAATGGTTCTCTGGGTAATAATGGTAATGATATATCGCGTTATGGTTTATCAGTCCTTCAATTTGCAGATGATACCTTGCTTTTTTCCTCTCATCTTCCTAGACATATAATCGCTCTTAAGTTTATTCTATATAGTTTTGAGCTTTTATCAGGTTTAAAAATAAATTTTGATAAAAGTTCTGTTTTAGTTTGAAATGATTTTGAAAAAGTTGAAAATTTAGTTGCTAATACATTAAATTGTAAAACTACGAATTGTCCATTTGACTATCTTGGTTTTGTTATTAGACCTACTAAACTTAAACATGATGATTGGATAATAATCATAGATAAAATCAAAAGTAGGATTTCTAAATGGAATGGGAGATTTTTATCTTGATCAGGTAGACTGGTTTGAATTAATTATGTTTTTTCTGCTATCCCAATTTATTGGATGTCTATACATCTTTTTCCTGATTGGGTGATAGATAAATAGATAAAATTTGAAGAGGTTACCTATGGAGCGGTGAAAATCCAAACAGTTGCATAAAATGTCAAGTAAATTGGGAAACTGTTCGTAAGTCCAAGATGGATGGTGGTTTAGGTGTCATTAATTTGCGTAATATGAATTTGTCTCTACTAGGTAAATGGTTATGGAAGTTCAGAGATACCAATGATAATGCCACTTGGAAGGAAATTATTTCTAAATATTACTACAATGGTAGTAATAATCTTAAGCAATCTTATTTTTGGAAATCTATTTTAAAATGTAATGAGATTTTTAACTTAGGCATTAATATTATTGTTCATTTGGGTAATAATACATGTTTTTGGCATGATAGCTAGATTTCCGCTATTCCTCTTAGGAATGAGTTTAATGAGTTGCATGATATTTGTAACTTCAAATATGCATTTATTTCTGAAGTTTTTGATTCTGAAAATGAACCTTCTTGGATTTTTAGTTTTAACAGAACTCTAGTAGGTTCAACCCTTAGACAGCTTAATTTGCTTCTCGCCATATTAAATCTTTATAATATTGATAATGATAATGATTATATTAGTTGGTAGTGGGATAAGAGTACAAAATATTCTACTAATTATTTTTATAGATTTATTAACTTTTTGGGTGTAACTAACAATTTTTTTAATTAAATTTGGAAATCTAACGCTCCTCCAAATCTAAAGTCAGCATGTGGCTAATTATGCATGGTAAATTAAATACTATAGAATTTTTAAAAAGAAAAAATATTCACATTGATAACGAATTTTATTTTTGTAATATGGATTCTGAGGATATTAATCATATTTACTATGATTGTATGAAAACTTATTTAATTCTTAAGAATACCCTTAATATTTTTGAATTTAATATTAGTACTAGAATTACTGATTGTGTTTTCTATTGGAATACTTTTAGATTTAAGTTCGATAAGTTAATAGATACTTGCTTGATATTTTATTCACTATATCTTGTTGGTACATTTGGTTTGAAATAAATCAAAGAATTTTTAATAATAATATTAATCACTTCAATAAAATGATATTTTTAATTTCATCTTGTTTCTTTAATTGGGTTTCTAATCCTAAATATAAATTAGCTAAAAATAATCTTTTTAAGGAATATCTTAACAAGGTTAGTAACAACATTAATATATTCAAACAAAGCAATAATAATTTTGACAATAATAATATTAGTATTAATACCTTTTCTAATTTAAATGATGATTCCTTAGTATACCATAATTTTCTTCCTATTGTAAGTTCACAAAGATACTTCTAGTAATGTTATTGTTTTTAATTTAGTTATTATTGTTCTAGTTTATAGTTCGTTAATTTTAATCAGTATGGATAATATTACCCTTACTATTTATAATTGTCAGTTTTTGTACTAGATTATCTTTGCTTTATTTTATCACATTAGATTTTATATACGCATATATGTATATAAATTCTATTTATATACATATATGCGATTCATACTAATTTTTTTCCTAATCTTGTTACAGCTTTGGAATTAGTGTCTCTTTTCAGGTTTGCAGGACAGGTAGCGTCTTTTTACAGGTGCACAGGATAGCCATTTCCAGGATTGCTGATTGCGTCAGGTGCTACTTTCAGCTATACCAAGTCTTCAGAGTAGAGTGCTAGTTTCTAGATTATTTTCTTCTAAAGATGAGTCTATTTCTTCCGAGGCAGTTACATAGAGTCTCATTATGGATGATGCTGGCTTTCAGTATCTTTGGCGTTTGATTCTATTTTAGTTTTCTAGGTACTTCCAACACCTTACTATCGGGCGGTGGCCATGCCGGAGCTCTGTATTGGGGTGTAATGGACGATGCTTTACCAGAGCTCATTATAAGGGTACCTGTTTTTACTTTGTTACTAGTACATAGATTTATCACCTGCCAGGCATGTTGGCAGCACCTTATTATGTGTTATATATATGTGTGTGTGTGTGTATATATATATATATAGTTTCATGTGTGCTCTCCTCTTTTATTATAGGATCACATATTTTTCTCAAAAAACTTTTAACTTAATAATTAAAATTTTAGTTATCAAAAATTTTCCTAATTTTTCAAAAAATTTCTAACGCCCTAAATTTTCAAAAAAATTCGCCAGCGTCTTCTTTGCGCGGTTCAATAGTAGTAGGATCATAATATATATATCACAAATATACATCTCATCTTCAAGGGTGAGGCATCCCGTAGGGGAAAAATACAAAAGTAAAATATGTAATCCGAGATATGTGCCTTATATATTATTAGCAAGCATATGCGGCTAATATAACGCAAAAGCGAGCTCCAAATGCGAAGTACACGCCTTCTGCACCTACTAAACACTCAACAAAAATTGAGAAACATGTATATATGAAAGTAATATCAAAATACAACATATACAATACAACTACTATGCATGCCAATATCGCAAATGCAATCAAAAGCAACAAATCCAACCATCAGACAACTTTCATCCAACTAACATCCAACAAACCAATATCTATCCAATCAATCCTCAATATAAATTCACTTCTCATTAATATTCATTGAATTGGTTTTCAATTTAAATCACATCTGTTTATTAACATTGGATTTTACTAACATTCATTTATCCATTTTTAATTAGTTTACATTCGCTAATTTACATTCAAATTTGTTCACTTTCAATTCAAATCAAATTCAATTCTATTTAGATTCACTTATTCCAATTCAAATTCAATTATTTAGCTTTCAATTTCATTAACATTTAGTGAATTCCTATACAATCAAATAACATTCATCTAACAACAAATGCATATCTAATCATACCAACTTTACTTAATTTATATTCAACGCTCACTTTTACTTTGTTTACCTTCATTTTGGTTTAACAAATTTAATTAGCTTTTAATGAATTAACATCTATATCCATTATTCCATATTTTCTTTATTACTCTATTTCATTGGTTCAATCCAATTCATTAATTAATTCAATTGCTAATTCATTTTACAACTAAATTTGAATTTCCTTATATAACTCAAGTTCATATTCATCACTTCACTTTATTAATTAATTTTGATATCAAATTCACTTCATTCAACATTACTTAAGTTATGTTTCATTTCATCTCTAAAGTCATTTTATTTAACTTAAGTCAATTTCGTATGACTATTCAAATTCAGATATTGTTTTGCTTAACAAAATTGTTTAACCATTTGACAATTGGTTTTACTTATATTTTTCCATTTTCTATGTTATAGAACTTAATTGTCTAAACTTCCAAATTCATATTATATAATCACTTACTCTTTACATTTAATTTTTATTTCAATAGCTTATCTAATCCAGTTTATATCCAATCCACTTTATATAACTTTAATAAAGTTAAATTTATTATCTCATACTATACATACAAAACTCGTTTTACTTATATTCATGAATTACAACTTGGATTTAATTTCAAATTTTTTTATCACAATAAAATTTCGATTTTAATTTACTATTGGTAGCATATCCATCGCATGGAAACTTGAAAATGATACTGATGATGTTGAAGTCATCACCCTTATTTTTTTCCAGCAACAATTGTGAATTCAGCGCTTTATATTCTTTTCAAAATCCTTTTATATTATTTATAAATCATATTTATAAATCTTCGTATTTTCTAATTTCACTATTTTACTTTACTTATATAAGATTCATTCAAATTTATTTATATTATTTAGATTTATACCAATATAATCTCTTAAATCTTTGGAAAACAACTTTCAAAATAAAAGGAATTCAAAATTCTCAATTTAAATAAACTTATTATTTTAATAATTTACAAAGCATTATTAAAACTTATATAACTCCAAAAATCATACTTAAGTACATTTCACAAAAATCAAAATTTTTTAACATAAAGAGTATAACATTTATTTATTTAAAAATAAATTCATCTCCTTAACACTTCGAAATTCAAAAAAACGTATATTTTCAAAATCACTTGAAAAAACTTTTCAATTTTAAATCATCACTTTAACATTTTTAAATTACCAAAAATATGACCTAATGCTGCAATAGCACTAAATGCATCAATCATGGCAACCAAATAATCATACATCACATGATAACAGTATACATCACAATATCTGTAAATAAATCCAATACTGGTGAGGAATCCTATTGGACCCCTCCAACCTGTCACCTACGACAAATATACATATGAGAATGTGTGTATAATGTCCGCTTCAAGGAAGACGCGCGTACAAAGGGTCATCCGCTTATATACGGGAACGTATAGGGTCTCATCTGCTCCAATAAGCAGGAATATATCCAAATACCAATCAGTATATATAATATATCATATATCTCCAAACAATCATCAATCAGCATAAATAATATTTATTCTCACTTTAGCGAGTCAAAAAGAGTGAGTTGTACTCACATTAATTCCAATAGCAGCTGCAGTGTTTTATTTCGAATAAAATTAAACAAGTGTTTAATTTTACCTAAAGTTTACGCTAGTTCTAATCAACTCCAAAAAAGGTATAAAATGGAGTGCTCATCATACAGACCCAACGCAACTTGTTTCGTCAAAAATGGACCTCGTATGAAGAAGTTATGTAATTATAAATTTTGTACGAATTAAATATATATAAATCTACACAATTTCAAATATGATATGAATAAATTAATTATCCAATTAAATCACTATATTAAAAATATATGTAACGACCCACTATTTTGGACCATTCAAATAGACAATAAAACCACACATGTTGGACTTGAATAATTCAAAACAATAGATTGTAATATAATGTGGAGCAAATAAAACCAATTACAGAATCACAAACACAGATAAATTAAAATAACTCACAGCGGAAAATAAAATAGCCATAGTAGTTCATGAAGCTAATACAAATAGAGTCACAGAACAAGTACAAAATACGAGAGTCTGAAGTAAAATACAATAGAAATCCCGATACATAAATGTCCACTAATACATAAGCTGAATAGAAATACTGAATAGAAATAGATGACAACTAGATAGATAGATAAACTCTGGCAAATCCTCTAGCTCCAAAAGATGAAATCCAAAGCTGATACTTAGGCTGACCCGAGCATAAAGAAAAATAAACACAAACACTCGAGTCTGGACATACATACTTATACAATGTAAACCAACTCAAGTGAACTGTAATAGAAATGCATAAGTAACTTAAAGGATGCTTGGGACTGCTCATCCTTTAAGGATCCGTTAAACTATCTACTATATAGTAATATATGCTATTATAATAATGTCTAAAGTGAAGTATAATATGTTTTAAAAATAGCATTAAGGCGTTACCCATATCCCACTTAACATATTTTACAGTGCCAATAGTCTATACAGTACCATTGTACCTCCAGATCGGGAGGCTACCGTAAATTCTCCATAGGTATGACACAAATCAAACTCGTTGTAGTGCATGCTAGCGTAGGTGACACGGCACAACTAGGTAATGCCAGGGTAGATATACCAATTACGCATTCGGACTGGTGGTAATGCATAGCACCCACTACCATCCACCTCGATCCACACTCCCAAAATCAAAGGTGCGCACCATATCAATCACAAAGTAATAGAATGGCATACGAAGAAGTTTTTCTGATAAGAGGAGCTCCCTCATTGGCCCGGAATCGATCCTGTTTTAGCCACGTTATGCCAACTCACGGGAGTCGGGTCCACGTATATACCTTAATAAAACGTCGCCACCATCCTACTACATTCTAGAATCTCCACTGCGTACATTGTTGTTAAAGTGGTTTTCGGAGTTGGCAGAGGGTATGAAAATTTCCAATCCCGGTCTCTTTAATAACCAAACATTATTATAACCCATCGCATTTATTAAAAATGGTTTACATTTCAAAACAAAACATATAAGTCCAAAACAATTTAAAACCAAATACAACTGCTCTTCCAAAATAATATCCATTTCAAAAAAGGTAATACTTCCAAATCCAAATACTTAATCATAGCACTTTAGAAATCATAACACTTGAAAAATGCAAAACATATATAAAAGCATTTCAAAAATGCTATCTTTTCATAAATACAACATTTTTGAAACATGACCTAAAGTAGTATAACACTTCTAACCATATAACTTAAATAACATAGCATTTAGGAAATGCTACCACTTCTACCATAACATTTAAACATTATTTCTTCAATTTAAATCATAATTATTTATTATACAAAACATATCCATTTATGAAATAAAATCCATTACCATTACTTTGTTAGAATTAAAATTTCATATTAAATCAAATTTCAAATTATTAAGTTATATATCATAAATAAAAAATAATTAAATTCTAGTTTTTAAAACATTCATTTACTTATAATTTTAACTTGTTTTAACCTATTAAAATATTATATAATATATTCTAAAATCAATAAATCAAATTTTTAAGTTGAAATTTCATATATTTATAAGTTCAAAAATACTTAATATTTTAGAAAACTATTATTAGAAATTTAACCATGGGTCTATATAATATTTTCTAACCTAGGTCAAGTGATACGAATATGTATCATTTTAATCCGTAATTTATAAAAATTCTCGGTATTATTATTTCAAACCCGCAATGCCAAGTCAAATAAAAATAAAAATCACTTGAGCCTATCATTTCATCTCATGACGACTTTTTCTTATTCTAAAGTCCGTTCGGGTATGTATCATTTCAACCCATAGTGAATCCTATACTAACAGGGAACTTGCAGTGTGAGAAACAGGAAATAAATAAATAATATAGCATAGCATATCATATCAGGTGATGTAACAGATATAGCATTCGGTTATAACATTATGAAATATCATATCACGAACATGTATTAATTAATATCAACACAGTATATCACTACTACAATTCACATGTTATTGTTTCATAATTATATAAGTACGAATGTCGAGAGTGATAACTCACCTTCTAAAGCTGGAGGTAACAATTCAAGACACACAACCAAACTCTGAAAAGCACGAAAAAGCACAAACAAGATTCGAGTGGATGGAGAGCCAAGATTCAAATCTTGTAAACGTACAAATATGAACATACATAAGTAAAAAAATTCAACACAAAATATGAACTAAACAAAACAAAATGAAGTAAAATTGGTTAACCCATTCAAGTAGGCTCGGCCACAACACAAATGGACTTGACTATCATCAAGTCATGCTCGGCCATTATGGTTTAGGAGCACATATGCTCGGTTATGACCAGAAACATGCATGGCTATGGGCTGAAAGGTGATGGCATGGCAAAGCAAAAAAGGCATTAGGAAGTCAAAGAAGAAAAGATATTTGAGCTTTGGTTTCGGTCCTATGGAAAATATGGCTTGGCCATTGGGTTTGCATGGCTCGGCCTAGGTTCATGGTATTGGATCAGGTTAGGTCATCATCAAGAATGGTACAGGATGGAGATGGAATGGTCACGGAAAGGAAAAGAAGGAGGTGTAGGTGTTGGCCGAGGCTAGGTGAATAAGGAAGTGGATAATATGATGGCTCGGCTAGGGTTTTCAAGGCATTTGGAGATGCGGTTTGGATCTATGGTGGTCACGGCCTAGTTATGATGGAGATGAAGTGATGGAGATGGCCGGTCCTCGGTGGTGATGGTGGAAAGATGATCGGTTATAGGATGGCATGGTGGCCGAGCTTGCATAGGAAACAAAACAAAAGAAAGGAGAAAAAGATAAGAGAAAGAGAAAGACATGAAAAGAAACTTGCTGTAGAAATTAACGTTCAGGAAATGAAATGAGAAAGAGAGATGAGACGGGAAGTTATGTACGGCTAAGGAAAGGAAAAGTTTTGAATGGCTAAGGCAAACAAAAAGGCACCTCTTCATATTAAAGAAAGAAAGCTATGACTCTTGGAATTTCCTAAGCCCATTACCCAAGCCCATTTGCAAAACAAACTCAAAAATCAAGTAAAAGATCAAAGCCCAAACAAAAAAAAATAGAAAACAGAAAACAGAAAATAGAAAACAGAGAACAGAAAAGAAAAAATAACAAATAAAAATACTGAAAATAATCATGTGTAAAACGCTGAATTTTATCAGATTTGAAAAGTACAAAACAAAATTTGATGAAACGAAAAGCAGAACGAATATCAAAATCAAATACAGCTTCAAAGAAAAAGATTGGAAAACTAAAATTAAAATTTAAAATTTTCAACCGAAAGTCAAAGTTTGACCAAAGTTACCAAAATGTAAAATTTTAAGAAAATCTTTATTTTATTATATTTGGAAAGTAAATCATAAACAAAATCCAAAATTGCATTGGAAAAATTCCAATTTCAAATGATTAAAAATCAAAGTTCCAAATAAAATTGAATTAAAAATATTTAAAAATTTTGGGTTGTTACACTCTCCTCCGCTGAAAACTTTTCGTCCTCAAAAAGGAACGAGACACGAAAACAAAGAAAGATAAGATAAAAAACGCAAATAGTACCTGAAACAAACACTTCTGGAGTCGAAGCACACATGCTATCCTCCTTCTCCCAGGTACAATCCTGATCATCCATACTCCACTGCACTTTGACCAGGTTGACAGGTTTCGTTCTCAGCTGCTTCATACCTCTATCGGTAATACGAAGTGGCTTCCTCTCCGCAGTTAGATTAGGCTCAATATCCAAACTCTGGAGTGCAGAAGGCTGGACAATTCAAAGATGGATCATGCAGATATCGACTAAGATGCGAAACATGGAATACATTATGCACTCTACAGAAGTTCTCGGGCAAATCGAGACGATAAGCTAAAGAACCAATCCTTTTCAAGATACGGTGTAACGTCCCGCCTTTTCGCATGCTTTAAATCGACACACGTGCCAATTCAAACCATACGGAATGGCGGATTTTTAGGGGGAAAATAAGAAAAATAGGAAAGAAATAAAACAAAACAGAATCTCACAGCGGAAGGATAAAATATAATAATCAAATACACAGTTTAGAAAGCTGTTTACAAAAACATTGATTTTATTTATATAATACATATCAGAGTTACACTTACCAATAACAATGCAGCGGAATTAAATAGTGTAGTGGAATAATAGTAGATAATAGTACAACAAATCTTCGTCTTCGTCCACCAGAGCTAAAACTTCAAATCCTAAAACGCTCGGACTGACCTGAGCGAATTTGAAAAGACAAAAACACTCGAGTCAAAACTAAAAGATCTTATGTGAGTTACATTAACAGAAATATATATGAGTGCAATAACTCAAAGATGCTCGGGATTTACATCTCCTAAGGATCCGTTAAACTATTTACTATGTAGTATATTGCGTTATTATAATAGTGTCTAATTGTAAAATAAACTTACTTTTAAATAGCGTTAAGGGGTTACCTGTGACGACCGCCCATGACTCCCGCACAAAACAAGGGAATGGTGCGTTGAAAGGTGTGCCAAGCAACCATGGACGATAGTCATGGTAAGATTAAACAGTAAAATCTATCGTATTACTCACAGCGCATGGATAAAATACAATAGGAAATATACATAGTGAAGCTCTATAGAACAGAAGTCTCATCATACAAACTCATAATAGTTTTATACAATCATCTGAATTTTCAATACATCAAGCCTCACTACATAACACTCAGAGTATCAAACAAACAGCGGAACATCCAGTACATATAGAGGAAAACAATATGAAAAAGCCTCCAACTCGTCTTCGTCATCAACAGCGTTGGTAGCCAAGAACAGCACCTGTCACCTGCTACCTAGTCTGCCCATCCCAACATGGGTAAACAACCCAAGGTAATAAGAGTTGAACATAAAACCTTGAGTCAGACAACAGTCTTAGTGAGCAGTAAATTAACTATCAAACATACCAAAAGAGAATAAAGGATAAAAGGAATAGGAACTCAACCATCCCACTCCACCTCATTCTACAGTGATAGCCCCCAGACCCACTAAGCAGAAACAAGCATAGCAAAGCAGACAATTTAGGTAAAGCAATTATCACTCGAGTCAAGGTTGATGTTTTCCAAATACAAACCCCCAAGGCCTAAACCAAGATCAGATAAGCACTCAGAAAACACCGCTCTTGAGGCCGAATGATGGTACAGTCAAACATCCATGCCTCTGGCTACCACTGTTATCATTACCTTGATATCACCGTTAATTGAATGACCGGCACCTTCTTTCAGCCGTCCGTCAAGGGCTAATGGCAACCCCGGTTCTAGACATAACTCCGCACGTCATCATGACCCGTGCCTAGGACTATCGCATCTGCCTAGAGTACTAACACGTCATCATTACCCGTGTTTGGAACGTCATCGTGACCCGTTCCAACGTACTCTTGCTTTGAGCATGCTAGAACCTTCAATAACGATAAGATCCAAGCCTCCTAGTCATCCTCCTTGACGACTATTCTCACACTAGCTCAAGCGCCTCTCGAGCCCACCATTATCAACCAACTCGAACCGCATCATCGAGTTATCAACATACTTGGGATGATCCCGTCTGGATTAAGCCAAGGCTTCACGCATCATGCTTTGCTTCAACGCATCATAGCAAAGTCCCATCTCAACATCATGGTTTGCCCCATCGCATCATGGCAAAGTCCATCATCATCGAATCTATCCATATAAGCTTCCACATCCGCTTCATATGCCACAAGCAGCTTTCACCATTCAAGAGCCTTTCCACTTAGCTTTTGAATCATCTTCGACCAACTTGTCCAAATCAAGTTATCAATCAACTAATCAATCAAATCAAACATCAATCCAATTAATCAATCATTCAAACAAGATCAAAATAGATAATTGCAACAATAATGGCAATTTCGTAATTAAAGTGTCCAAATCTAACAAGTATGAATCATAGGCATATGTCTCTACAACTTGATGAATAAACTTATACAAGTAATCATGTAGTAAAATAGGTTTCAAAACTTCATAGATGATAGATCTACATGCAAACTTTAGGAAAATGCAAGAAATCACTATCTTTAACACATAAACAAGCCACCAATCCAATATACTCCTTTGGTTCCGTGTGAGAGATAACTACCACTCACCGAATCACCTAAACACCATAAAAACAATCAACTCCAGATCTAGACAGCAAGGAACCAAGCTTGATCCGGAAAAAAATCTCGCTTCAAACGATGAAATCTCTCTTTGTTGGATGAAGATCTTCAACTTTGGCTCTTGGATCTTTGATTTGATCTTAAATTTAGATGGAAGAAATCACTAGGTTAGAGTGGAGAAAAGAAGTGAAGAAGTGTTGTAGTTGAGCTCTCAAAATGGCAGCACTTCGTCGCTTCAAAATCCGGTGCCAAAATAGTGAGATATGGACGAGTATTTATAGGCTGAAACGTCCCTTAAGTCGCCGCCCCTATGAGTCGTCCACGACTCAACAGAACCCCTAAGTTGTCCACGACCTAATACCCACGACCTACGACTTAGCACACTCGCAACCTAACGGCTTACAACCTAACAAACACGGAGCCTCACGCACGACTCAACACAGGCACGACTCAACACATGCAGTGCCTCGACCTAAGTCCTTAACACACGCGCGCGACTCAACGGCCTACGACTTAAAACCCTGCCGGCCTAACCACTATACCTGATGCCGACCCAACGACTCAATATGCACGCGACCTGACAGAGATACGCGGCCTAACTCATACACGAGTTACGACCTACCACTAAGTCGCTCACACGACTCAGCGACCTAACGTTATACGACCCAACTCAGCACACAAAGTCCCACGACTTAAGTCTTCCCCCTTAGGTCGTTCGAACGACTTATCCCTTAGGTTGTTAACCCGTTAACCCTGTTAAGCTGCTAACTTCCCCCAAGCCGTTAACCACTAGGTTGTTATCACCTTATCCCCTAAGTCGCTGGCTCTCTTAACTCGTAACCCGCTTACAACCTTAAGTCGCTCAATACACTAACTTGCTAACCCTTAAGTCGGTCATATCTATGAGTCGGTCACGACTTAAGCTCTCTCACGACTTAAGCACCACACGAGCTAGCTTCCATACGACTTAAGCTATGGTCGACTCAAACTTTAAACGACTTAACAACATCAACGACTTAAAGCATATAGTTTAACAATGTTTCGATCCGTAAAAATACGGGTCGTTACATTCTCTCCCCCTTAACAACAAGAGCAACCAAAGTTATTCCGCATGCCTACCATCCATAGCAATCAACAAACCATGCATCCAATTACTAGCCTAGCATGCAGAATTCTAAGACTTAGAACAAGCTACAAATTCATGAGATGTCACGACACCTTAGGGCCATACCTCGAAGAGTTCAGGATGAGCTGCCTTCATCCTCTCTTCCTCCTCCCATGTACAGTCGTTAACAACATCACTCCATTGTACCTTGAGCAACGTAATCGTCTTCCTCCTAAGCTGTTTCGTGTCGGTTTCAACAACACGAAGCGGCTTACGAGGTCTCGTAACAACTGGGCCAACTTCTAAATCTTCACAGCTATCAACAGAAACCACCGTATTCGAGTCATGCACATACTTCCGTAGATAAGATACATGAAAAACATTGTGCACACCCGCCATCCTTTCCGGTAACTCCAGTCTGTAAGCGAGCTTTCCAATTCACTCGATGATCGGGAATGGTCCAACAAATCTCGGAGTCAATTTCCCTTTCTCCCCGAATCTAATAACATTCTTCAGAAGAGAAATCTTCACGAAAACCATATTACCTACGTCGAATTCCAAATCCTTACGACGCTTATCGGCATAACTTTTCTGACGATCTTGGGCAGAGATCATTCGTCGCCGAATGATCTCTATACAATCCTTAGTCTGGCGAATCATTTCTGGCCCGAGTATCAGCTTTTCTCCAGTTTCCAACCAACATGTCGGAGAGTTACACGGCCTTCCATACAATGCTTCATACGGTGCCATACCAATACTTGACTGATAACTATTATTATATGCAAATTCCACCAAATGAAGATGATCTTCCCATGATCCCCCGAAGTCCAAAACACATGCTCTGAGAAGATCTTCCAAAACTCGGTTGACTCTCTCGGTCTGACCATCTGTTTGGGGATGATAAGCTGTACTCAAACACAACTCAGTCCCCAAAACTTCCTGGAAGCTCTTTCAAAATCCACTAGTGAACAATGGGTCTCGATCGCTCACTATACTCTTCGAAATACCATGGAATCGAACTATCCACTTAACATACAACTTAGCCAACTTCGATGCGGTCCTAGTTGATCGAACAGGAATGAATCTTGCACTCTTAGTCAAACGATCTACGATGACCCAAATCCCTTCATTTCCTGCCCTGGTTCTAGGTAGACCGTCGATAAAATCCATCGATATCTGCTCCCACTTCCATGTAGGAACCTCTAATGGCTGAAGAATTCCACTAGGCTTCTTCTGCTCAGCTTTCACCAACTGGCAATTCAAACATTTGGAAATGAAATTTCCAACATCCTTCTTCATACCTTCCCAGTAGTAGGTTCTCTTCATATCCCGGTACATCTTATTTCCACCTGGATGAATTGTCAACTTCGAGTGATGACTTTCCCTCAAAACTTCATCTCTCAATCCATCTATATCGGGAACAACTAGTCGTCCTTGTTTCCGAAACCAACCCTTTCGATCAACTTCAAATCCTTTATCCTTTTCTGGGTTCAATCCAGATTCCAAATCACGGATAATCTTGACAAGCTTATCATCTCGCTTTTGGCCCTCGCCAATTCTTTCCACAAGAGTAGGTCTTATCGATAAGTTTGCCAACATCTCAGGTTCCAATTCACATCTAGGCCTGAAGTCAAATCCAGCCAAATACTCAAGATTCTTCCATTCCGAAAACATGGCTCCCAATCCTGCATGTCTTCGACTCAACGCATCAGCCACTGCGTTACCTTTTCCCGGAGTATAGGCTATACCAAAGTCATATGATGCTAAAAACTCTAGCCATCGTTGCTGCCGAAGATTCAAATCCTTTTGGGAGAACAGATACTTCAACGACTTATGATCTGTAAACAACTCAAATCGAACTCCCAATAGATAATGTCTCCACATCTTCAGAGCAAAAACAATCGCCGCTAACTCCAAATTATGAGTCGGGTAATTCCTTTCATGCGGCTTCAGTTGTCGACTTGCATACGCAACAACTTTATCCTTTTGCATTAGCACTGCTCCAAGTCCAGTACCACATGCATCGGTGTACACCAACATCTCATCATTCCCACTCGGAATAGTCAAAACAGGAGCACTTTTCAGTCGCTCTTTCAGGATTCCGAAAGCTTGCTCACACTTATCATTCCATTTGAACACTTGGTTCTTTTTCGTCAATCCTGTTAACGGTGCAGCTATCTTGGAAAAGTCTTTGATAAACCGACGATAATATCCAGCTAATCCAAGAAAACTTCTCACATCAGATACATTCTTAGGTCTCTCCAAATCCTGGATTGCTGCCACCTTAGCGGGATCAGCCGCTATTCCATTTCCAGAGATAATATGGCCTAAGAACCTCACTTCACTCTTCCAGAAGTGACACTTCGAAAACTTAGCCTTCAGCTGATGTTTCCGCAAGATTCCCAAAACAATTCGTAAGTGTGTCTTGTGCTCTTCTTCAGTTTTGGAATAAATCAGAATATCATCCACGAACACAAGTACGAACTTATTCAACTGATCTCTGAATACTCTATTCATAAGATCCACAAAATATGCTGGTGCGTTAGTCAATCCAAACGGCATTACCAGCCACTCATAGAAACCGGATGGTGTCCTAAAAGCAGTCTTTGACACACTATCCTTAGCCACTCTCAACTGGTGAAATCCCGTTGCCAAATCCATCTAAGAAAACACCTTAGCTTCATGAAGATGATCAAACAAATCATCTATTCTCGGCAATGGATACTTGTTCTTCTTAGTCACCTTATTCAGCTCACGATAATCGACACACAACCTCAACGATCCATCCGCTTTGGTTGCGAACACAACTGGTGCACCCCATTCGGACACACTACGCCGAATGAGTCCTTTCCGTAAAAGGTCATCAATTTGCACCTTCAGCTCTTCCTGTTCCCTAGGCGCCATCCGCCTAAGAGGCATCACAACTGGTCTGGCTCCCTCAACTAGATCGATACGAAACTCGATCTCCCTTTGTGGCGGTAACCCTTTGACCTCGTCAAAGACGTCCTCAAATCCATTCACAACCGGCATCGATGACAGTCCATCCCATGGAACAACCAGCGAATACATGAAGCCCATGAAGACGCCTTCTTCATGCTTACATCGTATCACAACCTTTCGCCCTTCCACATTCCCGACTGTCACCTCCAGTTTCTCACAATCAACCTTTGCCGCATACTTCCTAAGCCAGTCCATACCCAAAATAATTCCGAACCCCGCAAAGTTCAGAACAAAACAATCACAAACAAAAGAGCAATCATGACTCGATACCACTAGACCACGACATACCATACACAAACAAGACGAACCCCCAACTAGATTAGTCACAACCAATGGTCTATCAACAATTTCCGGTTCCAAACCCAACCGTCCTACAAGATCATCACAAACAAACGAATGCGATGCCCCAGTATCAAACAACACCCTAACTGGAACACCACATATGGAAAGAGTACCTTGAACCACCACACTCTGTCCTTTCTCTTCCGCAGTAGGAGCTTTCGAAGATGATGGAACAGCCCCCAAAGCATAAGCTTGCACAATCTGTTTGTCCTTCTGTGGTTCTGGACAATTCTTCCTAATATGCCCCAACTTATCACAGTTGTAGCACTTCAACAGTACCTTTGGATTCTTGCAATCCCTTGAAAGATGGCCCTTCTGCCGACAATTGCAACAGGTCACTTCACCCTTTGGCTTCTTCTGGCCATCCTTACCCTTCTGCTTTTGCTGATTCCTCTTCTTATTTCCACCCTGCTGTGGTTTGGACTCTTCCTTGGTCACAGCAACAACAGACCCTTCCTTAGGAAACAAACTCTCGTGCCTGAGAGCTTTCTCCACAAGTTTCTTAAAAGGATCGTCCAGATGATCCACCAACTGCCTCCCAAGATAACTGTCCAAACCTGTCACAAACTTCTCGTTCTTCTGGTAGGGAGATTCAATATACGACCGAGCATACTTGGACAAAGCTTCAAACTCAGAAACATACTCAAGAACTGGTCTCCTACCTTGCTTAAGTTCCACAAACTTCTTAAAAAAAACAGACTTCTGAGCTGTAGAAATGAACTTAGCTTCAAATCTAACTTGGAATTGCTCCCAAGTGATCTCTTCCTCTGGAGTATCAATGGTGATAGAACCCCACCAATCAGCAGCTCTTCCCTGAAGCTGTCTCGATGCAAGCTTCCTTTTAGTTGCATCCTCAATTCCCAAGTCACTAAAGATCCTTCTACAAGCATCTATCCATCTCTGAACTTCAATAGTCGATTCCGTTCCCAAGAAAACCTTTCCTCCGAGAGCAGTATAGTCTTTACACAACTTAGCAAAGTCCACTGGTCTTGGAGCTTGAACCTGAACTCCAACATCTACTGATGGCCCCGGAGCTGGCATCCTCCTCATGATCGAAGTCATCATAGCCTCGAACATAGGAGCATAATCAGCAGCCCACTCAACAGCACGGCCTTCCCTAGCAGCTGGTCTCCCTCTTCGACTCACCCTTAATATCCACAAAAAGGAATGACTTAGAACACCTTGAGAAACAACTGCATAAGGAGTTCAAATCCTTCTAAGCTACTATATTATATATATAGTAATCATCCATCAAAATACAATTACGTCTCTCATACGTAGTTACGTCAACGAGCGTTGGCTAAAATCGTTTAACCAAGCTCTGATACCAAATGTGACGACCGCCCATGACTCCCGCACAAAACAAGGGAATGGTGCGCTGAAAGATGTGCCAGTCAACCATGGACGATAGTCATGGTAAGATTAAACAGTGAAATCTATCGTATTACTCACAGCGCATGGATAAAATACAATAGGAAATATACATAGTGAAGCTCTATAGAACAGAAGTCTCATCATATAAACTCATAATAGTTTTATACAATCATCTGAATTTTCAATACATCAAGCCTCACTACATAACACTCAGAGTATCAAACAAACAGCGGAACATCCAGTACATATGGAGGAAAACAATATGAACAAGCCTCCAACTCGTCTTCGTCATCAACAGCGTTGGTAGCCAAGAACAACACCTGTCATCTGCTACCTAGTCTGCCCATCCCAACATGGATGAACAGCCGAAGGTAATAAGAGTTGAACATAAAATCTTGAGTCAGACAACAGTCTTAGTGAGCAGTAAATTAACTATCAAACATACCAAAAGAGAATAAAGGATAAAAGGAATAGGAACTCAACCATCCCACTCCACCTCATTCTACAGTGATAGCCCCCAGACCCACTAAGCAGAAACAAGCATAGCAAAGCAGACAATTTAGGTAAAGCAATTATCACTCGAGTCAAGGTCGATGTTTTCCAAATACAAACCCCCAAGGCCTAAACCAAGATCAGATAAGCACTCAGAAAACACCGCTCTTGAGGCCGAATGATGGTACAATCAAACATCCATGACTCTGGCTACCACTGTTATCATTGCCTTGATATCACCGTTAATTGAATGACCGGCACCTTCTTTCAGCCGTCCGTCAAGGGCTAATGGCAACACCGGTTCTAGACATAACTCCGCACATCATCATGACCCGTGCCTAGGACTATCGCATCTGCCCAGAGTACTAACACGTCATCATGACCCGTGTCTGGAACGTCATCGTGACCCGTTCCAACGTACTCTTGCTTTGAGCATGCTATAACCTTCAATAACGATAAGATCCAAGCCTTCTAGTCATCCTCCTTGACGACTATTCTCACACTAGCTCAAGCGCCTCTCGAGCCCACCATTATCAACCAACTCGAACCGCATCATCGAGTTATCAACATACTTGGGATGATCTCGTCTGGATTAAGCCAAGGCTTCACACATCATGCTTTGCTTCAACGCATCATAGAAAAGTCCCATCTCAACATCATGGTTTGCCCCATCGCATCATGGCAAAGTCCATCATCATCGAATCTATCCATATAAGCTTCCACATCCGCTTCATATGCCACAAGCAGCTTTCACTATTCAAGAGCCTTTCCACTTAGCTTTTGAATCATCTTCGACCAACTTGTCCAAATCAAGTTATTAATCAACTAATCAATCAAATCAAACATCAATCCAAGTAATCAATCATTCAAACAAGATCAAAATAGACAATTGCAACAATAGTGACAATTTCGTAATTAAAGTGTCCAAATCTAACAAGTATGAATCATAGGCATATGTCTCTACAACTTGATGAATAAACTTATACAAGTAATCATGTAGTAAAATAGGTGTCAAAACTTCATAGATGATAGATCTACATGCAAACTTTAGGAAAATGCAAGAAATCACTATCTTTAACACATAAACAAGCCACCAATCCAATATACTCCTTTGGTTCCGTGTGAGAGATAACTACCACTCATCGAATCACCTAAACACCTTAAAAACAATCAACTCTAGATCTGGACAGCAAGGAACCAAGCTTGATCCAGAAAAAAATCTCGCTTCAAACGATGAAATCTCTCTTTGTTGGATGAAGATCTTCAACTTTGGCTCTTGGATCTTTGATTTGATCTCCAATTTAGATGGAAGAAATCACTAGGTTAGAGTGGAGAAAAGAAGTGAAGAAGTGTTGTAGTCGAGCTCTCAAAATGGCAGCACTTCGTCGCTTCAAAATCCGGTGCCAAAATAGTGAGATATGGACGAGTATTTATAGGCTGAAACGTCCCTTAAGTCGCCGCACCTATGAGTCGTCCACGACTCAACAGAACCCCTAAGTTGTCCACGACCTAATACCCACGACCTACGACTTAGCACACTCGCAACCTAACGGCTTACGACCTAACAAACACGGAGCCTCACGCACGACTCAACACAGGCACGACTCAACACATGCAGTGCCTCGACCTAACGACCTAAGTCCTTAGCACACGCGCGCGACTCAACGGCCTACGACTTAAAGCCCTGCCGGCCTAACCACTAAACCTGATGCCGACCCAACGACTCAATATGCACGCGACCTGACAGAGATACGCGACCTAACTCGTACACGAGTTACGACCTACCACTAAGTCGCTCACACGACTCAGCGACCTAACGCTATACGACCCAACTCAGCACACAGAGTCCCACGACTTAAGTCTTCCCCCTTAGGCCGTTCGAACGACTTATCCCTTAGGTTGTTAACCCGTTAACCCTGTTAAGCTGCTAACTTCCCCCAAGCCGTTAACCACTAGGTCGTTATTACCTTATCCCCTAAGTCGCTGGCTCTCTTAACTCGTAACCCGCTTACAACCTTAAGTCGCTCAATACACTAACATGCTAACCCTTAAGTCGGTCATATCTATGAGTCGGTCACGACTTAAGCTCTCTCACGACTTAAGCACCACACGAGATAGCTTCCATATGACTTAAGCTATGGTCGACTCAAACTTTAAACGACTTAACAATATCAACGACTTAAAGCATATAGTTTAACAATGTTTCGATCCGTAAAAATACGGGTCGTTACATTACCCATATAACCCTTAACACAGAATATATTCCCATAGTGTATACAGTACCGTAATCTCCCCCGTACTGGGCGTCGTCAGAGGGCACTCCATAGGTATGGTACAAAACCAAAATCGTATAAGGCGTGATAGGGTAGGTGACACGGCACAACTAGGCAATGCCAGGGTAGATATACCAATTACGCTTCCGGGTCGGTGGTAACGCATAACCGCAGCTACCGCCCACCTCGAGCCACACCCCCAAATCAAAGAAATCAAAAGTGGCCACTGAATCAATCCAAAAGTCAAAGTATAATATCGAAGGGATGTGTCCGATCAAAGGTGCTACCTTATTAACCCGTCAATCGCTCCTGTTTTAGCCACCTTATGCCAACTCACGGGAGTCGGGTCCACGTATTTACCTTAAAGGAAACGCCACCACCATCCTACTTCATTCTGGAATCTCCACCGCGTACACGGTTCTTAAAGTGGTTTTCGGGGTTGGCAGAGAGTATGACAACTTTCGATCCCGGTCTCTTCAACAACCAAATGTTATTATAACACCGCGGTCATTTAAAATAATTATACTTTAAAACCATAATAAAACATCCATTTCAAAACCATATAAATATGATATCATTTCCTTTTAAAACCCGAATTAATACGATATCATTTTATTCCAATATATATACTTTCCAAAATCATAGAGTTTTCAAAGTAAATATTTAGAGGTCAAAACTCTTGAACATAAAATTTCAAATTATACTACCTTGAAAATCATAACTTTGAAACAAGTTTCCATCTCTCAAATGGTCAAATATTAAATTACTTCTATAAAACAAAATAGCTTCTTTACATTTTACAAATCAATTCCAAATATCGATTTAAACTTCCAAATACCATTTTAATTCTTATGTTTCAAAGCTTTAAATATTTCACCATTTCAAAAACAACTCATTTGACAAGCCTATATATATATCAAATTCAATTACTTATTATTTAGACTTGAAATTTTTACTTAATGAATTCAATATAATCTAAGTAAAACCTTTATCTTCACATAACTGAATATTCTTTCAATTTATTATATATTCATTTAAATCAACCTGATATTCATTTAAATCACTCTACACAAAATCAAGTTGTAAATCGTATCCTTCAAAAATTCTAACTTTTTATTAAATTCCAATTTAACTTAATATTCATCTTCAACCTTATTCTCTTTTAAGTCATTTAAAGCTCTAGAATTTAAATTTCAAATAAATGCTTGATCTAAAAAAAAATCAAACTTTATTTTATACTTCAAATCCATTTTATACAAAGTTTAAAACCTATAATCTACTATATATAAATAACCTTTATTAATAACCAAATCAAAACCCATAAACCATATATATATAGCTTTACAAACCATAGAAAACATTTCGAAAATAATTTTATATATATACCGCGGTGTCTGTATAAAATTTTATACCCTATGGTCAGTGATACGGATGTTTATCATTTCAATCCGCAATTTAAAATGAAAAAAAAATGCGGTTATATATCATTTCAAACCGCAATCCCGAATGAATGAAATGCATAGCAACTTGCAATTTATAAAATTAATCATCCATTCATCCATCAAATCATACGTCCATTTATCACAGTCATCATCCAATTTCAAACAATCATCAATACATAACAGGTGATAAATAATGGTATCAATTATCAGTTTATACTCAAAATAAATTTAATAACTGTTAATTGGCAGTTTATATGAAAAAATAAACGTAAATTTAACTAGTAGTTAATATGAAATAAAATTTAACATAACTATGCCTGGAAGTTAATATGAAATAAATAAATTCTAACTGTCAAATTTATATGCAATAAACCAATAAATTTACAGTTATATTAAATAAATGCGTTTAAACAGAAATAGTGAATAAAACATGCCCAACAGTCATAAAAAAATTTCTACCCATATCTAAAATTAATTTAACAAACACAAGAAATTTTAGAAATTGTGAGTGGGTTAAAACACTCACCTTTTAAATTTAAATCGAATTTAAATCCGATTTAAACCCAAAAATTTGATGGTCTCCAAATCTATCCAAACCAGCGTCAACGCGTCTGGAATTTTATTACGATCCTAACAAAAAAAATCTCGCGTAAAAACGAGATCGTATGAGAAAGTTATGCGATTTAAACGTTTTGAAAACAAAATTAAATTAAACCAAAACTTACCAAAAATTAAATTTTTCCACGTCACTATCGTCTCCCCCCAAATTCACACGGCCAGGCTAACAACCAAAAATCGCGTAAAGGAACCGAACCCAATCTCAGCCCGTTGACCCCCCCCCCCCCTTTGACCACGCATTCCTGCCACCTCCGGCCTCCGTTGAACTCGTCACCACCACCACTCTCTTCGTCTAGGCGAGGCGCACCCAGCCCCCCACAACCGGTCCTCCATCGATTCCTCCGGCCGCCACCAAAAACCGAAGCTTCGAAACCCTAGTCACGATTACGCGACTATCCAACCGTCGATTCGACCCACAAACCATATGGATCTATTCCACTTAGCTTCCTCTCCAAAACCCAGAAAGCAATTTCCGATCCGACGAACTTTTGTGACGACGTGATGAACGGCCGAAACTAATTGGCCCCGATCTGAACACACAGAAACTCCAATCGAAAAACGAACAGTACCAGCAGATTCGTATCGATGAAATCTATAACATATAATTTTTGTGAATTTTTCTGGAGACTTTAAATTTTTAGCTTTTGATTTGGTTTGAAATTAGATCTGAAATTTGCATCCATTTGAGGAGGAGAAGGAGTTGAAGAAAAGAACGTACAGACAAATGATAGAAGATGGAGGCTAGGGTTTATCCCAATCTATTTATAGATAGATCGCAAAAGAATATGTGTGCACGAATTTTAACGTGCAAATGGAAGTGGTCCCAAAAGAAAAATAATATTAATTATACACGTTACGGATTTAGGAAATAAATAAATTCCTTATCATTTACATTTTATTTTAAACGTATTTACAAATGTAAATCTAGACATTTCGTTTACGTTTCAAAATATATCCACAATTTTATAAATTTCCAAATTGATCTAAACAAATTTAGATGTAAATTAAAAGCTAATAAGTCTATCCATTGCAGTGTTAATTTCTCCACTTCCTTATATTTAGAAATTATAAATTAAGTTTTCAAAAACCTATTTTTGATTTTAAATTGTTTATATACTCATCTTTTACCAGAAATAAGGATGCACTAACATTTGTTCATGGTTTCACCTTATTATCCTCAAATTCCATTTTAATTTTCAATAATTACAATTGTTGAATGTTGATACTTCAATTAAATTTATACATCTTGCTTTCTATAATCTATATCAACAAATGGTCCAATTATAAATAGAATTAGCATTAACTTCATCTTATAGGATTAACTACTCCAATTACAAAACAAATCTACGCTAACTGCACGATTTAAGTCAATTAATTGTAATTGAGTCTACATTAAATGTTATAAATTATAAATTGGAACCTCAATAAATTCGCTTATTGATTTAAAATATTTCTATTCAGTAAATAGACATTTTATGGGAATAAATAACATTTGAATTATAACACATGTCATTAGTGCATGCTTCATTTCTTATAAACTCCCCTTTATTAACTAGAACACATTAACCAAAACAAAATAATTAATTTAGATTTATTTCAATCGATTGCCATTCTTAACTTAACATACTCAAAATGGTTAACCTAAATAATTGTTACCCTTTTACATTCAAATTCACTTACAACCATCATTACAACAATGTTGCCATAGATTTAGATTTAATTAAATAAATTAGATAAACGGGTAGTTTTGTAATTATCACTAAAGCCAAATATATATGCATTAATTACTACTTATTATTATGAATTCATTTATTAATTTACTAGTTGCCTTTGTCTTCTTATATCCTATTTACTACCAAACTTTCTATTTAGTTATAGTTTATAAATATATACATGCCTAGGCAAATCAAGTTCTTGTCCTTTCTGTTATTCGAATTTAAATCGAGTATGTGCAAATAAATTATTTATTAACTTATTCTTACAAAATTATTTGCATACATTCAGTTACACCTAATTTAATGCATTGATTTTCATTTATAAATCTTAACACCCTAAAGTTGAAAACTTCTAACATGGCATTACTTCTCATATTAAATGTAACTTTTATTTAGTGTATTAACATTTATTTCAATTTAAATTCCATCAGCCAATTAAACATGTAACTTATAACTATTGCTTACCATTCAAAATATTACACCCATGGTCATATTCTGAATGGAGTTAGCATTAAATATCAAAACTTACTTAAATTTACATTAAAAAAATATTTAATACTAGATCTCAAATTTATTTTAATGGAATCAATATATCTTTCTTTATATACTTTACGTATAAATATCTTAATTACCAAATTTCAACTTATTCCTTAAATCCCCCAAATAACGTTATCAACATAAATTAATATTAAATGCTTCGCATTTATTCCTCCACGTTCAAATTTGTTCTAACCAAATATATATATTAATGTTATCCCTTATGTTTATTTATTTATTCACTTATTATTGCAAGTGTCTACAAATTTGATTTCAGGTCTAGTACCTACACCATTGTATTTATTGAAAGTTTTATTCATATTACAATCAAAGGCTTAAATTACCATTGGTAAATTAGCGTTCATTTCCATATAAATTTATCACTCTAAATCATTACTACTATATTTTTTATTACAAAATTCTATTAAATAACTAAATTAAATCGTCTAAATTTTCGGGTCGTTACACTCTCCCCCACTCAAAACTTTTCGTCCCCGAAAAGGAAAAGGAAGGGAAACGGAAGAGTAAGAAATCAATATACCTTATGCAAATATTAACTTTATAACAATTAATAAATTAATTTATATAAGATATCTCAATTTATAACCACTAAATCTTTTATACTTAAATTTCTAAATTTTTGAAAACATTTCAAAATCATTTCTAAGTTCAAAATTTATGGAAAATTTTGGCAGAGTCTCCCTTGTACGGAGAGGTTCGGAAGAAAATATAATATTAAAATATCACAAAATATCATATAGAATATTCAAAATAGTATATCCCAACACGGGAAAGTATATAAAAATAGCGCTACAAAACGTAATCCGGAAACGTACCTATTTGTTGGGAAAATTACGCTTAATTTATGGAACCAAAAGCAGTAGCAATTGCTTCCATACCTGCATTTCACTTATATAATCTAAAAAGGTCAATTATTTATATACAGTGAAATATTTACATGGTTCAACTACTAACAATAAACATACAACAATCATCAATTTCAACAAACAGCATACACAACAAAACAACCATTCGATCAAACAAGCAAATAGTTGTTCAGGTTCAAAACTTGAAATGGTACGGAATGAAAATAACTATCCAGTGCATCATTTACTCAACAGTCTTAGATGGGACAGAATAGATTATTTATTCATCCAACTACTTCAAATTTCCTTCCCCAACCAAACCATAAATCAAACAATAAAAATTCAACCAACAAATCAATTTACTCATTATAAATTTTTATTTCATACATTAGCTATTTGATCTTTTCATTCATATAACAATTTATCTTTTATTTTCATTTATTTTCTTAAAACCCTTTTTCTTAAGTTTACAATTCATACCACATAAATTTATCCTTTTATAATTTACATTTATATCTAACGACTTCAAAATGTTATTTCTCATTCAATGGTTGTTTCCTTATTTCTACTTATTTCTTACCATTAAATTCTTATTTATAATAGCAATTCATTGAATACCTCATTACCTAGCTTTACCTGTATAATTCCTATTACATTCTTTATTAAACATTTCAACTTTTTATATTAGGTAAGTTATATATGTTAAAGAAAATGCAAATGAATTTATACAAGTTTTATCTCATCTTTTAATTAAATTTAATGTTCAACAATATTACTCTTTGTCTCATATGTTATAAATTAGAGGTTTCAATTTATTAATCACTTACCTTTTTTTTTCACTACAATAATTTAAACAATTAATTAATGGAACTTTAAGGATTAAATACCGGGTTAAATTTCAAATTATTTTGAAATAATAGATAAATATTTTCTTATAACTTATATACCTCTAGTTTTATTTAAACCAATTAAAATTTAGATATTTTCAAAATAAATCTGCAGTAGAATTTACTACAGTGGACTTTCCCCTTCGAAACTCGAAAATAGAAGTCGATGATGCGGCCGCCATCACCGAAATTATTTTCCAACGACAGAGAGGAAAGTACATAACTTATTTTCTCCAAAATCTTCTTTAAAACAATTCTTCCGAATTATACTAAATATTTATATAAGAAAATACTTATAACAATTATTATATTTCATAAATCCTTTGAAAGTAAATTTTCAAAAATCCCGGACTTAAGTTCTAAAATTTCCAAATTCCATTGATGTTAATTTCATTCTTATTTTTATTTATTCCTAACAACCAATCTATCGCAACCAAATATAGATATCATTTGAAAATTTTTATTTTATATATAGAAAATATAATAGGCAAAATTATTTCATTCACCTATATTAAAAACAAATATTATGTCGGTCTGTCCTATTAAGTGTTTATAAATCCCTATTGATGTCATAGCGTCCCATGCACCAATCAGAATTTATAAATACAAAACGGAACAGATTAACACAATATCAAAATCTTTTTATAACACTAACAAATACGCTCTCTCATATATATACACTCAGCGACTCCCATAGGGTATTACTATCCTATTTAGTAAAGAGTCAAACCCCACAAAGCTAAGGTTTATTGCTAAACCAAAGCTCTGATACTAGATGTAACGTCCCGCCTTTTCGCATGCTTTAAATCGACACACGTGCCAATTCAAACCATACGGAATGGCAGATTTTTAGGGGGTAAATAAGAAAAATAGGAAAGAAATAAAAAAAACCAGAATCTCACAGCGGAAGGATAAAATATAATAATCAAATACACAGTTTAGAAAGCTGTTTACAAAAACATTGATTTTATTTATATAATACATATAAAAGTTACACTTACCAATAACAATGAAGCGGAATTAAATAGTATAGTGGAATAATAGTAGATAATAGTACAACAAATCTTCGTCTTCGTCCACCAAAGCTAAAACTTCAAATCCTGAAACGCTCGGACTGACCCGAGCGAATTTGGAAAGACAAAAACACTCGAGTCAGAACTAAAAGATCTTATGTGAGTTACATTAATAGAAATAAATATGAGTGCAGTAACTTAAGAGATTCTCGGGATTTACATCTCCTAAGGATCCGTTAAACTATTTACTATGTAGTATATTGCGCTATTATAATAGTGTCTAATTGTAAAATAAACTTACTTTTAAATAGCGTTAAGGGGTTACCCATATAGCCCTTAACACAGAATATATTCCCATAGTCTATACAGTACCGTAATCTCCCCCGTACTGGGCGTCGTCAGAGGGCACTCCATAGGTATGGTACAAAACCAAAATCGTATAAGGCGCGATAGGGTAGGTGACACGGCACAACTAGGCAATGCCAGGGTAGATATACCAATTACGCTTCCGGGTCGGTGGTAACGCATAGCCGCAGCTACCGCCCACCTCGAGCCACACCCCCAAATCAAAGAAATCAAAAGTGACCACTGAATCAATCCAAAAGTCAAAGTATAATATCGAAGGGATGTGTCCGATCAAAGGTGCTACCTTATTAACCCATCAATCGCTCCTGTTTTAGCCACCTTATGCCAACTCACGGGAGTCGGGTCCACGTATTTACCTTAAAGGAAACGCCACCACCATCCTACTTCATTCTGGAATCTCCACCGCGTACACAGTTCTTAAAGTGGTTTTCGGGGTTGGCAGAGAGTATGACAACTTTCGATCCCGGTCTCTTCAACAATCAAACGTTATTATAACACCGCGATCATTTAAAATAATTATACTTTAAAACCAGAATAAAATATCCATTTCAAAACCACATAAATATGATATCATTTCCTTTTAAAACCCGAATTAATACGATATCATTTTATTCCAATATATATACTTTCCAAAATCATAGAGTTTTCAAGTAAATATTTAGAGGTCAAAACTCTTGAACATAAAATTTCAAATTATACTACCCTGAAAATCATAACTTTGAAACAAGTTTCCATCTCTCAAATGGTCAAATATTAGATTACTTTTATAAAACAAAATAGCTTCTTTACATTTTACAAATCAATTCCAAATATCGATTTAAACTTCCAAATACCATTTTAATTCTTATGTTTCAAAGCTTTAAATATTTCACCATTTCAAAAACAACTCATTTGACAAGCCTATATATATCAAATTCAATTACTTATTATTTAGACTTGAAATGTTTACTTAATGAATTCAATATAATCTAAGTAAAACCTTTATCTACACATAACTGGATATTCTTTCAATTTATTATATATTCATTTAAATCAACTTGATATTCATTTAAATCACTCTACACAAAATCAAGTTGTAAATCGTATCCTTTAAAAATTCTAACTTTTTATTAAATTCCAATTTAACTTAATATTCATCTTCAACTTTATTCTCTTTTAAGTCATTTAAAACTCTAGAATTTAAATTTCAAATAAATGCTTGATCTCAAAAAAAATCAAACTTTATTTTATAATTCAAATCCATTTTATACAAAGTTTAAAACCTGGAATCTACTATATATAAATAACCTTTATTGATAACCAAATCAAAACCCATAAACCATATATATATAGCTTTACAAACCATAGAAAACATTTCAAAAATAATTTTATATATATACCGCGGTGCCTGTATAAAAATTTTTACCCTATGGTCAAGTGATACAGATGTTTATCATTTCAATCCGCAATTGAAAATGAAAAAAATGCGGTTATATATAATTTCAAACCGCAATCCCGAATGAATGAAATGCATAGCAACTTGCAATTAATAAAATTAATCATCCATTCATCCATCAAATCATACATCCATTTATCACAGTCATCATCCAATTTCAAACAATCATCAATACATAACAGGTGATAAATAATGGCATCAATTATCAGTTTATACTCAAAATAAATTTAATAACTGTTAATTGGCAGTTTATATGCAAAAATAAACGTAAATTTAACTGGCAGTTAATATGAAATAATATTTAACATAACTACGCCTGGCAGTTAAAATGAAATAAATAAATTCTAACTGTAAAATTTATATGCAATAAATAAATAAATTTACAGTTATATTAAATAAATGCGTTTAAACAGAAATAGTGAATAAAACATGCCGAACAGTCATAAAAAAATTTCTACCCATATCTAAAATTAATTTAACAAACACAAGAAATTTTAGAAATTGTGAGTGGGTTAAAACACTCACCTTTTGAATTTAAATCGAATTTAAATCCGATTTAAACCCAAAAATTTAACGGTCTCCAAATCTGTCCAAACCAGCGTCAACGCGTCTGGAATTTTATTATGATCCTAACAAAAAAAATATCGCGTAAAAACGAGGTCGTATGAGAAAGTTATGCGATTTAAACATTTTGAAAACAAAATTAAATTAAACCAAAACTTACCAAAAATTAAATTTTTCCACGTCACTATCTTCTCTCCCCAAATTCACGCGGCCAGGCTAACAACCGAAAATCGCGTAAAGGAACCGAACCCAATCTCAGCCCGTTGACCCCCCCCCCCCCTTTGACCACGCATTCCTGCCACCTCCGGCCTCCGTTGAACTCGTCACCACCACCACTCTCTTCGTCCAGGCGAGGCGCACCCAGCCCCCCACAACCGGTCCTCCATCGATTCCTTCGGCCGCCACCAAAAACCGAAGCTTCGAAACCCTAATCACGATTACGCGACGATCCAACCGTCGATTCGACCCACAAACCATATGGATCTATTCCACTCAGCTACCTCTCCAAAACCCAGAATGTAATTTCCGATCCAACGAACTTTTGTGACGACGTGATGAACGACCGAAACTAATTGGCCCCGATCTGAACACACAGAAACTCCAATCGAAAAATGAACTGTACCAGCAGATTCGTATCGATGAAATCTATAACATATAATTTTTGTGAATTTTTCTGGAGACTTTAAATTTTTAGCTTTTGATTTGGTTTGAAATTAGATCTGAAATTTTCATCCATTTGAGGAGGAGAAGGAGTTGAAGAAAAGAACGTACAGACAAATGATAGAAGATGGAGGCTAGGGTTTATCCCAGTCTATTTATAGATAGATCGCAAAAGAATAGGTGTGCACGAATTTTAATGTGCAAATGGAAGTGGTCCCAAAAGAAAAATAATATTAATTATTCACGTTACGGATTTAGGAAATAAATAAATTCCTTATCATTTACATTTTATTTTAAAAGTATTTACAAATGTAAATCTAGACGTTTCGTTTACGTTTCAAAATATATCCATAATTTTATAAATTTCCAAATTAATCTAAACAAATTTAGATGTAAATTAAAAGCTGATAAGTCTATCCATTGCAGTGTTAATTTCTCCACTTCCTTATATTTAGAAATTATAAATTAAGTTTTCAAAAACCTATTTTTGATTTTAAATCTTTTATATACTCATCTTTTACCAGAAATAAGGATGCACTAACATTTGTTCATGGTTTCACCTTATTATCCTCAAATTCCATTTTAATTTTCAATAATTACAATTGTTGAATGTTGATACTTTAATTAAATTTATACATCTTGCTTTCTATAATCTATATCAACAAATGGTCCAATTATAAATAGAATTAGCATTAACTTCATCTTATAGGATTAACTACTCCAATTACAAAAAAAATCTACGCTAACTGCACGATTTATGTCAATTAATTGTAATTGAGTCTACATTAAATGTTATAAATTATAAATTGGAACCTCAATAAATTCGCTTATTGATTTAAAATCTTTCTATTCAGTAAATAGACATTTAATGGGTATAAATAACATTTGAATTATAACACATGTCATTAGTGCATGCTTCATTTCTTATAAACTCCCCTTTATTAACTAGAACACATTAACCAAAACAAAATAATTAATTTAGATTTATTTCAATCGATTGCCATTCTTAACTTAACATACTCAAAATGGTTGTAACGACCCGCTAAATTCGATGATTTTAAATGTGATAATTTAATAGGATTTCTAATTTAATTTAGAATGAAATCCAAATGAATTAAGTAGAAAAGGATTCTCACCTGGATATGGAATTTAATATGAGAAATTTATGAAAATGTTAAATGGTTTTAATGCAATGAAAGATTTTAAACGGAAAATGGGAATAAATTAAGGAATCATATTAGTTCCAGTTAATAGATTACGACCTGAATGTGATTCCAATTTAATAAAATCATTCAAATGTTATGATTTGATTTTTATGGAATATGAGAAATACAAATGTAGGGATTTGATTAATATATATGTTATTTGTTCAAGGTATTGAATAAAATTGGGAATCCAATTTAAATTAATGTAATAACGTTGATATTAGTTAATAAATGAATTTCAATGCAATGCCCATAAATGAATGGAATGAAACGAATATATGTAAAATGTATACTAGGTTATTTATCAATAGGAGGAAAGAAGAATGAATATCGAATTTATTTATGAATAAATATATATATTAAATAATAATGAAATGTAAAGTAAATGGCGATTGTATAAAACCAATGCAATAAGATTTTCTAATAGTAACTGAATGTAGATGTGTGAAATAGAGTTAATGACTATAATTATTGTACGTTACTTATTTTATTTGTTGTCAATGTTAATCTGGAATCAAATTCAATTTATCCCCAAAACCACTGCAGTTAAAGTGGAATAAATTGGTAAATGAAGAATGTTGGATCCAAATAAGTTGTAACCAAGGAAAATCCCATTTTCAATAAACTATGCGGGAAAAGAAATGAAACCAAAATGAAAATGTGAAAATATAAAATGTAATGAAATTCTAAGTAATAATGGCTTTGTTAGTTAAGTGAAAACTGATTTAATATTAAGTTGTAACTGGATAAAAATCAAATTTATTTGGAATTGATTTGCAATCAATTGAATTTTTTTGCAATTAAATGGATTCAATATTTAAATTAATTATGTAAATATTATTTGGAAGAAATTGAAGTTATTTGGGTAATAAGTATTGTAATCGGCTAATTTAGATACTTTAAAGTGAAACGGAAATTATTAACGAAATAGTTGATTGCAATATTTAATTCATCTAATGGATGATAAAGATTTGTTAGATTTATTTAATAGGAATTTTGGGGCATTTAATAGGTAATTGCTGATTTTGAATCGAAGTAAAGGGATTACTGAAATCAAAATTTAGCAACTTTTAAACCATTGCAATTGATTTAGAATATAAAGAGTTGTCTATTTAATTGAGTTAAATTTTTGGAATTGCGTTGTTGCAATTAAATGGGAAATAAAACGTTAAGGATAACCAGTATTCAAGATTTATCGTCTATTTAGTATATTAATTGTAACTGATAATCAACTGCAATAAATAATAAATAATTATTACGTTAACGTTAATTGAAGTGATATTTGAAATATAATATTTAGGAATTATGTAAATAGAAGTTCAGATGAAATTGGAAATATTTACAGATTGAAATATGAATCCAATGATAAATTCTTCTATTTGACAATAATAATGGAAAGTAAATTTAATTAAAATTTTGGAAATTTAATTTATAATTTGGTGAAATTAATGAAATTTGGGGATTTCTAAAATTTTAGTTTCGACAAGTTAAATTTTGTGTAAATTAGTATAGGTGATTGAAAAATTTATAATAATAAGAATCGTCAATTATCAAAAAGAAATGGGAAATTTGATTTAATTGACTAATTTTAATTTATTTAATTAATATAAAAATAGCCATTTTTGTCACGGACTCGGATTTCGACGAAACCAGTTTCATCGGATCTGTATCGGTGAATTATTGTAGGGTTTCAAGTTTCGTATCGATCGGACCTGTCGTTTGATCGTACGGATGCGAAACGCCTTGAAATTGATTTAATTAAAATCAATTTGAAATCAATTTGGAAATTTTGTTTTCATCATAACTTCTTCATACGATCAAATTTGGACGTGAAACTTTTTCGATCGCATTCAGAATATTTTCAAATACCTATTTGGATATATGGGTTTAATAAATTTCGTTCCGGGGTCAGAACGGGCTTTTTGGGCCAACTACCGCTTAGCACGTTCGTAATTCGTGTCCACCTAGCCTTCTACAATTTGTCTATATATATGCTGGGATAAACCCTAGCCTCCATCTTCTATCATTTGTCTGTACATTCATTTTTCTTCATCTCTTTCTCTTCCTCAATGGTTGCAAAACCTAGATCTACTTCAATTCAAAATTCAAATGAAAATTCAAAGTCCTCCAAAAATTCCATAAAAATATATGTCATAGCTCTCAGTGTTCGAAATCTGCTGGTGTGATTTGTTTTTCAATTGGAGCTATCGTTCGTCCAGTAAAATTCAAACCATTTTCGGCCCCTCATCATCATCGCAACAAAACTCGCCCGATCGGAAAACTGTTTCTGGGTATTGTGGAGATAACCGAGGGGTTTGCATCAGTATAGTTTTTGGGTCGAATCAACGGTGGGATTTGCGGCAAAAATTGATTAGGGTTTATACAAAACTGGCGGCGGCTAGGGTCTCGTGTGGATCCGGTTGCGTGGAGAGGTCGCTGATGATTGGAGGGGGCTTTGACGTGGGTCGCGGTGGCGCTGTAGGCCGTGGTCGTCCATGCAGAGGCGGTCAAAGTTTGGGTTGGCATGATTTCTGAACGAACCAAAGCAGCGTTCGAGCTGCCAGTTGCACTCGTGCGTGAAGATGATTCAGCTGGTGTACGTGGCATTGATTTTGAGTAAGATTTGTTTTTTTGTTTTAATTCTATAACGTTTATTCGAATAACTTTTGCGTACGATCTCCGATTCACGCGAAGTTTCTTTTGTTAGGATCGTAATTTAATTCCGGATCTGTTGACGCTGGTTTGGACAGATTTGGAGACCGTCGAAATTTTGGGTTTAAATTGGATTTGAAATCAATTTAAATCCCAAAGGTGAGTGTTTTAACCCACTCACAATTTCTAAAATTTCTTATGTTTGTCAAATTGATTTTAGATATGAGTAGAAATTTATTTATGACTATTTGACATGTTTTATTCCTTATCTCTGTTAAATCGCATTTATTTAATTTAACTGTTCATAAATTTTATTACTGCGTATAATTGACAGTTATAGTCATTTATTTGCATATAAACTGTTAGTTTAATAGTTGTTAAATTCATTTTTGAATATAACTGCCAGTTATTACCTGTTATATATTATCAGATATATATTGATATTGATTTATTATTGGATGATGATTGTGATTTGGATGATGGATGATAAACGATGAATGGATGTTTTATTTTATATCATTAAACTACAAGTCATCATGCATTTTCATTTCATTCGGGATTATGGTTTGAAATGATATACAACCGCATTTTTTATTTTAAATTGCGGATTGAAATGATAAATATCCGTATCACTTGACCATAGGATAGAAAATTATATACAGGCACCGCGGTATACATATATATATAATTATTTTTGAAATAATTTCTTTTATGGTTTGGATATGATACAGTTTAATAAATATTAAATTGGATATGCTATAATTATATTTTATATATACATATAAGTTAAATTGTTGAATTTAAGCTATGTATAAATCTGTTAAATAAAACGAATAAGTTGAAAAATGGCATTTGATAATTTATATTATACGATTAAGTATAGGCTTACGTTCTTATATATATATATATATATATATATATAGTGTAAATATTTCAAATAAATTGAGATTGAAAGATAAATTGGAAATTTAATTGGAATTGAGCTTATTTGGAAAATTAACTCCATAAGTTGATGTTAACTTATTTAAAATTTGGAATTTTAAAGGTATGATACTTATAACTGGATTTAATGAATAAACGGAAGGAAATTTGAGTGTAAATAAATTTAGTTATTTTAAAGGTAATGGATTTATCATATAAACCTTTCAAACTAAATAATAGGAAATGAATTGTTGATTTGAAATTTCCAACCTTAGTTTTGAAATTCATTAAATTCTCAAGGTTTGAAAATAGTGAAATCGAAGTGTTTTATTAAAACTGAAAGAGAATCTAAAAGTTATGGGTTTAGACTGAAAATAAAATGAAAATCGGGAAAGGGTGGAAATTATTTATTTGAAAGAAATTTTAAATTTAACTGTTTATTTTCTATACTGATGAATATCCAAACCCTTTAAGTTTTGAAAGTATGGTTTTGAAACTATGGATTTCGAAGTATTATGTTGAAAGTTAAAATTCAAATATTTGGTTTCGAGGTATTATAAATTTAAAAGTGGCATGATTTTGGAAAAGAAATATATTTGAATAAAAATGATATTTTTGATTTGGGGTTTTATAAAATAATATCAAAATGAGTTCGTTTTGAAATGAAAAGGGTATCGTATTTATATAGTTTTGAAATGGAAAATTTTATTCTGGTTTTTAAAGTATAAACTATTTTTAAAGACCGCGGTGTTATAATAACGTTTGGTTGTTGAAGAGACCGGGATCAGAAGTTGTCATACTCTCTGCCAACTCCGAAAACCACTTTAACAACCGTGTACGCGGTGGAGATTCCAGAATGAAGTAGGTTGGTGGCGGCGTTTCCTGAAGGTAAATACGTGGACCCAACTCCCGTGAGTTGGCATAAGGTGGCTAGAACAGGAGCGATTCTCGGGCCAATGAGGTCAGTCCTCTGATCGAACGCACTCCTTCGATACTATACTCTGACTTTGGATTGATTCGGTGGCCACTATTGATTTCTTTGATTTTGGGGGTGTTTGTTCGAGGTGGGCGGTAGCTGCGCGCTGCGCGTTTCCACCAGCCCGGATAGCAATTGGTATATCTACCCTGGCATTGCCTAGTTGTGTCGTGTCACCTACCCTAGCGCGCCTTGTACGAGTCTCTATTTGTGTCGTACCTATGGAGTATCCTCTGGTAGCCTCCCGATCAGGAGGTATTACGGTACTGTATAGACTATTGTCATTATTTGTGTTAAGGGCTATATGGGTAACCCCTTAACGCTATTAAAAAGTAAGTTTATTTTATAATTAGACACTATTATAATAGCGCAATATACTACGTAGTAAATAGTTTAACGGATCCTTAGGAGATGTAAATCCCGAGCATCTCTTGAGTTACTGCACTCATATTTACTCCTGTTGATTTAACTCACATAAGATCTTTTAGTTCTGACTCGAGTGTTTTGTCTTTTCAATCCGCTCGGGTCAGTCCGAGCGTTTCAGGATTTGAAGTTTTAGCTCTGGAGGACGAAGACGAAGATTTGTAGTATTACTATGTACTATTTTATCCCACTACACTGTATTCCGCTGCATTGATATTATTGGTATGTGAACTCTGATATTTAATTGTATAAAGAAGAATCAAATGTTTTGTAAACAGTTTTATAAACTGTATATTTTATTATTATATTTTATCCTTCCACTGTGAGATTCTATTTTGGTTTATTTCTTCCCTGTTTTTCTTATTTACCCCATAACAATCCGCCCTTCCGTATGGTTTGAATCGGCATGTGTGTTGATTTAAAGCGTGCGAAAAGGCTGGATGTTACAATGGTTAACCTAAATAATTGTTACTCTTTTACATTCAAATTCACTTACAACCATCACTACAACAATGTTGCCATAGATTTAGATTTAATTAAATAAATTAGATAAATGGGTAAAGTTTTGTAATTATCACTAAAGCCAAATATATATGCATTAATTACTACTTATTATTATGAATTCATTTATTAATTTACTAGTTGCCTTTGTCTTCTTATATCCTATTTACTACCAAACTTTCTATTTAGTTATAGTTTATAAATATATACATGCCTAGGCAAATCAAGTTCTTGTCCTTTCTTTTATTCCAATTTAAATCGGGTATGTGCAAATAAATTGTTTATAACTTATTCTTACAAAATTATTTGCATACATTCAGTTACACCTAATTTAATGCATTGATTTTCATTTATAAATCTTAACACCCTAATGTTGACAACTTCTAACATGGCATTACTTCTCATATTAAATGTAACTTTTATTTAGTGTATTAACATTTATTTCAATTTAAATTCCATCAGCCAATTAAACATGTAACTTATAACTATTGCTTACCATTCAAAATATTACACCCATGGTCATATTCTGAATGGAGTTAGCATTAAATATCAAAACTTACCTAAATTTACGTTAAGAAAATATTTAATACTAGACCTCAAATTTATTTTAATGGAATCAATATATCTTTCTTTATATACTTTACGTATAAATATCTTAATTACCAAATTTCAACTTATTCCATAAATCCCCCAAATAACGTTATCAACATAAATTAATATTAAATGCTTCACATTTATTCCTCCACGTTCAAATTTGTTCTAACCAAATATATATATTAATGTTATCCCTTATGGTTATTTATTTATTCACTTATTATTGAAAATGTCTACAAATTTGATTTCAGGTCCAATACCTACACCATTGTATTTATTGAAAGATTTATTCATATTACAATCAATGGCTTAAATTACCATTGGTAAATTAGCGTTCATTTCCATATAAATTTATCACTCTTAATCATTACTACTATATTTTATATTACAAAATTCTATTAAATAACTAAATTAAATCGTCTAAATTTTCGGGTCGTTACATACGGAAAGGACCAACAAACCTAGGAGCAAGCTTCCCTCTCTGACCATACCAAATCACATTCCTTACGGGAGAGACCTTAAGGAAAACCAAATCACCAACAGAGAACTCCAAACTCCTCCTAGGCCATCAGCATACTTCTTCTGCCTATCCTGAGCACTCCTCATCTTCCTCTTAATCTCCTCAACCTTCTCAGAAGCCTCCAAAATCATACCAGGACCAAAAACCAAACGATTACCATATTCAATCCAGCAAGGTGGAGATCTGCAAGGTCATTCGTAAAGAGCAGCAAACAGATACATTGCAATACTAGCCTGAATTCAAAGACGAAATGAGATAGATAAAAGATTAAAATAGAAGATTGAAAATATACCTGATAACTGTTGTTATAGGTAAATTCAACAAGATGGAGATGATCTTTCCAAGATCCTCCATAATCAAGAACACAAGCATGAAGAAGATCCTTGAGAATCTGATTCACTCTTTTCATTTGACCGTCGGTCTGCGGATGGAAAGCCGTGCTCAGATTCAGATCAGTACCCAAAGATTTCTGAAAAGCTTTCCAAAACTGGCTGGTAAAGATAGGATCTCTATCATAAACAATATTGATAGGAACACCATGATGATGAACAATCTCCCTCGTATATATCTCAGACAAACTAGAAGTAGAATGGGTAGACTTGGCCGAAATGAAATGAGCTGACTTGGTCAATCTATCCACAATAATCCAAATACTCTCATTACCCCTCCTAGTCCTTGGTAAACCATCAATAAAATCCATAGAAACCTATTTCCATTTCCAACTGGGAACCTCAAGAGGCTGCAATAAACCTAGGGTCTTCTAATGATCGGCCTTGACTTGTTGACAAGTCGCACACCCACTAACAAAGATAGAGACATCTTGCCTCATAACTCTACACCAATAAAGCTTCTTTATATCCTGATACATCTTCGTCACACCAAGATGGATAGAAAGTCTGGATCGATGATTTTATTGAAGCAAATCTTGCCTCGATCCATCAACATTCGGGACACAAATCCGATTATTAATCCTCAAAATCCCTCCATCATCGATCTGAGCTCCACTACTAACAGGACTACTACCACCAAACCTACTACGAACGCTCTCCTTTATAAGCCTAAGCATCTCATCCTTATCCTACTTTGCTATGATATGATCCAAAAGAGGAGAAGAAGAAACAACAAGCTGACACAACACAGTCTTTTTTCGACTCAAAGCATTGGCCACAACATTAGCTTTCCCAGGGGCATAGCTGATGTCAAGGTCATAAGAAGCACGAAACTCAAGCCACCCAATCTTTCGCTGATTCAAATCCTTCTAGGTGAAGATATATCTCAAAGACTGATGATCGGTAAAGATCTCAAACTTAGCACCCAAAAGATAATGCCTCCAAAACTTCAAAGAAAAAACCACAGCAAGCAATTCCAAATCATGAGCTGCATAATTGGCTTCATGAGTCTTCAACTGGTGACTGGCATAAGAAATGACCTTCCCATCTCACATCAAAACAGCTCTCAAACACTCACGACTAGCATCAGTGTATACCGGTAATCCCTCATTTCCATTTGGAATGGTAAGCACTGATGCAGAAGTAAGCTTACACTTTAACTCACTGAATGCAGCTTTACACTTATCATTTCTTATAAACTTAGCATTCTTATGAGTCAAAGCAATGAGAGGTGCAGCAATCCGAGAAAAATTCTCAATGAATCTACGATAATAACCGGCAAGGCCCATAAAACTACGAATATCAGGTGGAGTCCTAATAGTTTCCCAATCCTGCAACAGAATAGGGAGAATTAAGGACCATAGAAAAAATATAATGATCAAATTATAGAAAGAGGAAGAAAGACTTACATTGATCGCAGCGATCTTGACTGGATCAACAGAAACTCCATTACTAAAAACAATATGCCTGAGAAATCGGACTTCATCCTTCCAAAAATGGAATTTTGAGAATTTAGCCTTCATTTGATGATTTCTAAAAGTCTCCAGAACAAATTTCAAATGCGACTCATGCTCTTCCCTTGACTTCGAGAAGACAAGGATATCATCAACAAAGACTAGAAAAAAAACTTGTTAAGCACATAAAGAAAAACACGGTTCATCAAATCAACAAAGAAAGCTGGGGCATTAGTCAAACCAAAAGGCATAACTAACCATTCAAAGAAACTATTCTCAGTATGGAAAGCAGTCTTGGGAATACTTTCCTCAACAACACTGAGCTGGTGAAAACCTCAGGCAAGATAAATCTGAGAGAAAATAATAGCTTCATGGAGCTGATAAAACTTATCATTGATACGAGGCATAGGATATCTGTTCCTCATTGTGAGCTTGCTCGGCTCCTTATAATCAATACACATCCTCAAAGAACCATTGGACTTAGTGATGAAAACCACCGCTGCTCCCCATTTGGAATGGCTGGGTCTGATCAGACCCTTGGAGAACAAGTCTTCAATTTGCTTCGTCAACTCAACCTTCTCGCGGGGTGCCATTCTTTTGGGAAGAAGAACTACAGGTTGAGTTCCAGGAATAAGATCAATGCAGAAGTCGATTTCCCTCTTAGGAGGTAAAGAAGTGACTTCACCAAATACATCAGAATAGAGTTTAACCACATGAGTCAAGTCAAGATCATCAGGAGAAGAATCCAAGGAATAAATAAAACTACCAACAAAAACCTGGGGCAAACGGCACTGAATCACTGAAGAATTCCCAAAATCATCAACAAGAGAAACTTTCATGTCTTATAAGAGATAATGGCTTCATGCCGCTTCAGCCAATCACCTCCAAGAAATAGAACAAACGCATCGAAACCCAGAACAAAGAAATCACCACTAAAACTTTGATCCAAATAGAGGAGTTTCACTCGATTACAAATCCTACTAAGGTTCGCAGGACCACCAATAGAATTTTTAACACACAAAGGTTCAGAAGCAAACTCGGGAAAAAGAAGATGCTCAAATTTATCACAAAGATCCATAGAAATAAAACTATAGGAAGCTCCAATATCAAATAGAACACGCACATGAAAATTGAACAGAGAAAAGGTGCCCTGAAGAGTCCCTTTTGTATCACTAGGAGCAGGTGCAGGTGCAAGTGCAGGTGAAGAAGCAGAGGTAACAACAATGATACCAGAAGGCTTTCCCTTTTGCTGAGTAGGACAATCCTTCCTGAAGTGACCGGGCTGCAGGCAAATATGACAGAGATCACGCCTGTTTTGCTGAGCCGGAGGAGGAATAGCAGCATCAACTAAAGTAGGACAACTATTGGCATAGTGTCCCTTCTGATCACACCCGAAGTAAGTAATGGAAGATAGGTTGATAGGCTGCCTCTGAGAAGGAGAAGATCCCAATCCTGGAGTCTTGTTCCAATTCTTCTTCCGCTGAAGAAATTAGGCTTTCTCTTCTTAGGGCTACTAGAGAAAGACTAAGATGAAGCAGTACAAGCAACAGGAGGATCCTTAGAAATATGATTCTCATATCTAATGGCTATATCCATCAGACTAGTGAAAGGGCTATGCACGTGAGTGATGAGATGATCATAATACTCCGGGCGAGCACCAGCTATGAACTTCTCATTCATCTTGAGAGGAGTATCAATCAGATTAGGGCCAAACTTGAAAAGTTCACTGAACTTCCTCTCATACTCAGCAAATGACATATCACCCTACTTAAAATCCATGAACTCCCGATAAATCGGAGACTTCCCCGCTTCAGGCATCCATTTCACTACAAAAGCATCCTTAAAGCAAGATAACGAAACTTAAGAAAGATTTCAAAAGAGAGTGAATCAAATTCAAAAAAAATACAAGATGATACCTAAACTGCTCAAGAAATGTCAGCCTCAATAGTGCGAGCTATAACACACTCCCACCAATCTAAGGCTGCTCCCTTCAACTACCAAGTTGCTAACTTACGCTTCTGAGCATTAGTTATCTCATGGCCGAAGAAGATCCTCTCCAATCCCTTCAACCACTGCCGAGCCTCGATAATGTTCTCTGATCTGGTAAACTTGGTACCACCAAGCTCCGCGTATTCCTTACAGAGAGTAGTGAACCTAATGGGTGCAGCAGGCTCAGGAACTGGGGCAACACCACGACTTCTACCTCCGGCATTCCTATGACTCATCCTGAAAAATCAATAATGAATTTTAGGACAAAGGTAATTGAGAATCAAAGACAAGATTAGATAAGATTCTAATAGAATGAATACCCTAAACAAGGAAATTACTCACAAGGTGGATAAGGAAAGGGAAGAAGTTTAGGAAATTTGATTTCAAAATAAGAAAGATTTATATCAAAATAATCTTTTAAAATCCTTTTTCAAAATCATTTGAAAATCATTTTATACCTTAAAATACGTTCTCTCACAAAGAGATGATTCAAAGATTGGTTTCACTCATTTTAGGGTATTTCTACCCTATCTCTAATAAGTTTTTGCTCCGTAGGCTAAGATTTGCCTAAAACCAAAGCTATGATACCAAATGCAATGACCCACTATTTTGGACCATTCAAATCGACAATAAAACTACACATGTCGGACTTGAATAATTCAAAACAATAGATTTTAATATAATTTAGAGCAAAAAAACCAATCACAGACACAGATAAATTAGAATAACTCGCAGTGGAAAATAAAATTACCATAGTAGTTCATGAAGCTACTACAAACAGAGTCACAGAAAAAGTAGAAAATACCAGAGTCCAAAGTAAAACAATAGAAATCCTGATACATAAATGTCCACTAATGCATAAGCTGAATAGAAATACTGAATAGGAATAGACGAAAACTAGATAGATAGTTAAACTCCAACAAATCCTCTAGCTCTAGAAGATGAAATCCAAAGCTGAAACTCAGGCAGACCCGAGCGTAAAGAAAAAACACAAACACCCGAGTCAGGACATACATACTTATACAATGTAAACCAACTCAAGTGTACTAATAGAAATGCACAAGTAACTTAAATGATGCTTGGGACCGCCCATCCTTTAAGGATCCGTTAAACAATCTACTATGTAGTAATATACGCTATTATAATAATGTCTACAGTAAAGTATAAATATTTTAAAAATGGCGTTAAGGTGTTACCCATACCACCCTTAACAAATTTTATAGTGCCAATAGTCTATACAGTACCATCGTACCTCCACATCGGGAGGCTACCATAAATACTCCATAGGTACGACACAAATCAAACTTATAGTAAAGCACGCTAGGGTAGGTGACACGACACAACTCGGCTATGCCAGGGTAGTTTTACCAATTACACATCCAGACTGGTGGTAACGCATAGCAGCCACTATGGCCCACCTCGAGCGACACTCCCAAAATTGAAGGTGCGCACCATATCAATCACAAAGTAATAGAATGGCATACAAAGAAGTGTGTCTGATAAGAGGAGCTACCTCATTGGCCCTGAATCGCTCCTGTTTTAGCCACCTTATAGCAACTCAAGGGAGTCGGGTCCACGTATATACCATAATAGAACGTCGCCACCATTCTACTTCATTCTGGAATCTCCACCGCGTACACAGTTGTTAGAGTGGTTTTCGGAGTTGGCAGAGAGTATGACAACTTCCGATCCCGGTCTCTTCAACAACCAAACGTTATTATAACCCATGGTATTTATTAAAAATGGTTTACATTTCAAAACAAAACATGTCTATTCCAAAAAAAACCAAATACAATTAATCTTCCATAATAATATCCATTTCAAAAATGGCAATACTTCCAAATTCATATACTAAATCGTAGCACTTTAAAAATGTTATCTTTTAGAAATCATAACGCTTGAAAAATGTGATCCACATATAATAGCATTTCAAAAATGTTATCTTTTTATAAATACATCATTTTTGAAACATTACCTAAATTAGTATAACACTTTTAACCATATAACTTAAATAACATAGCATTTAGGAAATGATACCAATTCTACCATAACATTTAACATTATTTCTTCAATATAAATCATAATTATTTATTATACAAAACATATCCATTTATAAAATAAAATCCATTACCATTACTAAGTTAGAATTAAAATTCCATATTAAATCAAATTTCAAATTATTAAGTTAATATCATAAAACAAAAATCCTTAAATTCTAGTTTTTAAAACGTGCATTTACTTATAAATTTTAACTTATTTTAACCTATTAAAACATTATATAATATATTCTTAAATCATTGAATCAAAATTTTAAGTTAAAATTTCATATACTTATAAGTTCAAAAAAACTTAATAATTTTAGAAAACAATTATTAAAAATTTAACCATAGGTCTGTATAATACTTTCTAACCTAGGTCAAGTGATATGGATATGCGTCATTTCAATCGTACTTTGTGAAAATTCTGGGTTTTATCATTTCAAACCCGTAATCCCAAGTCAAATAAAAATAAAATTCGCTTGAGCCAATCATTTCAGCTCATAACGATTTTTCCCTATTCTAAAGTCCATTCGGGTATGCATCATTTCAACCCATACTGAATCCTATACTAACAGGGAACTTGTTGTGTGAGGAACAGAAAATAAATAAACAGTATAAAATAGCATATCATATCAGGTGATGTAACAGATATAACATCTGGTTATAACATTATGAAATATCATATCACAGGCATGTATGAATTAATATCAACATAGCATATCACTACTACAATTCACATGTTATTGTTTCACAATTATATAAGTACGAATGTCGAGAGTGATAACTCACCTTATAAAGCTGGAGATAACAATTCAAGACACACAACCAAACTCCAAAAAGCACGACAAAGCACGAACTAGATTCGAGTGAATGGAGAGCCAAGATTCAAATCTTGTAAACAAACAAATATGAACATACATAAGTAAAAAAAAATAAACACATAAATTATGAATTAAACAAAACAAAACGAAGTAAAATTGGTTAACCCATTCAAGTAGGCTCGGCCACAACACAAATGGACTTGACTATCATCAAGTCATGCTCGGCCATCATGGTTTAGGAGCACGTATGCTCGGCTATGACTAGAAACATACGTGGCTATGGGCTGAAAGGTGAAGGGATGGCAAAGCAAAAAGGCTTTAGGAAGTCAAAGAGGCAATGGTATATGAGCTTTGGGTTTGGCCCTAAGGCAAATATGGCTCGTCCATTGGGTTTCCATGGCTCGGCCTGGGTTCATGGTATTGGATCAGGTCAGGTCATCATCAAGAGTGGTATGGCCTGGAGATTAAATTGTCGCAACAAGGCAAAGGAGGAGTTGTAGGTGTTGGCCGAGTCTAGGGGAATAAGGAAGTGGATAATATGATGGCTTGGCTAGGATTTTCTAGGAAATTGGAGATGGGGTTTGGATCTTTGGTGGTCACGGCCTGGTTATGGTGGAGATGAAGTGATGGAGATGGTCCGTCCTAGGTGGTGATGGTGGAGAGATGATCGGCTATAGGAAGGCATGGTAGCCGAGCTTGCATAAGAAACAAAACAAAAGAAAAGAGAAAAAAAAGAGAAAGAGGATGACATGAAAATAAACTTACTGTAAAATTTACGTTCAGGAAATGAAATGAGAAAGAGAGTGAGATGAGAAGTAATGTACGGCTAAGGGAAGGAAAAGTTTTGGACGGCTAAGCCAAACAAAAAGGCACCTCTTCATATTAAAGAAAGAAACCTATTACTCTTGGAATTTCCTACGCCCATTAGCCAAGCCTATTTGCAAAACAAACTCAAAAATCAAGTAAAAGATCAAAGCCCAAACAAAATAAAAAAAATAGAGAATAGAAAATAGAAAATAACAAATAAACATACTCAAAATATGAACATCTTGTGATTAGAATTTCACAATTTGACTATAAGATGTTTCATAAAAATGATTGATAAGTAAAAAAATCTGGTTAGGTAAATAAGATCTTTAATACTTATCCCAAAATAATAATTTATGAAATGATAGTGTTAAGTTACTATCATAAATTGATCAATTGTTTGATTTAAAAGTTTAAGTACAAATATCTTGTGAATTAAGTTTCATGATTTGACTATAAGATATTTGATAATAAGATTTATTTAAGGAATGAATATATAAGATAAAAATGTAATAGAAAATTATTATGTAAAAAAATAAAAGAAATGAGAATTTAAATTCGAGCAAAAGAATTATGGAAATTTAAATGAAGTTAATTAATATAAGATAAATTTATAAAAAGAATTTATAAGATAGGTTTTATAAACAAAAGTAATCTCTAAAGGATTTTGAAAATTGTATTATTTCAAATAAAAAGAGGTATTTTATGACAAATAATTTGATCGGCTCAAAAATAAACAAAAAATGGGCAAGAGAAGTGTTCGGATGGTATGAACTTTCCTTAATATTGCTCTTCATGTTAAGAGGTTATATGGTACTACTGGTAGTACCCAATTCCTTTGCATTATTTTAGAGTGACTCGATCTATATAATTTTCTTAAGTTATAGGGATAATGTGAATCATTAATTGATCAATTGATTGGTAATCTTTAAAAAAGGTGATTAAATTAAAGATAAAATTGATATCTCTAATTGATAAGATAAAGCGGGATTCTCGATGATTTTGGACAGTCGAAAATTTTCGAGTTATACCTAACTCAAGGCTAAGAAAATTGTGAAAACTTTTGTTAAAAAATTGAAATACTTTGAGTAAATGAAAGATGATAAGGATAATTTATAAATCTGATTTATAAAGAAAATTCAAGAGTTAAGGGTTTGAGGATTTAAATAAAGGTGGTTTCAAAAAAACTTCAAAGCGAAAAAATTAATAATAGTATTAAAAAATAAATAAATTTTATAACTTATGAATTTTATAACTTATGAATTACGGATTTAAGTAAAACTAATTTGAAATTTAGGATGTGTATATACTCTTAGGTTGTAAAGGTATATCATATAAATATAGATTTAAGTCATGAACTATTAAGTAAAATAATAACTCCTCAAAAAAGGTAATTATAACCTAGAAAATGTTTTTTAATGAATTCTAGCATTAATTAAGAATTTGGACTTAAGTCTGTAAAATATGATTGATTTTCATAAGTTATAAGATGTAATAAACATAAGTTATAGTTTTACGAAATGATTCATAAATAATATTTGTGTTAAAGAAAATATACTAAGTTAAAGGATCGTGGGAAAAAATTATAATATAAATGAATCGTCTTTTGAGTGAAAATGTTTCTTTAGAATATTTTCTTTATTAAAAATATTTGGAAATAAATAATTAAAGGGGTTATGTGTATAAGCACCTTTATAAAATGTTTAAACTTAAGATAAAAGTTTATGAAAAGGTTTTGAAAGTTAATAAATACGTATGTTATATATAGATCATCTCATCACACAATTTGATCTAAGATTCGAATTTGGAACTTTGAGGTGTTTACACTGGTCCGAAAAAGGATATTACTCAATTCTTGACGATGAACATTGATTAGGGTTTATGGTTGGGTACTTGAGTTTTCTATCATAGTTGAGAGTTATGCAAGGAAAGCAAAGATTTCTGAACAAAGAGCCTGATTAAAGTTCACACTAGAGGATCAGAGGTTCGACACTAGTTTGGAAATAAAGTTGTGTATTCGAATAGGAGAACGAATAAGAGGTTTCATACGGATGATCTATGTATATTATATGGAATTAATTTTGAAGAAAAATGTTTTGGGCAAAATTTTGTTTGGGTGATTTCGAGGACGAAATTCTTTTAAGTAGGGGAGAATGAAACGATCATTAATTTCACTACTTCGAAAATGAGAGATTTTGTTTGTTTTAAATTTAAGAAGGTTTAAAAATAAAATAAATAAGTTATATATAATAGATAATAATAGATAAATTATTTATTCTTATAGTTGATAGTTTAAAAGATATAAATTTGGATATTAGAAGAAATCAACAAAAGTTAAGTTTTGTTAAAAATAAATGCTTATATAAATAGGTTTAAATATTTATTTAAAAATGAAAATTCTTATTGAAAATATTTAATAAAGATAATAAAAATATATTAAAATTTTTAAAAGTATGTTAATAATCGGTTTACAAAAATAACCAAATTTTGTCGCATTTTGTCAGTTTTACATACACCATAAAATTAGAGATTTTGATATTATTTAAATATGATTTTAAAATATTGAGAGGCATGTTTAAATTTATTTAAGGAAGTAAAAAGTTTTTTTTTAAATTTGGTTTATATATATAAATAGTTTAACTAAAACGTCAAAATGTGACCGTAAAACATTTTGTCGAAAATCAACGTTTTGTCAATTAAAATTTGTCACAACATCTTCGCATCTTTATTTTCTTATATAGAAGCATATATTCAAATAGTGTAAGTATTATTTAATTCACTAACCAATTTTTCTTTTACTAAACATATTTAGAAATTCTAGAATGTAATTAGCAAAAAGTAAGCACAAAATAACAAACATGTCATTTCAAAGCATAAATAAAACATCAAATCAGACAAACATAATATTACTTTCTTTACATAATACTTAAGTGAAAATGACATAAAGTAATGATTTGAAATATGATGTTAAGTGTTGAAAAAATAAGTAAAGGGTATTTTGGTCTTTTTACAAAATATTATGTTAATCCAAAACTTTTCTATAAGTAAGACCACAATTCTTTCATTTTCTTTTACAAATTTTTACATATTTTTCTTCCTTTCTCAAGCTTTCTATAAGCTTCTCTAACGGCTTCTTCTCTTCTATTTCCTTACTAACTTTTTCGAAACCATAACAAACAAAGTCAAAACGCCATCAAACTTTGCCAAAGACCTTAGAATACCATTAAAATATGTTTAGCATATATGAAGTGAAGAAACGATGGTGGAAGGAGTGGAATAGGAGAAGGCCGAACCATTTGGAAGGAAGAAGCAAGTCGTGAAGCTCCAGAGCAAGAAAAAGAGAAGGAAGTGCCGCCGATTTCATTACAAGGAGTTAGGAGCAAATTCAAGGCGCTGTAGAAGCTCTGTCGGATTTTTTGAATTTGCTTAAAGGTGAGTACTCGTATTTACTAATTATTCCATAACTTATTTTAAGTATAATGATTGAAAAGTTTAAATATGTTGAATGATTAAATGTTTGATAACGTGGTTAGAAAATTGGTTGATTATATGATTATTTATGTGTTTGATAACTTGTTTGATAAATGATAAGAGGAATGGTTAGAAATTAACCATAGTTAATTCAAATGAAATTAAATCCATACAATTGTGTGTATGGAAATTATTTAGCCTCTTAATGATTTCAAAATATCTAAAAAATTAAAAATGATACTGTAATAATATAATATTATAATATGAAATGAAATGAAATGAAAAACGAGTTTGAAATAATGAAAATATTATTTTAAATATATTAAAATAGTTTAAATATGGTTTAAAACAAATTTGATGTGTTTCGGACAAGTTCCGAAGCAATTCACAAAATTGGTCAAAATCGAGCTCGTCGCGTAGCGGTAGTTCGTAAATTTCAACCTGTAACTTTCAATTAATGTAGAGAATGATTTATAAGTCCGATTTCTTCGAAAGTTAAATGTTTTCGTCCAAAATTATAATAGTTTTCCAACGAAGAAAGAAAATCAAGATTTCATTAAGTAGATTTTTAATACGTCCAAAACAATTTTCCAAAAGAATCACGCTTTTGCAGTAAAGTGCCCAAAGTTTAAAATTGATATTTTCAATGATTAAAAATATGAAATAAATTTGATAAATCTATTAAAATGGTTTAAAATACATTTGGAATGGAAAATATGAATTTTTAAATATTAAAAAGTTGCTTAAATCAAAGAAGCTTATATAGCACTATCTGTAGCACTTTTATGCTGCGAATTCTATAACCTTTTGAAATGTAGTTTTAAACTTAATAATTCTTTCCTACATCTTTTGTGAATGAATTTAAAGTAATAGTTAAGTAATGTAAAGATGGTTTGGCAGTTTTAGTAAGAGTTTGGATAAATGGTTAAGATGAATTATTTATAGCACTTAAACAAAAGTAAAGAATATTGAATGTAATAACAAACTGAGTATACGGAAACGACTAGTACATTTGTCCCACCTACGAGATCTGGAAAGATAAAACAAGGTGTTTAACTAAGATTAGGGATGGAGCAACCTGTGCCCTAAACTTACTTGGCCTATGTTTTATCTTTTTAGGCGAGGGATAGATAGATCGAAAAGAAAGCTCGAATGCTCTAAAAGATCATATTTAAGTTTTTCCAAGATATGAGAAAAGAAAGAATTCTTTGAATGTTAATTAACCACTTGACATCTTTTATTCAATGATCGGTACGAAGGAACGGGGATCAGATTTGAGTGAATCCTATCCGAAAAAACCGAGATCGAATTTGGGTGATTCCTATCCGAAAATCCCTTCAAACTAATTTTCTAAATAAAAAATAATGAAGACAAAGATCATTGAAAAAATAAATATTCATGGTGTAGTATTACATGCCATTAGTCCTTGAAGGTGAAATTTACCATATTTAAGGAGGTAGTAGTGCTACGTTATGAAAATATTCGATTTGCAAGAATATGATTTGAAGTTAAGAAGAAAATCTTTGATTAAGATTTAATAAATGATTTGGGAATATTTTCCCTAAGTTAAAAGTTATAGCTCGAATATAAGAAATATTTGACAAAGATTTAATGAATGATTTGAAAAGGTTTTCCTGAGTAAAAGAGAAAATCATTTGGAATTATTCTAGGATTTAAGATAGGTTTAAATAAATCAAATGATTTAATAAATGAGGCTTAATGATTCCATTTACTCTTGAAAAGAAAATGGAATAAATTGAAAATATATCTAAGAAATATATTTTTTAAAAGATGAAGTCATTGATTGATATCCACATATGAACTTAACATCTTTTAAAGTGATGTTTGGCTTTGAAGGAACCAAAGTTGGATTTGGGCGATTCCTATCCGAAAACCACTTCGAATCAGTTTACATATTCGAAAAATGAAGATGCTTGAAGACGGAGATATTGAGAAAAATAATAACGAGGGACTACTTATTGTTTAATTAGGTATAAACTCTCGGTTCACTATATTGTAGCAGTGGTCTCTTTGTTATGAAAAACCTCAAAACCACAAGGGCTTCTCGCCTAGTAATGGCCGAGGAAAGTTTCATCGGTTTCATTTAGTCCCAGAACGAACTTGTATGGATGAATGTCTTACACTGCATTTCTAAGATACAATGTTTGATTTTTACAAATGTACATCTGCTTGGTGGCGAGAAGGCAACTTCTCTTAGCTTAATACCCTTCTTCGAGACATACGAGCTTAGAGATTGTATGCTCGTGGACGTCAAAAATAGTGATTAAAGGAATTGCAGTGTGGCATTCAAAGTGAAAGAAGATGTGTTATATGAAAAGGTAATCGTTGCCTCGAGCCTCATCAACCTGAAATGACCGAAACAGGGTTAGATACAGCAAGGCTAAGTGGATCATTCCCAATTAGGGTATGATTATCCTCTTCTATATATATTTCTTCCCGCTATGATGTTCAATATGTAAATTAATGTGGTTTTTTTGCTAGAGCGCTCGGTTAAAGCTCGGTAATGACCGGGGGATGACATATTTGGTACTTTCTAGTTATAGAGGTTAGTCGGTCTTGTGTTGGTAGAGGAGCTTTGTGATGGTCCTTTGGACATCCATCTAGAGGTGTACCCATCAGAAGGTAATTCCTTCACCTGGTCATTTGTATGGAAATCCATCCTCCAATAAGAACCTACGGTTTTGTTTGTAGAGCCTAGTATGCTAGAATTTAATAATGGTAATAATTTCGGCTAAGATTAATAAGTTTATTTGCATATGTTTTCAAAGAGATGTCATTAAAAATAATATCAAATGTTTTGATATGTAAAAGTGTTTTAGTTATCATAAGGTAAAAATCCGTCCATGTTTATGTGTGGACGCGGTCTTATGAGATACTCTTTCTTTCAAAAGATTTTATTTAAAGGCTGATATATGACACTGTCATTTATATTTGAGTATCTCACGCTTGTTTATCAGCCTGATCCGGGTATTCTCAATACTCGGGTCAGATCCGAGCAGTTTCTAGTTTAGTTAAAGACGGTTGGAGTTCCCAGAGGAGAGCTGGAAATATTCATCTATATACGGACATATTCTATGATCCGCTATGGTTTGTTAGTTTTTTATGATATTTGACAACATTTGTAAGGGCACGTGTTATAACTGTCCACACTGAATCTAGGTTAGACTGACATATTGTATTTTAAAATTTTCTGCTGTAAAGATTATTATTGAAATAATATATGTTATTCCATTTGTGTGAGATTCTGTTATGTCTTTATTTTTTTCTACCCTTAATGATCAGTCTTTTCGTGCAATTTGAGTTAGACATGTGTGGTTTATTGTTGATTCAAATGGTACGTAATTGTGGGTCATTAAATTTAAGTTAGTGATGTTCGTACATGATAGGGGGTTCTCGCTTCTTGTTAAGTAGTGAACGGATGACTCGTACTCCAATATGTCCCTAAGATCGAGTATCGAGGGGTTGATTTGCTAGTTTGGCTTATAGTAGAGAGGCAGGCCGTAAAAGCAAAACGTGAGGTATCCATGTGAGCTATGGTGGAGTTATCCACTTTTGATAGACCGTTACATTTGGTATCAGAGCTGAAGGTTAAGTGAGATCCTTGGCTTTGTTGTAGTAAAAACTCAACGGAGATAGGGTTAGTAATACCCTAGGATGAGTAACTCATTAGAGATATGGTTTGTAATATCCTATAATGAGTTTGAGTGCATTATATATGAGTGCGTATTTGTTAGCGACTAATAAATTGTTTTGTGTTGATATATCTGTTGATTGATTTATAGATTCTGATCGATGCGCCAGATCACCGTTATCGATGAGGGTTCCTAAACATTTAAACAAGACGGATCGACACACTGATTTTGAAAAATTGGTAAATGAAATAATTTTACCCAGGATTATATTATGAATATAAAGTATATATTTTGAAAAGTTGTATAGTTAGAAATTTGGATTAGTGAAATTTAAATATGAACATCTTGTGATTAGAATTTCACAGTTGGAGTATAAGACGTTTCATAAAAATAATTGATAAGTAAGAAATTTGATAAGGTAATTAAGATCTTTAATACATAATACAAAATAATAAATTAATAAATAATAATGTTATGTTACTATCATAAATTGATCAATTGTTTGATTTAAAAGTTTAAGTACAAATACCTTGTGAATTAAGTTTCACGTTTTGACTATAAGGTGTTTGATAACAAGATTTGTTTAAGGAATGAACATATAAGATAAAAATGTAATAGAAAATAATTATGTAAAAAATATATAAAAGGAATAAGAATTTAAACTCGAGTAAATGAATTGCGGAAATTCAAATGAAGTTAATTAATATAAGATAAATTTATAAAAAGAATTTATAAAATAGGTTTTATAAACAAAAGTAATCTCTAAAGGATTTTGAAAATGGTATTATTTCAAATAAAAAGAGGTATTTTATGATGACTAATTTGATTGGCCCAAAATAAACTAAAAATGAGCAAGAGATGTGTTCGACTGGTAAGCACTTCCCTTAAATATTACGCTTCTTGTTAATAGGATATATTGTACTATTAGTAGTACCCAATTCCTTAGCATTATTTTAGAGTTACTCGATCTATGTAATTTTCTTAAGTTACAGGGATAATGCGAATCATTAACCGATAAATTGCTTGGTAATCTTTAAAAAAGGTGCTTGAATTAAAGATAAAATTGCGATTGCTAGTTGATAAGATAAAGTGGGATTCCCGACGATTTTGGACAGTCGAAAATTTTCGAATGATACCTAACTTAAGGCTAAGAAAATTGTGAAAACTTTTGGTAAAAAATTTAAATACTTTGAGTAAATGAAAGAAGATAAGGACAATTTATAAATCTGATTTATAAAGAAAATTTAAGATTTAAGAGTTTGAGGATTTAAATACTTGTGGTTTTAAAAGAAAATTCAAAGCTAGAAAATTAATTATGGTACTAAATAATAAATAAATTTTATAACTTATGAATGTGAGATAATAGTAAATTACGATAAATTCTACATTCGTTAGACAGACGGATTTAAGTAAAACTAATTTGAAATTTAGGATCTGTATATACTCTTAGGATGTAAAGGTATATCATACAAATATAGATTTGAACTGTTAAGTAAAATAATAACTCCTCAAAAAAGGTAATTATAATCTAGAAAATGTTTTATTAGTGAATTCTAGCATTAATTAAGAATTTGGACTTAAGTCTTTAAAATATGATTGATTTTCATAAGTTATAAGATGTAATAAACCTAAGTGATAGTTTTACGAAATGATTCGTAAATAATACTAGTGTTAAAGTAAATATACTAAGTTAAAGGATTGTGGGGGAAAAATTATAATTTAGATGAATCGTCTTTTGAGTGAAAAATGGTTTCTTTAGAATATTTCCTTTATTAAAAATATTTGGAAATAAATAATTAAAGGGATTATATAAAGAAGCACCTTTATAAAATATTTAAACTAAAGATAAAAGTTTTTGAAAAGTTTTTGAAAGTTAATAAATACATATGTTATATGTAGATCATCTCATCACACAATTTTGATCTAAGATTCGAGTTCGGAACTTTAAGGCGTTTACACTGGTCTGAAAAAGGATTTATCAGTCGGTTATTGACGACGAACATTGATTATGGTTTATGGTTGGGTACTTGAGTTATCTACCATAGTTGAGAGCTATGCAAGGAAAGCAAAGGTTTCTGAGCAAAGAGCCTGATTAAAGTCTGCATTAGAGGATATGGGGATCGATACTAGTTCGGAAATAAAGTTGTGTATTCGCATAGGAGATCGAATAAGAGGTTTCATACGGATGATCTGTTTATCATGTATCAGTTTTGCTTAGTGATGTTCGTACATGATAGGGGGTTCTCGCTTCTGGTTAGGTAGCGAATAAACGACTCTTACTCCTGCATGTCTCTGAGATCGAGTATCGAGGGTTTGGTTTACTAGTTTGTCTTAAAGTTGAGAGGCTGGCCATAAAAGCAAAACATGAGGTACCCATGTGAGCTACGACGAAGTTTATCCATTTTTGATGGTTGCAAAGCCTAGATCGTCACATTTGATATCAGAGCTTTTGGTTGAGCGAACACCGAAGCCTGGTAGGGGTAAGTCTCATCGGAGATTGGATTAGTAATATCTTAGGATGCGTAAATCATTAGAGATAGGGTTAGAAACACCCTAGAATGAGTTATGAGAGTATTATATATATGAGTGCGTATTTGTTAATTTTACCAAAATGGTTTTGTTTTAAAGAAATTGTTAAATGAAATAATTTTACCTTGGGTTTATATTTCAAATATACAAAAGGGGTATTATTATTTTTGGGTAAAAAATTAAGGATTGATTGTAATTTTGTTTAGTAAAACTAAAATATGAATATCTTGTGATTAGAATTGCACAATTTGACTATAAGATATTTCATATAGAATCAATTGTTTGAGAACTAGAATAGAACTTTCACCGTATAACCCTAGACATTCAAGCCTTAAGAAATAATAATGATTTGATAAGTATAAATGGGCTAATTTAAAAGAACTAAGAAAAAAATACCTTGTGAATTAAGTTTCTCAATTTGACTATAGGTATTTGATGGTAATATATAGAAAAATAATATTCTTTTTAGGAAAGACGAAAGCCATTTAACTTTGCTTCACTTTGTTTCACTTTGTTGGAAATTCGAGTTCCTAAGTCAAAGAAAGTTTATGGGATCGAAAACGATTATAGAAGTTAAGGATTGGTTAAGAAAGTGTGATGAGCTCCAGCATATAATGGTGTGCTTCATCCATGGATCACTTAGGGAGATGATAAGCGATGCCCTAAAATTTGAAGATGTTGTTCCGCAGCCAACTACTGAATTACCAGCCAAGAAGAAAAGGCATAAGAAGAACAAAGTTTATTGTTTCAAATGTAGACAAAGTGGTCACCTTGCAAAAGAATGTAGATCAGGAGTAAACATCAAGACCTTTAAGATAATTGTCCCAAAGAGTTGTTATTACTGCCATATTATAGGACATATCGCTAGAGACTGCCAATGCTCAAGACGGCAGAACAGCCTAGGCCTTCCGTTACCCTTACTCGTCCACCTACTACTGTAGAAAAAGGAAATGGGATAGTGGAAGCATAAGTTAGTTAAGCATGTGTTAGTAAACGCCATCTAAGTATTTAAACCGTATGACTTTTGTAAAACTTTTTGAGTGTACTCATTAGAAGTCACTTGGTATAAATGTATTTTGGTAATCAATATATACATACTATCATTTTCCTGCTTTGTCAATGCCCAATCGGTTATAACTTATTAGAAAAGCTAAAAATATTTAATCCTATTTATAAATAAAGAATGAAAATGAAAACTATAATGATTAAGTAAGAAGCACTTAATAAAATGAGATGAAAGAAGTAAAGTTGAGATAAGATCTATGATAAGAAACAATAACTGATTTTAAGTTCTTTTATAAATTGTAGAAAGTAACCAAAGCTGAAATACTAGCAATTAGGCAGAGATTTAGGGAAGCCTTGTCCAAATACGAAGACCTAGAAATTTTGGATACACCGATTTCCAGTGATGCAGAGGATATGCAAGTAGGGGAGCCTTCGGGGATAGTACCGGGATCATTGGACATCCGATAGATATCCCAGAGGATGAGGAGTTGATAGTTATCTTAGATGAGGAGGATGTGTTACCAATATACGTAGATATTGATGCAGGAGCAAAGGCCGACGATGAAGCAGATTATTGGATGTTGGATCCTTTGAGTGAGGACGAGGAGCCTGAGGAAGAAGAACCTATAGAGGAGCCTATGGAAGTATCAGAGGAGATCGTGCCACTGATAGGGGATCCCGTGGCAATGGAGATGGAAGATTTGGGGGTTTATGATGCATGGTTATATAAGGATGATGATTCGGAGAGTGATGCGTAGATCATTTGGGAGATGTGTACGCCCATTCAGGAGATAAGATCTCACATTCCAGAGATAGAAGAGGATCTCGGTTTGGAGGATATTGAGATGGAGGAGCATGAGCCATGGATTCCAAGAGGTTAGTAGTGGCAACTGCTAGGTTGGGACATAGCTCCAGAGACGATAGATGATGAGGAGCCAGTTTAGGACGTAGAGGAACCAGAGGAGATCGACCTGGAGGCACCATCAAAGGGTTTATTCGATGAGTAGTGTTTCACACTTAGTGATATTTTGGGATATTTTGTTTTTTTATTATAGCAGTTCTTATTATCTTAAGCACGTGGTACGCCCTAAGATATGAGATTTTGTCCTTTAGTATAATATTTTGGTTGACTGATGTAGATAGCTGACTTATGACTATGTATTTACCTCAAGTGTGTGGTACGCACTCAGGTCAGGACTAGGATCGATGACTGTATTTCATGATCAGTATTTAGTAGTAGTATTTCCTTTGACATATATTGTTAACCTTTATAGTTCTGTATCTTTGATTTTATTTTGAGGGCGAAATGCTTTTAAGTAGGGGAGAGAGTAACGACCCCTAATTTCGCTACTTCGGAAATAAGAGATTTAGTTCATTTAAATTTAAAAGGAATTTAAAACCTAAATAAATATGTTATATATAATAATATTTATTTATTCTTATAGTTAATAATTAAAAAGTATAAATTTGGATTTTAGGACAAATCGACAAAAGTTAAGTTTTGTTAACAATAAATAGAGGCTTAAATAAAAGGATTAAAATATTCATTTAAAAAGATAAATCTTATTAAAAACTTCTAATAAAGATAATAAAAGTATATAAATAATCATTTTATAATAATAATCAAAATTTGTCGCATTTTGTTTGTTTTACATACACTGTAAAATTAGAGATTTTGATATTAATTAAGTATGATTTTAAAATATAAAGAGACATGTTTTTATTTATTTAAAGAAGTAAAAGGTTCATTTTAAAGTTTGGTATACTTCAATATATAGCTTAACAAAAACGTCAGATTTTGACTGTAAAATTTATCGACAAAAACACAATTTTCAACCGAAACAAGTTATTGACAAGTTGTTGCAACTTGATACATTTTCTAACATATAAATACAACTTTACAAACTTTTTAAACGCTTTAAATTTAGCACTAAAAGAAAAAAGGAGTTTACTTTTGAAAAAGTTTAAATAGTATAAAAAAGTGAAAAGACATGATTTGAATAATTAAATTTTATTTTAAATCTTTATAAACGACATCATTACCTAACTTCTTATCTCATTAATGATATTTTATGCTTATACATAGAAAAGGAGCAAAAATTTATGATTTAACCATTCTAAACCATAAGAAAGTGACACCTCTTCACCTCTTAACACACTCTTCCATTACTATCATTACATACATTAAATGCAACTCAAATCAAAGCTAATAAAAGTTCAAAAGTAAAAAAAGGCTATTTGTGTCATTTACCACCAAACTTCACTTATAAATACAACATCAAACCCCTTCATTTTCGCTTCACTTTCATTTCACAAAATTTCCAAAATCCTTCTCTACTACCTCCATTTCTCTTCTACCTTCAAGCTATCACCTCCACATCACCAAAACTTAGCCACACCATCACCCAAACCTCCTTACCCAAGCCCACACACTTCTACTCCCTCCCCATAACTCACGCACCCTGCATCCTCCCCAACTTAAGACTCCAAACCCCCTACCATCGGCCACACAACCATACCCAAGCCATAACCCCTCCTACACACCAAGGACGAACCCTTACTCCACCATACCCAAGGTCATACACCCCATTTCCCTCCAAAGCTCACGGTCAAATAAAAAAAATAAAAAAAGAAAAGAAAAGAAAAGGAAAAGAGAAAGGAAAAACAAAAGCAGTTCGAAAGGAAATTAAATTAAGGCGAGAATTCGAGATGTTTGGAATAAGCGCATAAGTTCGAGAAGCACGTTAGCCTACAAAATGATTAACAGAGTGAATATGAAGGTGAGAAATTCTCATCACTTTTGAATTTATATTTTGGTTCTTTTAAAACAATCACATTTATATCCTTATGACATATGAATGTTTATACCAAATTGATTGTTAATATGGATGATTGATAGTTGGTTAGGTAATTGGATTGTGATAATATATCCCATTATGGTATTAATAGTGAATGTTGGATTTGAAATCATATATTGTGTGATTGGTTGAATGGATGGTATGCTAGTGATAAATGTGGATATTGATTATGCTCATTTTGATTTAATAATTACTTTGTTAATAAGACCAAATTTTAGTGATATGAGAAATTTTGAAAAAATACGTTTCTTTTCAATCAGAAGTGAAATTAAAATAAAAATAAAAATAAAGGAGAATTTGAAATTAGAAGTGAAACGGGTTTGAAAAGGATAGTGAAATTGAAATTGAAATTGAGATGAATAGTGAAATTGAAATCGATTTTGAAAAAAGGATTCATGTTGAATTGAAGTTTAATTGAAATTAGATTCAAAATCTAATTTTTAATTGTGTTTAACTTGAAGTTAGAATTGAAATTGAATTGAAATTGGAATTTAAAATTTAATATTAAAATAATGTGAATATAATAATATTATAATATGGAAACGGTGAAAATTCATTTTAAAAGCTTTAAGAAGTGAAAATATTAATTTAAAATGATATGTAATGATTTTATAAGTAATAGAATTAAATTTGAATAAATTATTTCAAATATTGAAAAATAAGTTAAAACTTGGTGCGTCGCGCAACGGTAGTGCCGAAAAGCTCAAATGAATGTGTAGGATGGAATATAGCTCGGAATTCTTCGAGAAAAGAAAATTCTGGACTATTATATCCATATCTTCTAAACGAAGAAATAAAATCAAAGTTTCGTTGAGTAGATTTTGAAATAAGTCCAAACCAATTTTTAAGAAAAATCGCGCCAATACAGTTAAGTGACCATGATAGGAAATCTTTTTAAATGAATGTTTTAATTATGAAAAAATATGGAACAAATTTGATAAATCTATTTAAATATTTTAAAAGAGATTTGGATTGGAAAATATGAATTATCGAATGTTTAAATGTTGATTTAATCAAATAAGCTTATATAGCACTTTTCGCAGCACTTTTATGCTGCAAATTGTATAACTTTTTGAATATGAGTTAAAAGGTAACGATTTGTCCTGCAATCAATTATGAATGTTTCTAAAAGGAAAATTAAGTGTTTTGAAAGATAATTTCGAATCTTTATAATCAATTCCAAAATAAAATTGATATCTAAGTATGCGAAAACGACTATACATTTGTCCCGCAAGTGAGATATGGGAAGATAAAACTTGGTGTTTAACTAAGGTTAGGGATGGAACAACCAGTGCCCTGAACTTACCTAGCCTATGTTTTATTTTCTTAGGTGAGTGGTGGAATAGATCGAAAGGAAAGCCTAGATGCTCTTAAATAAAAAGATCATATTAAGCTTCCCAAATTAAAGAAGATTGGTATTATCCACTATTTAAGCAATCTCCAAAATGAATGATTTCTATGAATCTATTTACCCAAAAATGTTTTCTAAGATTGATTTTAGGGTTTATCATAAATGATGTTTTAAATAACATTGTTTTTGACCAGTCTAAAAGTTATAGAAAGAAGTTAAATAAGGAAATTCGAGATATTTTCCAAACCGAAAGAACGAATTACTAAGAATTATTCTACAACAAAGGAAAGAGATTTCGAAATCATCCAAAAAGGATTAAAGTGAAAAGAAACTTAATAAATCCTGTATACTCATATTCATTTTTTATCGATAATTGGACTTCGAAGGAACCAGGATCAGATTTGGGTGATTCCTACCCAAAAACCACTTCGAACCAATGTATCCATTCGAATGTGAAGATTGTTGAAGATGATGATTATTGATGACCGTGGATCTTCATAGCGCGAGGACTACTTGTTGATTTTCTCGGGATTGCACCCATTATTGAGTTATATATAGCAGCGGTCTCCTTCTTGTGGAGATTTTTCGGATTGCAAGGACTACTCGCTACTGGTGGTAGTAGGACAGTGCCTTTGGTTTGTCCTGTTTCTGGACAACTTGTATGGACGTCTGTCTGACATTGCATTTCTAAAGATAATGTACATTGGTTTTTACAGACGTACATCAATAGTGGCGGAGAAGGCAACTTCTCTTAGCTTAACATCCTCCTTGAGGCGTACGAGCTCAAGGGTTGTATTTTTGTGGAACACAATTAGTAGTTAACGGAAATGGCAATGTGGCATTCAAAGACGTTGTGACGACCCCGAATTTATGGATATTTGAAATTAGGATATTTAATTGATTTTAAATATTTGAAAGTTAATTTGACTTGAATTTCAAATATCGCTATTAATTTGTCAACTAAATTATTAAATTTAATTATTGAAGTTGGGTAAAATATTTAATCTTCAGTTTTATGCTTGTTAAAATATTTCAAAGGCTTTTAAAATTTATGTGGTTAATACTGAAGATAATAGAACTTTTAAAATTAAATTTAAAGATGGTTTGTTCAATTTTAAAAATATATTGTTTAAATTGATATTTAAAAAAGCCTTCCGAGGTACAATCTCAGAATTTGACGAAACCGGTTCTATTGGATCCGTAATATTGAATTATTATCTGATTTCAATTTTCGTAGTGTTTGGAGTGATCGTGTGGCCATACGATATATAAATGTGCTAGAATTCATATCGAACATTCAATATAAGAATTGAGTCCAAAAAGCTATCTTCTTCATATGATCGAATTAGGATTCGAAACATTTTCCATTGCATTCGGAATAGGGGTATAACCTTGTAAACGCCTAGCGGCACGCCTCGATTGGAAGTCAAAATTTTAAGCCACGATTTCGAGACGATTCAAATTTAAAAACTATATATATATATATATATATATATATATATATATATATATATATATATATATATATATTGACTGGTCAAAAAATTATTTACAACAGTTTGTTTTTACCACTATATCATTCTAGCACCTTTACAAAAGAAAACAACATTTCTTCTATCTGTTAAGCTTGCAATGGAATTTAAAACACGTAACAGTTTTAATGTATGTATGTATGTGTATATATATATATATATATATATATATATATATATATAAAGAATAGGCCGGAGAGTTTCTTCATTTTCAAATGAATACCGATATTTGTAAAAATAACATTGGCCTCCAAATTTCCATCCTCTATCTCCAATCTAAAATCGAAATTTCCCTCTTCTTTACAACTTAGAGAATCATATATTTACTCAACGAATTGAGGCCAATCTAACTCAGACGAGGGGCGCACGCGAAATTTTTTGAATCGAATTCGATTCCAATCGCATTCCTCTCTCATTATCAAAGTCGTACGAGTCCACTGTCAGTCTTCCTCGGCGACGTAGGGTATCACGAACCACCGACTCATGCACGTGTGTTTCTTAGAGGAGGGAGGAGGCGTCCTATTGGACGACCACGATTTTGAGGAAGGAGGCTTTGAGAATCACGATAAGGGTTGGTTTTGGATTGTGAGAGGTGCGGTTCTCGATGCAGGTAGGAGGGTAGTTCGATCTAGGGATGGGTACTGTCGGGTCGCGTGGTTTGGGTGTTCGCTTGCTGTGACGATTTGAGGCAGACTCGCATGGAATCGCAATGTTTTGGGTTGGCGAAAGGTTTGAAAGATGGTAAGGTTGGGATGATTTTCTGGTAATCTCTTAACTTGAACTATTATTGCTAAATAATAATTATTATATTCTATAAGGTATATGTGTATATATATATATAAGAAGTTTAAATCCAGATTTTTGTAAACATATGTATATATTAAAAAATTTAAACAGTAAAAAGAATTACTGTTGTTTATATACGTAAAGAGAAAGATTTGTACCTGTTAAGCAGTTTAAATCTTGAGTTAATCCTTGTTTAATTTAAATATACATAGGTAAAATTAGTAGAAAAGTAATAATATATATATATATAGGATTTTGAAAATATACGAGAGTCTAAAGTTTATGTAAAATTAGAATTCTTTTTAAAAAATACCGATGTAGATTATTTTGGAAATAAAATAAAATATACATATACACATTTTCAAAATTTATTAGCTTATTTTATAACAAGGTATTTTGGATGATTAATTTGTTTTATTAACCTATTTAACTATTTTTATGGAAGGATTGTAAAAGGGGAAGCAATTAAATAAATCATTATTAAGTATTTACAAAGGAGATAAATGCTCCGGTTATTTCAAATATTAACAAATCCATATAATGCTTACACAAGGTATAAAATCTTGAAGCCAGCCAGATTGAAGTGGATTGCAAATCGAGCACGGCCAAAGGTGAGCTAATCTTACTCATCTAGGTTACTATTTAAATTAAATAATTAAATTTAAAATTATTAGTTGATTGATTGAATTGGCTAGATGTGGTATATTATATATAGTAGTATATATATTGGAGTTGTTGATTTCCCGCATTATATAGCGAATGAGACCCTATGCTCCCCGCATAATAGCGGATGACCCCATATACCGCGATATTCCACCTCTAAGTGGAATTGGTATTTTAAATTATTGTGCTAACATCTTTGGATGCAGGGAAATAGGTTGGAGGGATCCAACTGGATTCGTCAAAAATATTTAGATTGTTTAATATTCTGTGATATGATTTATCTGATAATCTGTGATAGAGTATATTGATAATTGAAAATATTGGATGTTATGGTTTGATTTAATATATCTAGGTATACCGAGTTATCAAAAATATATAGATTGGATTTTTAAAGGGAAAATAAAAGTGAGAATTTTAAAGTAAAATAATTGCAGAGATTTAGGATAAATTAAAGAATTAATTGGAAAAGGAAAAGTTGATTTTTAAATTCTAATAATTAAATTCCGAGTATGCGAAAGGAGATTTTGAATAAATAGAAATAAATGAATTTTTAAACTTAAGGGATATTATTTAAAGGGATAAAGAGTTTATTTTCGAATTCAAGGTTTAAATTTGGAAAAGATAAAGAAGAAATTTGGAAAAGTATGGAATTTGTATTATGTTTAAATAAGATTTTTAATTCATAATAAAGAAGTTAAATCCGAAACTAATGTGTTTAAAATAAAATTGAATAAGTAAAGAAATTGCTTTTTAAAATAGAATAAATTTTAGAAATCGATTTGGAAATCGATTTAGTATTTGAAACTGTGTTTTAAAAGAAGGACGAGACTATGGAATTTACAAAAGGGATTTATAAAATGAAATAGATATCAGTGGAAATATGGAAGTATAAATTCATGGTGGGAATTTGTAAAGGAATGCGTAATTTGTTTTAAAAAAATAAATAAATAGTGGGTATTTTTTTAAGGGTGTGAAAGGAAAGAGAATTTCCCTAAAAAGCCAATTGCGTTTTCAAGTAGATTTTTAAGTTTAAGTTAAAAGTTTTAAAGTTGGTTTTAAAGAATGTTTCTGAGAATTATTTCAGCTGTTTAAATTTTAAAGGTAAATATTTATTAAATTAGTTATAGTAGTAATTATTTTGGAAGGTTAATTAGTATTATGATATAAAAGGATATTAATTAATACTTAGATTTTATAAAGTAGTTTTATTTTAAAGATAGTTGGCTAAAGTTTTTATTTGAAATACTTATTCATAACTTTTATTTTAAAATTAGTTTTGGCTTAAGTTTACATAAGAAATTATTATAAAATTTCATAACTAGCATTTAAATAAAGTATTTAAGTAGTTTTATTTTAAGTATTTTAAAGTATATGCTTTTGGATAAAGTGATTTAAATTATTTTAAAACTTTAAGTATTTAGACTTGGTGATTTTCAGTGGAATAAACAATATCTATAAATTTATTCCGCAAGAGGAAGTAATTTGAAAACTGTTTTCAAAGGGTTGAAGTGTGGAAAGATTTCTTGCGAAAGTTATTTTGAATAATGAATAATTTGGAAAATTTATTAAGACTGATGGTTGTTTGTAAATGTCATCTGATAGTTAAATAATCGACTATCAATATAGGCCAATGCGCTGATTGTTTCGAAGAGACCGAGATCGGGATTAATTTGCAGAAAACCACTTTGATCTGGTTTGAACGTTTCGTGACGAAGGCAAGAGCTGGGAGTCGAAGATGGAGCAGTGAAGTGAAAGGGCTAATTTCTACTAGTCCTGTGGGTGATTCCAAAATGGATGTAGTAGGAGTAGTGCCTTCGGTTTTGTTTAGACCCGGAATGGACTTGTATGGACGAAAGCTATCAGAACATCGTCAGTAGGACGATGATCATTCTATGTGAATATGTGCTAAAAGGTAGCGCTTAATCTCAAGCCTCATCAACCGTGAATGGCTAAAACATGGGAGGTGCACACAAGGCTAAGTGGCTAGCAACCAATTAGGGTCAGTTCATCCCTGTCTAGAGGTTAAATTTATTCGGCTGTGTGGGCAGTTGCTGATCCCGAACGCGGGGTGAACTTCCTCGGACAATCCAGCAAGGGGTAGCTTCGGTCTTTTGATGCTGGAGATCAGGGTGGATCCTCGGCACGATGATCTAGACCACGTACTGTGACGGAAGGTACACCAGTGGCCCTGCCATTGTAAGGAATCCAATCTCCAATAAGCACCTGTGCGATTTTGATTGTGCCCAACAATTGCTGAAACGTGAGATGCAAGCATTTCAGCTAGATTTTATTTTACTTTCTATAGACACTATTAGAATATCAGAAGGATTTTGACAAAAATGTTTTGGTTATCGTAAGGTAAAAAAGACATGTTTATTTGTGGCATGTTCTTACGAGATACCTTTGATTTCAAAGGATTTGAAAACTTTAACAAACCAATTGAGTGTGTTTTCTCACAATAGTTTTCCAGACTGACTCGGGTGTTATTTAACTATAATGCTCGAGTCAGACTGAGTATTATAGACTACAGATTTTGGATGAACTGCTGTAGGAGATGAGCTGGATGACGAGGAGTATTTCCGTAGATTCATGGTTCTGTTGTGCAGTGTACACTGTATATTCAGCTTTGGAAGGACGAGATATTATAACTATCTTGAATTGTTATGTTGATTGTATTTTACTATGATGGTGTAATATATAAAACAGAGATAATTCTTTTGTTTTAAAAGATTAGTCGCTTATCTATTATATATTGTTCCGCTGCGTTTGTGAGATTCTGATGTTGTTTTCTATTTCTTCTTTCACCTCCTTCTTCTTTAATCTAGAGTTTTACAAACATATGTATATATCAAAAACTTTAAACAGTAAAAAGAATTACTATTGTTTATACACAGTAAAGAGAAAGATTTGAACCTGTTAAGAAGTTTAAATCTTGAGTTAATCCTAGTTTAATTTAAATATATGTAGATAAAATCAGTATAACAGTAATAATGTACATGTAGGATTTTGAAAATATATGAGAGTTTAAAGTTATGTAAAATTAGACCTTTTTAAAAAAAACCGATGTAGATTATTTTGGAAATAAAATAAAATATACATATGCACATTTTTAAATTTTATTAGCTTACTTTATAACAAGGTATTTTGGATGATTAATTTGTTTTTTTAACGTATTTAACTATTTTTATGGAAGGATTGTAAAAGGGGAAGCTGTGACATCCCTGACTCAACATCCGAAAATCGGCACCGAATACGACACTTATATTCAAATGTCGCAGATCCAAACGTCGAATCTGGTTCGTCGGAGCTTATAACACATCAAGTATAACAACATAGCGGAAGAAAAAGAAATGAATATCGTATACAACATTCGATACAACAATGATACAATATGAATCAATATCAGAGATACAAGATAACAATGCTGCAACGGAATAACAATATGATGTAGCAGCGGAAAACAAATAGCCAAGAGATAAACTCCAATCCAATGCTCCAAAACTAAAAATCCAAACCACTAGCTTGAACTACGATCACGTTGCACCAAGCTGAGGAAGGTCAGTCATCGAAGACTTCAATATCCAAAGTCTCCAAAGAATACCAAAGAGAATGCTGAAAACTACTGAATCGATATCTATATGTACTATCTGAAAAACCCAACTCCAGACTGCTCGTGTGGAAAATAATGGGCACCCGGTGTTTAGGAGAGGAACAATAAACTTCGGGTCCGTCATGGGACTGGTATGAGCAAAAACAAACGGTTGTTTGAAATAAAAGCAGTTTATTCTTATCAAAAGAAAACAAAAGAATTTGAAAGAAATTCGCAATGCTTTTTGAAAATGAAACTGCCATAAGGACTCCCACCACACAAACAATGCAAACGCAGACTTGGAGGAGATTTCTCCTTATGACAGTCAAAAATGCTTGATACGGGAAAAACACTTTTAAATATTATTTTTAGTGCATAGTGTGAATACATTTCGAAAGTATAATATTAATCTTAGCCAGCATAGGTACCATTATACTATGCCTACTATAGCTACCACCTGAGTTGGCAGGTTATACAATTTAAAACCGTATTGGGCTCGTATTGTTTTATTTAGATTGCCAACAAATGGTCGGGCAAAGGAACTTCCCATATTAAAAATGGAACGCCTCTGGAGGGACGCCCCCGAGAAACTAACCGGATCTCCGCTAAACAAGGCCGGGTTACCTCTGTAACTAGGTAATAACTGACACGAGCATGCCATTCCTCGGTCGTTTGCGACCTTTATCCGAGGTACCTCTCAACCAACAACCACAAAGCAATAAGTTTGCAGCAAGCACAAGGTAAATATCTAGGCTTCATACCATGATACCACCTATAATCCAAAAGGAAATGGACATACCCTCAGAGGGCGCTACCCTCAAATAACCTTGCTGCTACAATTCCTGTTTCGACCATAACCGGGTTATGAGGTTCGACGAAGTCTCGTTCACAAAGCTACGCTTTTCACAAAAGCCATGCTTCGATCAACAAATGATCAACAGCACTTCGTATGCCACATTACCAAATTGGAATGTATCACTGGTAACCATCAATTACATAACCTCTGAGCTCGTACATCTCAAAGAAGGGTGTTAAGCTAAGAGAATAAATCTCTGCCACCAAACAGAAATGTATTTGATAGAAATCAGTTTTATATCTCAAGTGTAATGTCAGACACATATCCATACAAGTCTGTTCCGGGTTCGAACAGAACCGAAGGCACTTTCAAAGAAGCCCTTGCAATCCGGGAATCCACAATTCTGATCGGACTTCCCATCACTTAGGGAATCTCTATACCGTAGCTACTCGGTGCAGAGACAATCGTTAGGTCATCCTATCGTTCTTGCAAATGCCCTGTCTTTACCACTGGTCTTCAAATGCTATCCATAACGTCGTATCATTATTCGGAATGGGTTATATGACAGAAGATCCTCTCCCGGCTAAACCGAATAATGAGCGCAATATTTAAAAACATATGGATAATGGGATCTCAGTTAATTCACTACTTATTACCCAAAACCTTTATTTCAAATGGTTTAAACAAATTACCATTTTCAATCTTTTGAACAAAAAGATTCATTTCAAAAACCTTCAATGGTTTAAACAATTTCCACATTTAAATCTTTTAAACAAAAGATTCACTTTAAGACCCCTTTCAATTTGAAAACAAGGTTCACCAATCTTTCACATAGATTTATTCATGGCCTTTCAAAAAAGTTCCATTTCAAATTGGATTAACTCATCCAGTCTTTAAACCAAAGACTCATTTCATAGCTTTCAAAACAATTTCCGTTTCAATATTATAAAAGATACGCCATTTAAAATCCTCCTCGATTTCAAAATAGGGTTCAACTATCTTTCACAAAGATTCAATTATAGCTTTCAAAGCCATTCCATTTCAAACTTGAAATCTTTTCATCATAATTTGGAAATTCTTTCCTTTTATAAAAGCTTTTATTATTTGAAACCACTTGTTTCCATTTTGGAAAACCCGATTATAATTTGCACGAGTTAAGGCCTTTTAAATATAAAGTGGGGTTAAATTCAAATTCTCTAAACCATACTTTTAAAATGGTTTAAAACCCATATAAATACGTTTATAACTTGAATAACATTTTTAAACATAAATTTCAAACATAGAATTCAATTTTAAATCTTGAATTCAAATTAAATTATTTGAATTTCAAAACTAAATCAAGTTATTCAAAAATAACTTTTATCTTTGAAAACACCCAATTCATTTCGAAAACCATTTGGATTCAAAATTCAAATTTAAAACTATTTCAAAGTATTAAATTAAAATATCTATGATTTAACTGATTTCCTCGTAAAATCCATATTTGTGTGTGTATGGTGTGGTCCAGGGGTTTTACATAATAAAAGTGCCACATCATCAATCATATCAATATCGATAAGCGGTATAAATCATAACACTTATCTTCATTCACAGATTCATAGATAAAGTAAATTATCAATTACAAAGATTTCTCATTATGATTCGATGTGGGTTTCGAGTAACCAACTGGAACCCGACTCCCTGTCGCATCGAAATTCTAATGTCGTTCTACGGGTCAAGGGGTTTTCATATTTATACAACAGTATAATCATCACAAATATAGCAGCTCAGCACAAAGCATCACATAGCATCACATCACATATCAATCCATCACACAGCATTCAATAACAATCAACATTCTTTGATTAAGGTGAATAAATCGTGTGGTTTTTAAATTTATTACTCACATAATTACTTTCATTAGTAATCTTTAATCAATGATTAATTATTATTAACTACAATTGATTAAGTCTTAACCTCCTTCATTGATTAATCATTCATTAATTAATTATCTAAATTAATTAACTCCTTAATTATTAATTAATTAAATCTTAATTACTTATTCCCTAATTAATTACTTAAATTAATAAACCTTTAATTATTGATTAATTAAATCTTAATTATAATTGATCATCCTTTAATTAATTATCCTTAATTATATTACCTTAATTAATTTTCATTCCTTAGTCACCTTCATTTATTAATTGACCTTTAAGTTATTTCTATAAGTAATTATCCCTTAACTACATTAAGTAATTACAAAATAACTTTTAATCATCGATTAGTCAACCTTTAAATTGTTAAGTAATTAACCTTACTTTCTTAATAAATCTTTAAGTTACAAATTTATTAACCAACCTTTAATAAATTACCCCTTATATTAAGTAATTATCCTTTAATAAACCTCATTAATTAATCCTTCTTCAAACAAAAACCTTTTGATCTCTTTTGTCAATAACCCATCATTAATTATTTAAGAACTTGATTAATTAAAAGATAAAACATTCTATCTTAATGAAGTAATTCACCTGGTTTAAAAAAACTTGTAATTAACCACCTTAACTTAAACTTTCAAGTTAAATAAAAGATTCAAAAACCCTTCATTCTTTAATTAATTACAGTGATTAATAAGTTTATCCTTTATTTATTATGATTCCTTAACCACTTTCATAAATTAATTTACTTTTAATTGATTGATTATTTTCAAATTAATTACCTTTTATTAATTAAATACATTAATTATTCTTTTAAATAAATTAACCTTTAAACACTTGATTTATAAACCCTTAAACATAAATTTTTCATTCTTAATTACTTTTATTAAGTAATTAACTTCAAGTAATTAATTTCCTTTAATAAATAACTTAACTTAAATTTTAAACATTACTTAACCATTAAATTATTCTTTATATTAATTAACTATTCTTAATATTGCAAAGTTTATTTAAAATAAACTTTTCCAAAATAAAAGTTACGTATGTTTTAAACATTTTAAAAACTTGAAAACTTTGATTTTCTTTTTAATTTTCAAAACCAGTTCCCTACTCAAATTCAATACGAGACATGATTCCACAAACCCCGGGCAATTACAACCTTTCCTCGAGCAAAACTTCGGGCCTCCCCCATACTTCATCTGCATTGAGTTGTTCATGCGAGACGCTCGAGCATGAACCCGAGCATTTGTTTTCTTTCCCAAAACTTCATCTTCTCCAGATATACAAAATATACGCGTGCACCTGCACACAAAGTCCCACCACTTCCAGCCACCATCGTGATGCCTAACAAGTCGGCAACGACGTCCTCACACCATCGAGCTACTCCGCAACCTCGATTGAATCGTCGAAACAAATCGAGCTTTCAGCTGCAACCCAGAGACCCACCCTCATCAGAAAACTCCTCGTATCGCAGTGCTCCGACCACCGTAAATCACGCGAACATGACTGGAGCCACGCCAAACTCCCCTACTTTGATTTCAACAGGACCGGACGGCTTCGATCAACGTTCGTCACCATCCAAGGTCGATGAATACATCAGCCGATCTGGGTTCTTAAACCCTAAAACCTCATCGACTAACCTACATGGGCATCTAAAAAATCATTGACTATTTTTCCAGTAAATTCCATTACTTAAACTGCCTCCAACATCAACCCCAAGGCCCATTGATCATTTAGAATTGACGAAAACACGATTCGGTTCAAAAACCAAATCCCACATTCAATACCAAATTAACAACTTAACTTTATTTACTAAAATTCATCGTTTTAAATTTCGATTCCATATGCATAATCAAATCTGGGAATCCAGATTATCAATTTCCCTATTTTGAACCATTTTTACTGTGTATTCATACTTCCATATAGTTTATAAACATATTGAACTTGTAACTATTTTTAGAATGTAGATCTTACAAATCTAAACCATTTTGTTTGTACGACAAAGACCAAAACAATCAGGGAATAGGATTCAGATTTTTGAAGGTTTTTTTTTCTTTTGAACCTGTAAAACAGCAGAGGGTATATCCCTGTTTCAATCATGCACACATGATTTATATATATTCATTCAATTTAAATCTAAACAACATGCAAGCATTATATCACATCATAGATATCAAGAAAATTGGTTCAGAAGTAAGTTTGCTCACAATTCTGAAGACAGAGACCAGGTTCTGGTTTCAAACTGGAAACTTGAATGTAACCTCATGCTTCATATTCAAACTTGATCTTTGCTTTGTTTTAATATTATTTTTGAATTGATTCCTTTTGATTTTCACCTCTGACTTTAATTCCCAGGTTGAAACAGATTTTGCTCTGGTTTGAGATGATTTTGATCTTCTTGTTTTCCAGGTTAAACTTGTATGCTTTTAATTCTTTTCTTAGCTTCTTGATTTTTTAACAACAATTTGATTGTAAATCTTTGAAATACTTTGAGTTTGAATTGAATCTTGTTTGTTTGAATTTGATTCTAGTTTTCTTTTCTGGTTTGTGTTACCATGTTGTGAAAAATTAGACTGAGCCTAGTCATTTTCTTTTAATACACGTAAATAAAATTTTAATTTTTAAGAGAGGACTAAATGACACTTGTCTTTATGTTTATATTTGTTAGTTTCTTATATTCATATTCTTACACTAGTTTAAAACAAAGAAATTTATGTTTAAGTCCCTAATGTGAATTATTTGTAGATTTTGTTTTTAAACCTTGTGTTAGTATAAATTATGTTTTATGTATATACAATCTATGTTTTTATTATTTTCAAATGCATTAGGCTTTATTAATTTTTAAAAAAATAAATACATATTAAGACTTTAATTTGTTTACATTTTAAACCCTTATGTTAATTTGTTTATAATTCATGTTTTTATAAAAACGTTATCTACATATGTATTATATTTCCTATTTAAATTTTTAATTTAATAAAAATCCATCTTCTTTCACAAATTTTAAAATGTAATATTTTTATCTTTATATACATTCTCATTGGCACAAATAAAATTTATTTCAATCATTTTTCACATTACAATTTTAATTTAGTTCAATACATTTACATATATACATTTATGTATTTTACATTCTTTTTTTTTCTTATCATTTCTATTTGCACAATTTTTTAAAGGAAAAGCAATGATTTGAAAATCTTGATTACATATTAACAAATAATCACATTTATTTATATATGAGAATTTAACTTAAAAATAATCCTTGTGAAAATTATTACTCGAATTCCCAAATTACATATTCTAAATATCAATGTATTAAAATTTTAGAAACCAAACTTTTATTAACTTAAAGCTTTATTATTATTCTATTCATTTTCAACATATTTATTTATAAGATATTAAATATAAAATTTCAAATCCACATTTAAATTTTAAAATCAATGTCCAAATAAACAAATTTCCTATTAAATTTGAAAATTTAAATTAATTTACAATTTTATTCAAAAATATTTTAATTATAAATTTAAGTTTAATTAAAAATCGAGATCGTTACAGATTTCCCCCCTTAAAAAAAATTTCATCCTCGAAATTTGAAAGGGAGACAACAAAGGATGGATACACAAAGACAGAGAGACAGTTTCCAAATCAAACTGGTATCTATTCCGCAATTGGCTTACCAAATCTGAATATCACTAATAATTATGGGAACGAACTCATTCAATAGAAGACATTCGGGTCACCAGAACTATGAATATACAGGGGACCAGTTAGTTCGAAACATAACTAACCATTCGTAAAATATTTCTGGACCCAACAGAATAAACAGATATATGGATACAATGCCAAAACTTTTAGTTTAAACAACCAAAATATACCTATCAACCATATCAACCAAAGCAAATAATTCATCCAAAAAACAATTCTAACCCATCTGGTGTTTGTGTCCCATGCAAATATATCAAATCTTCTTCTAGAAACTGCCAGGAATCATCAAAGAATTGAAAAGACGAATCAAAGGAGATTGATAAAGAAAGATCGTTTCCGTTGTTGTTACAGGGCATTGACTATTTGAAGTGGTACTTCCCTGTCTCCTATCTCGTCCTCTTCTTGCACTCGTACTCACTATCAGTGGATAGTAAGAGAATTTACTAAGGCATTTGAACGGATATCTTAGGGATGACTCATTTTAGGGCATACTTCACCCTATCTCTAATGAGTTACTTAATATGTTATACTCCTGAGCTAAAGTACAACCTTCAGCTCTGATACCAAATGTGACAGCCCTGACTCGACCTTCGAAAATCAGCACCGAAAACGACACTTATATTCAAATGCCGCAGATCCAAACGTCAAATCTGATTCGCTGGAGCTTATAACACATCAAGTATAACAACACAGCGGAAGAAAAAGAAATGAATATCATATACAACATTCGATACAACAATGATACAATATGAATCAATATCAGAGATACAAGATAACAATGCTACAACGGAATAACAATATGATATAGCAGCGGAAAACAAACAGCCAAAAGATAACTCCAATCCAATGTTGCAAAGCTAAAACTCCAAACCACTAGCTTGAACCACCATCACGTTGCACCAAGCTGAGCAAGGTCAGTCATCGAAGACTTCAATATCCAAAGTCTCCAAAGAATACCAAAGAGCAAGCTGAAAGCTACTGAATCGATATCCATATCTACTATCTGAAAAACCCAACTCTAGACTGCCCGTAAGGAAAATAGTGGGCACCCAGAGTTTAGGAAAGGAACAATAAACTCCGGGTCAGTCATGGGACTAGTATGAGTAAACAAAACGGTTGTTTGAAATAAAAGCAGTTTATTCTTATCAAAAGCAAACAAAAGAATTTGAAAGAAATTCACAATGCTTTTTGAAAATGAAACTGCCATAAGGCCTCCCACCACACACACAATGCAAACGCGGACTTGGAGGAGATTTCTCCTTATGACAGTCAAAAATGCTTGATATGGGAAAAACAATTTTAAATATTATTATTAGTGCATAGTGTAAAAACATTTCGAAAGTATAATATTAATCTTAGCCAGCGTAGGTACCATTATACTATGCCTACTATAGCTACCACCTGAGGTGGCAGGTTATACAATTTAAAACCGTATTGGGCTCGTATTGTTTTATTTGGATTGCCAACAAATGGTCGGGCAAAGGAACTTCCCATATTAAAAATGGAACGCCTCTGGAGGGACTCCCCCGAGAACCTAACCGGATCTCTGCTACACAAGGCCGGGTTACCTCTGTAACTAGGTAACAACTGACACGAGCATGCCATTTCCCGGTCGTTTGCGACCTTTATCCGAGGTACCTCCCAACCAACAACCATAAAGCAATAAATTTACAGCAATCACAAGGTAAGTATCTGGGCTCCATACCATGATACCACCAATAATTTAGAAGGAAATGGACATACCCTCAAAGGGCGCTACCCTCAAATAACCTTGCAGCTACGATTCCTGTTTCGTCCATAACCGGGTTATGAGGTTCGACGAAGTCTCGTTTACAAAGATACGCTTTTCACAAAAGCCATGCTTTGATCAACAAATGATCAACAACACTTCGTATGCCAAATTACCAAATTGGGAATGCATCACTGGTAACCATCAATTACATAACCTCTGAGCTTGTACGTCTCAGAGAAGGGTGTTAAGCTAAGAGAATAAATCTCTGCCACCAAGCTGAAATGTATTTGATAGAAATCGGTTTTACATCTCAAAGTGTAATGTCAGACACATATCCATACAATTCTGTTCCGGGTTCGAACAGAACCGAAGGCACTTTCAAAGAAGCCCTTGCAATCCGGGAATCCACAATTCCGATCGAACTTCCCATCACTTAGGGAATCTCTATACCGTAGCTACTCGATGCAGAGACAATCGACAGGTCATCCTATCTTTCTTGCAAATACCCGGTCTTCACCACCGGTCTTCAAATGCTATCCATAACGTCGTACCATTATTCGGAATGGGTGATATGACACAAGATCCTCCCCCGGCTAAACCGAATAATGAGCGCAATATTTAAAAACATATGGATAATGGGATCTTAGTTAAGTCACTACTTATTACCCAAAACCTTTATTTCAAATGGTTTAAACAAATTACCATTTTCAATCTTTTAAACAAAAAGATTCAATTGAAAAACCTTCAATGGTTTAAACAATTTCCACATTTAAATCTTTTAAACAAAAGATTCACTTTAAGACCCCTTTTCAATTTGAAAACAAGGTTCACCAATCTTTCACAAAGATTTATTCATAGCCTTTCAAAACAATTCCATTTCAAATTGGATTAACTCATCCGGTCTTTGAACTAAAGACTCATTTCGTAGCTTTCAAAACAATTTCCGTTTCAATCTTATAAAAGATACACCATTTAAAATCCTCTTCGATTTCAAAATAGGGTTCAACTATCTTTTACAAAGATTCAATTATAGCTTTCAAAGCCATTCCATTTCAAACTTGAAATCTTTTCATCATGATTTGAAATTCTTTCCTTTTATAAAAGCTATTATTATTTGAAACCACTTGCTTCCGTTTCGAAAAACCCGATTATAATTTGCATGAGTTAAGGCCTTTTAAATATAAAGTTAGGTTAAATTCAAATTCTCAAAACCATACTTTTAAAATGGTTTAAAACCCATAAAACACGTTTATAACTTGAATAACATTTTTAAACCAAAATTTCAACATAGAATTCAATTTCAAATCTTGAATTCAAATTAAATTATTTGAATTTCAAAACTAAATCAAGTTATTCAAAAATAACTTTTATCTTTGAAAACACCCAATTCATTTCGAAAACCATTTGGATTCAAAATTCAAATTTAAAACTATTTCAAAATATTAAACTCAAATATCTATGACTTAATTGATTTCCTCGTGAAATCTATATTTGTGTATGTATAGTGTGGTCCAGGGGTTTTACACAATAAAAGTGCCACATCATCAATCATATCAATATCGATAAGTGGTATAACTCATAACGCTGATCTTCATTCACAAATTCAAAGATAAAGTAAATTATCAATCACAAAGATTTCTCATTATGATTCGATGTGGGTTTCGGATAACCAACTGGAACCCGACTCTCTGTCGTATCGAAATTCAAATATCGTTCTACGGGTCAAGGGGTTTTCATATTTATACAATAGTATAATCATCACAAATATAGCAGCTTAGCACAAAGCATCACATAACATCACATCCCATATCAATCCATCACACATCATTCAATAACAATCAACCTTCTTTGATTAAGGTGAATAAATCGTGTGGTTTTTAAATTTATTACTCACATAATTACTTTCATTAGTAATCTTTAATCAATGATTAATTATCATTAACTACAATTGATTAAGTCTTAACCACCTTCATTAATTAATCATTCATTAATTAATTATATAATTAACTCCTTAATTATTAATTAATTAAATCTTAATTACTTATTCCCTAATTAATTACTTAAATTAATAAACCTTTAATTATTGATTAATTAACTCTTAATTATAATTAATTATCCTTTAATTAATTATCCTTAATTATATTACCTTAATTAATTTTCATTCCTTAGTCACCTTCATTTATTAATTGACCTTTAAGTTATTTCTATAAGTAATTATCCCTTAACTACATTAAGTAATTACAAATAAACTTTTAATCATCGATTAGTCAACCTTTAAATTGTTAATTAATTAACCTTTACGTGCTTAATAAATCTTTAAGTTACAAATTATTAACCAACCTTTAATAAATTACCCCTTATATTAAGTAATTATCCTTTAATAAACCTCATTAATTAATCCTTCTTTAAACAAAAACCTTTTGATCTCTTTTGTTAATAACCCATCATTAATTATTTAAGAACTTGATTAATTAAAAGATAAAACATTCTATCTTAATGAAGTAATTCACCATGTTTAAAAAAAACTTGTACCTTAACTTAAACTTTCAAGTTAAATAAAAGATTCAAAAACCCTTCATTCTTTAATTAATTACAGTGATTAATAAGTTTATCCTTAATTTATTATGATTCCTTAACCACTTTCATAAATTAATTTACTTTTAATTGATTAATTATTTTCAAATTAATTATCTTTTATTAATTAATCACATTAATTATTCTTTTAAATAAATTAACCTTTAAACACTTGATTTATAAACCCTTAAAACATTAATTTTTCATTCTTAATTACTTTCATTAAGTAAATAACTTCAAGTAATTAATTTCCTTTAATAAATAACTTAACTTAAATTTTAAAAGTTACTTAACCATCAAATTATTCTTTATATTAATTAACAATTCATAATATTGTAAAGTTTATTTCAAATAAACTTTTCCAAAATATAAGTTACGTATGTTTTAAACATTTTAAAAACTTGAAAACTTTGATTTTCTTTTTAATTTTCAAAACCAGTTCCCTGCTCAAATTCAACACGAGACATGATTCCACAAACCCCGGGCAATTACAACCTGTCCTCGAGCAATACTTCGGGCCTTCCCCATACTTCATCTGCTTCGAGTTGTTCATGCGAGACGCTCGAGCACGAACCCGAGCATTTGTTTTCTTACCCAAAACTTCATCTTCTCCAGATATACAAAATATACGCGTGCACCTGCACACGAAGCCCCACCACTTCTGGCCACCATCGTGATGCCCAGCAAGTCGGCAACGACGTCCTCACAACATCGAGCTACTCCGCAACCTCGATTGAATCGTCGAAACAAATCGAGATTTCAGCTGCAACCCAGAGACCCACCCTCATCAGAAAACTCCTCGTATCGTAGTGCTTCGACCACCGTAAATCATGCGAACATGACTGGAGCCACGCTAAACTCCCCCGCTTTGATTCCAACCGGGTCGGACGGCTTCGATCAACATTCGTCACCATCCGAGGTCGATGAATACAGCAGCCAATTTGGGTTCTTAAACCCTAAAACCTCATCGACTAACCTTCATGAGCATCTAAAAAATCATTGACGATTTTTCCATTAAACTCCATTACTTAAAATACCTCCGACATCAACCTCAAGGCTCGATTTCCCATTGATCATTTGGAATTGACGAAAAGAGGATTCAGTTCAAAACCCAAATCCCACATTCAATACCAAATTAACAGGTTAACTTTATTTACTAAAATTCATCGTTTTAAATTTCGATTCCATATGCATAATCAAATCTGGGAATTTAGATTATCAATTTTCCTGTTTTGAACCATTTTTACTGTATATTCATACTTCCAGATAGTTTATAAACAGATTGAACTTGTAACTATTTTTAGAATGTAGATCTTACAAATCTAAACCATTTTAGATTGTACAACAAAGCCCAAAACAATCAGGGAATGGGATTCAAATTTTTGAAGTTTTTTTTTTCTTTTGAACATGTAAAACAATAGAGGGTATATGCCCATTTCAATCATGCACATATGATTTATATATATTCATTTAATTTAAATCTAAACAACATGCAAGCATTATATCACATCATAGATATCAAGAAAATTGGTTCAGAAGTAAGTTTGCTCACAATTCTGAAGACAGAGACCAGGTTCTGGTTTCAAACTGGAAACTTGAATGTAACCTCGTGCTTCATATTCAAACTTGATCTCTGCTTTGTTTTAATATTATTTTTGAATTTATTCTTTTTGATTTTCACCTCTGACTTTAATTCCCTGGTTGAAACAGATTTTGCTCTGGTTTGAGATGATTTTGATCTTCTTGTTTTCCAGGTTGAACTTGTATGCTTTTAATTCTTTTCTTAGCTTCTAGATTTTGAAACATCAACTTGATTGTAAATCTTTGAAATACTTTGAGTTTGAATTGAATCTTGTTTGTTTGAATTTGATTCTAGTTTTCTTTTTTGGTTTGTGTCACCAGGTTGTGAAAAACTAGACTGAGCCTAGTCATTTTCTTTTAATACATGTAAATAAAAAATTTATTTTTAAGAGAGGACTAAATGCCTCTTGTCTTTATGTTTACATTTGTTAGTTTCTTATATTCGTATTCTTACACTTGTTTAAAACAAGGAAATTTATGTTTAAGTCCCTAATGTGAATTATTTGTAGATTTTGTTTTTAAACCTTGTGTTAGTATAAATTATGTTTAATGTATATACAATCTATGTTTTTATTATTTTCAAATGTATTAGGTTTTATTAATTTAAAAAAAAATACATATTAAGACTTTAATTTGTTTACATTTTAAACCTTTATGTTGATTTATTTATAATTCATGTTTTTATAAACATGTTATCTACATATGTATTATATTTCCAATTTATATTTTTAATTTAATAAAAATCCATCTTCTTTCACAAATTTTAAAATGTAATGTTTTTATCTTTATATACATTCTCATTTGCAAAAATAAAATTTATTTCAATCATTTTTCACATTACAAATTTAATTTAGTTCAATACATTTACTTATATACATTTATGTATTTTACATTCATTTTTTATTTTATCATTTCTATTTGCACAATTTTTTAAAGGAAAAGGAATGATTTGAAAATCTTGATTACATATTAACAAATAAACACATTTATTTATATATGAGAATTTAACTTAAAAATAATCCTTGTGAAAATTATTACTCGAATTCCCAAATTACATCTTCTAAATATCAATGTATTAAAATTTTAGAAACCAAACTTTTATTAACTTAAATCTTTATTATAATTCTATTTATTTTCAACATATTTATTTATAAGATATTAAATATAGAATTTCAAATCCATAATTAAATTTTAAAATCAATGTCCAAATAAACAAATATCCTATTAAATTTGAAAAATTCAAATTAATTTACAATTTTATTCAAAAATTTATTTTAATTATGAATTTAAATTTAATTAAAAATAGGGATCGTTACAGAAGCAATTAAATAAATCGTTATTAAGTAATTTATAAAATGAGATAAATGGTCCAGTTCTTTCAAATTTTAACAAATCGATATAATGCTTACACAAGGTCGAAAATCGTGAAGCTAGTCGGGATTGAAATGGATTGCAAATCAAGCATTGCCAAAGGTGAGTTAATCTCACTCATATGGGTTATTATTTAAATTTAAATAGTTAAATTTAAAATTATTAGTTGATTGATTGAATTGACTGGATGTGGTATATTATATATAGTAGTATATATATTGGAGTAATTGATTTCCCACATTATATAACGGACGAGACCCTATGCGCCCCGCATAATAGCGGATGACCCCATATACCGCGATATTCCATCACGAAGTGGAATTGGTATTCTAAATTATTGTGCTAACATCTGTGGATGCAGGAAAACAGGTTGGAGGGATCCAACTGGATTCCTCAAAAATATTGTTTAATATTATGTGATATGACTTATCTGATAATCTGCGATAGATTATATTGGTAATTAAAAATATTAGATGCTATGTTTTGATTTAATATATTTGGGTATACCGAGTTATCAAAAATATATAGATTGAATTTTTAAAGGGAAAATAAATGCGATAATTTTGAGGTAAAATAATTATAGAGAATTTGGATAAATTAAAAAATGAAATTGAAAAGGAAAAGTTGATTTTTGAATTCTAATAAATAAATTTCGAATATGGGAAAGGAGATTTTGAATAAATAGAAATAAATGAATTTTTAAACTTAAGGGATATTATTTAAAGGCATAAAGAATTTGTTTTCGAATTGAAGGTTTAAATTTGGAAAAGATAAAGAAGAAATTTGGAAAAGTATGGAATTTTTATTCAGTTTAAGTAAGATTTTTAAATCATAATAAAGAAGTTAAATCTGAAATTAATGGGTTTAAAATAAAATTGAGTAAGTAAATGAACTGATTTTTAAAATGGAGTAATTTTGGAAATCAATTTGAAAACCGATTTAGTGTTTGAAACTACATTTTAAAAGAAGGATGAGACTGGAATTTATAAACGGGGTTTATAAAATGAAATAGATATCAGTGGATATTTGGAATTATAAATTCATGATGGGAATTTATAAAGGAATAGATAATTTGTTTTTTTTTAAATAGTGGGTATTTTTTTAAGGGTGTGAAAGGAAAGTGAATTTCCTTGAAAAGCCAAGTACGTTTTCAAGCAGTTTTTAAGTTTAAGTTAAAAAATTTAAAGTTGGTTTTAAAGAATGTTTCTGAGAATTATTTAAGATATTTAAATTTTAAAGGTAAATATTTATTAAATTAGTTATAGTAGTAATTATTTTGGAAGGTTAATTGGTATTATAATTTAAAAAGATAATTATTAATATTTATGTTTTATAAAGTAGTTTTATTTTAAAGATAGTTGGCTAAAGTTTTTATTTGAAATACTTTTTCAGTACTTTTATTTTAAAATTAGTTTTGGCTTAAGTTTACATAAGAAATTATTATAAAATTTAATAACTAGTATTTAAATAAAGTATTTAAGTAGTTTTATTTAAGTATTTTAAAGTATATATTTTTGGATAAAGTGATTTAAATTATTTTAAAATTTTAAGTATTTAGACTTGGTGATTTTCAGTGGAATAAACAATATCTATAAATTTATTCCGCAAGAGGAAGTAATTTGGAAACTGTTTTCAAAGGGTTGAAGTGTGGAAAGATATCTTGCGAAGATATTTTGAATAATAAATAATTTGAAAATTTTATTAAAATTGATGGTTGTTTGTAAATGTTATCTGATAGTTAAATAACCGACTATTAATATTAGCCAATGCGCTGATCGTTTCGAAGAGACAGGGATCGGGATTAATTTCCTGAAAACCACTTCGATCCGGTTTGAACGTTTCGTGGGAAAGACAAGAGCTGGGAGTCGAAGATGGAGCAATGAAGTGTAAGGGTTCATCGCTACTAATCCCGTGGGTGATTCCAAAATGAATGTAGTAGGAGTAGTGCCTTCGGTTTCGTTCGACCTAGAATGGACTTGTATGGACGAATGCTATCAGAACATCGTCAAGAGGACGATGAGCATTCTAAGTGAATATGTGCTAAGAGGTAGCACTTAACCTCTAGCCTTATTAACCGTGAATGGTAAAACAGGGTAAGTGCACACAAGGCTAAGTGGCTGGCAACCAATTAGGGTAAGGCCACCCTTGTCTAGAGGTCCTTTTTATTCGGCTGTGTGGGCGATTGCTGATCCCAACCACGGGGTGAACTTATTCGGACTATCCAGCATGTGGTAGCTCCGGTCTTGTGATGCAGGTTATCTGGATGGATCCTCAGTATGGTGATCTAGACAACGTACTGTGACGGACGGTACCCCAGTAGCCCTGCCATTGTATGGAACCCAATCTCCAATAAGCGCATTTACGGTTTTGATTGTGCCCAACTATTGCTGAAACCTGAGATGCAAGCATTTTAGCTAGATTCTATTTTACTTTCTATAGTAATCTATCAGACGGATTTTGATAAAAATGTTTTGGTTATCGTAAGGTGAAAACCCGGCATGTTTATTTGTGGCGTGGTCTTACGAGATACCTTTGATTTCAAAGGATTTTGAAAATTTTAATAATCCAATTGAGTGTGTTTGCTCACATTAGTTTTACAGGCTGACTCGGATGTTATGTAACAATAATGCTCATGTGAGACTGAGTATTATAGAGTACAGATTTTGGATGGATTGCTGTGGAGCTCAGGAGACGAGCTTGATGACGAGGCGTATTTCCGTAGATTCATATTTACGTTGTGCAGTGTAAGCTGTATATTCAGCTTTAGAAGGACGAGATATTATAACCGCCCTGAATTGTGATCTTGATTGTATTGTACTCTGATGATGTAATATATAAAATAGAGATAATTCTTTTGTTTTAAAAGATTATTCATTTATCTATTATATATTGCTCCACTATGTTTGTGAGATTCTGATGTTGTTTTCAATTTATTCTTCTACCTCCTTCTTCTTTAACCTTAATGGTTTGGTTTTTCGACATACGATTGTTCGGCATTTGATACAGTGGACCGTATTGATGTCGATTTTTGAGCGTCGAAAAATCAGATTGTTACAGATGTGATATATGCTATGTGAAAAGGTAATCGCTGCCTCAAGCCTCATCAAATCGAAAACTAACGAAACATGATTAGATGCAGCAAGGCTAAGTGGATCATTTCCAATTAGGGTATGATCATCCACTTTTAGATATATTTCTTCCTACTATGACGTTGGGGATGTAAATTAATGTGGTTTGTATGCACGGGCGCCCAGTTTAAAGGTCGGTAACGATCGAAAGATGACATATTCAGTACTATCTATTTACAGAGGTAGGACGGTCTTGTGTTGGTAGAGGGCATATGTTCTATTCCTCAAGACATCCATTTAGTGGTGTACTCATTCCGAAGGTAGATCCTTCACCTGGTCATTTGTATGGAAATCCATTATGCAATAAGAACCTACGGTTTTGTTTGTATAGGCTTAATGAATAGCCTTGAAATGCTATATGGGTAACCATTTCGAATAAGATTAATAAGTTTATTTGCAAATGTTTTCAAAGAGATGTCATTAGAAATAATATCAAAGGTTTTGATATAAAAGTGCTTTAGTTATCATAAGGTAAAAACTGATCCGTGTTTATGTGTTGCCGTGGCCTTATAAGATACTCTTTATTTTCAAAAGGATTTTATTCAAAGGCTGATATATGACACTGTCATTCATTATTGAGATTTTCTCATGCTGGTTTTCAAGCTTAATCTAGGTATTTTCAATACTTGGGTCAGATCCGAGTACTTTCAGGTTTAGTCGAAGATGGTTTGAGTTTCCAGAGGAGAGCTGTAGATATTCATCTACGTACGTACATATTCTATTATCCGTTGTACTTAGTTTGTTTTAGTTGATGTTTGTCGGCAAATGTAAGGACAGATGTTTATAACTGTCCAAGCTGAATTTAGGTTAAATTCTGATATATGTATTTAAAAGTTTTCCGCCGTAAAGATGTTTGTTCAATATTATATGTTATTCCATTCGTGTGAGATTCTATTCTGTCTATTTTTCTTTCTTACTCAATTTCGTGCAATTTGGGTATGACATGTGTGGTTTATTGTCGGCAGAAAGGGCACAGAATTTTGGTTCGTCAGTTTTGCTTAGTGATGTTCGTACATGATAGGGGGTTCATGCTTTTGTTAGGTAGCAAATGGATGACTCTTACTCCTACATGTCCCTAGGATCGAGTAACGAAGTGTTGGTTTGGTAGCTTGGCTTACAGTCGAGAGGCTGGACATAAAAGCAAAATGTGAGGTACCCATGTGAGCTACGATGGAGTTTATCCATTGTCGATGGTTGCAAACCCTAGACCGTCACATTTGGTATCAGAACTTATGTGTACTCAGTATAGATAGGGACGTAGCACCCTAGATTGAGTTTGAGTGTATTACAGATATGAGCACGTATTTATTAGTGATTATAAAATGTTTTGTATTGTGTTTACTTATCTGTTGAATTGTTTGTGAATTATGGTCGGTATATGGGACGCCAAGTTATTGATAGGGATTTCTAAACACATAAATGTGGCAAGTCGACATAATATTATTTTTAAATTGGGTAAATGAAATAATTTTACATCAATTATATTTTATATATAAAGGAAACAATTTTTCGGAAATTATTAAAGCATATATAAATGAATTGGTTGGTTGTTGGAAATGTAAACATATATAAGCTAATAAAAGCTGTTGAGTAATCTAAATAATAACAACAATTGTAGTAAGAATAAATTGAATAAGAAAATGAAAGAGTATGAGTTATAAATAAAAATGGATTTAAACTAAGAATTTGAGAATTTGAATCCTGTTTATTTTGAAAGTTGTTTTTCAAAGTTAAAGAGGTTATATTGTTATAAATCTAAATAAGATAAATTTATTATCTTTTAATTCGTATAAACTTTGCAACATCATAACTTCTTCAAATGAGGTCTGTTTTTAATGGAACAAATTGCGTGATGAGTATTACATTTTAGAGCTGGTTTGGAGTTGATTAGAGCTACAGTAAATTTTGGGTAAAATTAAACTCCTATTTAATTTATTCCGAATAAAACACTACAACTGCTATTGGAAGCAATGTGAGTACAACTCACTCTTTCTGACTCACTGATATTTTTATACAAGTGAGAATAAATATTTTTTATGCCGATTGATGATTGTTTGGATGATATATGATATATTGTATATATATTGATTGGTATTTGGATATATTCCTACCTATTGGAGCAGATGGGACCATATATGTTCCCATGTATGAGCGGATGACCCTATATACACACGTCTACCTCGAAGCGGATATTCTATACATAGTCTAATATGTATATTTGTTGCAAGTGACAGGATGGAGGGGTCCAACTGGATTCCTCACCAGTATTGGTTTTATTTATAGATATTGTAATATATGCTTGTATCATATGGTATATGACGTTTTAAATGTCGTGATTGATGTATTTAGTGCTGTTGCAGCATTAGGCCTATTTTTGGAAATTTAAAAATGTTAAAGTGATGATTTCAAGTTAAAAAGTATTTTCAAGTGATTTTGAAAATAGATGTTTGGTTAACTTTTGAATTGTTAAAGGAATGAATTTATTTTAATAAATAAATGTTATGATTTTTATGTTATAAAATTAGGATTTTTAGGAAATGTAATTAAAATGTGATTTTTGAAATATGAAGTTAACTATTTTGTAAATAGTTTAAAATTGAGATTTTGATTGATTATAAACGGTTATATAAGATCTATAAAATGATATTTTACAAATGGAAATAATGGAATTATAAAGGGGTTTTTTGTAAAAGTTTAAAATGAAATTATAATTGGATTTTATAAGTTGCAGAGCATGTAAATGATACCACGTGTGACGAACTGCAAATCCGTACCATTTGAATCGACAATAAACCACATATGTCCGACCCAAAAAAGCACGGACTGATGGAAAGTCAAGAGAAAGAAAAGAAGAGAGAAGAAGAGAAGAGAAGAAAGAGAGAAGAGAAAACAAAACAAAACCATACAGAATCTCACATCGCAGCGGAAAACATATAATATCATTTCAATGATCTTTACAAAATAGAAACCGTATATACATACATTAATCAGAGTTCAACAATCAATCACCACTTATAAACATGAACAGCTATAATAACCTGTCCCTGCAACTGCCGATAATATACAACAGCTGAGAAGCAGATAATAAAATAGATATGTGTAGACGAAAATTAAGATCTCCAGCTCTCCTGCTGAAGCTCCAAAGCATTAAATTTGAACCTGTAAATATACTCGGTCTGACCCTAGCATTGAACAGGAACAATGCTCGGATCAGTATGGTAAACTAGCATGAGAAACACACTCAACTGAATTTATTATATTACCAAACTTTTCTTTTCAAAATAAAAGTATCTCGTAAGACACGCCTACACATAAACACAGATATTTTTTTACCTTAAGATAACTAAAACATTTCATATCCAATCCTCTTATATTATACCAGTGTCTATTGCACAAATAATATTCAAAATAGCCGAAATTGTTACCATTATTAAATTCCAGCTTAATAGGCTCTACAAATAAAATGGCAGGTACGTAGTGGAGTTGGATTTCTATACAAATGACCAGGTGAAGGGACTACCTTCCGATGAGTACACCTCTAGATGGATGTCCCGAGGCACAGAACATCTGCCCTCTACCAACACAAGACTGGCTAATCTCTATAACTATATGGTACAGAATATGTCATCCTCCGGTCGTTACTGACCTTTCCAAGGGCCCTCTAAGCATACAAACCACAATAATCAGATACAAGACGTTATAGCGTGTAAAGATGTATCTAGAAGAGGATGATCATATCCTACTTGGGAGCGGCCCACTTAGCCCTATTGCATCTAATCCCGTTTCAGTCATTTTCAGTTGATGAGGCCCGCGGTAACGATTACCTTTCACATATCACATATCACGTCACTTTGAATGCCACATGGCCATTTTCGTTGACCACTAACTGCCTTCCACAAAAATACAACCCTTAAGCTCATACATCTCAAGTAGGGTGTTAAGCTAAGAGAAGTTGCCTTCTCTGCCACCACTGATGCATGTTTGCAAAAACTAGTGTACGTAATCTTTAGAAATGCAATGTCAGAAAAACATCCATACAAGTTGTCCCAGAACAGGACAAACCGAAGGTACTTTCCTACCACATTCTTTCGGAAAATCCCTACGATTAGTAGCGAATATTCCATGATTGGATATTTCATAATGAAGAGATCACTGCTACTGGATGTATATTGGAATTTTAAACCCAAACGATCAAAAAGCAGTCCTCCACTGCGACAATCCTAAATACCAATATTTCACAAACAACCTGCACAATCCCCGCATCAATGTTGGTCCTAAGTGGTTTTCGGATAAACCGATCCCGGTCTCTTCGCACCAACAACGCAAAAGCGTTTTTTAACCTCACACGGAAACTAAGTCTCATAGACTTGTCACATCTCCAACTTTCAACTTGCTATCCTTTGGGTTAAGAAGGAAGCTTGATAGATTGGAGTAATACTCCGCACTACACGAATCAACACCCTCAACACAAACAATAATCAAGCCAACACAGATGGCTGCATACTAAGTGTACGACTAAATAGTTCCCACATCAAGTCAAGGAACTCAAATGGCTAAATTTGATAGTCGGTTATTTAACTATCAAAGAAAACAAACAAATATTTAGCACCATACGTAACGATCCTGGATTTAAATTGAGTATGAATTTATAATTTATTTTAATTTTGAATAAAAATTTGTGAAATTAATTTGGTAATTGATATTTAATATCAATTAAACTATGAGTTTCTGGAAAAATGTATTTAAATTTAATTTGAATTGGGATTTACAAATATTGTAAAGTAAAAATATAAATACAATGTAAATACAAGATGATGAGTATTAAGTTGAAAAATAAAATACACTCAAGTATTTAAGTTAGAAATAGAAATTAAAATAGATATATGAGATAAATATAAAAAATTAAATGAGACAAAGAAGAAATAATATCTACAAAGCAAATAAAAACAAATCAATAAGATATTAAAGTTAGAAACAAATGAAGTCTTTAAAATAAAATAAACTATAACAACAATAACCATGATAACTTTATGTACACTTAAAACAATACCAAGGCAAATGAAAATATTTGATAAACTATAAAACATCTTCAATGACATAAGCAAACAAAACAAAGCTGCAGCCACCAAATAAAGTAAAGAAATGCATCCAAATATTAACAAAAAACAATAACAACTTTGTATTTATATAACATAATCAAAAGCAAACTAGCCAAGTAGAATATGTATGCAGCTTGTAAATAGATATGCAGACAAGTCTATCAACATAAGAGTAAAATAACAGAGTTGTAAACAAATATATAAGTATGTACACTTAAAAACAGTACTAAAAATATATCAGTACAAACAAATAAAAGAAGTACAAGCTTATAAAATAAAACAAGACACATGCATTTAATACCCATCTTCTCTTTGCACAAACAAATCATCTCAGCCATACTGAAGTGAAACTATCAACCATACCTAAAACTAAAAAATACTATCACTTGTACCAGCAAAGAAATGCAAGCCTGCCCACTGTCTTTTATATGTATCATTTCCTTTATATCAACCTAAGCCTTCTCCTCTCATTTTAGTTCGAGCATCATCAACCTGAGAAGAGAAAAAAAAAGAAAAATGGAAAACTGGAAATATAAAATTATACCAGAAAACTAAGATTCAAAGCAATCAAAACTGAATCAAAAGCATGCAATGTATTTTGCTTCTCTGTTCAATAATTCCAGGCTCTGTTCTTTCCTACCAAGGTGAGTATACAACATGACATTAAAGCTTAAGTATTTTATTCAGTGAGTAACTTCACCTTTAAATCTCTAAGTATAATTTTGGTTCATATCATTGTTGTATTCCATCGTGTAGTGTGAAGTATATTTGGATATTTATATTATAGAACTACTGAAGTATTATGAATATATGTTGCATAACCTGTAGAAGACCTCTGTTTAAAAAGAAAAAAAATCCAAATCAGGTTATCATTCAAAAACAAAAATCATTTCCTCCTGATCCAAGAAGAATCTGGATTCATAATTTAAGCAAAACTTGATTGTTTTACGTTAAGCTTTAATTTAAAATTATATTTAAGTTAAAACAACTAGTTAATGTTTCTGGAAAACCAAGATACTGAGTAAAACATAAATTTGAAAAAAATTCAGATTTCTTAATTTACAAGTTCAGATTTGTAACTTGAATTCGTATGCTTTAACTTGATTTTTGAAGCATAAATCATAATTTTTAGAGTTGGATGTTAAGAGCAGTTCGAGTTTTTTTAAATCTCGTTCCATCGTCGATCTCTGATGATCTACTGGTTCGTGGGGCTCGGGGTTTTGTTTGGAGGTGCTGGAGTCCATGGCGCTGCTAGGAAAAATACTCGGAGTGGTCACCGATGATCGGGGAAGCGGCGGTGGCAAGATTTTGTCCCTAAACCTAGTTTTGCTGTGGCTTTAATTTTGGTTTCGTTCGTCGGCTAGGATTGACCGAGTGCCACGCGAGTTTGTGGGGAGGTAGAGGGGAGATAGACGATGTTACAGGTGAAGTTTGGTGGCCTATAGGTGTCGGCGTTGCCTGGACGAGGCGTTGATAGGTGGATGGTGGTTACAGTTTGTTTTCCAGGGTTGGGGTTTTATGCTCGATTTTGATTCGATGATTTTCTCATGCGTTTGGGTGGTCGTGGGGCTTCAAGGCGTCGACGTTGACTTGTTGATGATCGAAACGGTGGCCGGAGGAGTTTGGGGTTCGCGTGCAGGCGTACGGTGGTCGCGTGCACGATGGGGCGGTCTGGTTTGGTGCTGTAGTTGTCGCGTGATGTGCACGAGTATTTTCCGGGCTTGCTTCGAGTTTTAGCCTGGTGCAACAATTTTAAATTTAACAAAGTTAAAAGAAAAAAAATAAAGGAAGAAGAAGAACACGAGTAGAAGAAAGAAGGAGCAGGGGGAAGACGCGAATTTGACTCGCGTAACTCTAGTATTTTACTCGGGGGTTTCCAGTATTGGCTTGAAGCCAATATAGTATTGACTCGGGAATTAAAATTCAAGTTTTAAAACAAAGTTTAAAATCAAAGGTTAATCAAAATTAAAAATGGATTCAAGTTTTCTTTGAATTCAAATCTGTAATTTTAAATCATTTTAAAATCTGAATTGTTTTAAAACAAGTTGAAATTAAAATAGCTTTTTAAAAAAAGTAAACTTGTTTTTCAAACAAACATTTAAAATTTGAATTTTGATAAAGTTATTTTATAAAAGAATTATGAATGAAAATATATGTTTTGTTTTATCTTGAATTTGCAAGATAAAACGTAATGTATTTTAAAGCTTAAATTTTAAATAAAAATTTAAGTAGTTTAGCGAGAACTTTTCTTATATAGGTTTATAAATGGAAATTTAAATTTGATAGATGTTTAAATATATAATCATTTTGAATCTAAAATTTAAAGTGTAATGTTTAAAACACACATAAATGATAAGGAAATCATAAATAAAGAAATTTATTATCTTAGAGGTAATTAAGGAAATAAAATGATTTTATTAATAAGGTAATTAAAGAATGATTTATTTAAATTATAAATAAATAATTAGATTTATTTATAATCAGAAATGATTAATGATGATTTAATCTAAGGTAATTTCTTAATGAAAGTAATTAAAGATTTTATTTCTTTAAAATAATTAATTAAAGGGTTAATTAATTTTATAATTGGTTTAATGGTAAATTTAATAATTTGTTAATTAAGAATAATTAATTAAAGTGTTTATTTAACTAATTATATCAAATGAATTGTAATTAGTAAATCAGAATTGAATAATTAATTCATAAGTAATTAATTGAATTGGGAATAAATTGAATTACCTAGGATTAAACAATTAATTAATCCTGCTTATAAATGTTTATTGAATACTTGACCTTACTTATGAATGATTGTATGGTATGAGATACCTTGAATTGATTGTCCTGCCTGATCGGTGATATTTTATTCTGTGGTTTATGCCGTGTATGATTTATTCATTTATTTACATTTGTATATTATCTGTGAATCTGTGAATGGACGATAAGCGTTATAGTTTATATCGCTTATCAACTATATTTCTGTATTTTGATCTATGATGATTGAATGATGTTGCACTATTGTGTTAAACCCCTTGACCACACTTATACACACACCAATATGGATTTCACGAGGAAATCGATTAAGTCACAGATTTATAAATGATTTTTAAAGTTGAATATTTAAATTCAAATGTTTTGGAAATGGATCGGATTTAAAGTGAAAAGGTTTTGAAATGGAATTTCAAAGATGAAATATAGTTTGAATAACTTGATTGAGTTTTGAAATTTAAATATTTTGATTTAAATTTGAATTCAATATTTGAAATTGAATTCTATGATTTGGAAACTAAGGTTTAGAAAGGTTATTCAACTTATAAATGAGTTTATACGGGTTAAACTATTTTAAAGGTATTGATTTGGAAATTTGAATTTAAATTCAAAGGCTTTAACTCGTGTAAATATAATTGATTTTTCTGACATGGAACTATTTGTTTCCAAATAATAAAAGCTTTCATATAGGAAGTGAACTTCCAAATTGTGTTGAAAAGGATTTCAAGTTAAAATGAAAATGATTTCCCAAGTTATCGAAACTGTTTGAAAGCTATAAGATAAAATCTTGATTTAAAGATTTAAATGAATTAATCCAATTGAGATGAAATTGTTTTGAAATCCGAGAATGAATATTTGTGAAAATGGGTGAACTTAGAGAAATAAATCTTTTTGTTTAAAAGATTTGAAATGGTAATTTGTTTAAACCATTTGAAAGAAAAGTTTTGGGTAATAAGTTGTGACTTAATTGAAATCCCATATCCATATGTTTTAAATGTGGCGCTCACTATTCGGGTTAGCCGGGAAAGGACCTTTGGGTCGTATAACCCATTCCGAATATGTGATATGACGTTATGGATAGCATTTGAAGACCGGTGGTGAAGACCGGGTATTTGCGAGAACGATAGGATGACCTATCGATTGTATCTGCACTGAGTTGCTTTGGTATAGAGATTCCCTAAGTGATGGGATGTTCGATCGGGATTGTGAATACCCGGATTGCAAGGGCTTCTTTGGAAGTACCTTCGGTTCTGTTCTAAATCCAGAACGGACTTGTATAGATTGTATGTCTGACATTACATTTTGAGATATAAAGTAGATTTCTTTCAAATACATTTCTATTGGTGGCGGAGAATTTATTCTCTTAGCATTAACACCCTTCTTTGAGACGTACGAGCTCAGAGGTTATGTATTTGATGGTTATCAGCGATATATTCCCAATTTGGTAATGTGACATGCTGAGTATTGCTGTGAAATGATCATTGTTGATCATTTGTGATATGATCATTTGTTTGATCATTTATCTTTGTGATCATTACTTTGATCATTTGTTGACCCAAAGCATGGCTTTGTACCAAAGCGTGGCTTTGTGGACGAGACTTCGTCAAGCCTCACATCCCGATAATGGTCGAAACAAGAATCGTGGCGGCAAGGTTTCAGGGGTAGCTTCCCTAGGGTAGGACCATTCCTTCTGGAAAGAGGTAGTATCATGAGATGGAGCCCAGATACTTACTCATGTGGATACACTATATCTATTACTGTGTGGTGTTGTTGGAATCGAGGCCTCGTATAAAGGTCCAAAAGGACCGAGGGTGGTATATCTGAGGTTTCTTACTCCCTGGGAAAGGGGTAGCCGGCCTTGTTTGGCAGAGATCCATTTGGGATGCTCGGGGACGTCCTTCCAGACGCGTTCCATTTCGGGGTTTGGGAAGTTCCTTTGCCTGACCATTTGTTGGAAATCCATTCTTTAAATACGTACCTTGTATGGTTTTAGTTGTAGAACCTATCATTCACTTATGGTGGCGTCCCACTATTTGGATGGTAGCTATAGTAGGCATAGTTCGAAATGTCTATGTTGGCTAAGATTTATATCTTTACTTTCTAAATGATTTTTACTACACTATGCACTAGTAATAATATCAAATGTTTCTTTTTAATGCGTATCAAGCATCTTTGACTATCATAAGAAGAAATCTCCTCCGATTCTGCGTTTGCATTGTGTGTGTGTGCGGGAGGCCTTTTGGTAGTCTCATTTCTAAAAAGCATTGCGAATCTAATTTAAAATTCTCTTGCTGTTTTTTTTATAAGATAAACTGTTTTTGTTACTCACACCAGTCCCATGACTGATCCAGAGTTTATTGTTTCTTTCCTAAACTCTGGGTGCTCAAAATTTTCTACGCGAGCAGTCTAGAGTTGGGTTTTTCAGATAGTCAAGTTTAGTAGGTTATCTGGAGCTAGTTCAGTCTTTGGATGTGGACGAGACTTGCTTGTCTTGGTGAATCATGATGTTGTATCGAGCTGCTGTTGCTGGAGTTCGTCCTTGAAGACTATCTTAGAGTTATATTGTTCCGCTGCTAGATGTTATCTATTTTTCTTTTCCGCTGCTATTTTCTTGTATCATATCTCTGATGTATATTAATATTCATTGTATCACTCTGTTGTATCAGATATTGTATATCAATGTATTATTCTTCTTTTCCACTGTGTTGTTTACTTAATGTTGTTATAAGCTCCGACGAATCAGATTTGAACAGTCGAATCTACGGCATTCGAGTACGATGTTTAAAGTATGGATGTCGATTTTCGAGCACGAAAAATTCCTATATCGTCACATTTGGTATCAGAGCTAATGTTGAACTTTAGCTCAGGAGTATAACACATTAAGTAGCTCATTAGAGATAGGGTGAAGTATACCCTAGAATGAGTAATCCCTAAGATATCTGTTCGTACGTCTCAGTAAATTCTCTTACTATCCACTGATAGTAAGTACGAGTGCAAGAAGAGAATGAGATAGGGGATAGGGAAGTACGACTATAAATGGTCAATGCCTACGACAGTGGAAACGATCTTTCTCTATCGATTTCCTTTGATTCGTTTTTCCAAATTCTCTTGATTGCTTCGTAACAGCTCCAGAAAGATGTTTTGGAATAATGATGGCCCTACGAATCACTGTAGGAAAATTCTTACTTCGTATCTTCATCGATTTCCTATCTGTTTTTATTTTAAACCTTAATGAATTTGAATTGGAAATTTTAAATTGAGTTAAATTGGTAAATAAAATATGGAGGATAAATTGAATTGAATCGATAAAACGATTTCTTTAAAAAAAACCGAGTTTGAAATTCTATTATAATTTCTTGTGTCTGTAGTTGATGTTCTGATTTGGTAAGCCAAATGCGAAATTCATATCCAGTTGATCTGAAAAGATATTTCTCTATCTTTCATCTATCTTCGTTATCTCTCTCTGGCGAATTTCAAGGACGAAATTCCTTTTAAGGGGGAAGTATGAAACGATCCCGGATTTAAATTGAGTATGAATTTATAATTTATTTTAATTTTGAATAAAAATTTGTGAAATTAATTTGGTAATTGATATTTAATATCAATTAAACTATGAGTTTCTGGAAAAATGTATTTAAATTTTATTTGAATTGGGATTTACAAATATTGTAAAGTAAAAATATAAATACAATGTAAATACAAGACGATGAGTATTAAGTTGAAAAATAAAATACACTCAAGTATTTAAGTTAGAAATAGAAACTAAAATAGATATATGAGATAAATATAAAAAAGTAAATGAGAAAAAGAAGAAATAATATCTACAAAGCAAATAAAAACAAATCAATAAGATATTGAAGTTAGAAACAAATGAAGTCTTTAAAATAAAATAAACTATAACAACAATAACCATGATAACTTTATGTACACTTAAAACAATACCAAGGCAAATGAAAATATTTGATAAACTATAAAACATCTTCAATGACATAAGCAAACAAAACAAAGCTGCAGCCACCAAATAAAATAAAGAAATACATCCAAATATTAACAAAAAACAATAACAACTTTATATTTATATAACATAATCAAAAGCAAGCTAGCCAAGTAGAATATGTATGCGGCTTGTAAATAGATATGCAGACAAGTCTATCAAAATAAGAGTAAAATAATAGAGTTGTAAACAAATATATATAAGTATGTACACTTGAAAACAGTACTAAAAATATATCAGTACAAACAAATAAAAGAAGTACAAGCTTATAAAATAAAACAAGACACATGCATTTAATACCCATCTTCTCTTTGCACAAACAAATCATCTCAGCCATACTGAAGTGAAACTATCAACCATACCTATAACTAAAAAATACTATCACTTGTACCAGCAAAGAAATGCAAGCCTGCCCGCTGTCTTTTATATGCATCATTTCCTTTATATCAGCCTAAGCCTTCTCCTCTCATTTTAGTTCGAGCATCATCAACCTGAGAAGAGAAAAAAAAAAGAAAAATGGAAAACTGGAAATATAAAATTAAACCAGAAAACTAAGATTCAAAGCAAACAAAACTGAATCAAAAGCATGCAAACTATTTTTCTTCTTTGTTCAATAATTCCAGGCTCTGTTCTTTCCTACCAAGGTGAGTAAACAACATGACATTAAAGCTTAAGTATTTTATTCAGTGAGTAACTTCACCTCTAAATCTCTAAGTATAATTTTGGTTCATATCATTGTTGTATTCCATCTTGTAGTGTGAAGTATATTTGGATATTTATATTATAGAACTGTTGAAGTATGATGAATATATGTTGCTTAACCTGTAGAAGACCTCTGTTTAAAAAGAAAAAAAAAATCCAAGTCAGGTTATCATTCAAAAACAAAAATCATTTCCTCCTGATCCAAGAAGAATCTGGATTCATAATTTAAGCAAAACTTGATTGTTTTACGTTAAGCTTTAATTTAAAATTATATTTAAGTTAAAACAACTAGTTAATGTTTCTGGAAAACCAAGATACTGAGTAAAACATAAATTTGAAAAAAATTCAGATTTCTTAATTTACAAGTTCAGATTTGTAACTTGAATTCGTATGCTTTAACTTGATTTTTGAAGCATAAATCATAATTTTTAGAGTTGGATGTTAAGAGCAGTTCGAGTTTTTTTAAATCTCGTTCTATCGTCGATCTCTGATGATCTACTGGTTCGTGGGGCTCGGGGTTTTGTTTGGAGGTGCTGGAGTCCATGGCGCTGCTAGGAAAAATACTCGGAGTGGTCACCGATGATCGGGGAAGCGGCGGTGGCAAGATTTTGTCCCTAAACCTAGTTTTGTTGTGGCTTTATTTTTGGTTTCGTTCGTCGGCTAGGATTGACCGAGTGCCACGCGAGTTTGTGGGGAGGTAGAGGGGAGATAGACGATGTTACAGGTGAAGTTTGTTGGCCTATAGGTGTCGGCGTTGCCTGGATGAGGCGTTGATAGGTGGATGGTGGTTACAGTTTATTTTCTAGGGTTGGGGTTTTATGCTCGATTTTGATTCGATGATTTTCTCATGCGTTTGGGTGGTCGCGGGGCGTCAAGGCATCGACATTGACTTGTTGATGATCGAAACGGTGGCCGGAGGAGTTTGGGGTTCGCGTGCAGGATTACGCTAGTCGCGTGCACGATGGGGCGATCTTGTTTGGTGCTGTAGTTGTCGCGTGATGTGCACGAGTATTTTCGGGGCTTGCTTCGAGTTTTAGCCTGGTGTAACAGTTTTAAATTTAACAAAGTTAAAAGAAAAAAAAAATGAAGGAGAAGAACACGAGTAGAAGAAAGGAGCAGGGGGAAGACGCGAATTTGACTCGCGTAACTCTAGTATTTTACTCGGGGGTTTCCAGTATTGGCTTGAAGCCAATATAGTATTGACTCGGGAATTAAAATTCAAGTTTTAAAACAAAGTTTAAAATCAAAGGTTAATCAAAATTAAAAATGGATTCAAGTTTTCTTTGAATTCAAATCTGTAATTTTAAATCATTTTAAAATCTGAATTGTTTTAAAACAAGTTGAAATTAAAATAGCTTTTAAAAAAAGTAAACTTGTTTTTCAAACAAACATTTAAACTTGAATTTTGATAAAGTTCTTTTATAAAATAATTGTGAATGAAAATATATGTTTTGTTTTATCTTGAATTTGCAAGATAAAACGTAATGTATTTTAAAGCTTAAATTTTAAATAAATATTTAAGTAGTTTAGCTTGAACTTTTCGTATATAGGTTTATAAATGGATATTTAAATTTGATAGATGTTTAAATATATAATCATTTTGAATCTAAAATTTAAAGTGTAATGTTTAAAATGCACATAAATGATAAGGAAATCATAAATAAAGAAATTTATTATCGTAGAGGTAATTAAGGAAATAAAATGATTTAATTAATAAGGTAATTAAAGAATGACTTATTTAAATTATAAATAAATAATTAGATTTATTTATAATCAGAAATGATTAATGATGATTTAATCTAAGGTAATTTCTTAATGAAAGTAATTAAAGATTTTATTTCTTTAAAATAATTAATTAAAGGGTTAATTAATTTTATAATTGGTTTAAAGGTTAATTTAATAATTTGTTAATTAAGAATAATTAATTAAAGTGTTTGATTAACTAATAATATCAAATGAATTGTAATTAGTAAATCAGAATTGAATAATTAATTCATAAGTAATTAATTTAATTGGGAATAAATTGAATTACTTAGGATTAAACAATTAATTAATCCTACTTATAAATGTTTATTGAATACTTGACCTTACTTATGAATGATTGTATGGTATGAGATACCTTGAATTGATTGTCCTGCCTGATCGGTGATATTTTATTCTGTGGTTTATGTCGTGTATGATTTATTCATTTATTTACATTTGTATATTATCTGTGAATCTGTGAATGGATGATAAGCGTTATAGTTTATATCGCTTATCAACTATATTTCTGTATTTTGATCTATGATGATTGAATGATGTTGCACTATTGTGTTAAACCCCTTGACCACACTTAAACACACACCAATATGGATTCACGAGGAAATCGATTAAGTTACAGATTTTAAAATGATTTTCAAAGTTGAATATTTAAATTCAAATGTTTTGGAAATGGATCGGATTTAAAGTGAAAAGGTTTTGAAATGGAATTTCAAAGATGAAATATAGTTTGAATAACTTGATTGAGTTTTGAAATTTAAATATTTTGATTTAAATTTGAATTCAATATTCGAAATTGAATTCTATGATTTGGAAACTAAGGTTTAGAAAGGTTATTCAACTTATAAATGAGTTTATATGGGTTAAACTATTTTAAAGGTATTGATTTGGAAATTTGAATTTAAATTCAAAGGCTTTAACTCGTGTAAATATAATTGATTTTTCTGACATGGAACTATTTGTTTCCAAATAATAAAAGCTTACATATAGGAAGTGAACTTCCAAATTGTGTTGAAAAGGATTTCAAGTTAAAATGAAAATGATTTCCCAAGTTATCGAAATTGTTTGAAAGCTATAAGATAAAATCTTGATTTAAAGATTTAAATGAATTAATCCAATTGAGATGAAATTATTTTGAAATACGGGAATGTATCTTTGTGAAAATGGGTGAACTTAGTGAAATAAATCTTTTTGTTTAAAAGATTTGAAATGGTAATTTGTTTAAACCATTTGAAAGAAAAGTTTTGGGTAATAAGTTGTGACTTAATTGAAATCCCATATCCATATGTTTTAAATGTTGCGCTCACTATTCGAGTTAGCCGGGAAAGGACCTTTGGGTCATATAACCCATTCCGAATATGCGATATGACGTTATGGATAGCATTTGAAGACCGGTGGTGAAGACCGGGTATTTGCGAGAACGATAGGATGACCTATCGATTGTCTCTGCACTGAGTTGCTCCGGTATAGAGATTCCCTAAGTGATGGGAAGTTCGATCGGGATTGTGAATACCCGGATTGCAAGGGCTTCTTTGGAAGTGCCTTCGGTTCTGTTCTAAATCCAGAACAGACTTGTATAGGTTGTATGTCTGACATTACATTTTGAGGTATACAGCAGATTTCTTTCAAATACATTTCTATTGGTGGCGGAGAATTTATTCTCTTAGCATTAACACCCTTCTCTGAGACGTACGAGCTCAGAGGTTATGTAGTTGATGGTTATCAGCGATATATTCCCAATTTGGTAATGTGACATGCTGAGTGTTGCTGTGAAATGATCATTGTTGATCATTTGTGATATGATCATTTGTTTGATCATTTATCTTTGTGATCATTACTTTGATCATTTGTTGACCTAAAGCATGGCTTTGTACCAAAGCGTGGCTTTGTGGACGAGACTTCGTCAAGCCTCACAACCCGATAATGGTCGAAACATGAATCGTGGCGGCAAGGTTTCAGGGGTAGCTTCCCTAGGGTAGGACCATTCCTTCTGGAAAGGGGTAGTATCATGGTATGGAGCCCAGATACTTACTCATGTGGATACACTATATCTATTACTGTGTGGTGTTGTTGGAATCGAGGCCTCGTATAAAGGTCCAAAAGGAGCGGGGGTGGTATATCTGAGGTTTCTTACTCCCTGGGAAAGGGGTAGCCGGCCTTGTTTGGCAGAGATCCATTTGGGATGCTCGGGGACACCCTTCCAGAGGCGTTCCATTTCGGGGTTTGGGAAGTTCCTTTGCCTGACCATTTGTTGGAAATCCATTCTTCAAATACGTACCTTGTACGGTTTTAGTTGTAGAACCTATTATTCACTTATGGTGGCGCCCCACTGTTTGGATCGTAGCTATAGTAGGCATAGTTCGAAATGTCTATGTTGGCTAAGATTTATATCTTTACTTTCGAAATGATTTTTACTACACTATGCACTAGTAATAATATCAAATGTTTCTTTTTAATGCGTATCAAGCATCTTTGACTATCATAAGGAGAAATATCCTCCGATTCTACGTTTGCATTGTGTGTGTGTGCGGGAGGCCTTATGGTAGTCTCATTTCTAAAAAGCATTGCGAATCTAATTTAAAATTCTCTTGTTGTTTGTTTTTATAAGATAAACTGTTTTTGTTACTCACACCAGTCCCATGACTGATCCAGAGTTTATTGTTTCTTTCCTAAACTCTGGGTGCTCAAAATTTTCAACACGAGCAGTCTAGAGTTGGGTTTTTCAGATAGTCAGGTTTAGTAGGTTATCTGGAGCTAGTTCAGTCTTTGGATGTGGACGAGACTTGCTTGTCTTGGTGAATCATGATGTTGTATCGAGCTGCTGTTGCTGGAGTTCTTCCTTGAAGACTATCTTAGAGTTATATTGTTCCGTTGCTAGATGTTCTCTATTTTTCTTTTCCGCTGCTATTTTCTTGTATCATATCTCTGATGTATATTGATATTCATTGTATCACTCTGTTGTATCAGATATTGTATATCAATGTATTATTCTTCTTTTCCACTGTGTTGTTTACTTAATGTTGTTATAAGCTCTGGCGAATCGGATTTGAACGGTCGAATCTACGGCATTCGAGTACGATGTTTAAAGTATGGATGTCGATTTTCGAGCGCGAAAAATTCCTATATCGTCACACCATATGTAATCACTAAACCATTTTAATTAATCTTTTATTAATTAAACCACTTGCTAAATATTCACTTCAAATTATCTTTAAAAAGTTATAATTCCAAAATCGTTTCAACATTTCAATATTGGAAAACATTTCCATATACTTATTTAATAATAAGTAATTCACAAATCAATTTATTTTCAACATTTAGAAAATAATACATATATTTAAATCAGGATTAAGTATATATTTCTCGTTCTGTAAAGAAAACTTTCTCTTTAACATATTTATTCGGGTCAAAATGAATGTTGCGTAAAACATCGTTACGACAACCCAAAATCACTAGTATAGGGATTCGAAAATTAGATAGATATATAAATCCCATAAACTATACAAAACATTTCCTTTCGAAAATCATTTACTATAACAACAGTGCTATAGTCCATTTCCTTATTTCTCGAAAATGTCTATTTCAACAATGAATATTGAAATCTATGGTTTCGATACCCAACACATTTTAAAACATATTCAAATCATTTAATTTCATTTAAAAGAGCACTTCCCAAAACATTTATTTAATTCAAAAGATTATTCACTGTCCAAAATGGTGAATATAATTCTCTTGCCAAATTCATTACTATGGCATATTTAATTTAAAGGATAATTCACCGTCCAAAATCGTGAATATAATTCCAACCAAATACATTGTTTTTACACATTTAATTTAAAGGATTACCCACTATCCAAAATCGTGGATATAATACCTTTAATAAACTTCCATATTTTAAATTATCAAATTCAATTGATTTAGAATTTATAAAACAATGTTTATAAACTCATATTTATATTTTATAAAAACTTCCACTTATAAAATTCATTATTTACCAATTCTATATATAACTCATTTACATGCTAAAATCCAAATTATAAGTCAATTCACTTATAATTCATTTATTTGCAAATTCATTCATTCATAACTTTACAAATTCGTAAATCTTATTTACTTATAAAATCCATTTATGACTACATTTTAACATTAATACAACTATTTTATAACTCCGTCACTTTTGATTTATAAAAATTCACTTTTGTAAATCTTGTACATAGACCATTTATAATAATTCAAAAATCTCAATTTAAATAAACTTATTCTTTTAACAATTACGAATCGTTATTAAAACTTATATAACTCTGAAAATCATACTTAAGTATATTTCACAAAAATCATAATTTTTATAACATAAAAATTATAACATTTATTTTATGTAAGATAAATCCATTTTCTTAACAATTTGAAATTTAATAAAACGTATATTTCCAAAATCACTTGAAAATCTTTTTTAATTTTCGAATCATCACTTTAATCATTTCTAAATTATCAAAAATAGGCCCAATGCTGCAACAACACTAAATACATCAATCACGACATCCAAAACATCATAATCACATGATAACAGCATATATCATAATATCTGTAAATAAAAACCAATACTGGTGAGGAATCCAGCCGAATCGCTCCAACCTGTCACATGCAACAAACATACATATTAGAATATGCATACAATGTCGGCTTCGAGGCAGATATGCGTACAAAGGGTCATTTGCTCATACATGGAAACTTATAGGGTCTTATCTGCTTCAATAGGCAGGAATATATCCAAATACCAATCAATATATAAATACTATATCATATATCATCCAAACAATCATCAATCAACATAAATAAAATTTATTCTCACTTATATAAAAATATCTGTAAGTCAGAAAGAGTGAGTTGTATTCACATTGATTCCAATAGCAGTTGTAGTGTTTTATTCCGAATAAAATTTAAACGAGCGTTTAATTTTACCCAAAATTTACACTAGCTCCAATCAACTCGAAACCAGCTCTAAAATGTAGCGCTCATCAATGCGAACCCAATGCAATTCATTTCGTCAAAGATGAACCTCGTATGAAGAAGTTATGTCATTTTAAAGTTTGTACAAATTATTATATATAATATAAATTTCAATTTCTTTTATTTCTAAAACCCTAGATTTAAATCCAACCGTTCATTTCCGGATTGAAGATCAGGCCATGTTTTCCTTTCTCCTCCATTAGGTTATACACGCATGAAAACAACCCATGGCTGCCACTTTGATCTTGAATTATTCTCCCTCCACGCTTGACTATTTGACGATCGAAGACCTTCGCATCAAAGCCCAACAAGAGCACTTCACCTAGCCAACAATCACATGCACTTAGTGCCACCATCTCCTCGAAAAATGCATGTAAACGTTGGCCATTCAAACTGAAATTGCCATCACAATGTGGCTTGAAAACTCATCATCGCTGTATGGATTAAAAGACCTCGTTGTGCTCTTCAACATTGTAGTTGAGCATTTTGGCCAATTTTTTATGGATAGAGAGAGATTAAAAGGAGAAGAATTGAAAATTTTCGGCCTTCAAAATATAATGGCGGTTGGAAACCCTAGATGCTTAGGTTTTGTGAAAATTAGAAAATAACGAGGCCTTATATAGAAAACTTCTCGACACTATTCACCCGAAAATTTTTCGAATCCCAATCGAAGCGTGCTACTTGGAATTTATAATGTTTTACCCCTATTCTAAATGCAATGGAATATATCGAACGCCAATTCAATCGTATTTGGAACATAGGTTTTCGAATCGACTTATTTAAATTTAAATTTTACTTGAACAAATTTCTACGCATTTTAGCTTGCCCCGGACAAAGCATAAATCCGATTGACACGAAATTTAAAATCCTACAATAATATAACATTATGGGTCCAATGAAATTGGTTTCTTTGAAATATGAGATTGTTTGAAAAATGGCTATTTTCACACGTTAATTAAATATTTAAATATTCAATTTCTGTAAGTTAACATTTAAATCAATTTTAAATGTTCTCTAACATCGTTCTAATTCAAAAAGAATTTAATTCAAAGTTATAAATCATTTTTATTCACATTAAATCCAATTTTTAATTATTTCTGCAGTTTCAATTATTAAATTAAATTTAATTGTCCAATTAAATCCTTATATTTCAAATATAGGTTACTCAACTTATTTAACTTGTGAATGTTTAAAATCAATTAAATGTACGAATTTCAAATGACTGAAATTCTGGGTCGTTACATTCTCCCCTACTTAAAAGAATTTCGTCCACGAAATTATCAAGTAAGAAAAAGTCACAAAATCAATTAACTTTTTAAAAATGACACTTTTAATTTAGATTTTCCAAATCCGTTTAAACATATTTAACTTTTTTCCAAAATCCAATAGTCATACTTCTTATAAAAACTTTTCTATGATCCGTTCATAGTAATTTTCAAAACCAACTAATATCGTTTCAAATTATAACTGAAAATCAAAATCTTTAGTTATCAAAATTAATTTCCTAATTTTCCCAAAATTTTCTAACACCTTAAATTTTCCAAAATTTTTGCCAGCGTCTCCTTTGCGCGGTTCGATTGTAGTAGGTTCACAACATACATACATACATACATACAAACATATATATATATATATATATATATATATATCACAAATATACATCTTATCTTCGAGGATGAGGCATTCTGTAGGGAGAAAATATAAACGTACGATATGTAATCCGAGTTATGTACTTTGTATATTATTAGCGAGCATATACGACTAATATAGCGCAAAAGCGATCTCCAAAAGCAAAGCATGCGCCATCTACACCTACTAAACACTCCATAAACAAATGAGAAACATGTGTATATGAAAAGTAATATCAATATACGACATATACCAATACAACAACTATACATGCCAATATAGCAAATGTAATCAATAAGCAATAAATCCAACTATCAAACAACTATCATCCAACAAATCAATAACCAAATCAATATTCATTCAATTCTTATTAATATTTATTGAATTGGTTTTCAATTTACTCACATTTGATTCATTAACATTGGATTTTACTTACATTTATTTATTCATTTTCAATTAGTTTACGTTCACTAATTTACATTCATGTTTGCTCACTTCCACATTAAATCAAATTCAATTCTATTTAGCTTTCATTTTCATTGATTCAATTTCATATGAATTTCTGTACAATCAACTAAGTTATGCTTGATTATATTCAGCATGATAGGGGGTTCTCGCTTTGTGAATTGTGACAAAGCTTAGACTCTTACCCCTACATGTCCCTAGTGTGAAAGCGTTGGTTGATAGTCGAGAGGTTTGCTGTAAAAGCAAATTCGAGGTACGACTTGTGGTGACCTCCATGTTGAATAGCAGGAGTACCCCTATGTTGAAAAGCAGAAGGGGTAGCGGGATGGTTGAAATGCCTACTGGGGTGGGTATGAAATTGCCCGTTTATCACAGTTGGTATTAGATCTTAGATTTTGTATATTCCTAAGCTTCATTGTTTACTCAGTATAGATAGGGACAGTAGCACCCCTAGATTGAGTTTGAGTATTTTATTTATATGAGCGTGTATTTGTTAGTTATTATAAAATGTTTTATATTGTGTTTACTTATCCGTTGAGTTGTTTATGAATTATGGTCGGTAAGTGGGACGCCATGTTATCGATAGGGATTTCTAAACACTTAAACGAGGCAAGTCGACATAGTATTATTTTAAATTGAGTAAATGAAATAATTTTGCCTCGATTATATTTTGTATATAAAGGAAATAATTTTTCATAAACTATTAAAGTGTATATAAATTGATTCTTGGTTGTTTGAAAATGTAAATATATATCGGTTAGTAAAAGCTGGTTGAATAATCTAAATGAAAACAATATTTGTAAAAAAGAATAAATTATATAAGAAAATGAATTCTAAAGTATGGAATTATAATTAACATGATTTACAATTGTGAAATAATTTTGTATATAAGAAGTGAAACAACGTGGATATATTTATAAATAGGAGTTATAAATAAAAATGGAGTTTAAACTATTTGAAAAATAGTAATATCAATATACAAGTTGACTACTGTAACGACCCGGAAGTATATGCTCGTATATCCATACCCTTTGAATCTACAATAAACCACACATGTCTGACCCAAAAAGCACAGACTGATGGAAAGTCGGGAGAAAGAGAAGAAGAGAAGAGAAGAAAGAGAGAAGACAGAACCAAACTGAACATATAAAATCTCACATCGCAGCGGAAAACATATAATATCATATTAATGATCTTTACAAAACAGAAACTTATATACATACATCAATCAGAGTTCAACAATCAGTCACTAGTTATAAGCCTAGACAGTTATAATAACATGCCCTTACAGTTGTCGATAATATAAAACAATTAAGCAGTAGATAATAAAAAAAATGCATGTATATGAAAATGAAGATCTCCAGCTCGCCTGCTGAAGCTCCAAAAGCACCAAATCTGAACCTGTAAATATACTTGGCTGACCTGACCATTGAAAGGGAAGAATGTCCGTATTAGTCTGGTAAACCAGCGTGAGAAACATACTCAACTGAATTTATTAAATTACCAAACTTTTTCTTTATCAAAACAAAAGTATCTCATAAGACACGCCCACATATAAACACAGACATGTTTTTACCTTACGATAATAAAACATTTCATATCAAATCATTTTATATTATACTAGTGTCTAGTATGCAAATAATAATCGAAATAGCCGAAATTGTTACCATTATTAAATTCCAATATACTAGGCTCGAAAAATAAAATGGTAGGTACATAGTGGAGTTTGGATTTCCATACTATTGACCAGGTGAAGGGACTACCTTCCGATGGGTATACCTCTAGATGGATCTCCTAAAGCACAGAACATCTGCTCTCTACCAACACAAAGACCGGTCTATAACTAGATTGTACCGAATATGTCATCCTTCGGTCATTATCGACCTTTTCCGAGGGCCCTCAAAGCATATAAACCACAATAATCAGATACACGACATCATAGCGTGTAAAGATATATCTTGAAAAGGATGATCATATCCTAATAGGAGCAACCCACTTAGCCCGGCCGCTCTAACCCGGTTTCGGTCATTTTCGGTTGATGATGTATGAGGTAACGATTACCTTTCACAATCACATATCATGTCACTTTGAATGCCATATGGCCATTTCCATTTTTGTGTTTCCATGTTTTAGAAATGAAAAGAGAAAAAAATGGTTTGTTTTTCTTTCTCATGCATATTGTTTGTGTAATTAAATTTTCAAAAGAAAAATTAATTCTTTTGCCACTTGTAACATTCATTTACGCTTGTTAATTTTTTTATGTCATATAGTTTACATTTGTAAAATTTTGTATATTTATGTTTTTAACCTTGTCTTGAATTTATTTTATAAATTTTGTTTTGGTCCTTTAGTTCAATTAATTTACAACTTAGTTCATAGAAATTTCAAAAGAAAGAATTTTAAAAACTTTTTGTTAAACTTAGATACTGTATATATACATATAAATTATACTTGCATAATCTTTCAAATGAAAATTTTATTTAAAATAAAATTATACATTGATAAATAAACCTCTAATTTATCACTCTAATAAATTTACCTTTAATTAATTTCATAAATTAATTCTTTTGTAATTAAGTAATAATTTTTAATTACTTACAATCAATTATTAAAACAATTCAAAGATATTTAACTTTAAGCATTTTAAATCTTCTTTAAATAGTTATTCTTAAATTTCAAATTAAAGTCTATTTATAATCCAAAAATTTATTTAATCAAGAATTTTCAAATTAATTCATAATTAAATTCACAATTTGATTTTCAAAATTAAATAAATTGTCAAATTAAACTTGTTCAAAATTCCGGAATGTTACAATACATGTAACATCCCGGCTTTTCGCACACTTTAAACCGACACTTGTCCCAATTCAAAGCATACGCAAGGGCGGATTGTTATGGGGTAAATAAGAAAAATGGAGAAGAAATAAAACGAAAATAGAATCTCACAGCGGAAGGATAAAATATAATAACAAATATACAGTTTCATAAACAGTTTACAAAAGCTTGATTCTTCTTTTACAATAAATATCAGAGTTACACATACCAATACAAGCAATGCAGCGGAATAGAAAGAGTGTGGTGCAATACTATATGTAAAATAATACCGATTCTTCGTCTTCGTCCTCCAATGCTAAAATCTGCTATCCTGAAACGCTCGGACTGACCCGAGCGAATTTGAAAAGACAAAACACTCGAGTCAGACTAGAAAATCTTATGTGAGCTAAATAAACAGAAATAAATATGAGTACAGTAACTCAAGAGATGCTCGGGATTTACATCTCCTAAGGATCCGTTAAACTATTTACTATGTAGTATATTGCGCTATTATAATAGTGTCTAATTGTAAAATAAACTTACTTTTAAATAGCGTTAAGGCTTTACATTTTCCACCTTAACACGTAAAATGCCAATAGTCTATACAGTACCGTAATACCTCCTGATCGGGAAGCTACCAGAGGATACTCCATAGGTACGACACAAATAGAAACTCGTAGTAAAGGCTCGATATGGTAGGTGACACGGCACAACTAGGCAATGCCAGGGTAGATATACCAATTGCTATCCAGGCTGGTGGAAACGCGTAGCCGCAGTTACCGCCCACCTCGGACTAACTGCCCAAAATCAAAATATAGAAGTGGCCACTGAATCAAATCCAAGTCAAAGTATAATATCGAAGAGGAGCGTCCGATCAGAGGAATGACCTCATTGGCCTGAGAATCGCTCCTGTTTTAGCCACCTTATGCCAACTCACGGGAGTTGGGTCCACGTATTTACCTTACAGGAAACGTCGCCACCACCTACTTCATTCTGGAATCTCCACCGCGTACACGGTTAGTCAAAGTGGTTTCGGTATCGTCAGAGAGTATGTCCATATCCGATCCCGGTCTCTTTGCCAACCAATCGTTATTATAACACCGCGGTTATTTAAAAATAGTTTATACTTTAAAACCAGAATATAATCCATTTCAAAACCATAATATTATGATATCATTTCTTCCTTTAAACCCAAAACAATACTTTTTTGATATTAATTTATAAAAACCCAAATCAATGATATCGTTTCCCAAATATTTTCCTTTCCAAAATTTTGTCATCTTTTATTATTAAAATTCCTTGAACCAAATATTTGGAAACTTAACTCTTAATATAATACTTCGAAATCCATAGAACTTAAAACCATTACCTTCAAAACTAAATGGTTTGGATATTCAACAGTATATAAACTAAGTGGTTTAACTTAAACGTTACTTTGAAAAGAAATATTTCTCGTGGCTTTACAATACATTTCTTTATTTAAAGTTAAAACCAAAATTTAATATCGCTTCAAGTTCCAAACCATTTTAATAAATTCATATATATACGTATATCCGTTTTGAGTACAAATATTTCAACTAAAGATGGATTTTATTCTTTCAAATCAAATGTTCTATTAATTAGTCTTGAATATAAAATCCATAAACAAAACATCAATTCTAGTAAAATATACATATATTTTTCCAATCCAAATTTTACTAGAATATTCATTTCAATATATTTTGGGAAAAATCCAATTATAATATCATATCTTAAAATTTCCAACTTAACATTAAAACATAGGATATAAGTTATAAATCTCCATTTTCTAAATTTTCTTCCATTTCCAAATAAAGGAATTTGTGCACCTTTGAATTTCAAAATTCTTAACTTTACATGTATATGAATACGGAAGAAAATATTTATACAGTATAACTTTTAAGATTATTATAAACCGTATTCCATCCAAACCATAGAAATTACATTTAAATTAGTTATATGTAGACCGCGGTGTCTATATATAATTTTCTATCCTATGGTCAAGTGATACGGATATTTATCATTTCAATCCGCAATTTAAAAATAAACTGCGGTTGTATATCATTTCAAACCGCAATCCCGAAAAAATGTAAAATGCATGATAACTGGCAGTTTAATGATATCCACATAAAACATCCATTCAACAACACATCCATCATCCAATCACAACATCAATCAATAACAATATGTGTTTGGTAATATACAACAGGTAATAACTAGCAGTTTTATTCAAATTAGATTTATCAACCATTTATCTAACAGTTTATATTCCCCAATAATTTATATAACTGTTAACTAGCAGTTCATATGCAACAATAATTTCCAACAGCCAAATAATACGCAATCAATCAATTTAATTAACTGCTAAATTCAATAAAATGCAATTCAATAGATATGGATGAAATAACATGCCAAAAGCTCATAAATAAATTTCTATTCATTTCTAAAATTTATTTAACAAACATAAAAGCTTCTAGTAATTGTGAGTGGGTTAAAACACTCACCTTTGGAATTTAAATCGAATTTAAATTCGATTTAAACCCAAAAATTCGCCCGTCTCAGAATTCGTCCAAACCAGCGTCATCAAGTCCGGAATTAAATTACGATCCTAACAAAAAAAACCGCGCTTCAATCGGATCACATATGAGAAAGTTATGATGGAAAATCGAATTGAAATCAAAATAAATAAATAGGCAAAAGAGAACACAATCACCAAATGCCACGTCACCTTCAAAATCACGCTTTCCCCTAAACATGCTACAGGAGCACGCAACATACATCCCAGAACGCACGAAACCCATTCCAGCCGAGACTTTGACCGCCTGTACACGTCACTAGCCACCTCCATACGCCGTGCCACCCCCGTCGACGAGCTCATCATCATCGGCCGCACCCAACCACACAGGTCCGGTCGCCCCTAGTGCCTCTGCCGCCGCCGTTCAACCCTAGGGCCGAAACCCTAATTCGAATTTTCCCGCCAATCCAACCGTTGAAACTCAAAACAAACAACATAGATGCGATACCCTCGGTTCCCTCTCCAAAACCCAGAAACAGAATCTCGGTCCGAGGAAGTTTTGCGCGACGATGATGAACGGTTTTGGGGCTGTTTGAATTTATTCTGGATGAACGACAGCTCCAATTGAAAAACGAATTGCATCAGTAGATTACGCGTATCGAAAACATCAACATATATTTTTTCTGGAATTTTCTGAAATTTTTGAGTTTTGACTTTTGATTTTGAACTGTGGATAGATCTGGAATTGGATCTGAGATGTATGCATTTGGGGAAGAGAAAAGAGTGAAGAAATGAACGTACAGCAAATGAAAAAGAAAGGAGCTAGGGTTTATAACTGTATATTTATAGATAGGCTAGAGGTAGGGTAGCTAGACTGGATACGCGGACGTACGGAATAAACTATGGCCCAAAAAGCCCGCTATGCCTCCGGAACCGAATTTATTAAAACTATATATCCAAATAGGTGTTTTAAAATATTCTGAACGCGATGGAAAAAGTTTCGCGACCAAATTCGATCGTATGAAGAAGTTATGCTGAAAACAAGATTTCCAAATTGATTTCAAATTGATTTTTAATAAAATTGATTTCAAGGCGTTTCGCGTCCGTACGATCAAACGACAAGTCCGATCGATACGAAATTTGAAACCCTATAATAATTCACCGATACGGATCCGATGAAACTGGTTTCGTCGAAATCCGAGTCCGTGCCCAAAATGGCTATTTTTAATATTTATTAAATCAATTAAATAAATCATAAAAATCCAATTTTATTTTTCAACTTCTAATATTGGCCAAATTTCATTACTTATATAACACAATCACTTCCAAATAACTTAACAAGCTTGGGTGTGAATTAAAATCTATAAGTATATCAATTTGCAGTGTTAATTTCTGCATTTTTATTATTATTTGGGAATTATAAATTTTACCCTCAAAACCCACTTATTAAAACTTGTTTTCTTATACCCTCATTTTAAGTCAAATTAAATAAATGACTTGAATTCCATTTCAACTCATTTGATTGAAATTAACCTTTTTACCATAAATAAAATTCCAAACTCAATAATAAACTTTATCTCCATTTATTCGCCTTAATATTTCTTATTTATTAATAATTCCAATCTTGATGAATTCACATCATAAGTTTGATTAATCTATTAAATTCACTTCCTTTCTATCATTCAAAGCCATTGCTGTTAATATGACGAGACTAACATTAGTTTAAGATTCACATCAATATTCTTTAAGCCTAATGTTTACCAATTTCGTTTCAAATCCAATAACGTAATAATTTACGTTTAATTCCATTTTATATGTAGTAAATACCATTTGTCGAATCAAATACTCAAATTATAACTAAAATCTTGTTTTCTAAAGTTATATCGACAATGGTCAAATAAAAATTTGAATTAGCTTTAACTTTATTCTATGGTATTAACTATTGCAATAAATCCAAATTAATAAATGAGGTTTGACTCCTATATTAACTTCTTTGGTTTCAATTAACATTTTATGGTGAATATGAATTTCAATGTATGATTGAAACCTTTATATCTATTTTATTTCACTATTCCATAAGAAAAATTAACATTTGGTTCATACTTTTTACAAATAACTCCCATTTCTTCCAAATAATAATTACATAAACTATTTAATATTAAATCCATTAAATTTCAGTAGATTCAATTGATTGCAATTTATTTCCAAATAAATTTGGATTTTTATTTGGTTATACACAAAATTCCCGTTATCACTTGCCTAACAAGGTTATTATCACTTAAGATCTCACTGCATCCACATTTTCCACATTTTCATTTCCTAGTTTCTTTACTCTATTCTACAAAATTTAATACGAATGGGATTTCCTTTGGTTTACATCTTATTTGTATTTAACATTTCTCAATCACCAATTCATTTCACTTTAACTGCGGTAAATTGGCTGATAAATTGAATTTGATTCCCAAATTTTAAATTAACAAGAAACAAGGGTAGGTAAACAAACAATAGTCATTACTCCAAATTCTAGTCCTAAATAGGCTTTTATTCCTTGCAAATAAATGTTACTATTTATTCTTATAGTACAAATCTCAATAATTATCCTATTTTAATTTGCTTAGGCCATTTATTTCACTATACATATCTGCATAAGCGGACAATTTATTCAATTCATTGAGTATCAATTCTATTAAGTCCTGTTTATATTTTTATGCATTCTTCTATTACTTTACAAAATGGAATAACTTTTAAACTCATACACTTAATAACAAAACCGTTATAAATCCAATAAATTTCCAAATCGAAGTTTGTACACATATACACAACTATTATGATTTCTCACAGAACATTGAATTTATTAAATGACCATTTATTATAATTTAATTCCCTTAATTGAATCAAATGCTTATTATTATCATATATTTTCTTTTCATTCTACCATTCCTTCCCATTATAAATTCATTAACGTATTTGCACATCTCTATCTTTCAAATATTAATAACCAAACTTGATTACAAACACTGTCCTTATCCATCTTCATAAATTTGTTCAAAACTATACTTTTGTTTACATAAAATAAATTTTATGTTTCTATTAGTTTTCTTTTCCTTTCACTACAGGCATAAATTATCACTATCTACACTAATTACATCTTTGTATTAATGAACACCATCCAAGTTAATATTTATACTAACATTCACAATTTCAACATTTATTTGTTTCTTATCACTAACTTTCAACAAAATGTGACCATCTATATTAATCAAATCTATTGTCATAAAGTTTTATTGTTACACCAAGTTACAACTACTATACCAAATTTCTACATTTATTCCTAAACAAATTAGAAATTATATTAATCTAATGCATTAAATATTATTAATTTAACGGGTCGTTACAATCTCCCCCACTCAAAACTTTTCATCCCCGAAAAGGAAAAGAAGGGAGAAGGAAGAATAAAATAGTGCATCTTATTTCAAATATTAACTTATAAACAATATTTTACTGGATTAATTCCCTTTAATGAAATACACTTGTTTTATAATCATTATATCCTTTAATACTTGAATTATTAAAGTTGGGAAAAATGTTTCACAAAATTCTAAGTCCAAAATTTATGAAAAATTTTGACAGAGTCTCCTTTGTACGGAGGGACTCTGGAGAAAATATAATATCCAAATATACAAATATATTACATATATATCCAAAATAAAATATCCCAACACGGGAAAATATATAAAATAGCGCTTTAAACGTAATCCGAAACGCACCTATTTGTCGGGCAATACGCTTATTATTATGGAACCAAAAGCAGTAGCAGTTGCTTCCATCACCTGTATTCACTTATATAGTCTAAAAGGTTAAATATTTATATTACAGCGAAATGTTTGGGTAGATTCAATCATTCATATTCAATCAAATGCAACAACCATACATTTTAACAACAGCACACACCACAAACAAACAATCATTCAATCAAACAACAATTAGTTGTTCGGGTTCAAATTCTGAAATTGTACGGAATGAAGAATAACTATCAAGTGCATTCGTTACTCAACAGTCTTAGATGGAATAAAGATAGATTATTTGTTCATCCAACAACTCCACAATTCCTCACCCAACAAACATACATCAACAATTAAAACCAACACCGAAATAGCTTATTATACCTTTATTTCATAATTCAGTGGTTTGATTTTCTTCCATTCATTTATGAGGGATTTCTTTGTTTCTTACAAGTTTTATTTTCCAATTATCACAAAATTCATTATATTTGTATTTCCTTTTATTACTTAAGTTTCCTTTTATTACCTTAGTTTATAAAATAAATTCTCATTAATAACAACAAATATTTTGAATATCTTCATTTCCTTACTCTTCACTTGTAAGATTTCCCTTAAATTCTTAATCTTCTAACATTCATTCTTATAAGTGGAAGTTTTTATTTATCCATTAACTATGAATTGCAGTCATTTAATTTTTCCTACTTTCCATTATATTAGAATAGGGAAGATTAAAACATACTTAAGTCAATAATTATACAATCAATTCTTATTTTGAATTTCATTTTATATACTTAGGTTCATATCATCTATTAATAGTTCTTAACCCTTTTTCAGTAAAATTTCAATTATACCCTAAGTTTATACATTAAATTCTTATTATAACAGTAATTTATTGAATACTTCATTTTTCCTAAATTCCTACTTGTAAAATATTCAATTCCAGTTTCTCATTTAACACTTCAACTTTTATATTTGGGTAAGTTATTTATGTTAAGGAAATTGCAATTGAACTTATACAAGTTTAATCTCCATTCTTTTAATTAAATTTAATGTTTATCCATATTACTCTTTTCCTCATATGTACTCAATTTCTCTTTATAACTTTGCAATAATTCTCTTATTTAAATTAGAGGTTTCAATTCATTACTTAGCTTTTATTTTACTAACATAATTTTAAACAATTAATTAATGAAAAATTTTAGAATTAAATTCCGGTCAAATTTCAATTTATTTTGAAATAATAGATAAATAATTTCTTACACTTATATATCTCTAATTATATTTAAAACAATTAAAATTTAAATATTTCAAAATAATCTGCAGTAGAATCTACTACAGTGGCCTTTCCCCTTCGAAACTCGAAAATGAAAGTCGATGATGCGGCCGTCATCACCGAAATTATTTTCCAGCGATAGAGAGGAAAGTACAAAATTTATTTTCTCCAAAATCTTCTTTTAAACAATTCTTTCGAATTATCTAAATATTTGTATAAGAAAATACTTATAAACCAAATCATTATATTTCATAAATCCTTTGAAAACAGATTCTCAAAATCCCGGACTTAAGTTCTAAAATTTCCAATTTGATTCATTGTAATTTCAACTTAGCTTCAATTATTATGAATATTTTTATTACCTAACATCCAATCTATAGCAACCAAATATATATCTTTATAAAAATATTTTTATATATAGAAAATATAATAGGCAAAATTCTTTCATTCACCTATATTAAAAACAAATATTATGTCGGTCTGTCCTATTAAGTGTTTAGAAATCCCTATTGATGACATAGCGTCCCATGCATCAACCAGAATTTATAAATACAAAGCGGAACAGATTAACACAATATAAAAATCTTTTTATTAATACTAACAAATACGCTCTCTCATGTATATACACTCAGCGACTCCCATAGGATATTTCTACCCTATTAACAAAGAGTCAAACCCCACAAAGCCAAGGTTTATCATTAAACCAAAGCTCTGATACCAGATGTAACATCCCGGCTTTTCGCACACTTTAAACCGACACTTGTCCCAATTCAAAGCATACGCAAGGGCGGATTGTTATGGGGTAAATAAGAAAAATGGAGAAGAAATAAAATGAAAATAGAATCTCACAGCGGAAGGATAAAATATAATAACAAATATACAGTTTCATAAACAGTTTACAAAAGCTTGATTCTTCTTTTACAATAAATATCAGAGTTACACATACCAATACAAGCAATGCAGCGGAATAGAAAGAGTGTGGTGCAATACTATATGTAAAATAATACCGATTCTTCGTCTTCGTCCTCCAATGCTAAAATCTGCTATCCTGAAACGCTCGGACTGACCCGAGCGAATTTGGAAAGACAAAACACTCGAGTCAGACTAGAAAATCTTATGTGAGCTAAATAAACAGAAATAAATATGAGTACAGTAACTCAAGAGATGCTCGGGATTTACATCTCCTAAGGATCCGTTAAACTATTTACTATGTAGTATATTGCGCTATTATAATAGTGTCTAATTGTAAAATAAACTTACTTTTAAATAGCGTTAAGGCTTTACATTTTCCACCTTAACACATAAAATGCCAATAGTCTATACAGTACCATAATACCTCCTGATCGGGAAGCTACCAGAGGATACTCCATAGGTACGACACAAATAGAAACTCGTAGTAAAGGCTCGATATAGTAGGTGACACGGCACAACTAGGCAATGCCAGGGTAGATATACCAATTGCTATCCAGGCTGGTGGAAATGCGTAGCCGCAGTTACCGCCCACCTCGGACTAACTCCCCAAAATCAAAATATAGAAGTGGCCACTGAATCAAATCCAAGTCAAAGTATAATATCGAAGAGGAGCGTCCGATCAGAGGAATGACCTCATTGGCCTGAGAATCGCTCCTGTTTTAGCCACCTTATGCCAACTCACGGGAGTTGGGTCCACGTATTTACCTTACAGGAAACGTCGCCACCACCTACTTCATTCTGGAATCTTCACCGCGTACACGGTTAGTCAAAGTGGTTTCGGTATCGACAGAGAGTATGTCCATATCCGATCCCGGTCTCTTTGCCAACCAATCGTTATTATAACACCGCGGTTATTTAAAAATAGTTTATACTTTAAAACCAGAATATAATCCATTTCAAAACCATAATATTATGATATCATTTCTTCCTTTAAACCCAAAACAATACCTTTTTGATATTAATTTATAAAAACCCAAATCAATGATATCGTTTCCCAAATATTTTCCTTTCCAAAATTTTGTCATCTTTTATTATTAAAATTCCTTGAACCAAATATTTGGAAACTTAACTCTTAATATAATACTTCGAAATCCATAGAACTTAAAACCATTACCTTCAAAACAAAATGGTTTGGATATTCAACAGTATATAAACTAAGTGGTTTAACTTAAGCGTTACTTTGAAAAGAAATATTTCTCGTGGCTTTACAATACATTTCTTTATTTAAAGTTAAAACCAAAATTTAATATCGCTTCAAGTTCCAAACCATTTTAATAAATTCATATATATACGTATATCCGTTTTGAGTATAAATATTTCAACTAAAGATGGATTTTATTCTTTCAAATCAAATGTTCTATTAATTAGTCTTGAATATAAAATCCATAAACAAAACATCAATTCTAGTAAAATATACATATATTTTTCCAATCCAAATTTTACTAGAATATTCATTTCAGTATATTTTGGGAAAAATCCAATTATAATATCATATCTTAAAATTTCCAACTTAACATTAAAACATAGGATATAAGTTATAAATCTCCATTTTCTAAATTTTCTTCCATTTCCAAATAAAGGAATTTGTGCACCTTTGAATTTCAAAATTCTTAACTTTACATGTATATGAATACGGAAGAAAATATTTATACAGTATAACTTTTAAGATTATTATAAACCGTATTCCATCCAAACCATAGAAATTACATTTAAATTAGTTATATGTAGACCGCGGTGCCTGTATATAATTTTCTATCCTATGGTCAAGTGATCCGGATATTTATCATTTCAATCCGCAATTTAAAAATAAACTGCGGTTGTATATCATTTCAAACCGCAATCCCGAAAAAATGTAAAATGCATGATAACTGGCAGTTTAATGATATCCACATAAAACATCCATTCAACAACACATCCATCATCCAATCACAACATCAATCAATAACAATATGTGTTTGGTAATATACAACAGGTAATAACTAGCAGTTTTATTCAAATTAGATTTATCAACTATTTATCTAACAGTTTATATTCCCCAATAATTTATATAACTGTTAACTAGCAGTTCATATGCAACAATAATTTCCAATAGCCAAATAATACGCAATCAATCAATTTAATTAACTGCTAAATTCAATAAAATGCAATTCAACAGATATGGATGAAATAACATGCCAAAAGCTCATAAATAAATTTCTATTCATTTCTAAAATTTATTTAACAAACATAAAAGCTTCTAGTAATTGTGAGTGGGTTAAAACACTCACCTTTGGAATTTAAATCGAATTTAAATTCGATTTAAACACAAAAATTCGCCCGTCTCAGAATTCGTCCAAACCAGCGTCATCAAGTCCGGAATTAAATTACGATCCTGACAAAAAAAACCGCGCTTCAATCGGATCACATATGAGAAAGTTATGATGGAAAATCGAATTGAAATCAAAATAAATAAATAGGCAAAAGAGAACACAATCACCAAATGCCACGTCACCTTCAAAATCATGCTTTCCCCTAAACATGCTACAGGAGCACGCAACATACATCCCAGAACACACGAAACCCATTCCAGCCGAGACTTTGACCGCCTGTACACGTCACTAGCCACCTCCATACGCCATGCCACCCCCGTCGACGAGCTCATCATCATCGGCCGCACCCAACCACACAGGTCCGGTCGCCCCTAGTGCCTCCGCCGCCGCCGTTCAACCCTAGGGCCGAAACCCTAATTCGAATTTTCCCGCCAATCCAACCGTTGAAACTCAAAACAAACAACATAGATGCGATCCCCTCGGTTCCCTCTCCAAAACCCAGAAACAGAATCTCGGTCCGAGGAAGTTTTGCGCGACGATGATGAACGGTTTTGGGGCTGTTTGAATTTATTCTGGATGAACGACAGATCCAATTGAAAAACGAATTGCATCAGTAGATTACGCGTATCGAAAACATCAACATATATTTTTTCTGGAATTTTCTGAAATTTTTGAGTTTTGACTTTTGATTTTGAACTGTGGATAGATCTGGAATTGGATCTGAGATGTATGCATTTGGGGAAGAGAAAAGAGTGAAGAAATGAACGTACAGCAAATGAAAAAGAAAGGAGCTAGGGTTTATAACTGTATATTTATAGATAGGCTAGAGGTAGGGTAGCTAGACTGGATACGCGGACGTACGGAATAAACTATGGCCCAAAAAGCCCGCTATGCCTCCGGAACTGAATTTATTAAAACTATATATCCAAATAGGTGTTTTAAAATATTCTGAACGCGATGGAAAAAGTTTCGCGACCAAATTCGATCGTATGAAGAAGTTATGCTGAAAACAAGATTTCCAAATTGATTTCAAATTGATTTTTAATAAAATTGATTTCAAGGCGTTTCGCGTCCGTACGATCAAACGACAAGTCCGATCGATACGAAATTTGAAACCCTATAATAATTCACCGATACGGATCCGATGAAACTGGTTTCGTCGAAATCCGAGTCCGTGCCCAAAATGGCTATTTTTAATATTTATTAAATCAATTAAATAAATCATAAAAATCCAATTTTATTTTTCAACTTCTAATATTGGCCAAATTTCATTACTTATATAACACAATCACTTCCAAATAACTTAACAAGCTTGGGTGTGAATTAAAATCTATAAGTATATCAATTTGCAGTGTTAATTTCTGCATTTTTATTATTATTTGGGAATTATAAATTTTACCCTCAAAACCCACTTATTAAAACTTGTTTTCTTATACCCTCATTTTAAGTCAAATTAAATAAATGACTTGAATTCCATTTCAACTCATTTGATTAAAATTAACCTTTTTACCATAAATAAAATTCCAAACTCAATAATAAACTTTATCTCCATTTATTCGCCTTAATATTTCTTATTTATTAATAATTCCAATCTTGATGAATTCACATCATAAGTTTGATTAATCTATTAAATTCACTTCCTTTCTATCATTCAAAGCCATTGCTGTTAATATGACGAGACTAACATTAGTTTAAGATTCACATCAATATTCTCTAAGCCTAATGTTTACCAATTTCGTTTCAAATCCAATAACGTAATAATTTACGTTTAATTCCATTTTATATGTAGTAAATACCATTTGTCGAATCAAATACTCAAATTATAACTAAAATCTTGTTTTCTAAAGTTATATCGACAATGGTCAAATAAAAATTTGAATTAGCTTTAACTTTATTCTATGGTATTAACTATTGCAATAAATCCAAATTAATAAATGAGGTTTGACTCCTATATTAACTTCTTTGGTTTCAATTAACATTTTATGGTGAATATAAATTTCAATGTATGATTGAAACCTTTATATCTATTTTATTTCACTATTCCATAAGAAAAATTAACATTTGGTTCATACTTTTTACAAATAACTCCCATTTCTTCCAAATAATAATTACATAAACTATTTAATATTAAATCCATTAAATTTTAGTAGATTCAATTGATTGCAATTTATTTCCAAATAAATTTGGATTTTTATTTGGTTATACACAAAATTCCCGTTATCACTTGCCTAACAAGGTTATTATCACTTAAGATCTCACTGCATCCACATTTTCCACATTTTCATTTCCTAGTTTCTTTACTCTATTCTACAAAATTTATTACGAATGGGATTTCCTTTGGTTTACATCTTATTTGTATTTAACATTTCTCAATCACCAATTCATTTCACTTTAACTGCGGTAAATTGGCGGATAAATTGAATTTGATTCCCAAATTTTAAATTAACAAGAAACAAGGGTAGGTAAACAAACAATAGTCATTACTCCAAATTCTAGTCCTAAATAGGCTTTTATTCCTTGCAAATAAATGTTACTATTTATTCTTATAGTACAAATCTCAATAATTATCCTATTTTAATTTGCTTAGGCCATTTATTTCACTATACATATCTGCATAAGCGGACAATTTATTCAATTCATTGAGTATCAATTCTATTAAGTCCTGTTTATATTTTTATGCATTCTTCTATTACTTTACAAAATGGAATAACTTTTAAACTCATACACTTAATAACAAAACCGTTATAAATCCAATAAATTTCCAAATCGAAGTTTGTACACATATACACAACTATTATGATTTCTCACAGAACGTTGAATTTATTAAATGACCATTTATTATAATTTAATTCCCTTAATTGAATCAAATGCTTATTATTATCATATATTTTCTTTTCATTCTACCATTCCTTCCCATTATAAATTCATTAACGTATTTACACATCTCTATCTTTCAAATATTAATAACCAAACTTGATTACAAACACTGTCCTTATCCATCTTCATAAATTTGTTCAAAACTATACTTTTGTTTACATAAAATAAATTTTATGTTTCTATTAGTTTTCTTTTCCTTTCACTACAGGCATAAATTATCACTATCTACACTAATTACATCTTTGTATTAATGAACACCATCCAAGTTAATATTTATACTAACATTCACAATTTCAACATTTATTTGTTTCTTATCACTAACTTTCAACAAAATGTGACCATCTATATTAATCAAATCTATTGTCATAAAGTTTTATTGTTACACCAAGTTACAACTACTATACCAAATTTCTACATTTATTCCTAAACAAATTAGAAATTATATTAATCTAATGCATTAAATATTATTAATTTAACGGGTCGTTACAATACAATACAGCCACTCAAACTCTAAACCATCCCCTCCATCATTTACTTTCCATTTCCTCAAATCACCCAGCATTGACAGCCACTTACACTTCTTTTCTCCTAGGCAAACTCCTCAAACAGACAAACTCCCTGTACATTAATAATTTCCTTGCATTACTGTCCATTACCATCTAACATACTACCATCCATACAAAATACAAGCAACTGATCCACATCTTACCTGCAACAGCCCCTCTTCTTACCTCGACAACTTCCATTAAATCACTGCCCTCTTCCACAGTTATTCACAATTACTTTGAAGCGGAAGCGTTTCCAAGAGCTGAGACCAACTACAAACAGAACAAAGGATTTGATCATTCAACTGTGATTTAAGTTTGTGTTCAATGATACCGGATTCTGCCTAAGGTTAACAAGTGGTCGCAATAATGATGTTCTTTTCAAACAAAAAACAAATTAAATGATGTATTTTAGTTCAGATATACTAATTTAAAGAAACATGATGTCATATTCGATTTCATGTTAGTATTGTTGTGGACATGTAATATGAATTGAAAACTTATTGATAACGAAAAGTGTTATCTTTCAAAAGTAAACATTGAAAAATGTTTATTTGTATTTTAATTAACGACTATGGTGAAATGAGTGTTATAGTATTATGTGCCAACCTAAGACATTCTCCACTATCTTTCAATACGTCAAATTTTCACATTGAAAATGAATCATCTTCTTATCAAAGTACAATAAGAGCAAGAGAATCAAATAGAGTGGCTAATCATTAGGCGAAAGCAATACTAGGAATAAGTATAAATCGATAAAAGAGAATATATCACCTATTTGTTACGAGATTTTATAGCATGTGCAATGCACGTACATATATTAACAGTCTTATAAATTACAAAATTTAAAGTTTCTATGTAGTTTTAATAAAATAAATTGAAAAATATAAGAAAAACTATATTGTTTTCGGTTGGAATAGAGTTTCAAACTTATAATTTAATTTACATTCCAAATTCTTATTGGAAAATAGATGTTAATTTTTGTTCTTTATGTGATTCGAACTCCTAATCACTTGTTTGGATATGTATAAGAGTATTTCTGAAACTTTACTATCGAACTAAAAGATCGTGTTTTCATTCCAACTACTAATAAGGATTACCAATATTGAAATGATCATTTGGTCATCAAGCGATAGGATCTTAGGCGTTACTAATGTCTCAGGGTTTGAACAGAAGATTTTAAAAGTACAATTTAGAGACCTTAACATTTATACTTAATACTATTCAATATTTATTAAACTTCATTCCATGTTTTATTTAACATGGTTATTATGGGACTATATAATAACATTGGCTGTGATTTTGATGTTATCTAGTAGTATAACATAAGAATGTATTACTTTTGTAATGTGTAACAGCTCGAAGTTTTAACAAATATTTTTCACTTTTAATTATAAAACTTTGGGGTTTATTGTATAAAACTCTAAATTTTTTAAAATTGATTAAAACATTTCCTAAATTTTTAATTAAAGGACAAGAGTTCTGAAATTTTAACTTTGGTTAAAGATAACTCTAATTGGAATTTTTAAAATTTTTAATTTCTAAATCTTTTATATAAGAATTATATATGTACAAGATTTATTGTGAGGATGTTTACTTATATTCGTAATAACATTTATTTCTCTTTTTGTTCTTTTTAAAATGAATTATATATATTAAAATTTAGTAACAAATTTCTTAGAAAATGGTAAATAAATCCGAAGAATGTAAAAAAATTCTATTTTAGTTAAATAATAACTTTCACAATTTACAATGTATTAATAAACTATTGAATTACGCGTTTAAAGGGCGCGTTATTTGATGGGATAAATAACGTATAAGAAAACGTATAAAATTTAAATCCATTATTTTCGTTTTATTTTGGACTTAAATTTTGCGTCTATGGTGCGCATTTCAAAAATATATACCTTAACTGAAAATGGTTAAATAAATCAGTAAACGTGCATTTTCGAGTAGGAGGGAAGCATATCAGTTTCAATTTTTCCTTTAACCGTGACAGGCCATTTACCTTTTTAAAAAAAAGATATCCCATTTCTCTTTTTACTGCAACTATTTATTTAGTATAAAATCTTTCATTAAAGTAACGTTCAAATCTTATCTTATTGTCGTTTCCTCCAATATCAACGCTAGTTTCTTCTCATTATTAAATACGTTCGCAAATTTGTCCAAATTCCATTTCCATTCAAAGACAAATATATTCACTTCCCTTTTCTGTTCGGTTTTAAATAGAACGTTATCCATAAATTTTATTACCGTTTCATAGCAAGATCATCTCTTGCCGTTACTTTAATTCACTCAGCCTATTTAAGGATATAAATCACGCACCCGTTGAAAAGAGATCCTATACTTCTTTAATGTCTATCCTCTATTGCCAAAACAATCAACGCAAAGTAAAATTTCAAAAAAAAAGAAAAAGAAGAATGTAAACACAACATGCTTTAATTAAGGAATAAAATTTGGAAATTTATAGCGTATAAATGAACTGGGTAATTACGGGTTTAAAGGGCGCGTAAATTGAGGGAATAAATACCGTGTGTGTGTGTGTGTATAAGAAAATGTATAGAATTTTAATTCGTTAATTCGTTATATTTTGGGAATAAAATATTACTGCTATGGTACACATTCTTAAAAATATGACCATAGCTGTAAAGGAGTAAATTTATCAATAACATGTGTTTTTAGAGGGAAGGAATTGTCTAGGGTTCAAGTCAAGTATGTTGCCTCTAATTCAACGCTTCAAAAATTTGATTACCATAGATTTTGCCATTCAACAAAATTTATTGCTTGCATTTTTCAGAACACAATTTTCTCCTAAATCTCAGTCATGCGCAGTATCCACTCTCCTATCTGCTTGCCTATTTTATATGTGCCTTTCTCTTTACCCATATTTCTTACATTTATTTTTCTCTTTCCAGTAAAACTTCTCTATTTATATATATATATATATATATATATATATATATATATATATATATACACCCACACAATCTGTAAATTTTGAATGAAAGCATTTACTTCCTCCTGTAATTTGTTTCTCAAAAGAAAAATCAAACGTATTTTCCTTGCCAAGTTTTTCCATCCTTTGATTACGCAACTCTCTATTTTCAATCCAAATCCCCTTCAAAGAAAAAAATTTCTTGCCGTTTCTTTATAAATCAACGCTATCTATTTATTTCTTGCCTTTTTTCCTTTGAACCAACAAATTTACGTTCAAATTTTTTTTAAAGCACGAAATTCTTGCCTTTATCAAACGTAATTTTAAAGCTCAAATAGCATAAAATTGCCTGACCATTTAAAGTAAAATCTACCTATTCTTTCTCCTAGAATATCGCAAGTTTATCTTTATATTCCAATGCACGTACGCAAATATAAAATTTCTTGCCAAAATTGTTCCCTTGAATTGCAAAATTGCTCTGTTATAAATATATAACCTACGCATTTTCCATCTCCTCAAAAAGAGTTTGGCTTCAGCCTCGTGCGTGAGCAAACATACTTCAGGTAATGGCCATCTTTTAGCTTATCTTCTTCTATTGTTCTCCTTTTATATTTTTTTCTTTTTTCTTTTTTTATTACTAAGTGCAACATGTGGTTTACGTATTAATACTTCATAATTATTCTTAGTATACAATACCTCATAAGGATCTGTTTATAGTGCATAAAGATTGTTATTCATGCATGTATCTACCTACCTATATTCACTATATATCCTAACAAGCTAATGCTCAGGATGTTCTACTCACACGCACAGGTGGCTCCCTACTATTTCTATTCACCCTCTTATTAAAAAAAAATTCTTTCTTTTTATAAAATGGCATGGCCCTTGCCAAATTTCAAAACTCGAATGCATACACTCCTGAGACTCCACTTCATGGCATACCAAACTGTAACAACTCGATATCTTCAGCCATTCGCATCCGCACATGTCGGACTTGAATTGTTCAAAATACCGCATTGTAAATAAAATTTCGCAAATCTCAGAATATCGGTAAATAAAAAAATGTTAAAAATTTAAAGTATAAATTCATTTCGTAAAAAAAAATTGTTTGTAAAATAAAGGGAATTTAAGTTAAGAAATAAAATATGGAATTTGTCATAACTTGAATATAAAGCGAGGTTAAGTTTTCTATGAAGTGAATAGTTAAATTGGCGGAAAATATGGAAGTTAAGATATAACTGAATGATAGGCTGGTTTTGAAATAAAGGTAAGATAAGAAATTATTTGAAAATAAAGTTATTTTGGATTGGTATTTTACTTAATGGTTAAGAAAATTTCATAGAAAAATCTTGTACTTGATTGGCATAAGCAAAAGAAGTTAGATATATATTTGTATAAAATACTTTATAAAAGCCATAGATTTTTGAGTAATTTAAATGACTATTTAAAGGGTGGAAATTTTGAATCTACAAGTTAAATTGGTCTAATTAATGTTGAAACTATATTTAAGTAAAATTTTAAATTACTCAAACAAACTAAGGTATAACCTTTGGGATGTATACTGGATTTTTATAAAATTTATAACTTCACTTTTAAATAATAAAATGAAGTATTTGATTTTAATATAACTACTTTGGATTCTTTATAACCACGGGTAATAATAACGTTGGTTGTTAAAGAGACTGGGATCGGATATGGGCATACTCTCTGTCGATACCGAAAACCACTTTGACAACCGTGTGCGCGGAGGAGATTCCAGAATGAAGTAGGATGGTGGTGACGTTTCTCTTGAGGTAAATACGTAGACCCGACTCCCGTGAGTTGGCATAAGGTGGCTAAAACAGGAGCGATTGAAGGACTAATAAGGTAGCACCTTTGATCGGACGCACTTCTTCGTATGCCATTCTATTACTTTGTGATTGTTTGGTGCACACCTTTGATATGGGAGTGTTGTTCGAGGTGGGCGGTAGCTGCGTGCTACGCGTTATCACCAGTCCGGAAGCGTAATTGGTATATCTACCCTGGCATTGCCTAGTTGTGCCGTGTCACCTACCATAGCGAGCCTTGTACGAGTTTGATTTGTGTCGTACCTATAGAGTATCTTCTCATAATTTCCCGATCAGGAGATATGCAGGTACTGTATAGACTTCTGACACTATTTATGCGTTAATGTGGAAAATGTAAAGCCTTAACGCTATTTTGAAGTAAGTTTATTTTACAAATAGACACTATTATAATAGTGAAGTTTTACTACATAGTAAATAATTTAACGGGTCCTAAGAGGATGGTCGGTCCCAAGCATCCTTTAAGTTACTTGTACTTTAATACAGTTCACTTGAATTAGCTTACACTGTATAAGTATGTTTGTCCTGACTCGAGTGTTGTGTTTATTTCTTACGCTCGGGTCAGCCTGAGTTGCAGTTCAGTCTTCGGCTCGTAGCTAGGACTTCTGTAGATCTCTTTCAAGCTACTAGCATATTTTCACTTCAGTTCCTTATCTAAATTTATGTAACCAAGACTATTGAATATTGAGATTTACTATTGTTGTTTCAAACTAAATTTGGGTTTAAAGTCTATGTAAATTTTATTGTTTTGAGACTTTTAATAGTGGCTTCATGATTCACTAAGTTATTTTAAATTCCGCTGCGGGTATTCTGATTTCTGTGTCATGTGATTCTGTGATTATTTATTTACTGTATATTCTGAGATTTGCCAAATTTTATTTACAACGTGGTATTTTGAACAATTCAAGTCCGACATGTGCGGATGCGACTGGTTGAAAATATCGGGTCGTTACAGTTTGGTATCAGAGCTTTGGCTCTAGGCAAAACTTAGAATGTATGGTAAATTTAATTTATAGAATCACTTTCATTCGAGCTTGAATCTCTTCCTTTTCGAATTTTGGAACGTTCCCTGCGGTTCCAAAGTTCATTCGGGTCCCTCACTATTCATCTTCTTTCGATTCTGGAGTATCCCATAACTCCACTTCGGATGATCTTTATAGTGAATTGGTGGTCTCGCCAATATTCTAATAAAGGGGTGAAACTCCTTCTCAATTAGCATTGATTCAGCAGAGATTTATATTTATCCTCGGTTTAGAGCTAGTATCTTTGGTTATTCCGAACTCTATCTCTTCAGATTGAATGTAGATTTACCCCAGAAAATCCACATCGATCTTACTCTTTAAGTCACGGTTGACCTGGTTAAGGTTGCCCGCGATTTATATAAACTTATCCAGTTCCTTATTCTATTATTTAATCATCGGATCTTATGATTCCAACTTATTTTTAAATCAAAATTCTCTTTGATTTGAGTCCATCAAAATTTGAATCTCTATCCTTGTTTTGAAAAATTTATTCCTATATTTGGGAAAAATCTAATATTATATATAAGTATATATTTTCAGAATTTTTATAATTCATTTAACTAGTTGTCAAGAGATAATAGTCTCTGATTTTATTTATGGTTTTGTCTCATATAAATAATTGAACTATAAAACAATGGTTTTAAATTAATTTGGAAACAGAAATGTATTTAAAACAAGAACTTGAGAATTCAATTTTCGATGGTTTCAAACCTTGTGTTTAAAGTTTTAAAAGGACATATTATTTAAATTATTTTCGAATAGAAATTTGTTTCCAATTTTTTTTTAAAAAAAATCACTGCTCTTGTCTTTGTCTCTGGGAAATAATTTCGGTGATGACTACAACATCACCGACATTCACTTTCGAGTTTCGAAGTGAAGAGACCATTCCGTAGTCTGGCTACAGTGTTACCTTGAGAATTTAATTGATTTGAATCTCTAAAATATGACTTGATTTATATTATATAGATATATGATTTAAATTTCATTTGACATATTATGTACATATATTTATTTATCTCTAAATGGTTTGAAGGGAATCAGAAAGTTAATTCTTAAATTTTTCTTGAGGAATAATCAATTATAAAAAAAAATCAAATTTTTGAATAAATGATTCCCACTTGAGATAATTGAATTTGAAGTTTTATTTGTATAATCCTAAATTGCATTTCAATATAACTTACCTTGATTTTCAGAAGTTAACAATGTAATTAGATAATATACAATATAAAAAGATTTTATAAATAAAATTTGAGTGGTCATAATAAATGTTATACACTTAAATTCTAGTTATAAAAAAGATTAACAGAGGTAAATAGAATAACAAGAGGTAATGGAATAATTTACAATATAAAATGATGTTAAAGGAACTAAGAATAAATTTAAGCAGTAGTAATAAGTGTAAACATATTTAACATAGATGAGAAAAATGTATTGAGAGAAATAAATTTAGTTATAATTAGGAATGAAATAAAAGACATTAATTTATTGAACACATTTTTGAGTATAACAAATGATTTTCAAACATATGATTTTAGAAATTTTTATTTTAAGATAATTGGAAGATGAAGTAATGAAATTTGAAATAGTAAAATTTAACTTAAGTGAAATTAAATAAGATCAAATCAATTATTAATTTAAAATTGAATTTCTATGTTTTAGATTAATGATTCTATTTTAAGTTTCAATTTAGTTTTCTTTCAGGATGTTTCTATTCCACTACGTTCACCCTTTTCGAGGACGAAAAGTTCTGAGTGGGGGAGAGTGTAACAGCTCGAAGTTTTAACAAGTATTTTTCACCTTAAATTATAAAACTTTGGGGTTTATTATATTAAAATCTAATTTTGTTTAAATTGATTAAAACATTTCCCAAATTTTTAATTAAAGGACAAGAGTTCTGAAATTTTAACTTTGGTTAAAGATAACTCTAATTAGAATTTTTAAATTTTTTAATTTCTCTATCTTTTATATAAGAATTATATATGTACAAGATTTATTGTGAGGATGTTTACTTATATTGGTAATAACATTTATTTCCCTTTTTGTTCTTTTTAAAATGAATTATATATATTAAAATTTAGTAATAAATTTCTTAGAAAATGGTAAATAAATCCGAAGAATGTAAACAAATTCTATTTTAGTTAAGTAATAACTTTCACAGTTTACAATGTATTAATAAACTGTTGAACTACGCGTTTAAAGGGCGCGCTATTTGATGGGATAAATAACGTATAAGAAAACGTATAAAATTTAAATCCGTTATTTTCATTTTATTTTGGACTTATATTTTGCGTCTGTGGTGGGCATTTCAAAAGTATATACCTTAACTGAAAATGGTTAAATAAATCAGTAAACGTGCATTTTCGAGTAAGAGGGAAGCATATCAGTTTCAAATTTTCCTTTAACCATGACTGGCCATTTACCTTTTAAAAAAAGGTATCCCATTTCTCTTTTTACTACAACTATTTATTTAGTATAAAACCTTTCATTAAACTAATGTTCAAATCTTATCTTATTGTCGTTTTCTCCAATATCAACGCTAGTTTCTTCTCATTATTAAATACGTTCGCAAATTTGTCCAAATTCCATTTCCGTTCAAAGACAAATATATTCACTTCCCTTTTCTCTTCAGTTTTAAATAGAACGTTATCCATAAATTTTATTACTGCTTCATAGCATGATCATCTCTTGCCGTTACTTTAATTCACTCAGCCTATTTAAGGATATAAATCACGCACCCGTTGAAAAGAGATCCTATATGTAACGACCCGATATTTTCAACCATTTGTATCCGCACATGTCGGACTTGAATTGCTCAAAATACCGCGTTGTAAATAAAATTTGGCAAATCTCAGAACATACAGTAAATACATAATCACAGATCACAGACACAGAGTATTTAATAATGCAGCGGAATTTAAAAGAAATAGTAGTTCATGAAGCTACTATATAAAAATAAGATACATCAGAGTTAAACAATATACAGTAGAAGAGTAACAAGATACATCAAGTACAAATCAAAATACATCACCGGAAACACTGGATACTGAAAACAAATAGATGGCCGGGTCTTCAAGCAAAGCTCCAACTCCAAAGGTGAGTCTTGAATCCTGAATCACTCAATCTGACTCGAGCGTAAAGCAAAACACAAAACACTCGAGTTAGGACATAAATACTTATGAACTGTAAATCAACTCAAGTGAACAGTAACAAAAAATGCATCAGTAACTTAAAGAATGCTTGGGATCACCCATTCTTTAAGGATCCGTTAAACTATTTACTATGTAGTAATATTGCGCTATTATAATAATGTCTACAGTAAAATAACCATACTCTCAAATAGCGTTCCGGGCTACCCATATCAACCTTCACACATAATAGTCCCAGTAGTCCATCCAATATCATGCCATCTCCACTCCGGGTGACTGTCAGAGGATACCACACGGGGTACGGGAGAAAAACAAACTCGTAGTAAAGGCTCGGTACGGTAGGTGACACGGCACACAAGGCAATGCCAGGGTAGGTATACCAATTACGCACACGGGCCGGTGGTAACGCAGCAGCCACATACGCCCACCTCGGAACACACTCCCATATCAAACCCGGAGGATGGCCATCTAATCAATCACCAGTAAGAGTATAGCATCGAAGGAATGTGTCCGATCGGAGGAATGACCTCACTTGGCCCGAGATCGCTCCTGTTTTAGCCACCTTATGCCAACTCACGGGAGTTGGGTCCACGTAATATACCTCAAGAACGTCGCTACCATCCTACTTCATTCTGGAATCTCCACCGCGTACACGGTTGTTAAAGTGGTTTTCGGAGTTGGCAGAGAGTATGACAACTTCCGATCCCGGTCTCTTTAGCAACCAAACGTTATTATAACGGCGTGGTCATTTCAAAATAGTTTATACTTTAAAAATATCAAATCATTTCATTTCAAACTATATTTCTTTTAAAATAGTTTATACTTCGAAACCAAAACCATTTTTATTTCAAATCTATTTATTCAATCAAAATAGTTTATACTTCAAAACCAAAAACATTTCAAACATATATTCATTTCAAAATCATGATATTTTCAAAGTATAACTCTTTCGAAACCAAAAATACTTGAAACAATTACACTTTGAAAATCATAACATTTCAAAATCATACATTTGAAATCATGGGATATTCATTTAATTCTTTACATTTTACAATTCATTCAATTAATCCCAAATTTTCAATTTCCAACTTAATTCAATTCAAACCATCAGTTTCAATTAAATTTCCCAATAACCATTTCAAATCATATCATTTTCAAATATAGATTTGATCCACAAATTAAACTATTCAATTTTTAATAAATTTCAAAGCTTTAATATCCCGCATTTCAAAACTAAATTTTATAATTTCATATATCTCAAATCTAGTTTCATTATTACTTAGTTTTGAAATATTCATTTCATAAATCCAATATTATTTAAATAAACTCAATTTACAATCAAACTAAATATCCTTTCATACCAATATAAACTTCAAATATTCATTTATCAAAAGTACATATCATTCTAATTTATATTCTTTATCAAAATAAAGATCAAATCATTTCCAAACCTTATTATCAAATCATTATTTGAATTCAAATTCAAATACTCAAATTTAAATATCATTTTTAAATCAAATAAGTCATTCATTTGTTATTTCAAGTATCATAACAAAATACATTAAAAATTCCATTCGAAAATTCATTTATCTCATTACATTTCATTCCATTTAACACATAACCAAGTAAACATTACTTACTTAAATTCAAATTCAAATTTAAATTCCTTAAAAATTAAAATTTAAATATTAAAATATATTCAAAACTTCTTAAATTTCATAATTAATCAATTTCCAAAATTTAAATCATTTAACACTTTAAAATATAACTCAAACAGTGTTAAAAACTATAACATTTCAAACATTGTCAAATTATAGCAATGACAGCATTAATAAAGTGCTATCGTAGCTTATAGCTTTCAAAAATGGTTTAGTCCTAGAATAACGGCATTTATAAAATGTCGTAATAGATATTTAGTTATTTCAAACATTGTTACATTCAAAACAATAGCATTTAAAAATGCTGTCAAAAGACTACAACATTTTGAAAATGCTATGAATTCCAGATTTCATTTCAGCTTTTCAAAAAAAAAAAAAACTCCAAATTTTTATTATAACTTAAAAATCATATTTCTAGGCTTCAAAATTTCACATTTAAAATCATTTTAACATATGATTTAACACAACAAAATTTTTTAGATCAAATATTCAATTTAAAAACTCCATTCATTTATTAAGTCAAAATTCACTGTTTATTAACATATAAATTAAATAAAACTTAAAATTTTTACTTTATATATAATTTTAAAACTTTAAATTTAATTTCCATTATTTATTTACATTTTAAAATAAAATTTAAAGTCTAAAATCTCAATTATTTCACATTTACGTACTCAAATTCACAATTTCAAGACTTAATATTTAATTTTCTTAAAACCATAAAATATATATTTTTAAATCAAAATTTCATACTTTTAAAAATACATATTTTAATAAATATCATTTAAAAATATACCACGGGGTCTGTAAATAATTTTCTAACCTAGATCAAGTGATACGGATATATATCATTTCAATCCGCAGTTTACAAAGAAAACCCGGGTTCTATCATTTCAAACCCGAAATCCCAAGTGAAATAAAATACAATAAAAATCGCTCAGGCCTATCATTTCAGCCCATAATGATTTTTCCCTAATCTAAAGCCCGTTTGGGTATGTATCATTTCAACCCATAGTGATTCTATTCTAACAGGGAATTTGCAGTGTGAATATATGCATAAACAATATAAACAATGTCAGTGTCACAATATAATGTCATATATCACACGTCAGGTGATAATTAACAGTTTTAACATGGTAATAACATGGCATAGCATATCATATTATCATCATTAACTTGCATAACATTTTATATTACTAAACACTTGTCATCAATTCACTATTTCATAAGTATAAATGTCAGAGTGAGAAAGACTCACCTTTTACGAAGCTAGAGACAAACAACACACACAAGAGCGATTCCAAAGGCACGACAAGCACGATTTGATTTGAATTTATGGAGACCCTTGTAAACAACACAAAATATAACATACAGAAGCAAAAATATAGATATCGACATACAAATATAATCAACAACTTTAGTTTGCAGAACAGTTGCAAAACAAGAGAGATGACCAAACCTTAGAAGCAAAAGACTTGCACACGACAACATAAGCTTGTCACATGATCAAATGGGCTTGATCTCACCACACTAGGCTCAGCCTAGGTGTCAACATGGCTCGGCCATGGACTAGAGACAAGGCTTAGGGCATGAAAGTGGAAGGTAAAGGCAAAACAAGTGGAAAGTAAAGGAGGCAAGGGGTTTGGGTCAAGGAATGGAAGGTTTTGGTGTACATAGGCTCGGCCTATGGTCCTATGGGCTCGGCCTGGTGCATCTTCAGGTCAGGTCAGAGATGATGATGATGGCTATAGGTCATGGCAGCAAGTGGTGGTGGTGTTAGAGGTGGTGGCCAAGGCTAAACATGAAGGAAATGGGAATACAAGTCTCGGTTAGGCAAAATTTGGAGTTTTAAGCAAAGTTTTGTGGAGATGGCTTCAATTGGATGGCATGGTTTTTCATGGTCAGAGGAGGAGGAGATGTTTGCTGCTGTAGATGGTGGAGGAGATGGTCAGTGGTGGTGGAGGAGAAGTGGGGCCGAGTAAGCAAGAGGAAGAGGAAGGCTAAATCAATGAAGAAGAGGGAAAAAATGGAAGAAAGAAGCCATTAGCTTGCAATTTTTTCTCAATATGATGTAGCCGTGAGTTTGAAATGAGGAGAAAGATATTTTTCACGTGAATTGAAGATGAGAAACATGGCTATAGGGTAGGGGGATGTACGGCTAAAGCAAGGAGAGGAAAAGGCAAAAGCAAATGAAGAGGCGGAAAAACGAAGAGCCTTGAGCAACTAAAGAGACACAAACTCTTCAAATTTCCATTATTTTCTTTTTAAACCTTATATACTGAAATATATATATATAATCAGATAAAATACGAAAATTTAGTAAATAAACAAAAATAAATAAATTAGTTATTAATTATATATAGTTTAATTAAATAAAACAGCAAAATTTGCAACTATTCTTGAAAATATGAAAAATAAGTGCAATGAACTTGGGAAAATTTTTATGTACTTAAAAGTATTTATAAATAAAGATAAGAAAACAAAATAAAAAGGAAATCACAAAAGTAAATAAATAAATTTTAATTTAAATATAGTTTAGATGAAGAAAATAGCAGAAAAATGGAAACTAACCTTTAAAAATAGAAAATAAATTCAATGAGCTTTGGACAAATTCAAACATCACTTTAAAATATTCAAAAGGTAAAAATATATGTAACATAACATATAATACAATTTAGAATAATATATGACAATTAAAAAGATTATTTATTGTAACGACCCGCTATTTTCGACCATTCAAATCGACAATAAAACCATACATATCCGACTTGAATAATTCAAAATACCGAATTGTTAATTAAAATTTGGCAAAACTTAAAATATACAGTAAATAAAATCAATCACAGATCACAGAGTAATATAATGCAGCGGAATAGATAAAGAATAGTAGTTCATGAAGCTACTATATACATCAGAGTTAGAAAATACAACCGAATAGTTCAAATGCAGTGAAGTCTTCAATGCAATAGATGACTTCTCTGAACCAATCAACTGGAAAGGCTGGAATCTGAATCGATAGTTGGATTTCCAAATGAAGCTCCAAACTCCAAAGGTGAGTCTCAAATGCTGTATCACTCAGTCTGACCCGAGCGTAAAGCAAAACACAAAACACTCGAGTCAGGATTAACATTCTTGTATCAATAAATCCAACTCAAGTGAAATATCAACTGAAATACAATAACTTAAAGGATGTTTGGGATAACCATCCTCTAAGGGTCCATGGAACTATCCACAAGGTAGAAATATACACTATAATACCGTGGCCATTCCCATTTATTTATACTTCAAACCAAATATCATTTTACTTCAATTATCTCTATATTTCCCAAAATAGTATTTATATAAAATAAATAATTTATAAAGTAAAGTATTCAATTCCCTCAACTTAACATCGTTTCAACATCAACCCGACCTTCCCATTCAAATTAAATTCAATCTCAAATTATCAATTTAAATTCAATTTAAATCTTAAATTAACCACTTAAATTTTATCGATCCCAATTCGGGTTTGAAATCACCAATACCCCTTTTTATTTCAATATATTTCAAAACTTTAAGTATTCAACGGTCAAATAAATTTTTATTCAATTTAGTTTTCTAAATAACGAATTCAAATTTGGTTCAACTTAAATTTTCATTTTAATTCAATTTTAGTTTCTAAATAACAAATTCAACTATATTGATTTTAAATACAGATCCGAATCTCAAAATAAACCATTTAAATTCCAATATAGTTCAAAGCTTTAATATTTGAATGTTCAATTTTACAGTTTCATATAGATTTCGATTTAACCTCACTATTATTTAACCTTAAATTCCATTTTTACTCGATATTTTCCTTAATTTAGTTAAACGGGAAATATCACTTAAATCAAAAATCCAGTTATAAAATCCAACCTTTAAATTTCCCATTCAAAAATTTCAAATCGATTTAATTAAATAAATCTTTATTTAAATGTCATCTTTAATAAACTCAAATTTATCTTCCCATCTTAATTTATCCCAATTCTTGAAATATCTATTTGAAATATAATTCACATAAATATTTAACATAATTTATGTATTGATTCCATCTTAAGTAAATTAAATATTATTAAATCTATATATATAATTTCCCTTTATATATAATAATTTAAGAATTTACATTTAATAAGACCATATATTTCTTCCCAAAACAATGAATTTATTTCCAAAATATTTTATATGGACCAACGATGTCTGTATATATTCCTTATCATATGGTCAAGTGTTACAGATATTTATCATTTCAATCCGTACACTAAATATACACGGGTGGATATCATCTCAACCCGTAATCCCAAATTCAATTAAATGAAAATCGCTTGGGACTATCATTTCAAACCATAACGAAATCCTCCTATTCTAAAGTCCATTCGGGTATGTATCATTTCAACCCATAGTGATTTCTATACTAACAGGGAACTTGTAGAGTGATAACAGATATGAAAATAGTAATAACAGCAGGCATATATCATCAAAATAAATATAAACAATAGGATATGGTGTCATATCTCATAAGTGAATAGTTACAGATAATAGCATATATAATAAATTAACATTAATAACAGCAGCATATTTCAATTGTCCTTTCAATTGAAGTCAAATTTAATAAATAAAAGAACGTTAATCGTGAGTGATTGCTCACCTTTCGAGGCTAGAGAGTTGGACAACGAAACTGATTTGTTACGAACTGAATCACGATCTAGACAATCGAAGGAATCCAAACAAAATTTCAAAGCGAAGTAAGCTGAAAGTGGGTTGACGGGCAAAGCTGGAAGATAGGATTGATGGAAACGAATCAGAGTCGTCTTGATAAAATCAGACAAAATATATGTTATAAATTTTCTCTAAAACAATTTTCTTTTAAAACTTATATTTAAATAAGATATATATATATATATATATATATATATTATACTTACTTTCAAACAAAATAAATTCAAACACAAATTTAAATTAAAACACATATATTACAATAACAAGAAAACTGACATTATGAACTGCAACTTTTACTTTTAACTATGTATACACGCACAGCTCACTCACAATCTACATGCAGACTCAAAGGGTGACAAATATTCCTTTATTTTATACTTTGGAAGTGCATGTAAAATTTAAAATTAGTATCTACTCTGCGACTCAATTAAAATGTCATAACCATCCTAAAACCTATACATATACATAAAATGGGATGAACATGTTATATACAACTTAGTTCAGTCGCCTATATAAGCAGATTATAAATGCACTATTTTAATTATATGTAAAAGAAAATTGATAAAGTGGTCCCCAGCTTCAAAATGTAATATATACATACATAACTATAACATCTATCAATATGGCAAAGTTACAACATATTATAATCAACAAATATAAACTTTATATATGTTAACTAATATAAGACAGGTTTATAAATATATGTTATATAGTCAAAGTTGTTCAAATATACTCCACAGCTTTTGTATATACATAAGTTACAAAAAAAACACATATATATAAAAAAAACCTTTTTAACATATACAACAACATGTATACTGAAAACGGGTTTGCTATAACAAGCATACAACTAATATCTACGAACCCTGAACATGTTATACTCAACACCCAAAAAACCTTACAGTGCAATATATATAGATCCAACTTGTAACCAAAGATATGCAAAACAAAATATATCTTCTGACCAGCAACAAAAATATGCACATGCGAAAATTTTATACGCATAAACAATATGCAGACCACACTCTCTGATCCAACTTTTATAACTTAAGATATTTATATTATATATACTGTAACTTTGTAAAATTAATACTGTAAACAACACACAAAAAAAACAGTATAAGCTTAACCTATTTTCACATACAACTAACCTTATATACACACTATTACACAAAAAAAAGAAAAACAGTATATATGCGTGCCCATACACTACAGAAGATATCATTATTGAAGCAGGCACACACATTTGAAACACAACTGTAATATGATATAGTAGTATAAAGCAAATGTAAAAATTTACGTAGTTACCAGAAAAAAAGGAAACTGATGATTTGTGACCACTTGCCAGCCGTAAAGGGTTGTAGGTTCACGGAGGAAGAATGAAGTCGGAGGCGGGGCGGCGCGCTGTGGGTGTGGTGGTTAGGCAGAGACGCGGGCGGAATGTTGTGGGTGGTTCGCAAAAAATATGGAGGCGTGGAAATGTTTGAGAAGAAGAAGGATACTGTCACTTTTTTTTTTATGAAAATAAATTTTTGTTTTGGAAAAGCAACAGTGTATATATATAATTTAGTGGATAGGAGAAATAGAAGGGGAAACATCTGTCAATAAAATAACGTATATACTTTGCCTTATATATAATATTAAATAAGTAGATAAAAGGAAAAATTTCAACGGTCGAATTATGTAACTTATGGAATAAATGTTAAAACGAAAGCTAGTGAAACCAGGAAATCAATTAAAGCATAAAGGAAAGTTATAAATGAAAAAGGAACCGTTCAAAGGGAATAACGTATATCACTCTACACGTTTTGATTTTTAAAATAGCCATGGGATAACAACTGTCATCTTGCATTAAGCTGAAAATTTAAAGCAATAAATTTATTGCTTGTCAAGCAAGGCTCAGGTTGAAAAACAAAGGAAACCAAAAAGTCCCAATATGAAGTAATGAGAGAGAAACGAAGTTAAAAAGGGAAAGAAAAATAAAGTGAATCGTTTTAAAATAATAACTACAACGTATACAAATGTATACTTTTGATTTTTGAAACTGCTAAACATTAATTCAGGAATATAATTATAGCAATTTATTATCTTGCTAGGGATTCACATTGAAGTTTGAAAAGAAAAGCAACGTTAATGGTCAACATTTAAAGGTGTCGTTACAACGAACAATTTATTGGTTCCGTTGTGCACCGGATTTCAAAACACAGAAATAAATATACCATTTAGATCAGCACGACGAGACGATCACAACGGTATACAGATATCAGTGGTATGATCATCCGATCAAAAGTCGATGATCGGTACCAAAAATGTTGCAAATTTGTCAGAAATAAGGTAAACGGAGCAGTAGACGTCCGAATTTGAAAAAACCAAAGATGACGTCTCACTCAGAAGAGGATTTAGAAATTTTTTATGCAAAGATATTCAGGTTTTGAAAATAAATTTATTGTCAACAATTATTAGCTAGCTTGGATTTAATAGAATTACTTAATAAATAAACTTTCATAAAATAAATTGAAAATTTACCATTTGCTATATTAAATCATACGTAATCAAATATAATTTCTTTTTATTTGCAAATTAAATAATTTAAATTTCACCAAAAATCCAATTAATTAAATATGTTATTAAAACTATTAAAAATCTTGGGTCGTTACACTCTCCCCCACCCAAAACTTTTCGTCCTCGAAAAGGAAGGAGGTAGGAGAATAGAAATAACCAGAAAAAAAATAGATTGAAAGCCAAGATAAACAATAAATTTTAAAACTATATAAATTTTATTTAAAATATTTATTTGAAAATTTCATTTGAAATTAAATTTTCTTTAATATTTAATACTTCTCAAACTCCTTTGCAAACAATTATTAACATTATTACTTCTATTTACAAAGACTATTGAAAATATTAAATCCAAAATCTATGAAAATTTTAATTTATCTCAAGATACCTTTCAAATATTATCAATAAATTAATAATCATTTTCTTTAAAGATGTTTTATTTAATTTATAACTTCAAAAATATTTATAACACTAAATTTTATATAAAACAATGTAGTATACAAATAAGCAATATTTAAAAGATTTATTCAAAAAGGAAAGGAAGGTAGATTCCGAAAACGGAATATAGGTGAAAAATGAAGCTGAGCAGATGAGGTAGATTCAAAAGAATAGAATCGGGCACGAATAATTTATTTCAGACCATAAGAATTTTAATTTCAAATATTAATACAAAATTTCTTTGATGGGAAAAATACTTTTATAATAAATACCTTTATAATAATACGTTTATATCGAAATAAATCTTTCTTTCGAAAATATTTTTATAACTCGATGTTTTAACAAGTTTATCCTCGTTCTTGCAGACTCTGGCCATGCGTTGATCAGGCGCAAAGCTAGAATTCTTCAAGTACTTAGTAGACCTGTTTCAACACCCAGTGAAAATACTTGAAAAACCTTTTTAAAAACAGATATGGAAAGTACAATCCAAACAAACAACCAAACCAAAACCTTTGTCCGACCATGGTTCGCAGATACACAATGGTTACGCCTGGGTCCCCCAGGAAACAATCCATATCCGTAAGCTTTCTCAGCCCTGCGAGTTACGCCATGATGACTAGTAGAGTGCAGGATACACAATGGTTACGCCTGGATCCCCCAGGAAACAATCCGTACCCCTAGGCAAGACTCAGCCAGGCACTTGCGCTACTATTCGTGACCTACACAGATTGCAGGATACACAATGGTTACGCCTGGATCCCCCAGGAAACAATCCGTACCCCTAGGCAAGACTCAGCCAGGCAATTACGCTATGCATTCACGAGAAAACAAAACCCATGGGTTACGCCACGGTGGGAACACTCGAGTATTACATCCGGAAAACCAAAAATCAGAAAGAATAATATCGATAGAATGAATCCACGATGTGGCCACAAAGCGGATATCAAGCAGAAGGCACTTTCCATATCTTTACTTCGAAAATATATATCATATAGTACCTTTTAAAATCACTTTCAAATATTGTACTTATATAAAGTCCATATATATAGGATTCTATTTTTCCCAAATTGAATACTTTCAAAATCAATAGTAGATCAAATCATACTTATATAGACTTCGATTATATAAAATCTCTTTCCAAATTGAGTATCTTTCAAATCAATAGATTTCAAATCAACTTCATACTTATACAATCCATTTTATATAAGTTCGACCACTCCCAAATCAAGTGTTTAATAATATAAGGTTCTCAAATTTCAAATCATTTCAATATCAATTCAGTTTCAAAATCATATATGATTTCACCAAATTTTCTTCCAAATTAAATATCTAAATTTCAAAGTTCCCAAAATAATAGGCTTAGAAAATTACCCCATTTTCCAAATTAAAATAATTCAAGTCAAATAAATTCATTTTCAAAATCACCATATAAGAACTGGTTTTTAATTTAAATTTAATTTCAAAACTAAAAATTTTCTCAAAATCAATTATACTCAAATGGTTTCCAAATTTATAATTATCCCTTTCAAACTTTTGAACTATCTATTTCTAGTTGAAATATTCAATTTACCTTTCTGAAAACTATTATTCAAAACTATAATTTTTTTTTTCAAAACATTTCAAACTAAATTTATATTCTTTATCAAACATTTTATGCTCTTCGAAATTTCTTAGTTTTAAAATTTTAGACCTTGACTTGGAAGTGTTCGAACCTTCAAAATGATAAGGGGAAATCACATTTCAATTCAAGAGTTGAAAATCATCATAAATCAATAAATCAATTATTAAATTTGAAACTCGAGGACTGAACACCGGTCTCATTTTAAATTGTTTCAAATATATACTTATATCTTTCTAAAATATCAAATTATACTTCGGAATTTGAAATCAAAATGGTTTTACAAAATCACTTGTATAGCGAAGCTATTAAAGTGGCCTCTCCCCCACTCTGAAACTCGAAAATCAATGTCGTTGATGCGTGCACTCATCACCGAAATTATTTTCCAGCGACATACGTGAGTTCTGGACTTCTATTTTCTTGAAAACTTCTTTGAAATTTCTTCAAAATTATTGGAATTCTTTTGAACTCATTTGAAACATTTCTTATTTGGAGAATACTTTTAAATCGTATTATTATTATATATTTTCCAAAATCTTAAAACCAATTTCAAAATACCGGAATTCAATTCTCGAATTTCAAATTTAACTTTACAGTTATAAATCATTTTTATATAAATCAATTCCTTATAAATTTTCAAAATTTCAAATCCTTTCAAACTTTTATATATAGGATAACATTTCTTATTTGTTTTATATATAGGTATAATCCTTATAGAAAACATTTTCTTTTTTATATATAGAATAAATAGAATCATAGTTATTAAAATAATAATTTCGATATATAAAACAATTTCAAAAATACGAACATACCCGATTTTCAAAGGTTGATTCAAGAATGGATTTCAAAACAAAGATAGAGATTTAATTTAGAGGAACTCCAATCAATAGAATCCTGATTCGAAGATAGACTCGATCGAAGATGAGATAATTAAATTACAAAATAGAAGATGGATATACTTCTATAAATCGCGGGCGATCTTAACGGATCAACCGTGAATTTAGCAATATAGTGGATGCAGAATTCAAAGGAAAATCGACATTCGATCGCTATAGATAGAATTCGGAATAACAAGAGATAGTAGCATCTAAACCGAGGGATACATAAATCTCCGGTGAATCAATGCCAATTGTAAAGGAGTTTCATCCCCTTTACAAATCATTCAGTGGAGTCATGGGATACTCCAGAATCGAATGAATATAAATAGGGAGGGGCAAGAACGAATTTCGGAACCGAGGGACATTCCAAAATTTAAAGGAAATCGAGTCAAAAGGAAGAGATTCAACTCGAGCGAAAGTGATTCTATAAATAAATTTACCATATATACTAAGTTTTGCCTAGAGCCAAAGCTCTGATACCAACTGTAACGACCCGCTATTTTCGACCATTCAAATCGACAATAAAACCATACATATCCGACTTGAATAATTCAAAATACCGAATTGTTAATTAAAATTTGGCAAAACTTAAAATATACAGTAAATAAAATCAATCACAGATCACAGAGTAATATAATGCAGCGGAATAGATAAAGAATAGTAGTTCATGAAGCTACTATATACATCAGAGTTAGAAAATACAACCGAATAGTTCAAATGCAGTGAAGTCTTCAATGCAATAGATGACTTCTCTGAACCAATCAACTGGAAAGGCTGGAATCTGAATCGATAGTTGGATTTCCAAATGAAGCTCCAAACTCCAAAGGTGAGTCTCAAATGCTGTATCACTCAGTCTGACCCGAGCGTAAAGCAAAACACAAAACACTCGAGTCAGGATTAACATTCTTGTATCAATAAATCCAACTCAAGTGAAATATCAACTGAAATACAATAACTTAAAGGATGTTTGGGATAACCATCCTCTAAGGGTCCATGGAACTATCCACAAGGTAGAAATATACACTATAATACCGTGGCCATTCCCATTTATTTATACTTCAAACCAAATATCATTTTACTTCAATTATCTCTATATTTCCCAAAATAGTATTTATATAAAATAAATAATTTATAAAGTAAAGTATTCAATTCCCTCAACTTAACATCGTTTCAACATCAACCCGACCTTCCCATTCAAATTAAATTCAATCTCAAATTATCAATTTAAATTCAATTTAAATCTTAAATTAACCACTTAAATTTTATCGATCCCAATTCGGGTTTGAAATCACCAATACCCATTTTTATTTCAATATATTTCAAAACTTTAAGTATTCAACGGTCAAATAAATTTTTATTCAATTTAGTTTTCTAAATAACGAATTCAAATTTGGTTCAACTTAAATTTTCATTTTAATTCAATTTTAGTTTCTAAATAACAAATTCAACTATATTGATTTTAAATACAGATCCGAATCTCAAAATAAACCATTTAAATTCCAATATAGTTCAAAGCTTTAATATTTGAATGTTCAATTTTACAGTTTCATATAGATTTCGATTTAACCTCACTATTATTTAACCTTAAATTCCATTTTTACTCGATATTTTCCTTAATTTAGTTAAACGGGAAATATCACTTAAATCAAAAATCCAGTTATAAAATCCAACCTTTAAATTTCCCATTCAAAAATTTCAAATCGATTTAATTAAATAAATCTTTATTTAAATGTCATCTTTAATAAACTCAAATTTATCTTCCCATCTTAATTTATCCCAATTCTTGAAAAATCTATTTGAAATATAATTCACATAAATATTTAACATAATTTATGTATTGATTCCATCTTAATTAAATTAAATATTATTAAATCTATATATATAATTTCCCTTTATATATAATAATTTAAGAATTTACATTTAATAAGACCATATATTTCTTCCCAAAACAATGAATTTATTTCCAAAATATTTTATATGGACCAACGATGTCTGTATATATTCCTTATCATATGGTCAAGTGTTACAGATATTTATCATTTCAATCCGTACACTAAATATACACGGGTGGATATCATCTCAACCCGTAATCCCAAATTCAATTAAATGAAAATCGCTTGGGACTATCATTTCAACCCATAACGAAATCCTCCTATTCTAAAGTCCGTTCGGGTATGTATCATTTCAACCCATAGTGATTTCTATACTAACAGGGAACTTGTAGAGTGATAACAGATATGAAAATAGTAATAACAGCAGGCATATATCATCAAAATAAATATAAACAATAGGATATGGTGTCATATCTCATAAGTGAATAGTTACAGATAATAGCATATATAATAAATTAACATTAATAACAGCAGCATATTTCAATTGTCCTTTCAATTGAAGTCAAATTTAATAAATAAAAGAACGTTAATCGTGAGTGATTGCTCACCTTTCGAGGCTAGAGAGTTGGACAACGAAACTGATTTGTTACGAACTGAATCACGATCTAGACAATCGAAGGAATCCAAACAAAATTTCAAAACGAAGTAAGCTGAAAGTGGGTTGACGGGCAAAGCTGGAAGATAGGATTGATGGAAACGAATCAGAGTCGTCTTGATAAAATCAGACAAAATATATGTTATAAATTTTCTCTAAAACAATTTTCTTTTAAAACTTATATTTAAATAAGATATATATATATATATATATATTATACTTACTTTCAAACAAAATAAATTCAAACACAAATTTAAATTAAAACACATATATTACAATAACAAGAAAACTGACATTATGAACTGCAACTTTTACTTTTAAACTATGTATACACGCACAGCTCACTCACAATCTACATGCAGACTCAAAGGGTGACAAATATTCCTTTATTTTATACTTTGGAAGTGCATGTAAAATTTAAAATTAGTATCTACTCTGCGACTCAATTAAAATGTCATAACCATCCTAAAACCTATACATATACATAAAATGGGATGAACATGTTATATACAACTTAGTTCAGTCGCCTATATAAGCAGATTATAAATGCACTATTTTAATTATATGTAAAAGAAAATTGATAAAGTGGTCCCCAGCTTCAAAATGTAATATATACATACATAACTATAACATCTATCAATATGGCAAAGTTACAACATATTATAATCAACAAATATAAACTTTATATATGTTAACTAATATAAGACAGGTTTATAAATATATGTTATATAGTCAAAGTTGTTCAAATATACTCCACAGCTTTTGTATATACATAAGTTACAAAAAAAAACACATATATAAAAAAAAAAACCTTTTTAACATATACAACAACATGTATACTGAAAACGGGTTTGCTATAACAAGCATACAACTAATATCTACGAACCCTGAACATGTTATACTCAACACCCAAAAAACCTTACAGTGCAATATATATAGATCCAACTTGTAACCAAAGATATGCAAAACAAAATATATCTTCTGACCAGCAACAAAAATATGCACATGCGAAAATTTTATACGCATAAACAATATGCAGACCACACTCTCTGATCCAACTTTTATAACTTAAGATATTTATATTATATATACTGTAACTTTGTAAAATTAATACTGTAAACAACACACAAAAAAAACAGTATAAGCTTAACCTATTTTCACATACAACTAACCTTATATACACACTATTACACAAAAAAAAGAAAAACAGTATATATGCGTGCCCATACACTACAGAAGATATCATTATTGAAGCAGGCACACACATTTGAAACACAACTGTAATATGATATAGTAGTATAACGCAAATGTAAAAATTTACGTAGTTACCAGAAAAAAAGGAAACTGATGATTTGTGACCACTTGCCAGCCGTAAAGGGTTGTAGGTTCACGGAGGAAGAATAAAGTCGGAGGCGGGGCGGCGCGCTGTGGGTGTGGTGGTTAGGCAGAGACGCGGGCGGAATGTTGTGGGTGGTTCGCAAAAAATATGGAGGCGTGGAAATGTTTGAGAAGAAGAAGGATACTGTCACTTTTTTTTTATGAAAATAAATTTTTGTTTTGGAAAAGCAACAGTGTATATATATAATTTAGTGGATAAGAGAAATAGAAGGGGAAACATCTGTCAATAAAATAACGTATATACTTTGCCTTATATATAATATTAAATAAGTAGATAAAAGGAAAAATTTCAACGGTCGAATTATGTAACTTATGGAATAAATGTTAAAACGAAAGCTAGTGAAACCAGGAAATCAATTAAAGCATAAAGGAAAGTTATAAATGAAAAAGGAACCGTTCAAAGGGAATAACGTATATCACTCTACACGTTTTGATTTTTAAAATAGCCATGGGATAACAACTGTCATCTTGCATTAAGCTGAAAATTTAAAGCAATAAATTTATTGCTTGTCAAGCAAGGCTCAGGTTGAAAAGCAAAGGAAACCAAAAAGTCCCAATATGAAGTAATGAGAGAGAAACGAAGTTAAAAAGGGAAAGAAAAATAAAGTGAATCGTTTTAAAATAATAACTACAACGTATACAAATGTATACTTTTGATTTTTGAAACTGCTAAACATTAATTCAGGAATATAATTATAGCAATTTATTATCTTGCTAGGGATTCACATTGAAGTTTGAAAAGAAAAGCAACGTTAATGGTCAACATTTAAAGGTGTCGTTACAACGAACAATTTATTGGTTCCGTTGTGCACCGGATTTCAAAACACAGAAATAAATATACCATTTAGATCAGCACGACGAGACGATCACAACGGTATACAGATATCAGTGGTATGATCATCCGATCAATAGTCGATGATCGGTACCAAAAATGTTGCAAATTTGTCAGAAATATGGTAAACGGAGCAGTAGACGTCCGAATTTGAAAAAAACCAAAGATGACGTCTCACTCAGAAGAGGATTTAGAAATTTTTTATGCAAAGATATTCAGGTTTTGAAAATAAATTTATTGTCAACAATTATTAGCTAGCTTGGATTTAATAGAATTACTTAATAAATAAACTTTCATAAAATTAATTGAAAATTTACCATTTGCTATATTAAATCATACGTAATCAAATATAATTTCTTTTTATTTGCAAATTAAATAATTTAAATTTCACCAAAAATCCAATTAATTAAATATGTTATTAAAACTATTAAAAATCTTGGGTCGTTACATTTATATAATTTAAAATAAAAAGTAGTGTTAAATAAAACAATTTACACCCAATTTTGTAAAAAGCATAACTTTCACAATATTATTCGGATTTCAACGAAACGAAAAGTAGTGTTCTTTATTTACTTTCATAATAAAAGAAAAAATTAAAATTTTCAAACTTTTAAAATTTAAATTTAAAAGTAAAAGTTTGACCAGATTGACCAAAATTCACATTTTCTGGAAATATTCAATTTATGCATGTTTGAAATTCTAATCCACATCAAAATCAACATTTATATTTAAATTAACAAAATATATTCATTTTAATAAATAAAATAAAGTTTTTAAACTAGGAATTTAAATTAAAATAATTAAAATATACAATTACAATAATCAGAAAATACAGGGTTGTTACACTCTCCCCCACTCAAAACTTTTCGTCCCCGAAAAGGAATGAGGTACGGGAAAGCACAAAAAAAGATAGAATGAAATAGTATTAAGCCAAGATGACAAGAAGATTAAAATTATACCTGATAACTGTTGCTATAGGTAAGTTTAACAAGGTGGAGATGATCTTTCCAACATCCTCCAGAATCAAGAACACAAGCATGAAAAAAAAATCTTTTAGAATCTGATTCACCCTTCCAGTTTAACCGACGGTCTGTGGATGGCAAGCAGTGCTTAGATTCAAAGATGAGTACCAAAGATTATTAAAGATTATAGAAAGATTTCTAAACAGACTGGTATAAGCAATAACCTCTCATTCTGTAGCAAGACAAGGGAAATTAGGACAACCAAAAGATAGTTTGAAAAACAAAATAAGATAATAAATTTGAAACCATAAAATTTCAAATTAAACTGAAAATTAATTTTACATAAGTCAAATAAATCTTAAGCGTCTCTAATTTCATTATCTTATCATCCAATTATCTTAAATTAACAAATCCCTAAAATCATGTATTTGGAAAATCTTTTATTATACTCAAAATGTGCCAAATAAAATTTAATTCTTCTTCACTACTAATTAAAATTAAATTTATTCCTCTCAATATATTTTATCACCTATGTTAAATATACTCACGCTCATTGCAACTGCCTTAAATTTATTCTTAGTTCCTTTATCATCATTTTATATTGTAAATTATTCCATTACCCTTTTTCTTTATTTACCTCTGTTAATCCTTTTATAACTTAAATTTAAGTATATAACATTTATAATAACCACTCAAATTTTATTTATAAAATCTTTCTTTTATATTGTATATTATCCAATTACATATTCAACTTTTGAAAATTAAGGTAAGTTATATTGGAATGAAATTGTGTATTATACAAATAAAACTTTTTAATTAAATTATTTCAAGCTTGAATATTAATCCAAATCTTGAAATTATACTTAGAAATTATCTTTGAAGAAAAAATTTAGGAATTAAATTTTCGATAAATTCCAAACTATTTAGAGATAAATAAATGCTCATATACTATATATATATATATCCATTCAAATTTAAATCATATATCAGCATATGTTATAAATCCATTCTTATTTTAGAAATTAAAATCAATTAAATTTTCCCAAAACAAAACTGTAGAAAGACTACAGAATGGTCTCTTCACTTCGAAACTCGAAAATGAACGTCGATGATGCTGCAGTCATCACCGAAATTATTTTCCAGCGACAAAGAGAAGAGCACTAAATTTAAATTTAAAATTCTTTGGAAACAAATTTCTATTCGAAAATACTTTAAATAATATATCATTTTAAACTTTAAACACAAAGTTTGAAATCCATCGGAAATTAAATTCTCAAATTATTGTTTTACATTCATTTTAAATTTCCAAATAAATTTATAACCATGTTTCATAGTTCAATTAGATATATGAAACAATAGAAAATGATATATAAAATCAAATATTATTTCTTAACAACCAATTAAAATAAAATCCAGGTAAAGATATATAATAAAGGTACAAAATTTATTTCACAAAAATTTATTTCATTACTAAATTTTAAAAACATATTGTGTCAGTTTGCTCTGTTCAAGTGTTTTGGAAATCTTATTGATGGCGTTGATCAGACGAATCGATTAGAAACCCAAATCAACATCAACAACTCAAACAACACAATATATAAAACATTTTAAATATTAGTTTACAAATACACTTCAATAATAATTTGAAGATAAGTTGGAAACAAAGATGAGATGATTAAATAACAGAATAGGGAGATGGATGAATTTATATAAATCGCAGGCAACCTTAACCGGGTCAACCGTGACTTAAAGAATAAGATCGATGTGGATTTCTTGGGTAAATCGACATTCGATCTCAAAATGTAGAGTTCGAAGTTATAAGAGATACTAGCATCTAAACCGAGGATATAGAATCTCTGGTGAATTGATGTTGTTGTAAAGGAGTTTTCCCCCTTTACAAATAAATTTGAGGTTGGCGAGACCGCCGACTCATTATGAAGATCTTTTGAAGTGGAGTTATGGGATACTCCAGAAACAAAAGAAGATAAATAGTGAGGGACACGAATGGATTTTGGAACCACAGGGAATGTTCCAAAATTCAAAGGAATCGAGTCAAAAAGGAAGAGATTTAAACTCGAATGAAAGTGATTCTGTAAATACATTTACCCTATATACTGAGTTTTGCCTAGAGCTACCAAAGCTCTGAAACCAACTGTAACGACTCGATATTTTCAACCATTCGAATCCGCACATGTCGGACTTGAATTTCTCAAAATACCGCGTTGTAAATAAAATTTGGCAAATCTTAGAATATACAGTAAATACATAATCGCAGATCACAGACACAGAGTATTTAATAATGCAGCGGAATTTAAAAGAAATAGTAGTTCATGAAGCTACTATATAAAAATAAGATACATCAGAGTTAAACAATATACAGTAGAAGAGTAACAAGATACATCAAGTACAAATCAAAATACATCACTGGAAACACTGGATACTGAAAACAAATAGATGGCTGGATCTTCAAGCAAAGCTCCAACTCCAAAGGTGAGTCTTGAATCCTGAATCACTCAATCTGACTCGAGCGTAAAGCAAAACACAAAACACTCGAGTCAGGACATAAATACTTATGAACTGTAAATCAACTCAAGTGAACAGTAACAAAAAATGCATCAGTAACTTAAAGAATGCTTGGGATCGCCCATCCTTTAAGGATCCGTTAAACTATTTACTATGTAGTAATATTGCGCTATTATAATAATGTCTACAGTAAAATAAACATACTTTTAAATAGCGTTCCGGGCTACACATATCACCCTTCACACATAATAGTCCCAGTAGTCCATCCAATATCATGCCATCTCCACTCTGGGTGACTGTCAGAGGATACCACACGGGCTACGGGAGAAAAACAAACTCATAGTAAAGGCTCGGTACGGTAGGTGACACGGCACACAAGGCAATGCCAGGGTAGGTATACCAATTACGCACACGGGCCGGTGGTAACGCAGCAGCCACATACGCCCACCTCGGAACACACTCCCATATCAAAATCGGAGGATGGCCATCTAATCAATCACCAATAAGAGTATAGTATCGAAGGAATGTGTCCGATCGGAGGAATGACCTCACTTGGCCCGAGATCGCTCCTGTTTTAGCCACCTTATGCCAACTCACGGGAGTTGGGTCCACGTAATATACCTCAAGAACGTCGCCACCATCCTACTTCATTCTGGAATCTCCACCGCGTACACGGTTGTTAAAGTGGTTTTCGGAGTTGGCAGAGAGTATGACAACTTCCGATCCCGGTCTCTTTAACAACCAAACGTTATTATAACGGCGTGGTCATTTCAAAATAGTTTATACTTTAAAAATATCAAATCATTTCATTTCAAACTATATATCTTTCAAAATAGTTTATACTTCGAAACCAAAACCATTTTTATTTCAAAACTATTTATTCAATCAAAATAGTTTATACTTCAAAACCAAAAACATTTCAAACATATATTCATTTCAAAATCATAATATTTTCAAAGTATAACTCTTTCGAAACCAAAAATACTTGAAACAATTACACTTTGAAAACCATAACATTTCAAAATCATACATTTGAAATCATGGGATATTCATTTAATTCTTTACATTTTACAATTCATTCAATTAATCCCAAATTTTCGATTTCCAACTTAATTCAATTCAAACCATCAGTTTCAATTAAATTTCCCAATAACCATTTCAAATCATATCATTTTCAAATATAGATTTGATCCACAAATTAAACTATTCAATTTTTAATAAATTTCAAAGCTTTAATATCCCGCATTTCAAAACTAAATTTTATAATTTCATATATCTCAAATCTAGTTTCATTATTACTTAGTTTTGAAATATTCATTTCATAAATCCAATATTATTTAAATAAACTCAATTTACAATCAAACTAAATATCCTTTCATACCAATATAACGTTCAAATATTCATTTATCAAAAGTACATATCATTCTAATTCATATTCTTTATCAAAATAAAGATCAAATCATTTCCAAACCTTATTATCAAATCATTATTTGAATTCAAATTCAAATACTCAAATTTAAATATCATTTTTAAATCAAATAAGTCATTCATTTGTTATTTCAAGTATGATTACAAAATACATTAAAAATTCCATTCAAAAATTCATTTATCTCATTACATTTCATTCCATTTAACACATAACCAAGTAAACCTTACTTAAATTCAAATTCAAATTTAAATTCCTTAAAAATTAAAATTTAAATATTAAAATATATTCAAAACTTCTTAAATTTCATAATTAATCAATTTCCAAAATTTAAATCATTTAACACTTTAAAATATAACTCAAACAGTGTTAAAAACTATAACATTTCAAACATTGTCAAATTATAGCAAGGACAGCATTTCTAAAGTGCTATCGTAGCTTATAGCTTCCAAAAATGGTTTAGTTCAAGAATAACGGCATTTATAAAATGTCATAATAGATATTTAGTTATTTCAAACATTGTTAGATTCAAAACAATAGCATTTAAAAATGCTGTCAAAAGACTACAACATTTTGAAAATGCTATGAATTCCAGATTTCATTTTAGCTTTTCAAAAAAAAAAAAAAAAAAACTCCAAATTTTTATTATAACTTAAAAATCATATTTCTAGACTTCAAAATTTCACATTTAAAATCATTTTAACATATGATTTAACACAACAAAAATTTTTAGATCAAATATTCAATTTAAAAACTCCATTCATTTATTAAGTCAAAATTCACTGTTTATTAACATATAAATTAAATAAAACTTAAAATTTTTACTTCATATATAATTTTAAAACTTTAAATTTAATTTCCATTATTTATTTACATTTTAAAATAAAATTTAAAGTCTAAAATCTCAATTATTTCACATTTACGTACTCAAATTCACAATTTCAAGACTTAATATTTAATTTTCTTAAAACCATAAAATATATATTTTTAAATCAAAATTTCATACTTTTAAAAATACATATTTTAATAAATATCATTTAAAAATATACCACGGGGTCTGTATATAATTTTCTAACCTAGGTCAAGTGATACGGATATATATCATTTCAATCCGCAGTTTACAAAGAAAACCCGGGTTCTATCATTTAGAACCCGCAATCCCAAGTCAAATAAAATACAATAAAAATCGCTCAGGCCTATCATTTCAGCCCATAATGATTTTTCCCTAATCTAAAGTCCATTTGGGTATGTATCATTTCAACCCATAGTATTCTATTCTAACAGGGAACTAGCAGTGTGAATATATGCATAAACAATATAAACAATGTCAGTGTCACAATATAATGTCATATATCACATGTCAGGTGATAATTAACAGTTTTAACATGGTAATAACATGGAATAGCATATCATATGATCATCATTAACTTGCATAACATTTTATATTACTAAACACTTGTCATCAATTCACTATTTCATAAGTATAAATGTCAGAGTAAGAAAGACTCACCTTTTACGAAGCTAGAGACAAACAACACACACAAGAGCGATTCCAAAGGCACAACAAGCACGATTTGATTTGAATTGATGGAGACCCTTGTAAACAACACAAAATATAACATACATAAGCACAAATATAGATATCGACATACAAATATAATCAACAACTTTAGTTTGCAGAACAGTTGCAAAACAAGAGAGATGACCAAACCTTAGAAGCAAAAGACTTGCACACGACAACATAAGCTTGTCACATGATCAAATGGGCTTCGCCTCACCACACTAGGCTCAGCCTAGGTGTCAACATGGCTCGGCCATAGCCTAGAGACAAGGCTTAGGGCATGAAAGTCGAAGGTAAAGGCAAAACAAGTGGAAAGTAAAGGAGGCAAGGGGTTTGGGTCAAGGAATGGAAGGTTTTGGTGTACATAGGCTCGGCCTATGGTCCTATGGGCTCGGCCTGGTCCATCTTCAGGTCAGGTCAGAGATGATGATGATGGCTATAGGTCATGGCAGCAAGTGGTGGTGGTGTTAGAGGTGGTGGCCAAGGCTAAACATGAAGGAAATGGGAACACAAGGCTCGGTTAGGCAAAATTTGGAGTTTTAAGCAAAGTTTTGTGGAGATGGCTTCAATTGGATGGCATGGTTTGTCATGGTCAGAGGAGGAGGAGATGTTTGCTGCTGTAGATGGTGGAGGAGATGGTCAGTGGTGATGGAGGAGAAGTGGGGCCGAGCAAGCAAGAGGAAGAGGAAGGCTAAATCAATGAAGAAGAGGGAAAAAATGGAAGAAAGAAGCCATTAGCTTGCAATTTTTTCTCAATATGATGTAGCCATGAGTTTGAAATGAGGAGAAAGATATTTTTCACGTGAATTGAAGATGAGAAACATGGCTATAGGGTAGAGGGATGTACGGCTAAAGCAAGGAGAGGAAAAGGCAAAAGCAAATGAAGAGGCGGAAAAACGAAGAGCCTTGAGCAACTAAAGAGACACAAACTCTTCAAATTTCCATTATTTTCTTTTTAAACCTTATATACTGAAATATATATATAAAATCAGATAAAATACGAAAATTTAGTAAATAAACAAAAATAAATAAATTAGTTATTAATTATATATAGTTTAATTAAATAAAACAGCAAAATTTGCAACTATTCTTGAAAATATGAAAAATAAGTGCAATGAACTTGGAAAAAATTTTATGTACTTAAAAGTATTTATAAATAAAGATAAGAAAACAAAATAAAAAGGAAATCACAAAAGTAAATAAATAAATTTTAATTTAAATATAGTTTAGATGAAGAAAATAGCAGAAAAATGGAAACTAACCTTTAAAAATAGAAAATAAATTCAATGAGCTTTGGACAAATTCAAACATCACTTTAAAATATTCAAAAGGTAAAAATATATGTAACATAACATATAATACAATTTAGAATAATATATGACAATTAAAAAGATTATTTATATAATTTAAAATAAAAAGTAGTGTTAAATAAAACAATTTACACCCAATTTTGTAAAAAGCATAACTTTCACAATATTATTCGGATTTCAACGAAACGAAAAGAAGTGTTCTTGAAATTTTATTTACTTTCATAATAAAAGAAAAAATTAAAAATTTCAAACTTTTAAAATTTAAATTTAAAAGTAAAAGTTTGACCAGATTGACCAAAATTCACATTTTCTGGAAATATTCAATTTATGCATGTTTGAAATTCTAATCCACATCAAAATCAACATTTATATTTCAATTAACAAAATATATTCATTTTAATAAATAAAATAAAGTTTTTAAACTAGGAATTTAAATTAAAATAATTAAAATATACAATTACAATAATCAGAAAATACAGGGTTGTTACACTATACTTCTTAAACGTCTATCCTCTATTGCCAAAACAACCAACGCAAAGTAAAATTTCAAAAAAGAAAAGAAAAAGAAAAATGTAAACAAAACATGTTTTAATTAAGGAATAAAATTTGGAAATTTATAGTGTATAAATGAACTGGGTAACTACGCGTTTAAAGGGCGCGTAAATTGAGGGAATAAATACCGTGTATATATATATATATATATATATATATATATATATATATATAAGAAAACGTATAGAATTTTAATCCGTTATTTCGTTATATTTTGGGCATAAAATATTACGGCTATGTTACACATTCTTAAAAATATGACCTTAGCTGTAAATGAGTAAATTTATCGGTGACGTGTTTTTAGAGGGAAGGAATTGTCTAGCGTTCAAGTCAAGTATGTTGCCTCAAATTCAACGCATTTCTTTAAAAATTTGATTACCATAGATTTTGCCATTCAACAAAATTTATTGCTTGCATTTTTCAGAACACAATTTTCTCCTAAATCTCAGTCATGCGTAGTATCCACTCTCCTATCTGCCTATTTTATATGCGCCTTTCTCTTTACCCATATTTCTTACATTTATTTTTCTCTTTCCAGTAAAATTTACTTCCCTATTTATATATATATATATATATATATATATATATATATATATATATATACATATATACGTATACCCATGCAGTCTGTTAATTTTGAATGAAAGCATTTACTTCCTCTTGTAAATTGTTTCTAAAAAAAATCAAACGTATTTTCCTTGCCAAATTTTTCCATCTTTTGATTGCGCAACTCTGTGTTTTAAATCCAAATCCCCTTCAAAGAAATTTTTTTCTTGCCGTTTCTTTATAAATCAACGCTATCTATTTATTTCTTGCCCTTTTTTCCTTTGAACCAACACATTTACGTTCAAATTTTTTGAACGCACGAAGTTCTTGCCTTTATCAAACGTAATGGTAAAGCTCAAACAACATAAAATTGCCTGAACATTTAGAGCAAAATCTACCTATTCTTTCTCCTAGAATATCGCAAGTTTATCTTTATATTCCAATGCACGTACGCAAATATAAAATTTCTTGCCAAAATTGGTCCCTTGAATTGCAAAACTCCTCTGTTATAAATATATAACCCACGCATTTTCCATCTCCTCATCAAAAGTTTGGCTTCAGCCTCGTGCGTGAGCAAGCATACTTCAGGTAATGGCCACCTTTTAGCTTATCTTCTTCTGTTGTTCTCCTTTTATATTTTTTTTCCTTTTTCCTTTTTCTTTTTTCTTTCTTTTTTATTACTAAGTGCAACATATGGTTTACGTATTAATACTTTATAATTATTCTTTGTATACAATACTTCATAAGGATCTGTTCATAGTGCATAAAGACAGTTATTCATGCATGTGTCTACCTACCTATTTTCACTATATATCCTAACAAGCTAGTGCTCAGGATGTTCTACTCACATGCACAGGTGGCTCCCTACTATTTCTATTCACCCTCTTATTACAAATATTTTTTCTTTCTTTTTATAAAAAGGCACGGCCCTTGCCAAATTTCAAAACTCGAATGCATGCACTCCTGAGACTCCACGTCATGGCATACCAAACTATAACGACCCGATATTTTCAACTATTCGCATCCGCACATGTCGGACTTGAATTGTTCAAAATACCGCGTTGTAAATAAAATTTGGCAAATCTCATAATATCAGTTAAAAAATAAATGTTAAAAATTTAAAGTATAAATTCATTTTGCAAAAAAAAATTGTCTGTAAAATAAAGGGAATTTAAGTTAAGAAATAAAATATGGAATTTGTCATAACTTGAATATAAAGCGAGGTTGAGTTTTCTATGAAGTGAATAGTTAAATTGGTGAAAAATATGGAAGTTAAGATATAACTGAATGATAGGCTGGTTTTGAAATAAAGGTAAGATAAGAAATTAATTGGAAATATAGTTATTTTGGATTGGTATTTTACTTAATGGTTAAGCAAATTTCATAGAAAAACTTGTACTTGATTGGCATAAGTAAAAGAAGTTAGCTATATATTTGTATAAAATACTTTATAAAGGCCATAGATTTTTGATTAATTTAAATGACTATTTAAATGGTGGAAATTTTGAATCTATAAGTTAAATTGGTCTAATTATTGTTGAAACTATATTTAAGTAAAATTTTAAATTACTCAAACGAACTAAGGTATAACCTTTGGGATGTATATTGGATTTTTATAAAATTTATAACTTCACTTTTAAATAATAAAATTAAGTATTTGATTTTAATATAACTATTTTGGAATCTTTATAACCACGGGTAATAATAACGTTGGTTGTTAAAGAGACTGGGATCGGATTCGAGCTTGAATCTCTTCCTTTTCGAATTTTGGAACGTTCCCTGCGGTTCCAAAGTTCATTCGGGTCCCTTACTATTCATCTTCTTTCGATTCTAGAGTATCCCATAACTCCACTACGGATGATCTTTAGAGTGAATTGACGGTCTCGCCAATATTCTAATAAAGGGGTGAAACTCCTTCTCAATTAGCATTGATTCAGCAGAGATTTATATTTATCCTCGATTTAGATGCTAGTATCTTTGGTTATTTCGAACTCTATCTCTTCAGATCGAATGTAGATTTACCCCAGAAAATCCACAACAATCTTACTTTTTAAGTCATGGTTGACCCGGTTAAGGTTACCCGCGACTATTATAAACTTATCCAGTTCCTTATTCTGTTATTTAATCATCGGATCTTCAGATTCCAACTTATTTTTAAATCAAAATTCTCTTTGATTTGAGTCCATCAAAATTTGAATCTCTATCCTTGTTTTGAAAAATTTATTCCTACATTTGGGAAAAATCTAATATTATATATAAGTATATATTTTCAGAATTTTTATAATTAATTTAACTAGTTCTCAAGAGATAATAGACTCTGATTTTATTTATGATTTTGTTTCATATAAATAATTGAACTATAAAATAATGGTTTTAAATTAATTTGGAAACAGAAATGAATTTAAAACAAGAACTTGAGAATTCAATTTTCGATGGTTTCAAACCTTCTGTTTAAAGTTTTAAAAGGATATATTATTTAAATTATTTTCGAATAGAAATTTGTTTCCAATTTTTTTTTAAAATCAGTGCTCTTCTCTTTTTCGCTGGGAAACAATTTCGGTGATGACTGCAACATCATCGACATTCATTTTCGAGTTTCGAATTGAAGAGACCATTCTGTAGTCTGGCTATAGTGTTACCTTGAGAATTTAATTGATTTGAATCTCTAAAATATGACTTGATTTATAATACATAGATATATGATTTAAATTCTATTTTACATATTATGTACATATATTTATTTATCTCTAAATGGTTGAAGGGAATCAGAAAGTTAATTCTTAAATTTTTCTTGAGGAATAATTTCAATTATAAAAAAAAAATCAAATTTTTGAATAAATGATTCCAACTTGAGATAATTGAATTTGAAGTTTTATTTGTATAATACTAAATTGGATTTCAATATAACTTACCTTGATTTTCAGAAGTTAACAATGTAATTAGATAATATACAATATAAAAAGATTTTATAAATAAAATTTGAGTGGTTATAATAAATGTTATACACTTAAATTCTAGTTATAAAAAAGATTTACAGAGGTAAATAGAATAACAAGAGGTAATGGAATAATTTACAATATAAAATGAAGTTAAAGGAACTAAGAATAAATTTAAGCGGTAGTAATAAGTGTAAACATATTTAACATAGATGAGAAAAATATATTGAGAGAAATAAATTTAGTTATAATTAGGAATAAAATAAAAGATATTAATTTATTGAACACATTTTTGAGTATAACAAATGATTTTACAAACTTATGATTTTAGAAATTTTTATTTTAAGATAATTGGAAGATGAAGTAATGAAATTTGAAATAGTAAAATTTAACTTAAGTGAAATTAATAAGATCAAATCAATTATTAATTTAAAATTAAATTTGCATGTTTTAGATTAATGATTCTATTTTGAGTTTCAATTTAGTTTTCTTTTAGGTTGTTTCTATTCCACTACGTTCTTCCTTTTCGAGGATGAAAAGTTCTGAGTGGGGGAGAGTGTAACAGCTCGAAGTTTTAACAAGTATTTTTCACTTTTAATTATAAAACTTTGGGGTTTATTATATAAAAATCTAATTTTTTTAAAATTGATTAAAACATTTCCCAAATTTTTAATTAAAGGACAAGAGTTCTGAAATTTTAACTTTGGTTAAGGATAACTCTAATTGGAATTTTTAAAATTTTTAATTTCTAAGTCTTTTATACAAGAATTATATATGTACAAGATTTATTGTGAGGATGTTTACTTATATTGGTAATAACATTTATTTCCCTTTTTGTTCTTTTTAAAATGAATTATATATATTAAAATTTAGTAATAAATTTCTTAGAAAATGGTAAATAAATCCGAAGAATGTAAACAAATTCTATTTTAGTTAAGTAATAACTTTCACAATTTACAATGTATTAATAAACTGTTGAATTACGCGTTTAAAGGGCGTGTTATTTGATGGGATAAATAACGTATAAGAAAACATAAAAAAATTAAATCCGTTATTTTCGTTTTATTTTGGACTTAAATTTTGCATCTATGGTGCGTATTTCAAAAATATATACCTTAACTGAAAATGGTTAAGTAAATCAGTAAACGTGCATTTTCGAGTAGGAGGGAAGCATATCAGTTTCAGTTTTTCCTTTAACCGTATTGGCCATTTACCTTTTAAAAAAAAATATCCCATTTCTCTTTTTACTACAACTATTTATTTAGTATAAAATCTTTCATTAAGGTAACGTTCAAATCTTATCTTATTGTCGTTTCCTCCAATATCAACGCTAGTTTCTTCTCATTATTAAATACGTTCGCAAATTTGTCCAAATTCCATTTCCATTCAAAGACAAATATATTCACTTCCCTTTTCTGTTCGGTTTTAAATAGAACGTTATCCATAAATTTTATTACCGTTTCATAGCAAGATCATCTCTTGCCGTTACTTTAATTCACTCAGCCTATTTAAGGATATAAATCACGCACCCGTTGAAAAGAGATCCTATACTTCTTTAACGTCTATCCTCTATTGCCAAAATAATCAACGCAAAGTAAAATTTCAAAAAAAGAAAGAAAAAAAAATGTAAACAAAACATGCTTTAATTGAGGAATAAAATTTGGAAATTTATAGTGTATAAATGAACTGGGTAATTACGCGTTTAAAGGGCGCGTAAATTGAACGCGTAAATTGAGGGAATAAATACCGTATATATATATATATATATATATATAAGAAAACGTATAGAATTTTCATCCGTTATTTCATTATATTTTGGGCGTAAAATATTACGGCTATAGTACACATTCTTAAAAATATGACCTTAGCTGTAAATGAGTAAATTTATCAATGGCATGTGTTTTTAGAGGGAAGTAATTGTCTAACGTTCAAGTCAAGTATGTTGCCTCAAATTCAATGCATTGCTTTAGAAATTTGATTACCATAGATTTTGCCATTCAACAAATTTATTGCTTGCATTTTTCAGAGCACAATTTTGTCCTAAATCTCAGTCATGCGCAGTATCGACTCTCCTATCTGCTTGCCTATTTTATATGCGCCTTTCTCTTTACCCATATTTCTTACGTTTATTTTTCTCTTTCCAGTAAAATTTACTTCCCTATTTATATATAGATATACCCATGCAATCTGTTAATTTTGAATGAAAGCATTTACTTCCTCCTGTAATTTGTTTCTAAAAAACATCAAACGTATTTTCCTTGCCAAATTTTTCCATCCTTTGATTGCGCAACTCTCTGTTTTAAATCCAAATCCCCTTCAAAGAAATAATTTTCTTGTCGTTTCTTTATAAATCAACGCTATCTATTTATTTCTTGCTTTTTTTCCTATGAACCAACACATTTACGTTCAAAAATTTTTGAACGCACGAAATTTTTGCCTTTATCAAACGTAATTGTAAAGCTCAAACAGCATAAAATTGCCTGACCATTTAGAGTAAAATCTACCTATTCTTTCTCCTAGAATATCGTAAGTTTATCTTTATATTGCAATGCATGTACGCAAATATAAAACTTCTTGCCAAAATTGTTCCCTTGACTTGCAAAACTCGTCTATTATAAATATATAACCCACGCATTTTCCATCTTCTCATCAAAAGTTTGGCTTCAGCCTCGTGCGTGAGCAAGCACACTTTAGGTAATGGCCACCTTTTAGCTTATCTTCTTCTATTGTTCTCCTTTTATATATATTTTTTCTCTTTTTCCCGTTCATGCAAAGCTCGACCTACACCGCCACATAACTTGACTGCACTTATTTATCCACCTTTCCTCTTTGCCTGTATTCATGTTCATGGAATTATCTAAGACTGCGTGGATAGAATGCTTGACTAGGTTAGGTATAAGTTATATTTTGCGTCTATGTTAGCTAATACAGATTCATGGTTTGGATAAGGTATTAGGTTTTGCTTCCGCTAATTAGCAAGTTTTGATTTCTATGTGCTATTGAATAAAATTTGACAGGATTCACTAACTGAAGTTATAATGAAGCTGCATGCATCCATTTTGTAATAGGCTAGTGAAAGTATGCTCATAAGTTTTTTCAATGCTGAGTAATTGGATTAAATTAATTAGGTGTTCGCCACTTGTAGAAAATTTTTAGCCCACCAAGTGGAATATGCGTGCATGCCTTCAGATGGATATGACCGAACCTAGCTATTTTATGTCGTGTTGCCAAAAAAAAAGGGAGAAGTAAATTATGCGTACATGTCAGGAATGAATATATGAGCAAGCATAGTGTTGTGTTGTCCAACTAAAGACTAGGTTGAAATTACCATTTTGCATTTCTGAAGTAGAAAATGTGCGCCACCTGTAACTTGTGTAACCAGTCCTCTATGCCATGACGTGGAGTCTCCGGAGTGCATGCATTCGAGTTTTGAAATTTGGCAAGGGCCGTGCCTTTTTATAAAAAGAAAGAAAAAAAATTTATAATAAGAGGGTGAATAGAAATAGTAGGGAGCCACCTGTGCATGTGAGTAGAACATCCTGAGCATTAGCTTGTTAGGATATATAGTGAATATAAGTAGGTAGATACATGCATGAATAACAGTCTTTATGCACTATGAACAAATCCTTATGAAGTATTGTATACTAAGAATAATTATGAAGTATTAATACGTAAACCCCATGCTGCACTTAGTAATAAAAAAAAAGAAAAAAAAGAAAAAGAAAAAAATAAATAATAAATAAATAAATATTGCATGCGCCACCTTTATGTATCACTGCCGTAAATTGCATTGTTTCCCACATAAGATTTGCCACCTTTTTATTAACACGTCATAATATTCTGTAAAAGGTATTCTGTAAAAAGGGTAAAAAAATATAGAGTATAAAATTTATTTTGTAAATTTTGATTTGGAAAAATTAAATGGGCAGGCTGAGCTTTTGTTTTAATGGGTCAAGTCATGTGGTGAGTGGTCGAGCCATTTTGTCAATTTCCTTTAATTCAGTCTTGTTCAAATTTGTTGTGTTCGTGATAAGATTCGAATACTTAGTTTTATTTAATTACTTTGTTCAAGATTTGAATCAATTCATTGCATCCACTAAAAATTGATAGTGCCTTTTGTACTCTTCTTTCGGGGTAGATATCGTTGTTTGAATAAATTCTGCAGCTTCGAAAAGGTGAGTTTTCTCACCTGACAAACGTACTTATATATCTGTAAATTGATAACAAGTGTGATTGTAGAATAATTATTATTTTATTTGACTATGGTACAAATTGATGATGATAAAAATTCCGTTATTAAACCTATACATCATCAGTTATATTATATACTGTTTATTTATGTTGTTACACTATTTATTTATTATTTACAATTAATCACACTACAAGCTCCCTGTAGAATAGAAATCATCATAGGCTGAATGATAGGCCATAACGATATTTATTTATTCATTTATTTATTTAGATTATTTTAATTCTTGGGATTGCGAGTTCGAAATGATAGAACCCGGATTTATTTTGTAAATTACGGACTGAAATGATATATTATCCGTATCACTTGACCTAGGTTAGAAAATATTATACAGACCCGTGGTTATATATATATATATATATATATATATATATATATTCTGGAAATATTTCAATATTAAAAAAAATCTAAAATGTTACTACACCATGTTAAAGTGGATTTAGATGATGATTATAAGTATAGTGATATTTTTCAAGTTAAATATGTAAATAAATAAATGTTAAAAATTTAAAGTATATGTTCATTTTGTAAAAAAAAATTGTTTGTAAAATAAAGGGAATTTAAGTTAAGAAATAAAATATGGAATTTGTCATAACTTGAATATAAAGCGACTATGAAGTGAATAGTCAGATTGGTGGAAAATATGGAAGTTAAGACATAACTGTATGATAGGTCGGTTTTGAAATAAAGGTAAGATAAGAAATTAATTGGAAATATAGTTATTTTGGATTGGTATTTTACTTAATGGTTAAGAAAATTTCATAGAAAAATCTTGTACTTGATTGGCATAAGTAAAAGAAGTTAGATATATATTTTTATAAAATACTTTGTAAAGGCCATAGATTTTTGAGTAATTTAAATGACTATTTAAAGGGTGGAAATTTTGAATCTATAAGTTAAATTGGTCTAATTATTGTTGAAACTATATTTAAGTAAAATTTTAAATTACTCAAACAAACTAAGGTACAACCTTTGGGATGTATATTGGATTTTTATAAAATTTATAACTTCACTTTTAAATAATAAAATGAAGTATTTGATTTTAATATAACTATTTTGGATTCTTTATAACCATGGGTAATAACAACGTTGGTTGTTAAAGAGACCAGGATCGGATATGTGCATACTCTCTGTCGATGCCGAAAACCACTTTGACAACCGTGTGCGTGGAGGAGATTCTAGAATGAAGTAGGACGGTGGTGACGTTTCCCTTGAGGTAAATAAGTGGACCCGACTCCTGAGAGTTGGCATAAGGTGGCTAAAACAGGAGCGATTGACGGACTAATAAGGTAGCACCTTTGATCGGACGCACTTCTTCGTATGCCATTCTATTACATTGTGATTGTTTGGTGTGCACCTTTGCCATGGGAGTGTTGTTCGAGGTGGGCGGTTGCTGCGCGCTATGCGTTACCACCGTTCCGAAAGCATAATTGGTATATCTACCTTGGCATTGCCTAGTTGTGCCGTGTCACCTACCATAGCGAGCCTTGTACGAGTTTGATTTGTGTCGTACCTATGGAGTATCTTCTTTATAGTTTCCCGATCAGGAGATATGCAGGTACTGTATAGACTACTGACACTATTTATGCGTTAAGGTGGAAAATATAAATCCTTAACGCTATTTTAAAGTAAGTTTATTTCGCAAATAGGCACCATTACAATAGCGAAGTATTACTACATAGTAAATAGTTTAGCGGATCCTTAGAGGATGGACGGTCCCAAGCATCCTTTAAGTTACTTGTACTTTAATACAGTTTCCTTGAATTAGCTTACATTGTATAGGTATATATGCCCTGACTCGAGTGTTGTGTTTATTTCTTAAGCTCGGGTCAGCCTGAGTTGCGGTTTAGTCTTCGGCTCGGAGCTAGGACTTCTATAGATCACTTTCAAGCTGTTGGCAAATTTTCCCTTCAGTTCCTTATCTAAATTTATGTAATCAAGACTATTGAATATTGAGATTTACTATTATTGTTTCAAACTATATTTGGGTTTAAAGTCTATGTAAATTATATTGTTTTGAGACTTTTAATAGTGGCTTCATGAATAACTAAGTTATTTTAAATTCCGCTGCGAGTATTCTGATTTCTGAGTCCTGTGATTCTGTGATTATTTATTTACTATATATTCTGAGATTTGCCAAATTTTATTTACAACGCGGTATTTTGAACAATTCAAGTCCGACATGTGCGGATGCGAATGGTTGAAAATATCGGGTCGTTACATAATGTCCATATAAGCCACAAAATAATTGTGTCAAGTTAAAGGATAATTAATCAAGAAAAGTAGCTCAAGTACTTGTGTACCAACATAAATATGAACTAGTAAGATGGAGATAATATTCACTGGAAAATGTAATAGTATAGAAATTTTGTTTGATAAATAATACCTCGATCCATTATCGCCTAAACCATGAAGCCAAATGATAGTAGCTTGATGTCTCCCTTTCAGTCTAACCACATGAGTTCTTCCAAACTCAAATGTCACCTTAGCACTTCTAGCACCTACATTTATTCAGTGTAAATCTTAATGCAAAAACACCACCATCAACAGATTAATCAATAAACATGTTAAAAAATACAAACCAGAACCAATAGAGCTGCTGCCATAACTCATCTTTACAACTCTTTGTAGTGTCAAAAATGACTTGTAACCAATAAAGCCTTCTACTTCACTCCAGCAATGCCCTTCCATCAACAGTGCATAATAACCACAAATTTCCAATAACTAATCACTTCCCAGACCATCCCTTAAAATCATATCAGCCATACCACTTCCGTCTCATCCAAACTGCAACTCACTGCATTCATATCACTACAGTAAACATACCACTGGTACATTGCTCCTTGTACAACCCCTCTCCAGTCTATATCAATTCAAAAACCCCTATTAAATTGCTCCTGCTATCGCTCAACTTCACCTCTGACATCACTACTTCTCAACAAACCATCAACCTTTTCCTACTATCAACACTGCATATCCACTATCAGTTGTTGTAGTTACAAATAACACCTCAAAACAAACCTCAACACTGCACATCCACTATCAGTTGCTGTAGTCAAGAACAAACAGGGAAGAGGATAATGTTTTATTTGCCCAGTTTTTAGTTTCATCAATCGACTTTCGTCGATTTCGGTGAGTTATAGAATGAAATAGATACAATATCAGGACTTACTAACAACCTTAATTCAATAATTTCCCATACATGTGCTTGGTATGTGTGTTTGATCTCAAATCAAATAAACAGTACACAATTTCTAAAATTAAATTTTTACTATTTTACTTCAACTAAATAATTCAATTCATTCACCAATTTATCCAAGACAGTAATTTAGTTTAGAGAAACTAGTAATTATAGATATAGGTGCGTGAGATTATTATCTCACCTCGACGAAAATAAATATGCCACCTGCCATTGTTGTTGAGCACCTCCATCGCACCCAGATTCACACCTCCGTAACTCACATCACCAGAACGTACCTCAAAGCACATGCGACCTTCCTTATCGCCTTAAGATGTTGATGTCGTTCGACCTCGCCTTGCCCTAACATGCTTGAAACACGCCTCCTTACAATAGTCGCTGACGACATACGCAAGGCTTATTGCCTGTATTTTATTTGAGTTTGGAATTAATACTGAAGGTGGAGATGAAAAGGAGATCTGGTTTAAGGTGGACTGTAAAATTATTTGGCGACGGAATGAAAATTTGATGGAGAAATGAAAATTTGAGAACAAAAATTTTAGCGGCAAACAAAAATCATTTGGCGGAGAAATTTTTTACCGTAGTTGCATCGGTTCAATTTAAAACCGATGCGACAAAAACTATTTGCACATACCAAGTGCATCGGTTGCTGGTGACAACTGATGAAAATTTGGTTTTTTATTACCTATTGCTTTCCACGTACCAATTGCATCAGTTATTAAGATAGAACTGATGCAAATAGTTCTATTTGCATCAGTTTTTACTTCAACTGATTCAAAGGAGGCGAAGCAATATGCACTTTTTGTACTAGTGATGCTAGAAATTATGCACAATATAAAATCAAATGACTTACACTTGCTTTCACAAATACAATGCTTGGCCATATGGTGATAAGGCACAGCCGAGGTGGTGTATTTGGTCAAGTATGGGTCCAATATGATCGGCCTAGCTAGGGTATGAAGATATGGAAGTTGCTTATGTGATTAATGGCATGAATATACAAAGCCAAAGCAAAAATGGATTTTTGTATGCATCACAAGCTCGGCCATGGCTCCAAGGTGGCATAGCCATGACTAGTGGAGGCTAGGGGATGGTGTAGCAATGGCTTTGAGTCAGGTATAGGCTAGTGGAGGTGGTGCAAGTGGTGGCCGAGATGGTGTTGTGGAGTGGTGAAGCATTAGTGAGCTTGGCTATGACATTTTCAAGTGGTGTTTGCTATTTTTTTGTGTGGAGCTTGCATCTTAGGGGCCACGGCCTGACAAGTCAGTGGAGATGGAGGGGTTTGCAGCCAAACAAGGTGGTGGTGAAGGAGTAGGCTATGGGCCGAGCATTATAGGTGAAAGCATGACATGAAAAATGAATAAAACAAAGAAGAAAGTAAGAAAAAGTAAAAAAAAACATTACTAATTTTGTTTCAAAATGATGGCCGAATTTTTTTGAGATGAGGAACTTTTCTTTTGCGTGAAAAAATGAAAGAAGATGCGGCTGAGAAAATGATATGGTCATCTCAAAATGAATGCAAGTGTTGATTGAAATGAAAAGTCAAAGGCTTGTGAAAAGTCAATGGTATATGAAAAGTTTAAAACACTTTATATTTCCTATTGTCATTATTTATTTTAAACACATGAAAAATGTAAATAAATAAAATAAAATAAAAAATGAAGTATGAAAGAAAATAAATAAATAAATTTTAGATAAATATAAATTAATTAACAGAAAAGCTAAATAATAGAAACCCGGGTTTAAAAATTGAAAATAAAATACAGTAAGCTTTGCAAAATTATAACATCACTTTAAAAAAATGTTTTAAAATAAAAATATATACCTAACATGCCATATAACACATATTCGAACATGATATGTGTAACGACCCGCCTTTTTGGACAGTTTAAACCGACGATCAAATACACATGTCGATTCCAAACCATTCAAAAGGGCAGATAGTTATTGGGGTAAATAAGAAAAGAGAAGAAAAGAAATAAAGGAAATGAAACAACACAGAATCTCACAGCGGAACGATAAAATATAATAGCCAAATAAACAGTTCATGAAGCTGTTTACTATACTTTGACAATTATTTATACAACATTTATCAGAGTTATACATATACAACAGAACAATTAAAATAATGCAGCAGATAGCATGATGCAAGGGTAATAATAGTAATAGTATACCAAATCTTCGTCTTCGTCCTCCAGAATAGATCTTCAAAAATCTGAAAAACTCAGGTCTGACCCGAGCGTAATGAAAAGACAAAACACTCGAGTCACGACTAAATATCCTTATGAAAGTTAAATCAATCGTAAATAAATATGAGTGCAACGGCGTCAGAGATGTTTACGGGGTTTGACATCTCCTATCCAGTGTCAACTTGCGTGCAATAACTTAAGAGATGTTACGGGATTTTCCATCTATTAAGGATCCGTTAAACTATCTACTATGTAGTAATGTACGCTAAGTAGATAATGCCTATCAGTAATATAAAGTATCAAAATAGCGTTAAGGCGTTACCATAATCCCCCTTAACACATTTTATATTCCCAAAAGCATATACAAGACCGTAGTTTCCCCAAAACCTTAAGTCACCAGAGGGCAATCCATATACTCAAGGTACAAATCAAAACGTAGTGGTCGCGAATAGGATAATCAGTATGACAAGGTACATGAGGCGATACCAACTAGGATACTAGTAGTTGCGTGATCCGGACTGATGTTGAGCATAGCCAGCAGCTACCCCAACACCGCGAAACAACACTCCCAAATCAAGGGGTGCACCCAAATCGCATCACAAATGTAATAGAAATGGTATCGAAGAATCGTGTCCGCTAGAGGTGGCGAACCTCAATGGCCCGGCGCAGCTCCTGTTTTAGTCATGTCAGGGGTCATCCAATATCGTTCTCTTTCTTCAGTCAACGCGTTCACCAAACCATCCACTTCATTCTGGATCAACACTCCACGTATAATAGTTATTAAAGTGGTGTTCGGTATTCACAGAGAGTATGTCCATATCCGATCCCGGTCTCTTTAATAACTACGTATTATTACACCGTTGGCTCTTTTACATTTCAAATCGATTCATAATTGATATCAAAATATCATATTCGCTTCAAAAATCAAATCCATTTCGAATATCATCGTATCTATTAAAGTGTCAGATTCCGTTTCAAAAATCATTTTTCGTCTCAATAGCTTATTTTGATTTCAAAATCATTTTGAATTTCAATTTAGGTTGCAACTTCATTTAACTCAATTCGTATTTAAATTCAAAATTTAAATATAAACACTTCACCTTATTGACCAGGTTAGAATTTTAGAAAATAGTTTTAAGTAGTTTAAAAGTAGTTTTAAATAATTAAAATAGTTAAAATACTTTAAAATCTTAGAATGGATTTGAAATAGATAAATTTAGTTTTAAAATAATTTAAATTGGGTTAAGTAGATTTAAAACAGATTAAAATAGTTTAAGTATTCAAAATGGTTTATATAACCGAGTAATTTGGAAAACAAAATAAAACAGCTTCAAAACCAAACCATTTCAATTATAACTTCCCAATTCAAACAATTTCAATTTCCCTTCTACCGATTCGATTTCGATTTCGATTCAATCAACGTCCGCTTTGACTTCAAATTTTCAATTTTATATTCACTTTCAATTAATTCAATTTCAATTTTTATATTCACTTTCAATTAATTCAATTTTTTCAATTTTATATTCACTTTCGATTAATTCAATTTCGATTTTTATATTCACTTTCAATTAACCCAATTTCGATTTTATATTCACTTTCGATTAATTCAATTTCGATTTTTATATTCACTTTCAATTAATTCAGTTTCAATTTTTATATCGATTTAGAGCTTGACTTTTCAAAATATCAATTTATAACGCTTAACAAAAATTTTCTTCAATATTCAAGTTTAAATCCAAATTTCAAATATGATTCAATTCCAAGCTCGATTTCAAAATATCATTTTTAAGTCACTTTTACTTAGTAATATTCACAGCTCAAATTTAAGGTTAAATCTTCAAAAAAATCAATTTCGAAATTCAATCATATCCCGATTTTTTAATTTCAAAGTCTCAACTTAAATTATTTAACAATTTCTGTTAACCAAAATTTATTTCAACATTCCAAACTCATTTTTCGATAAATTCGATTTCTATAAATTGATTTCTATTTATAACTTTTAAATCAAACATTTAAATAAATTTCAAATCGGCAATTTCAAAAATTATTAATTTAGCCAATTCAGTGTCCGTATATAATTTTCTATCCTATGGCCAAGTAGTTATTTATTTCAATTAAATGTCACGGATGAATATATATCACTTAAACCAATCACAGTGTCATATGTATGCATAACAGTATATGTAAGCAAACAAACATCCAAACATTTAAATATCAACCAATAACATCCATCGAAATACATCATCCAATAGACAATACAATTCATGGCAATTTCATAGTTATAAAGGTCAGGTAATTTAATCGCAATTCAATTTCAATTTCAATTTAACTGTCAATTTAATTTTTCAACGGTTAATTCAAATAACAAGATATATGACAATTAAATTTATATCAAATAACAAAAAATAAAATTCATATCACTTCATAATGTCAATTTAACTAGCATAAAGACATTTAGTACGTTGTGAGCGTTATAAAACACTCACCTTGATTTTTTCGATTTTAAATCAAATCGAACGACGTTCGATTTAACCCAAAATTTTCTCTAGCTCCAAACAGTTCCAATCCAGCTCCATAGCGTAGTATTTGCCAATACGAACGCAACGCAATTTGTTTCATGCGTTTTCGACCTAGTATGAAAAGTTACACAGTTTTAAAGTTAATACGAATTTAAATATAATTAATTTACACTTAATATCTCATTTTCTAACCCTAATTGAATCAGGGTCGTGTGTTTTGAAATTGAAGAATCTGGGCCGCCTTTAGCTTCTCCTTCTTCCTTCAGTTACGTTCGAAACAAACAAAACCCATTGCCCTTCCAATACCCTAAAAGCCACGGCCTCCACCACATCACCATAGATCGATCAACTGAGCCCACGCCAAAGCCCATCGCGCCACCAACGTCCGGCCCAAAGCTCGCCGTGCTCGGTCGTCCCTAGACCTCGATAGACACGCAAGAGTGGGCCACGAACGGAGATGATTCTCCCCCTATCCGCTTCGCCAAACTCCATCTCGACCGTTGTATACGGAGAACTCGACACGCTCTTCAACTTCACAGTTGGAGCTTCCCTCTAAAAACTGATGGATTTAGAGAAATTTAAGGAGGAAGAGTAGACGATTTCGGCCATAGATATGAAACAGTGGCGGCTACGAAGATAAACTAGGGTTTTTTTGAAGGATGCGTGCATATAAACGTGTATATATATTATTTTATTATTATCTATCGACTTTTTCAGACGAACTCCAAATGAAGCGTGCCGGCTGGCGTTTCTATGGTTTACCCCGCGTTTCGGACACAATGGAATAGGTTTCGGAGGCTAGTTCAATCATCTGTGCGAGTTATGGAAATAAACGATCAAATTTAAATTAAACCGATTAAACGAATTTTTAGGCATTTTGGCTCGCCCCGGACAAACGATAAACCCGATTGACTTGAAATTTGAAATCTTACAATAATATCCCATTACGGATCCGATGAAACTAGTTTCGTCGAAATCCGAGACCGTTTGAAAAATGGCTATTTTTCAGTCGATAATTAAATATTAAAATATTCAATTTTCACAAATAAATTTTAAATTCAATTTTAAAAGTTCTATAACATCACTATAACTCCAATATGATAAAATAAAATTTTACAAATCATTTTTAATCATATTAAACCCGTTATTCAATTATCCAATAATTCCAATTTTTAAAATCTTATTAACTCCATTATAATCCCGATATAACTTACATTCACTTTGGAAACCAATTTGAATCATATTAAATCAAATTTCAATTATTCATTTTATTTTCATATATTAAATTTCAATATCAAATCAATCATATCAAATTCAGAATTTTATTATTCAAACATTTATAATATTAAATTTAAACAAATTTGATTATTCTTAAATCACTATCCTTTGAAATATTCAAAACGAACTTAAAAAATTTAACTTTTGAAACGAATTAAAATTATAGAACAACCATTTCCATTATACAGTTATTCAATCCCCATTATTAAATTATTCAATGAATTCCAAATATTAAATTTAAACCATTTCGCTTATCCAATAATTCATTATCTCTTGAAATATTGAAATTGAACTTATAAGATTCAACCTTTAAAACCAATTCACAATTTAGAACCCTATTTTCATTTTACAGTTATTCAAGTAATCAATAAGTTTTAAATATTTAATTTAAACAATTTACCTCTTCAATATTCAATATTTGATTTTAAATAGATTTTACTTATCAATCAGTTACTCTATTATACCCAATGAATTTCAACATTTATTATCCTACTCAACTATTGATTTCAAAGGCATTCACTAAGTAGCTTTTATTTTTCATTACTTGGATAATTATTGTCGCAATTCATTCCAGTTATTATTATTCCAAACGAATTACAAATTTTTTTCTTACATTAAATCATGAAATCTTTTAAATTAGCTATTTTAATTATCGAAAATTTACGGGTCGTTACACTCTCCCCCACTCAAAACTTTTCGTCCCCGAAAAGGAAAAAAGAAGGGAAAAGGAACCAAGTAGAATTCAACCTTAGGTATATTTATCTCAAAGTTACCAATTCATAAAACAATGAAATTTCATTTAAAAAAGTCATAACTACGCTTCCACTAAGTTTCTCCAAACGGCTTTCTAGCTTAAAAGGTTAGTTATCAAAACAATTTATAAATAATTTTTAAAACTTGAAAAATTTTCTAACACCCGGATTTACAGAAAATTTCGGCAGAGTCTCCTTTGCGCGGCTCGATCGGTACAGCTACAAAACGCCTCTACGGGCCCTAAACCAACAAAAGAAAATCAAAAGCCAAGTGGCTCATCAAAAATACCAAATCCAATGACAAAATAAACATGTACCTAATATTTTATTAGCGAGCATATACGACTAATATAGCGCGAAAGCGAGCTCCAAATGCGAAGCAAGTGCAATCCGCACCTACTAAACAATCAACAAACAATGAGAATCATGCTTATATGAAAAATAGTATCAATATACATCATATAGCAACACAACAACTACATGTGCCAACATAGCAAATGCAACAAAACAACAAATGCAACCATCAATCAAGTATCATCCACCAAATCCATAACCAATCAATATAAATTCACTTCTCATTAATATTTATTGACTTGGATTTCAGTTTTAATCATAGTTGATTCATTAACGTTGGATTTTACTAACATTCATTCTCAATTCAATTAGTTAACATTCACTAATTTATATTTACATTAGTTCACTTCCAATTTGAATCAAATTAAATTCTATTTAAATTCATTTAACTTCCAATTTGATTTCAATGATTTATAGTTTTCAATTTCATTAATCAGTTAATGAATTATATACAATCAACTAACAATCATATAACGACCAAATCATACCCAACATAACCAAATTTTAATTTTACATTCAATTTGGCTTAACTCTTTTATATATATATCATGTTATATAATTTTCAAAGAATCATTTTATATTTGGCATCATATATTTCCAATATTAACTTTAATTAAGTCCGCAAGCCGTACATATATCATCCGTGAGCAATATCAATCTAATCTCTTATTCGATCACACAATTTCACTTCCAAACTAGTATCGTTCACCCGACTCTCTAGTGCGGACTCAGATTTAGTTCCATGATTGGAAACTGTTACTCTCCTTGCATAGCCATATACTATGATAGAGAATTCCAGAATCAAATTAAAAATCCATATCCAGGGTTCGCCGTCGAAAATCGAGTGAAAAATTCTAACTTGGATCGATATAAATCATCTCGAAATTTTGTGTTCGAATTTGGATCAAATCGTTATGCAAATAAAATAATATACGTACAATCTCACGTATTATCTTCCAATGGATTTCTATCCAATTTATCTATACTAAATTATTTTATTGACTTCTATATTTTTTCTTAATTTCTCACAATCCATTATTCAGTTAGTATATTCATTTCTTTACATAGCATGTTCTTTAACATTATCTTTTCTTAAACATCATATCATAGAATTTGCTTACTCAAGTTCATTTTAAACATTCTATATAATTTAATTAAATTCAATTTCATTTTCCAATTGATTCTTAGCTATAAGAAATTCCTTTGTTTACATTTATTGCATTTTCATAATTTCAGTTAATAATGAATTTATTTGTGGAACATTTTATTAAGCGGCACTTTAGTTTATAGTCATCCTATAAAAGTCTAACCTTTCATAAATGATTTTTCTTAGTTTACCGTTATCTTAAAGGTTACAAATTCAATTATTTTACAATCCCTTTGCAATTTATATTTATTTTCTATAACCAATTTACAAAGATATAATACTATTCATTTATCTTCTTTCTTAAGTTCACTTACTTTTTTCATTTATCCATTCATCATTTCATGCTATATTTAAGTATATAACATTTTTATCACCACCAAAATTTTCATTTATATACATTTTAATTCCTTTTGAGTTTTCCTTACTTGTATACTTCAATTATTTTCAGGTTCTGTTTAGTTCTACAATATCTCATTACATATCCAAAACATCATTTTAACTTTTAACATTTGGTAGGTCTTGTTATATGCTATTAGAATGCAAATTTGGTATTATACAAATTCTTAGAATTTCATTTTACTTGATTAGAATGTTCACAAATTTATTTATTTTTAAATCCTCTTTATCTTTCAACTTTAAAGTTTTCCCAACAATAGCTTAGATATCTTAATCCTCTTATTTTATAAATTATAGTTATTCACATTTCATTGAAATAATTTGAAAATTACTAATTAACATAACTTAGAAATTTAAATGCCCGGTTCTTTTCAAATCGTTTGAAATAAACATATACACTTATATCTTTAATATATATCAAATCATACCTTTGGAGTTTAAACCAAAACCCATTTATCCAAAATAATTTTGAAGAAAAGCAAAGCTTCTTAGAAGTCTTCCCCAGTTTGAGACTCGAAAATGAACGTCGATAATGCTGCGCAGTCATCACCGAAATTATTTTCCAGCGACATAAGAGAGGAGTACTATATTCATTCCTTCTTAAAAATCCTTTCAAAATATTTCCATAAACAATTTCCAACTAATATTACTATATATTTCTTCAAATCTTTGAGAACCATTTTCAAAATCTCGGGTCTTAAATTCAGTATTTCTCAATTTAAATCTATTTTAATTTATAAGTCACCTTTATAAAACATTCTTATAGGGTTTTTCTTAAAACATTTCACAAGTGTTTTATCATTGTTCATTTTGTAATTCACCTCATTTATTAAATTACAATATCAAATTAATGATAGTAACCAATATTTTCATTTCCAACAACCAAATAAGCTAGATAGATCACAATAATTTTTGAAAATAAGTTCTTTATATACAAAATATAATTAGAGTAAAATTATTTCATTTATCCAATTTCAAAACAATACTATGTTGAATTGTTCTGTTTAAGTGTTTAGAGATCTCTATCAATGACGTTAATTACTCGTATTGACCAGAATCCATAAGCCACTCAACAAATCAACTAACACAATATAAAACATTTTATATCACTAACAAATACGCTCTCTCATATATATACACTCAGTGACTCATCATAGGGTATTACTACCATATTTATAAAGAGTCAGAACCCCACAAAGCTAAGGTTATCGCTAAACCAAAGCTCTGATACCAACTGTAACGACCCGCCTTTTTGGACAGTTTAAACCGACGATCAAATACACATGTCGATTCCAAACCATTCAAAAGGGCGGATAGTTATTGGGATAAATAAGAAAAGAGAAGAAAAGAAATAAAGGAAATGAAACAACACAGAATCTCGCAGTGGAACGATAAAATATAATAGCCAAATAAACAGTTCATGAAGCTGTTTACTATACTTTGACAATTATTTATACAACATTTATCAGAGTTATACATATACAACAGAACAATTAAAATAATGCAGCAGATAGCATGATGCAAGGGTAATAATAGTAATAGTATACCAAATCTTCGTCTTCGTCCTTCAGAATAGATCTTCAAAAATCTGAAAAACACAGGTCTGACCCGAGCGTAATGAAAAGACAAAACACTCGAGTCAGGACTAAATATCCTTATGAAAGTTAAATCAATCGTAAATAAATATGAGTGTAATGGCGTCAGAGATGTTTACGGGGTTTGACATCTCCTATCCAGTGTCAACGTGCGTGCAATAACTTAAGAGATGTTACGGGATTTTCCATCTATTAAGGATCCGTTAAACTATCTACTATGTAGTAATGTACGCTAAGTAGATAATGCCTATCAGTAATATAAAGTATCAAAATAGCGTTAAGGCGTTACCATAATCCCTCTTAACATATTTTATATTCCCAAAAGCATATACAAGACCGTAGTTTCCCCAAAACCGGAAGCCACCAGAGGGCAATCCATATACTCAAGGTACAAATCAAAACGTAGTGGTCGCGAATAGGATAATCAGCATGACAAGGTACATGAGGCGATACCAACTAGGATACTAGTAGCTGCGTGATCCGGACTGATGTTGAGCATAGCCAGCAGCTACCCCAACACCGCGAAACAACACTCCCAAATCAAGGGGTGCACCCAAATCGCATCACAAATGTAATAGAAATGGTATCGAAGAAGCGTGTCCGCTAGAGGTGGCGAACCTCAATGGCCCGGCGCGGCTCCTGTTTTAGTCATGTCAGGGGTCATCCAATATCGTTCTCTTTCTTCAGTCAACGCCTTCACCAAACCATCCACTTCATTCTGGATCAACACTCCGCGTATAATAGTTATTAAAGTGGTGTTCGATATTGACAGAGAGTATGTCCATATCCGATCCCGGTCTCTTTAATAACTACGTATTATTACACCGTTGGCTCTTTTACATTTCAAATTGATTCATAATTGATATCAAAATATCATATTCGCTTCAAAAATTAAATCCATTTCAAATATTATCGTATCTATTAAAGTGTCAGATTTCGGCTCAAAAATCATTTTTCGTCTCAATAGCTTATTTCGATTTCAAAATCATTTTGAATTTCAATTTAGGTTGCAACTTCATTTAACTCAATTCGTATTTAAATTCAAAATTTAATATAAACACTTCACCTTATTGACCAGGTTAGAATTTTAGAAAATAGTTTTAAGTAGTTTAAAAGTAGTTTTAAATAATTAAAATAGTTAAAATACTTTAAAATCTTAGAATGGATTTGAAATAGATAAATTTAGTTTTAAAATAATTTAAATTGGGTTAAGTAGATTTAAAACAGATTAAAATAGTTTAAGTATACAAAATGGTTTATATAACCGAGTAATTTGGAAAACAAAATAAAACAGCTTCAAAACCAAACCATTTCAATTATAACTTCCCAATTCAAACAATTTCAATTTCCCTTCTACCGATTCGATTTCGATTTCGATTCAATCAACGTCCGCTTTGACTACAAGTTTTCAATTTTATATTCACTTTCAATTAATTCAATTTCAATTTTATATTCACTTTCGATTAATTCAATTTCGAATTTTATATTCACTTTCAATTAATTCAATTTCAATTTTATATTCGCTTTCGATTAATTCAATTTCGATTTTTATATTCACTTTCAATTAATTCAATTTCAATTTTTATATCGATTTAGAGCTTGACTTTTCAAAATATCAATTTATAACGCTTAACAAAATTTTCCTTCAATATTCAAGTTTAAATCCAAATTTCAAATATGATTCAATTCCAAGCTCGATTTCAAAATATCATTTTTAAGTCACTTTTACTTAGTAATATTCAAAGCTCAAATTTAAGGTTAAATCTTCAAACAAATCAATTTCGAAATTCAATCAGATCCCGATTTTTTAATTTCAAAGTCTCAACCTAAATTATTTAACAATTTCTTTTAACCAAAATTTATTTCGACATTCCAAACTCAATTTTTCGATAAATTCGATTTCTATAAATTGATTTCTATTTATAACTTTTAAATCAAATATTTAAATAAATTTCAAATCGACGATTTCAAAAATTATTAATTTAGCCAATTCGGTGTCCGTATATAATTTTCTATCCTATGGCCAAGTAGTTATTTATTTCAATTAAATGTCAGGGATGAATATATATCACTTAAACAAATCACAGTGTCATATGTATGCATAACAGTATATGTAAGCAAACAAACATCCAAACATTTAAATATCAACCAATAACATCCATCGAAATACATCATCCAATAAACAATACAATTCATGGCAATTTCATAGTTATAAAGGTCAGGTAATTTAATCGCAATTCAATTTCGATTTCAATTTAACTGTCAATTTAATTTTTCAACGGTTAATTCAAATAACAAGCTATATGACAATTAAATTTATATCGAAACAAAAAATAAAATTCATATCACTTCATAATGTCAATTTAACTAGCATAAAGACATTTAGTACGTTGTGAGCGTTATAAAACACTCACCTTAATTTTTTCGATTTTAAATCAAATCGAACGACGTTCAATATAACCCAAAATTTTCTCTAGCTCCAAACGGCTCCAATCCAGCTCCATAGCGTAGTATTTGCCAATACGAACACAACACAATTTGTTTCGTGCGTTTTCGACCTCGTATGAAAAAGTTACACAGTTTTAAAGTTAATACGAATTTAAATATAATTAATTTACACTTAATATCTCATTTTCTAACCCTAATTGAATCAGAGCCTTGCGTTTTGAAATTGAAGAATCTGGGCCGCCTTTAGCTTCTCCTTCTTCCTTCAGTTACGTTCGAAACAAACAAAACCCATTGGCGTTCCAATACCCTAAAAGCCACGGCCTCCACCACGTCACCGGAGATCGATCAACTGAGCCCACGCCAAAGCCCATCGCACCACCAACGTCCGGCCCAAAGCTCGCCGTGCTCGGTCGTCCCTAGACCTCGATAGACGCGCAAGAGTGGGCCACGAACGGAGATGATTCTCCCCTTATCCGCTTCGCCAAACTCCATCTCGACCGTTGTATACGGAGAACTCGACACGCTCTTCAACTTCACAGGTTGAGCTTCCCTCTAAAAACTGATGGATTTAGAGAAATTTAAGGAGGAAGAGTAGACGATTTCGGCCATAGATATGAAACAGTGGTGGCTACGAAGATAGACTATGGTTTTTTTGAAGGATGCGTGCATATAAGCGTGTATATATATTATTTTATTATTATCTATCGACTTTTTCAGACGAACTCCAAATGAAACGTGCCGGCTGGCGTTTCTATGGTTTACCCCGCGTTTCAGACACAATGGAATAGGTTTCGGAGGCTAATGCAATCATCTGTGCGAGTTATGGAAATAAACAATCAAATTTAAATTAAACCGATTAAACGAATTTCTAGGCGTTTTGGCTCGCCCCGGACAAACGATAAACCCGATTGACTTGAAATTTGAAATCTTACAATAATATCCCATTACGGATCCGATGAAACTGGCTTCGTCTAAATCCGAGACCATTTGAAAAATGGCTATTTTTCAGTCGATAATTAAATATTAAAATATTCAATTTTCACAAATAAATTTTAAATTCAGTTTTAAAAGTTCTATAACATCACTATAACTCCAATATGATAAAATAAAATTTTATAAATCATTTTTAATCATATTAAACCCGTTATTCAATTATCCAATAAATTTCAATTTTTAAAATCTTATTAACTCCATTATAATCCCGATATAACTTACATTCACTTTGGAAACCAATTTGAATCATATTAAATCAAATTTCAATTATTCACTTTATTTTTATATATTAAATTTCAATATCAAATCAATCATATCAAATTCGGAATTTTATTATTCAAACATTTATAATATTAAATTTAAACAAATTTGATTATTCCTAAATCACTATCCTTTGAAATATTCAAAACGAACTTAAAAAATTTAACTTTTGAAACGAATTAAAATTATAGAACAACCATTTCCATTATACAGTTATTCAATCCCCATTATTAAATTATTCAATGAATTCCAAATATTAAATTTAAACCATTTCGCTTATCCAATAATTCATTATCTCTTGAAATATTGAAATTGAACTTATAAGATCCAACCTTTAAAACCAATTCACAATTTAGAACCCTATTTTCATTTTACAGTTATTCAAGTAATCAATAAATTTTAAATATTTAATTTAAACAATTTACCTGTTCAATATTTAGATTTTACTTATCAATCAGTTACTCTATTATACCCAATGAATTTCAACATTTATTATCCTACTCAACTATTGATTTCAAAGGCATTCACTAAGTAGCTTTTATTTTTCATTACTTGGATAATTATTGTCGCAATTCATTCCGGTTATTATTATTCCAAACGAATTACAAATTTTTTTCTAACATTGAGTCACGAAATCTTTTCAATTAGCTATTTTAATTATCGAAAATTTACGGGTCGTTACAATATGACAAATAAAAATATTATTTATATAAATTAAAATAGATCATTTGGTCAAATAAAACAATTTACATACTATATTGTAAAAAGCATAACTTTCATAATATAAATCGGATTTCAACGAAACAAAAAGCTGTATTCTTGAAATTTTATTTTCGTAATAAAAGATAAAATTCAAAAATTCAAATATTTAAATTTTAAATTTTAAATTTAAAATTCAAGGTTCGACCAGATTGACCAAAAATCCAATTTTCTGTAAAATATTCTATTTATTCATGTTTGGAATTGTAATTCACAAAAAAGTCAAAATTTATATTTAAATAACAAAATTTATCCATTTTTAATAAATATAATAAAGCTTTTAAATCAAGAATTCAATTTGAAAAAATTAAAATATACAATTAAAATAAATCACAAAATTCAGGTTTGTTACACCAACAGGCCAACGATTATTTCACTATCGAGACATTGGATGGGGGCACCTCCAATTGGATGTTAAATTGTTTGTAGTAGGGTGGACCGCTTAAATCTTTAGAGGTATTTCGATTTAGTTGAGGGGTGGCTGTGTGGGGCCATAGCCACGGTGAGAAAAGAGACAGACCAACTAGAATATCTGTATTGTAGGCTTAACGAAGCAATACTTTATAGATATAGAAAATCCCCATCTAAATTTCATACAAGGTAGACCTTGTTGGTGGGATTCCGATAGTACACAGAACGATTACATAGTCCTCAATGTACGCACTAGGTAGTACATTATGGATGTCCGAGCACTAGCATAGACTAGTGCGAATGCGATTTACATTTTCATAGTAAGCAGCGGAGCGTCGGTGTTGTAGGCTTTACGAAGCAGTCCTTTACCGATGTAGTTACAGAACGCTTGCGGAGCAAGACGATGGAGTATCTGTAATGTAGGCCTTACGGAGCAGTCATTTACAGATATAGTTATGGAGCAAGACGATGGAGCGCTTTTCGAAGAGGATACGGAAGGTACCAAGGGTGGTACCTAGGATCAATATGGTCATTGGGCATATAGCTACACATATGTATGCATTAGTTATTAGGTTTTAATCTACTATGGAGTAGATAGGCAGGGTTAACAAACAAAGGCGAGAGTATTGTAAACGTAATAAACCTAATATAGTAGTAATTGGAAATAACACGATATATGTAGAATTAAGCGTAAAAGTGTATAATCTATCCATTCACCAGAATTTTAGTTCTGACCCCTTTCTCATAACACCCTACAAGTTGAGTAGATGGCAGAGACTTTCCACCTATAAGACATTTTTTTGGAGAGTATTATTATATTGGTCAGTGTTTACTTACTATTATATTTTAGTCCATCCGGTTGTGAGATAAATTATTAAGATTTGATATATTTGTCTTTTCCTATTTTCAGGATACCAGATACCTAACTCGAGCTTCTGTGGGCTTAGTTTTTAGCATTTTTGCAAAAAATCCGGACCATTGGAATTTGGGTTGTTACATTTGGTATCAGAGCCTAGGTTTAGGGTTCCTAGGTAGATAGTCAGTGAATTAGTACTTTTGAATAAAATATAAAAATATTATGTACTAAAATCCAAATTGTCCCCCACCATAGATTTTAACATGTGGAAAGTTTTTAGAAGTATATTTGTGCATAGTTTGCTAGTTGGGTTTATGACCCAAGTATGTTGATCCCTATGTTAATTACCGATTTATAGCATACAAATAAGCCATGTTTTGAGAGAGGATTGGTATCCATATGTTATAGGAAGTAGAGAAGTTCCCTACGGATAGTAGGGAGAGCGTTTTTATTTTAAAAGAAATAAGAGGTGTTAGTAAGAAGAAAATCCACTTTGTTTCTAGCCTAATAAAATGAAACTTTTGGAATTGAAAATATAATTGTTAATATATTTGAGGAAGTAAATATTGGGTTTTTGAAAAAAAAAGAGGTATGAAATTTAAATTGGTTTTCATATGATGTAAATTTTGTTAAAAGTGAAATTCTTTTTGGAGAATTACAGAGCATGTATAGCTCGCTAGTTTCCTTAAAGGTGAACAAAGATTTTAAATTTAAAAACCTAGAGTGTGTTAAGTATTGAAAACATAGGTTACAACATTTATTATTGTAATAAATGTTTTCGGTAAAATAAATGAATTGTCGACTATGACACTATTTATAGTAGGTGACTCCGAAAGAATATGTTTTTAACATAGCATATGAGATTTATTAATATTTATTTTAATTGAATCCATAAACTAGTATTTTTGGGTTGCAGTAACGATGGTTTATGCAACATCTGTTTTGAACCAAATGAGTTTTGGAGATAATTTCTAAAGTAGTTTGTATGTACACTTATTATTTAAATAAGTATATGAAATGTTTTCTAGTTATAAAGCAGTTTTGAAAATTAGTTCTTATGAAAAAAATAATGTACGATAAATTAATGAATTTAGTAGGAAAAAAATCATACCTAAGTGAATATATAGTAAACATACTTTAATCCATTGAAATTAAATGAATAATGATATAATTTTCTATAAATCATAAATAAAGATGTTCTGTGCAGGTTATAAGGAATACATGAAAGAGATGTACAAGATATGGAAAACATCACATTTTGTATAGCCTATTTCGATAAAATGTAAAATAAATTCCTTATAATTTCATATAAACATGAAATCCCCCTCTGAAGGATTCGTGGAAGGTTTTAGCGTTAAGGGTTTCTCATAAGTGAAAATAATTCCAGTAATTTAAGGTATAAAACCATTAAGTGTAGTAAGTTAGAAACTCCTTCAAGGTTAAGTAATTGGAAGAGTAGGAAAGTTAAGAGATTTTTGATAAAATAAATTTTCTTATCTACTCCAGTTTTGGAAAATTCGAAAATCTATGAAAAAAGGATATTTTGAAAACATGCGAGGACATTTTTTTAAGTCAAGAAAAAAGAGAGAAAGATGGTATGGTGGAAAATAAAATAAGTTTTTGAAAAGATAAAATTTTAAGTAACTTACTATATTTGAATTTAACAGAAAACTTCAAAATAACACTTTTAAAGGCAAGAATTTTAGGATTTAACATTTCAAAAATTTAGAAGCTTTAATTTTTGATGTAAAATGATAAATACCAAACCGAACCAGACTTTTAAATATGGAGTAGATATGAATCATTTCCTAGGTGTAATGGAAAAGGTACAAGGCTATAGAAGTAACTACTCCTGGTAGTAATAATAAAAGTTCTCGTAAGGTGTATATGACACTAGTGAAAACCTAAAAATATTGCTTAAGGTGTGTAGACTATAGAAGAACAGTGAAGTGATATTAATCAGATATTAAGACACCCATGGTGGAAAAAGTAGATCTTAGTTGGGGAAAAAATGAAGAGTAAAGCGAAAATTTCCCCAAGCTTAGTTGCTTTTTTAGATAGAGACTACATATATTGAAACCCTTATCCATTGCAATAAAGAAGACTTACTTATTCCTTTTTGAACATAGAATAGAAGACGAATATATCTTATTCATCATGAGTAATACAGCGTATGTTCGTAACAGGTAATAGGCAGATGAGGAGCATATGAGTTACTTGGATTCCTAGAGAAGGACCTTTCTGTGTCAAAGTGGACATGGTCCTAGTCCTCCTTGTCCTAGATGATAGCTGTGTTTAGTTGCTATATAAAAAAAGAGTAAAGCAGAATAAGATAACTAAAAGGAAAATAACAAACTAAAAGAAAGTGACAGAAACATCAACAGGAAAATTTAAAAAGAGATATTTTCATACGTAAACTGTGCTTGGGGAATTAAATAATTTTTTTTAGAATAGTAGCCTTAATCCCAAGTACGGAGGAAGATGTGCGCAAAAGAAAATCGTAAAAATATGAAGTTTTTCCATTTTCTACCTTCTTTCTGACATAAGAGATCGAATTCAAAAAATTAAATTTTCTAAATTTCAAATATTTAAAGTTGTATCGTAGGGTTTGGATGCAAAATTTGTTGAACTTCACTCCAATTCAATAGGAGTGTGGAAAATATTGGATGAAAAGTGTTTTAAATTTTCAAAAGATTTCACTCATGCAGAAATTGCAATTATATTAAGGATGTGTGCATCATGTTTTAAAAATAATTTTTTAAAGAAGAAAAGCATTCATATAGGAGGTACCTCTTAGAAAATCATGTACATGCATACATTTTGTATTGAATAACACTTTTGCATAAGAGCAGGGTGGTCAAAAAATTGGATGCACACAAAATGGATGCAATTGATGCGAGAAATTACATAATTTTACCCTTGTCAAATTTCGAGGACAAAAGTTCCTAAAGGGTGGGCGAATGTAACACCTCGCTTTTTTAGATAATCAAATAAAATCAATTGAACTAGCATAATTGCAAAACAGAATATAATTGTCAAATATATGCATTTAAGAATTAAGAGGTTACATAGATTTAGACAAGCAATGAGTGTGTGATTAATTGATGCATCAATCAATTAAAAGGGGAACTAATTAAGAGACATAGAGGCGTCAATTAGTCAGAGAATGTGTCACTTTTATAACATGAATTAGTTAAGGGATCTTCTAACGAAAGGAAATATACGGGGGAATAAATCAAATGATAACATACGTATATTAATTTATAATTGACGCAATCAATTAATTAAGAAATTAATTGAAGACATTAAGTAAGCGTCAATTAGTAAAAGAGGGAAACTTATTTGTCAATTGATTGGGTAATAAATTGACCATTTAAATATATACTACTAATAAATGTGTGATTGAGTGACACATAGGAATTATATTGGATGTTGAATAAAATGGGAAAACTTCTCAATTAATTAATTGGAAATCAGTCGTGCGTTTTAGAAAGGGTGTCAATTAATCAAAGAACAAGCCCTTGTTACAATAGCTAATAATGTAAACTAATTAGCTAGAAGAAAACACCAGTTATATGGTTATTTTTTTTCAAGCAAAAAAGAATTGGAATGCATACAAAAATCAATGGAGTAATTAAGTTTATGATGAAGGTAAGTTAATAAAAATAAATTAGTATAACTTTTATATACAATCAACTAATAGAGGTATTAATTAACGTGTTCAAATAAGTAAGAAATTGTAGTAGATAAGAATCAATTAATGGTGGATACACACACACACAGATATATATATATGTGTGTGTGTGTGTGTGTGTGTGTGTGTGTATGTATGATCTAATTAATTGGGTAATTAATGGGAGAATCTTATTTAGAAGGAAACGTGAATTAATAGGGTCGTATGACAAAGGAATAAATGAGTAAGATTGGATAATTATACGTTATGAGCTAACGTAAACAAATCAATTAATAATGCTGTGAATTGTTTTTAGGGTTAATCGGATGGTTCATAGTTTTTCACTACACCTATAAATTGAATGTAACTTAACCCAAGTCCATACTATTTTCTCTGAATCAGCTGCCGTCATTTACAGCAAACTCCTCTTCTCCATCTTCCTTTCTCCTCTATCAATCAAATCTTTCCCCAAAATAAAATAAAATTAAGCAAGGTTATACATACAAGCAAATCGAAGAATTGCGCAAACAAATCAGGGAATTTACAGAGAATTAAAAATGGGAAAAACAGAGAAAAGCATAGCAAATTAAAAGAGATAGAGATTGAAGCAAAGAACGACATGTGAGTGGATTTAATTATATTCTTTTATATTTATAATATATATTATCATTGAATTTCTGTTGGATAATTTATTCCAGTAGTTAATTCTTTTAGTTATGGAACCATAATAAGTTTTATTTATATTTATTTAGGCTTGACAGTTAGAAAAGGCGTAGCCTAAAATTAAGAAATTTACAGTTATTTATGCCTATTTTAAAAGTCATAATTTTACCATAATACCGATTCCTTTTATTTCCTTTTTACACGAATAATATAGTTAGAAAGAGAATTCGCGATTATGGATTAAAATACTAGAATTTATAGAAGTAGATGTAAAATAAGAAAATTGAAAAATTGGAATAAAATTAGAAAAGTGGAATCCTGCAATAAATTACGTTGAACCGAAACAATAAATTTATATGATAATTTAATTTGGGGAGTAAGTAATAGATTAATTGGTTGGTTTAGAAACTAGAATACATTTCTATAATTTAGTAATTAAAAGATAACGATAAATGTAACTGCAAGGATAAAAGGAAGAAAAAGGGAACTGGTGTAAAATAGATGCACAACTGTATTTTACACTAGCCTAAAATAATAAAGAAATATCTTACAGTTACAAACTATTGTTTATAATATTATTTAGTGTTAAACTATGGAAAGTATAGTTTTCACAACCAACCAAATAAAAGAGAATTACATCCTAGAATAAAAGAAAATAAAGCAGATTATGAAATGAATTAAATAAATTATTAGATAAGAAATTAAGGCTATGAACAATAAACGAATCCAAGTCTGTATTTACCGCACAAACTATATAAAGAGACAGTTATTATAATACATTAATTATATAACAAAAGAGAATTAAAAATTACTCTATATCATAATAAAGGAACACAGATTAGAACAAAAAAGAAACACTTGTACTTATATATAAATTTTAAATGAAACTACATAACAATTACAAGTATAATTATAACATATGTTATGATTAAGTAAAAGAATAGAAAGGCTTATTTGGGAACTTAGAATAAATAAGCAATGATAGCAAAGATAAATAGTAGATGATTATTTTAGATTTCTATTAAAGTAATAAGAAAATAGAACAAAAAATGCTTATTTAATAAAATTAAGAAGTACATTAAGTTAATAAACAAGAAGAGGCAATATCAATAGCATTCCTTATTAGATCAATGGTAGTCTCATAATAGCCCGAAGCTAAACGAGGGCAAGAATATGCTAACTAGCGTAAATAAGTAGCCAACAGAATAAGAAATGTAAACTAAATGCAAATTAAAAGAACAGACTTAGGGTCTAATAAAAGAATTGAGCTGTGTTTGGAACAGCCCAAAGGATAAAGCGCCTAATGAAGTAGTTCGTCACGGATTTTAGAAATGGAAAAGCACGTCCAACTTAGTATTTTTGGGCTTCAAGGAAGTACGAGACTTCAACGGGACATGAAGATACTCTAAGATGGCCCTCTGGGTAGGCCTAACGAAGCAGCACCCCCAGAGGCATGTCTATGGGTAATAAAGAGAGCATGTTTTGACTGCATTTCCATTATAGGCTTAACGATGCAGAACTTTGTAGGCAGTCAGAAGGGCTTGGTGTTCGGAGTAGGGCATTCGTATGTCCAGTATTTATAAGTAAGTTTAAGGAAAGTTGTAACAACCCGCATATTTTACGATTGTATATTTAAGTGTTTTATTTGAATATAGCATCGTTAGTCAGATTTAAGTCCGAAAAATTACTTTTTGCAAACAGTCAAATTAGGACTTGAGACCTCTTCCATTGAGTTCAAAATGATGTTTGCGACCTTTTTGAGTATAAACATCGATATGTTTGGAGTTTGCCAGAATTTCGACCTTTTAACTTAGAGCTTTGAGTTTGGGTTTGGGTTTGGGTTTGAGCCCACTAACCCAACTCATCTTATATCCTAAATCCACCCCCTCTCCTCTTCATTCATTCTAATATTTCCTAACACTTCAAGCTTTAGAAAAATGGGGGAAATGATTGGAAATAGAAATTCCTAAGTCCTAGTTTCATTTGCAAATCCAAGTTTCAGCTCCAAATTCCAAAATAAGCTTAGGTAAGCATCTCCTTCTTCTTCTCCATTTCAATCTCTCTTCAATTTCAGATATTTCCTATAACCTAATTTGGGAAATTATTGCTTCTAGACTTAAATTGGAGTTTATAGAGTTGAAGTTGAAGAGTACTTTATCTTCCTTTGCTTTCAAGCTTCTCCTTCATTTTTTTTAGGTTTAAAGGTGAGTTTTTGAACTCACATCTATGTCTACATCTTTGATAATTGTTAGGTAGTGATTCCTAACATCAATTCCTTGTCCATTTGCTTTGGATTGAATTGGTTTTATGAATATTCAAATTTTTGGTGTTTTGAAGTTAAATCTTTAAAACAAATCTTAGCCTTGATGTTTGATCGTGCCTTTGGTGGCATATCGAAGAGCCTATAGGGCTGGGTTGCCGATTGACATAAACCCCTAGCGCCCATTGCTTGACCGATTGCAAATTTTGTGGAATTTTCCCCCTTCGAGGCTAGGCTGAGAATACAGGAATTTCCAATTCAGTCAACTGAACTAGAAGGTTAGTCGACTGAACCAAACCCAGAAATTTTCCTAGGCCAGTATCAGTCGACTGACCAATCCGGGTCAGTCGATTGAGCCTGGAAACCGAAAGTTTTTAGGCATGATTCAGTCGACTGAACCTGGAAACTGAAAGTTTTCAAGATTTGTGTCATTCGACTGACCACCCTGGTCCAGTCGACTGAATCTGCTGTCTCTGCCTATTTTGCCTTTTATGTTTGAATTTCCAATTTTTAATCGATTCTTATTTCTCCGATTAGTTGTTATCACCTTTGTTGACTTTGATAATTTCTTTTTCGAGATTTTGGGAGATATCCATTTTGATGGATTCGATATCGATTTCTATGGATTTGATTCACATCTTCGTATGTGAACTTTTGGTGATTGATTGTTTCTACAATCAATTTTGTGATTTGTCACTTTAGAATACAAAGGTTTCTATACTCATAGTAAATATTCAAACTCTTTCTCAAATATGATTTCAACTCTATTTTTAATACAAAGCTTGTTTATAAAACTGTTTTCCAATCTATTAGAATACACAAACATTTACCTTATTCGTTTGAGAAATCTAATTAAACGATTAGTAAAACTAGTTGTATGAAATGCTTGTGTTCACTTCATCGGTTAATTTTTGGACTTGTTCGATTGAAACTCTTGTGACAATTTTAGAGTGGAGATCTACAATTTGTTCGTAAATATTTAAGTTAAGCCAGTGGTTATGGAACATAAAGCTATACTCATTTGTTTACTAGCTTAGTGTAATTGACACTTATTGATGGTCGATGATGATCATTTTATGGTTTAGACTAGCAATGTACGATGTCTCTTTGTCCATGTGGGGGGACTATACCTCATTTTATTGAGTTTCGTCTCATTTCTTTTATAGGCTAACGACTTATTGGTTCTTTGGAGTTTCGACTCATTTCTATGGGCTAGCGACCCATGGTCTTTGTACCGTTCGTGGAGCAGTCGGCTCGATAAGTCGAAGCATGGGGCATATCTTTCTAGGTGCGTCGATGTTTGTTTATGCATGGGGGGTATCTTTCTAGGTGCGCCGATGTTTGTTTATGCATGGGGCGTATCTTTCTAGGTGCGTCAATTTTTGTTTATGTATGGGGCGTATCTTTCTAGGTGTGTTGATGTTTGATTATGCATGGGGCGTATCTTTCTAGGTGCGCTGATGTCTAATTATGCATGGACGTATCTTTCTAGGTGTGTCGATGTTTGAGATACACGTGTTGGTGAGTTTTTATGCTTCCGTTTTGTGATAGGCCTCCCCCTTTTTGTGATTGGCATTGATATATTTGTCAATATTTGTGGTATGGTGAATAAAATAAAGAATATGATATTCTTTTTGATGTTATGAGATTTTTGAGATATTGTATGATTTTTGTTGTTATTTAGTGTATACTCGTCGTAGTATGGCATTTCCATTATCATACGTTCTTGTTATATCTCTTATCCTATCTCACTTTATCTGATATTTATAGCTAGATTGATCCGTTTATTATTTCTTATTAAATAATACTCGTGTCAGACCGAGATGTTACAGGTGCTTCTGCTTAACTCCTTAGTCTGGACTAGCTTTTGACTTTTGGATAACTACTCTAGTTTAGTAGCTTATGTTATTATACATTCGAGATAGAGACTCCTCGATGTATACATATTCTTTTGTGTAGCACTTGTACCTATTCTTTTGTGATATTGTGGATCTTGTTTGACCACTACTCTGATGTACACTTCTATGTGTTATATTCATATATGTTTCCGCCTTTGTGATATGGATATCTGTGACTGATTTGTGTTATGCTTATTTCTATATTTGTTTCTGAAGATCATATAGCCATTGTGTAGTAGCTTTGAGTTTGAAATGAAATACATGTTATACTATATGAGATATCGGTGCTCGCACAAAGAAATTACACGGATGGTCGCTCCCCAACAGCCTTATTCTTCGTGTCAGTTGACGGCATTACTCCGTAGTTGTAACAACCCGATATTTTCAGCCATTCGCATCCGCACATGTCGGACTTGAATTGCTCAAAATACCGCGTTGTAAATAAATTTGGAGCAAATGAAATACAACAACAGAATCACAGACATAGAAATATCAGAATAACTCGCAGCGGAAATTAAAATACCATAGTAGTTCATGAAGCTACTATAACAAACTCTCAAAACATAATACATAATATCAGTCTGAAAAACATATACAATAGAAATCTCAAATACATAGAAGTTTATAAATACCAGAGCTGAAATAGAACAACGAAAACTGAAAGGAAATAGATAACTAGACAAGCAGAATCTCCAGCGATTCCTAGCTCCAGAAAAGAAATCCAAAGCTAAGCTGTAAACACTCAGGCTGACCCCAGCGTAAAGTAAAACACAAAACACTCGAGTCAGGACAATATATACTTATATAATGTAAACCAACTCAAGTGAACTGTAGTAGAAATGCACAATAACTTAAAGGATGCTTGGGATCACCCATTCTTTAAGAATCAGTTAAACTATAAATTAAATACATCCCGTGGTTAAAATTTCAAAATGGTATTTTATACTCCAAAATCAAATATCATTTCAAAATTCAATATCATTCAAAATATCTTATCTTCCAAACTACATTCATTTTTATTTAATTTAAACACCATTACAAAACACATTTCAAAAGAGTTTATATTTCGAAACAAATTACTTCATTTTAAATCATAAAATGAAGTTATTATATTTAATAATTAAATTATTAAATTTCCAAAATTTTAGTCTTTCAAAATTCATTTATTCACTTAATTTATTAAAACAGATGAAAATTCAACTTTCGCAGCATTTAGAAATTGCTACGGAAAGTTACATTCAAAACAGTTCAATTTAACAAAAGATAGCATTTAAAAATGTCGTAATAGGGTTACATTAGTTTCAAATAAAACTTAGTTAAATTCAACAATTATAGCATTTACAAAAATGCTATAACAACCTTTAATTAAACTTAGCCATTTGGTTCATTATTATCAACTACAGCATTTACAAATGCTGTATTATCATTTACATTAGAATTAATAGCATTTCAGAAATGCAGTTAATTAACTTCAAGTATTCAATATAATTTCACAAACAACTATATTTTTATTTAAATCATTTTTAGCTTATAAAATCATATAATTTCACTTTTAAAACAGTCATTCAAATACCCTTATATTCATGATTTTATAAAGTTAAATCTCCATTCAAAAATCAAAATTTAATAATAATTCACTTATAAAATTCCAACATTAAATTTTAAATTCATTAAATTAAATTTAACTTAACATTTAAGTTTAAAATTTTCAAATATAACTTAATTTCATTTTTATTTACTTAATTTAAAATTCACTTTTAAGCCAAATTCACAAATTTCCAATTTTAGTTATATTTCCAAATTTCAACCTAAATATTCATTCATTTCACATTTTAACTTTATTCAAAAATCATTAATATATTATAAAATCATTTTAAATTCATTTAATTCAAAATGTCATAAATTTATCATATTTTCATATTTAATTTAAATTCCATTTATCACCAAATTCTAATTTCCAAAATAACTTACATTTCAGATTTTCTAACTTTACCATTTATTTATTTCACTTATAAATTTTCAGAAAATCAATAATGCTTTACAAAAATCATTTTTAATCAAATTTAAATCAAAATATTATAATATTTACATTTCTAAAAACTAAAATTTTTAGAAAAACATATTTTAACAACGGGTCTGTATTTCATTTTCTAGCCTAGATGAAGTGATACGGGTAATATATCATTTCAACCCGTAATTTACAAAGAAAACCCGGGTTTGATCATTTCAAACCCGCAATCCCAAGTAAATGAAAATAATTGAAAATCATTCAGGCATATCATTTCCGCCCATAATAATTTTCTCCTATTCTAAAGTCCGTTCGGGTATGTATCATTTCAACCCATGGTGATTCTAGTCTATAGGGAACTTGCAGTGTGATAAAGTGATGAAAATAACAGAATAGCAAGAAATAACAGTAACATATGGTATAACAGGTGTAAATATAGGTGTGAACATAATATGAATATAATCTAGCAGTTATAACAGGATGATATGCAGTTACAGATTCAATTGATGTCAGTTTATCACTATATAAGTACATATTAGTCTGGTGAGATTTACTCACCGGTATAAGATGGAGATGACAACCAAATGCACAAATAAGGAACTTCAAAAGCACGATAACACGACAATGATTTGAGAGTGGGAGAGCCAAGGCTAATTTCCTTGAATACATGAGACAAAACAATACAAATAACATAAGTTTCAACCCAAATTACGATTAACACTGTTAGGAATAAATGCATAAAACGAAACCAAAGTCTTTGCACTTGCTTTCTACCGCTAATGCTTCAGCTATAGGTCAGGAACACACGGCTAAGTAGTGGGTTTGGATCTGGTTTGGGTTAAAATGGGTCGGCCATACATAGGAAAATATGATGCAAAGGTATGTGTGCATGGAACTAACACTACAAGGCAACCACCATGGATTCTATGCAACATATGGGCTCGGACACAAGCTGGCATGGTGTGACCATGTAACAACCCGCATATTTATCGATTTTATATTTAAATATTTTATTTAAATATTTTATCGTTAGTCGGATTTTAGTCCGAAAAGCTACTTTTTGCATACGGTCGAATTAGGACTCGGGACCACTCCCATTGAGTTTAAAATGCCGTTTGCGACCTTTTTGAGTATAAGCTTCGATATGTTTGGAGAAAGTTGATTTTTTCTACTTTTTAATTTTGGTTTGGTTTTTGGGCTCAGCCCTATGTTAACTTATACTCCAAAACTGAACCACTCTCCCCATTCTCCCTCACTTCTTTCTCTTTTCAGTTTTCTTAGCTTTAATGGTGGGAGAGATTGGAAATTAAAACTCCAAAACCCTAGTTTCTCTTGCAAATCAAATTCCTAGCTCCAAACTCAAGAAGAACCCATTGGTAAGCTTCTCTTCTTCTTCTCCAACTTGTTGTCTTACCAATTTCAGAAATTCCTAAACCTAATTTTGGGAATGTTCTTGTTTTTGAGCTTAGATTCAAGTTCGATTGGGTTGTGTTGAAGAGAGGTTGATTCTCCATTTGCTTTCAAGCTTCTTCTTGTTCGATTTTGTGAAAAGGTGAGATTTTTATCTCACATCTATGACTATAATTATCTTTGGTTGTTGGGTATGAATTCCTAACACTTCTTCATGTGCATTTGCTCTTGATTTGGATTGGTTTTGTGAATACTCCAATTTTTGGGTTTTTTAAGTCAAATTTGTGTGAAATCCTTTTATGGATGTTTGAACATGCCTTTGGTGATGCATCGAGGAGCATATAGGGCCGGGTTGCCGATTGGAATAAACCCTTAGAGCCAATGTTCGTCCGGTTGCATTTTGGAAGAGTTTGCTCTTCATTTGAAAAAGGCTGAAAAACAGCCCAGGCATGATTCAGTCGACTGAAAACTCTGTTCGGTCGACTGAACCTGAAACCCGAGAGTTTCTAGGCATGATTCAGTCGACTGAAAAACTCTGCACAGTCAACTGAAACTGGAAACAGAAAGTTTCCTGAACCTGGAAAATTTCCATGCACAGGGTCAGTCGACTGAAAACTCTGTTCAGTCGACTGAACCTGTTGTTTGAGTCCAATTTGCCTTTTTGGATTGAAATTTCAATTTAAATCGATTCGTGATAATCCTATTTGTTGTTATCATCTATTATGACTTTGATGACTCTTTTTAGGGATTTTTGAATATCCATTTCGATGGATCCTTTATCGATTTCTTTGGATTTTATTCACGTCTTCGTATGTGAATTTCTTGTGATTGATTGTTCTTACAATCTTCTTCGTGATTTGTCACTTTAAAAATATAAAGGTTTTCTATACTAGTAGTAAATATCAAAACTCTTTCCTCAAACGATTTCAATACTATTTTAATACCAAATTCGTTTATAAAACCGTTTTCCAATCTATTAGTATATACAAACCTTTACCTCACTCGTATGAGAAATCTAATTAAACGGCTTAGTAAAACAAGTGGTATGAAACGCTTGCGTTTACTTTGTCGGTTAATTCTTGGACTTGTTCGATTGAACCTCTTGTGACAGTTTTCTAGTGGAGATTTACAGTTTGTTCATAAATATTTAAGTTAAGCAAGCGGTTATGGGACATGAAGCTAAACTCATATATTTACTAGCTTAGTGTAATTGACACTTCTCGATGATCATGACGATCATTTTTGTGATTTAGACTAGCAGTTGTGCGATGTCTCTTTGTCTGCTTTGTGGAGTTTCGACTCAAATTTGGTGGGGTAGCAACCCACGGTCTTCGGACCATTCGTGTGTCAAATTAATGGCTAGCTACCATGAGATAGCTTCTCGTTCATGTGTTACAGCTGTTGGTGAGTTTTCATGCTCCCGTTCATGTGATAGGCCTCCCCCCTTTATTTTGTGAAATTTCTGGATTTTGTGTGTCGAATTCTGGAGTTTATACTTCACCTATTTTTGTGATTTCTATTGATATGATTTATCAATTCTTGTGCATAGGTGAATTCGTGTGTCATTAACTTGTTGTGAATACAAGTTTTGGGTATGATACCCTTTTTGGATCTTCGAAAAGATTCTTTGATATTGATTAATCGTTTGTTGATTATCATTTACATACTTATAGTAGTATGCCATTATGGATATTATACGCCTATGCCATATCTTATATGTCATTTATTGTGGCTTGGTGAATGAAATTAGGAGTATGACATTCCTTTTTATCTTGAGTAGATTATCGTGATATTGATTAATCTCTTGTTGATTTTCAATTACTTATATATATCACAACTTGGCATTGTGATTATTATGTGTTTAGTCATATCTCCTATTATATATCATGTTATCTGATATTTATAGTTAGACTGATCCGTTTATTATTTTCTTATAAATAATACTCGGGTCAGACCGAGATGTTGCAGGTGCTTCGACTTGACTTCTCATCTGGGATTAACTCCTTGACTTTTGGGTTAACTACTTAGATTAGTAGTTATTTTGTTGTATACATCTGAGATATAGACTCCTTAATGTATACTTATTCTTTTGTGTAGTTCGTGTAACTATTCTTTTGTGATATTGTGGATCTTTTTAGACCACTACTCTGATGTACACTTTCTAGTGTAATATTCATATGTTATTCCGCCTTTGTGATATGAATTGTCTGTGACTGATTTGTGTTATGCTTATTTCTATATTTGTTTCCCGAAGGATTTATATAGCCATCGTGTAGTAGCTTTGAGTTTGTGTCGGTATGTCGGATTTCCTCTTGAAATGCATGTTATATTATCTGACATATCGGTGCTCGCGCAAAGAAATTACACGGATGGTCGCTCCTCAACAGCCTTATTCTCCGTGCTAGTCGATAGCATTCACCGTAATGTTCTTGGCTAGCGTGGGTATAGAGGTGGGGCGTCACAGCTTGGTATCAGAGCCAAACTTCGGAACAATATGGAATATTATAACAAGGATCATCGTCCTAAGTTCTTCTTAGGAGTCGTGCTTTAGGATTTTATTCGGGTCTACGTACCGTTCTATCCTATTTTCTTTTATGATTCCTTGTTTTGCCTATCAAGATTGCTTGATATTCAATTTGGTGAATAACCTTTTTCTTCCTCTTCTTTCTTTCTAAAGGAAGTGAAATGTCTAGACCTGGCCGCCCTAGAGCCGTGCCATCTAGCACTCCGCCCCAGGATTTAGTTTTTATGACTGCTCAACAGCTTCTTGATTTGGTAACTAATGCTCAAGCAGCTGGAGCTAACTCGGAACCTACTCACCCAAAGTCGGGATTTGCACGCTTGTGTAGCGATTACACTAATTTGGGTGGGGAGCCATTCAAAGGTTCCGAAACTGTTATTGAAGTACAGGCTTGGCTAAGGTCATGCGATCGAATCTTTTCTCGCATGAATCTTATTTACCTTCACCGAGTTCAGGTGGCCTCTAGTATGCTTCGAGAAAGAGCATTGGACTGGTACGAGCTTCTTATTTCTGAGATCAATGAAGCGGATCTCACTTGGGAGAAATTCCGAGAACGGTTCGAGTTGAAATTCGTACCGGAAGCTGAAAAAGTGACATTGGCTCGACGATTTATAGACCTTGTTTAAGGTGAGTCATCCGTGACTGATTACGTCACCTCCTTCGAGTCGCTTTCCAAATATGGGGTTGAATACATCAACACCCCTTTAAAGAAGAACCAGAGGTTCGTCTATGGCTTAAACAAAAATCTCAAGAAGCCATTACTTCTAAAGTTAGAAGTTTCTTTCGACCAACTCGTTGATATTGCTCTTCGTCTTGAAGAGGCGGATAAGGAGAATGATGTTGAAGTGGCGGGTTCCAAACCAAACTTCAACAACAACAAGAGGTCAAGCAAATTCAAAGGTCCTTATCCCAATAAGAAAGGGAGGCAAGCAACTCCTGCTGAAAAGACCTTTTCCTCTACTCAAAGGAAATGCTATAATTGTGGTTCGAAAGACCATTTTGCGAACAAGTGTTCAAAGCCTCGTACTTGTCGCTATTGCAAAAGCCCGGACCATTTTATGCATGTATGTCCCAAACTTCAAAATATGAGGGAGGGAAAGCTTAATGTTGCTCAAGCCCCTGGCAACACATCTCGTGGTCACGGTATGCCTCATTCTGTCCTTGATGGAATTATTTTATTTCGTGATCGTCCTATTCGAGTTCTTTTTGATACGGGTGCGTCCCATTCTTTTATGTCAAAAGAACTTGTTGATACTTTCTCCTTGGATGTTTTGTGTTTAATGACTTCTTTGAGAATTGCGAATCCGGTTGGTGGATCCGCAACAATCAGTTTATTGTGTAAAGATGTCGAAATTATTTTGTGTGATTTTCCTTTCCTAGCCGATTTGCATGTCATGCGTTATTTAGGCTTTGGAATGATTTTGGGAATGGATTGGCTTAACCGTTATGAAGCTCATATCCTATGTCCTGAGCGGACTATTCATCTTCGACATCCTCAATCTGTTAATCAGGTTTCTGTTATTCTTAAAGATTCAGATTCTGCTTTGGTTGCATCTTTATATTTTTTAAATCCTCGTGATGACGATGATGATGATGAGGGTGATATTATTTCTCTTATTCATGTCGTTCGTGAATTTTCCGACATATTCGAGCCCGTTTTAGGATTACCACCTAAGCGAGCAATTGAGTTCAGAATTAATCTTATTCCTGGAGCTCAACCTATCACTCGTCCTCCTTATCGTATGTCCAATAAAGAAAACGAGGAGATGCGTAAACAATTATCTGAATTGGAAACGAAGCAATTTATTCGCTCTAGTTCCTCGCCTTGGGGAGCTTCAGCTATTTTTGTGAAGAAATCCGATGGTACACTTAGGCTTTGCGTTGACTACCGCAGGCTTAATGATCTTACTATCAAAAATAAATATCCTTTACCTCGGATTGATGATCTATTCGATCAACTTAGTGGTGCTAGAGTCTTTTCACAATTGGACTTGGCTACCAGTTTTCATCAGCTTCGTATTGCAGAGGATAGCATTCCTTTGACATAGTTCCGTACTCGGTATGGATATTATGAATGGCTTGTTATGCCATTTGGGTTAACGAATGCCCCGGCTTATTTCTTGACTTAATGAATCGAGTTTTTAAAGACTTTCTCGACTGGTTTGTTCTCATCTTTATCGATGATATTCTTGTGTATTCTAAAACTGAGGAGGAGCATGAAAAACATCTTCGGATTGTGTTGGAAACTCTTAGGAGTAATCAATTAAAGGAAAATTTTTCTAAATGCCACTTTTGGCAATCTCGTGTGAAGTTTCTCGGTCACATTATTTCCGAATCCAGAATTTCCGTGGATCCTTCAAAGATTGAGCGATTCAAGATTGGAAGAGACCGGAGAGTGTGACAGAGATTCGTAGTTTTCTTGGATTGGCGGGCTATTACCGTCGTTTTATTAAAGACTTTTCTAAAATTGTCGTGCCTCTCACTAGCTTGACGAAGAAAGGTGTTAAATACATTTGGTCGGACAAATGTGAAGCTTCTTTTCAGAAATTAAAAGAACTTCTTTCTGATGCTCCTATTCTTGTTATTCCCGATGGGAATCAAGATTTCGTTGTTTATACCGATGCTAGTCGCATTGGTTTGGGTGCCGTTCTTATGCAAAAGGAACGTGTTATTGCTTACGCTTCTAGGCAATTAAAGCCTGCTGAGACTAGATATGCCACTCATGATTTAGAGCTCGCGGCTATTGTTTTTGCTCTTCGGATTTGGCGTCATTATCTCTTAGGAGAGAAATTTGTTCTTTACACAGATCATAAGTCTTTGAAATATTTATTCTCTCAAAAGGAACTTAATTTGCGTCAACAGCGTTGGCTCGAATTTCTTGCACCATATGATCTTGATATTCTTTATACTCCCGGTAAGGGTAATCGTGTCGCCGATGCTCTTAGCCGTAAACAACAAGCTGTTGTTTCTATGATGATATCCGAATGGAACGATCTCGAGATCTTAACCACTTGTGATATTCGAGACCGTGTTCCCAATTTATGTTCATCTCTTACTTTATGTAGCCTTGAGGCTCATCCTTCTCTTTTAGACCGCATTCTTGAAGCTCAAGGGTTAGATCCTGAATTGGCTCTTCTTGGCCAAAATATTAGGGATAAAATTGATATTGAAGGATTGAAAGACTTTGATATCGATTCTCGTGGCGGCATTCGAAAATTTGGTAGACTTGTCGTGCCAAATATTGGTGATCTTCGTAAAGATATTTTAGAAGATTCTCATCACTCTAAATTTACCATTCACCCCGGTAGTAGTAAAATGTATGCGGATATGAAGCGACTTTATTATTGGGAGGGAATGAAACTCGATATTGCTAACTTTGTTAAGTGTTGCATGACTTGCCAACTCGTTAAGGCCGAACATCAAAGGCCCGGTGGGTTATTGCAACCTTTAGAAATTCCAGTTTGGAAGTGGGATCAAATTTCCATGGATTTTATAGATGGCCTTCCCCGTTCTCGTTCGGGTCATGATAGCTTATGGGTGATTGTAGATAGGCTTACTAAATCTGCCCATTTTATTCCCGTTCGGTCTAACCGAACCGTTCCTCTTTTGGCCAAACTCTTTATCAAAGAGATTGTTAAATTGCATGGAGTCCCTACTTCTATTGTTAGTGATCGTGATCCATTGTTTACTAGTGGATTTTGGAAGAGTCTTCAAAAAGCTTTGGGAACGAAGCTCAATTTTAGCACCCCTTATCATCCTCAGTCCGATGGACAAACCGAGCGTGTGAATCAAACTCTTGAAGATCTTCTTCGTGCTTGTGTTCTTGATTTTGGTGGAAGTTGGGAAGGTCATATTTCACTTGTTGAATTTTCCTATAATAATAGCTTCCAATCTTGTATTGGTATGGCACCTTTCGAGGCACTCTACAGAAGGCCATGCCGATCTCCTTCTTGTTGGCTTGAGGCCGGTGAGAAGCTGGTTTTAGGTCCAGATTTTATTCGTGATTCCACAGAGAAAATTGAACTTATTCGTCATAGGATGAAAGAAGCCCAGAGTAGACAAAAATCCTATGCCGATAACCGGAGAAGGAAGTTAGAATTTTCTGTGGGAGATCTTGTGTTCATTCGTGTTTCACCTATGAAAGGTGTTGTACGTTTCAGTCGATCGGGAAAACTAGTGCCTCGATATATTGGGCCATTTCCTATCACCGAACGTATTGGTTCCATGGCTTATCGCCTTTTATTACCGGCTCAGTTTTCTGCTATGCACGACGTGTTTCACGTTTCTCAACTTCGGAAATGTCTTCGAGATTCCGATTCTATTCTTGAGCCCGGTGTTGTGGAAGAGATTGAAGTTTCGCCTAATTTAACTTATGAGCAACATCCCACTCGTATCATAGCTGCGGAAGTCAAACGACTTCGAAATAAAGATGTTCCGCTTGTTAAAGTTCAATGGCCTTCAAATCCTAAGGATTGTTCTTGGGAATCTAGAGAGTACATCGAGCGTACACATCCGGACTTACTTTCTCGTGCTCTTTGAGGTGAACTTCTTATTTCAAACTTCTTTTGTGTTGAATATGCTTTTATGGTTGTTACTATATATCTTCTTCTTGTAATATTGCGAGGACGCAATTTCTTTAAGGAGGGGAGTCTGTAACAACCAGCATATTTATCGATTTTATATTTAAATATTTTATTTAAATATTTTATCGTTAGTCGGATTTTAGTCCGAAAAGCTACTTTTTGCATACGGTCGAATTAGGACTCGGGACCACTCCCATTGAGTTTAAAATGCCGTTTGCGACCTTTTGAGTATAAGCTTCGATATGTTTGGAGAAAGTTGATTTTTTCTACTTTTTACTTTGGGTTTGGTTTTTGGGCTCAGCCCTATGTTAACTTATACTCCAAAACTGAACCACTCTCCCCATTCTCCCTCACTTCTTTCTCTTTTCAGTTTTCTTAGCTTTAATGGTGGGAGAGATTGGAAATTAAAACTCCAAAACCCTAGTTTCTCTTGCAAATCAAATTCCTAGGTCAAAACTCAAGAAGAACCCATTAGTAAGCTTCTCTTCTTCTTCTCCAACTTGTTGTCTTACCAATTTCAGAAATTCCTAAACCTAATTTTGGGAATGTTCTTGTTTTTGAGCTTAGATTCAAGTTCAATTGGGTTGTGTTGAAGAGAGGTTGATTCTCCATTTGCTTTCAAGCTTCTTCTTGTTCGATTTTGTGAAAAGGTGAGATTTTTATCTCACATCTATGACTATAATTATCTTTGGTTGTTGGGTATGAATTCCTAACACTTCTTCATGTGCATTTGCTCTTGATTTGGATTGGTTTTGTGAATACTCCAATTTTTGGGTTTTTTAAGTCATATTTGTGTGAAATCCTTTTATGGATGTTTGATCATGCTTTTGGTGATGCATCGAGGAGCATATAGGGTCGGGTTGCCGATTGGCATAAACCCTTAGAGCCAATGTTCGTCCGGTTGCATTTTGGAAGAGTTTGCTCTTCATTTGAATAAGGCTGAAAAACAGCCCAGGCATGATTCAATCGACTGAAAACTCTGTTCAGTCGACTGAACCTGAAACCCGAGAGTTTCCAGGCATGACTCAGTCGATTGAAAAACTCTGCACAGTCGACTGAAACTAGAAACAGAAAGTTTCCTGAACCTGGAAAATTTCCAGGCACAGGGTCAGTCGACTGAAAACTCTGTTCAGTCGACTGAACCTGCTGTTTGAGTCCAATTTTCCTTTTTGGATTGAAATTCCAATTTAAATCGATTCGTGATAATCCTATTTGTTGTTATCGTCTATTATGACTTTGATGACTCTTTTTAGGGATTTTTGAATATCCATTTCGATGGATCCTTTATCGATTTCTTTGGATTTTATTCACGTCTTTGTATGTGAATTTCTTGTGATTGATTGTTCTTACAATCTTCTTCGTGATTTGTCACTTTAAAAATATAAAGGTTTTCTATACTAGTAGTAAATATCAAAACTCTTTCCTCAAACGATTTCAATACTATTTTAATACCAAATTCGTTTATAAAACCGTTTTCCAATCTATTAGTATATACAAACCTTTACCTCACTCGTATGAGAAATCTAATTAAACGGCTTAGTAAAACAAGTGGTATGAAACGCTTGCGTTTACTTTGTCGGTTAATTCTTGGACTTGTTCGATTGAACCTCTTGTGACAATTTTCTAGTGGAGATTTACAGTTTGTTCGTAAATATTTAAGTTAAGCAAGTGGTTATGGGACATGAAGCTAAACTCATATATTTACTAGCTTAGTGTAACTGACACTTCTCGATGATCATGACGATCATTTTTGTGAAGTAGACTAGCAGTTGTGCGATGTCTCTTTGTCGACTTTGTGGAGTTTCAACTCAAATTTGGTGGGGTAGCAACCCACGGTCTTCGGACCATTCGTGTGTCAGGTCTTCAGACCATTCGTGTGTCAAATTAATGGCTAGCTACCATGAGATAGCTTCTCGTTCATGTGTTACAGCTGTTGGTGAGTTTTCATGCTCCCGTTCATGTGATAGGCCTCCCCCCATTATTTTGTGAAATTTCTGGATTTCGTGTGTCGAATTCTGGAGTTTATACTTCACCTATTTTTGTGATTTCTATTGATATGATTTATCAATTCTTGTGCATAGGTGAATTCGTGTGTCATTAACTTGTTGTGAATACAAGTTTTGGGTATGATACCCTTTTTGGATCTTCGAGAAGATTCTTTGATATTGATTAATCGTTTGTTGATTATCATTTACATACTTATACTAGTGTGCCATTATGGATATTATACGCCTATGCCATATCTTATATGTCATTTATTGTGGCTTGGTGAATGAAATTAGGAGTATGACATTCCTTTTTATCTTGAGTAGATTATCGTGATATTGATTAATCTCTTGTTGATTTTCAATTACTTATATATATCACAGCTTGGCATTGTGATTATTATGTGTTTAGTCATATCTCCTATTCTATATCATGTTATCTGATATTTATAGTTAGACTGATCCGTTTATTATTTTCTTATAAATAATACTCGGGTCAGACCGAGATGTTGCAGGTGCTTCGACTTGACTTCTCATCCGGGATTAACTCCTTGACTTTTGGGTTAACTACTTAGATTAGTAGTTATTTTGTTGTATACATTTGAGATATAGACTCCTTAATGTATACTTATTCTTTTTTGTAGTTCGTGTAACTATTCTTTTGTGATATTGTGGATCTTTTTAGACACTGCTCTGATGTACACTTTCTAGTGCAATATTCATATCTTATTCCGCCTTTGTGATATGAATTGTCTGTGACTGATTTGTGTTATGCTTATTTCTATATTTGTTTTCCGAAGGATTTATATAGCACCGTGTAGTAGCTTTGAGTTTGTGTCGGTATGTCGGATTTCCTCTTGAAATGCATGTTATATTATCTGACATATCGGTGCTCGCGCAAAGAAATTACACGGATGGTCGCTCCTCAACAGCCTTATTCTCCGTGCTAGTCAACAGCATTCACCGTAATGTTCTTGGCTAGCGTGGGTATAGAGGTGGGGCATCACAGACCAGGTCTGTAGTGGGTCAGGTATAGATGTGGAAGTGGGTTTCAGGTCATCTATGGGTGGTGGAGGTGGAGTAGGTGGCGGCCAAAGGAAGGTTTAGAGGTGGTGGTGATGTATGGTGCTCGGCTAGGCATATAGGGTGAAGTTTGTTCAAGTTTTGGTGGCGTTTGATAAACTATAGTGCACGGCCAGTGGCTTGGGGCTAGACTGGAGGAGGTGGTGGTTGGTTCTGGTGATGGAGGAGGCAGCCATGGTGATGTGGTGGAGAGGAGCCGAGCCTAGAAGGTGAAGAAAGCAATGCAAATAACATAAGAAACAAGAAGGAAAACATGAAAAAGAAATAGAAATTTTACCAAAACATTTTCTCAGGTTGATGGCCGATCTTTTGGAGTTGGGAAGCTTTTTTTTTTTGTGAAAATGGAGGGAAGTAATTGGCTGAAGAAAATGATAAGGTCAGCCAATAGTAAATGCAAGAGTTGGTTGAAAATGAAAAGCCAAGAATACAAAAGGACTAAGGCAAATAAAGAGTTAAAAAACCTTTCAAATTTCAATATTTTCATTTGGAATTTTAAATAACTAAAAAATACTTATAAATTTAAATAAAAACACGAAAATTTAGTAAATAAAAAAAATTAAAAAAAATATTAAATATATATAATTAAATTAAGAAAAATAGCAAAAACTGTAAACTAGTCTTGAAAATTAGAAAATAAATGAAATGAACTTTTGGAAAAATTTTATGTACATGAAAAAATATTTATAACAAATATAATAACATAAAATAAAAATTCATTGACAAAAATATATAAAAAATTTAATTAAATATAATTTAAATGAAGGAAATAGCAGAAAAAATAGAAAACAGCCTTTAAAAATAGGAAATAAATACAGTAAACTTTGGAAAAGTTTTATTATCACCTCAAAAATATTAAAAGACAAAAATATACATAAAATAACATAATGACACATTTTAAAATAAAATATGACAAAGAAAATATAATTTATATAATTTAAAATAGACAAAATTGCTAAATAAAATAGATTGCATTCAATATTGAAATATACAGAACTTTCACAATTTAAATCTGTTTTCAACGAAACGAAAAGTAGTATTCAAGTTATTAAATATAATTTCATAATAAAAGATAAAATTTAATAATTTAAATATTTAAATTTGAAATTTAAAAAAAAATCAAAGTTTGACCAGTTTGACCAGAAATCCACTTTTCAGTAAAATATTCAATTTATACCAGTTGGAATTATAATTCACATAATAATCAAAGTTTATATTTAAAAATGAAATGTTTGAAATTAAACAAGTTTAAAATAAATTTAAAATTGAAATAAAGTCAAAATTAAAATATACATAAAAATCTAGGGTTGTTACACTCTCCCTCACTCAAATCTTTTCGTCCTCGAAAAGGAAGGAAGTGGAGAGACAACTAGAAAGAGAAATAGGTTGGAAGACATTCGAAAGAAGGTAGGGAGAAAGTAGCTAGGAGGGAAAGCAGGTTAAAAGACAAGGATAAACCATTATTTAAACCATTATACATTTCAATTAAAATTTCATAATATTTTAAACATTTTATAATATGATGAATAGTCATTTGATTCAAATCTGATGGTTCAAAGTTAAACATTTTAAAATCTTTAGAAGGGAAAATAACTGATCAAAATATTCTTTATACAGTACTTTATCAAGATACTTTTATCAAAATACTTTTATAACTCGATGTCTTAACAAGTTTACTTTCGTTCCTGCAGACTCTGGCTATGCGTTGATCAGGCGCAAAGCTAGAATTCTCCAAGTACTTAGTAGACTTGTTTCAACACCCAGTGAAAATAATGAAAACATTTTTAAAAACAGATATGGAAAGTACAATCCAAACAAATCAACCAAACCGAAATAGTTGTCTAACCGTGGATCGCAGATACACAATGGTTACGCTTGGATCCCCCAAGAAACAATCTGTATCCGTAAGCTTTCTCAGCCCTGCGAGTTACGCCATGATGACGAGTAGAATGCAGGATACACAATGGTTACGCCTGGATCCCCCAGGAAACAATCCGTACCCCTAGGCTAGACTCAGCCAGGCACTTGCGCTACTCTTCGCGACCTACACAGATTGCAGGATACACAATGGTTACGCCTGGATCCCCCAGGAAACAATCTGTACCCCTAGGCAAGACTCGCTAGGCAGTTGCGCTATGTAGTTGCGATCATAAGACCACGGGGATCGCCGTGGAATTCGATGGACACTCGAGTATCATATCCGAAAAATCCAAATCAAAGAGAGAGAATAATATCGATAGAATGCATTCACAGTGTGGCCACAAAGCGGATATCAAGCAGAAGGCACTTTCCATATCTTTACTTCGAAAATATGTATCATATAGTACCTTTCAAAATCACTTTCAAATATCATACTTATATAAAGTCCATTATATATAAGATTTCATTTCAAACCAAATACTTTCCAAAATAATAGTATATCAAATCACACTTATATAAATTTCGATTATATAAGATTTGATTTTTCAAAATTGAGTACCTTTTCAAATCAACAGTTCTCAAATCAATGGTTTACTTATACAAATCATTTTTATATAAGTTCGATAGCTCCCAAATCAAGTATTAAATGAAACAGGTTCTAAATTTTAATTCATTTCAATAGTATTTCAGTTTAAAAATCATATATGATGTCACCAAATCATTTCTTTCAAGTTATACATATTCAGTTTCAAAATTTCTTAAAACAATAGGTTTAGAAAATAATCCAAATTTCCAAATCAACAAAATTTAGGTCAAATAAATCCATTTCCATTTCAAACATGTATTCACTTCAAAAGTCATAACACTTTCAAAGTTATGAATCTTTCCAAACTAAAATACTTGAAATCATTACACTTTGAAAATCATAACATTTAGAAATCATGCATTTGAAATCATAAAAAATGCCCTTAATTCTTTACATTTCAAATTTTTTTTTTCAATTAAACCAAAATCTCAAATTTTCGATTTTAATTCAATTCAAACCATCAGTTTCAATTCAATTTAGTTTTCCAACGAACCCTTTCGAATATTATCAAATTTCAAATATAGATTTGATTTACAAAATAAACTATTAAATCTTAAATATGTTTCAAGGCTTAAACATACCATATTTCAAAGCTAGATTTCATAATTTCATATATCTCAAATTTTACTTCATTATTACTTACATATGTCATTATTTCGCAACAGTACATTCGATCGCTCGCTTGATCACACAAGTTCGCTTTCGAACTAGTTTTGTCCATTCGACTTCCCTAATGCGGACTTCGATATGGATTCTTGACTAGAAGCCATCAGTCTCCTTGCATAGCCATATACTATGATAGAGAATTCTGGATTCAAGCCCAAAATCCATATCAAATGTTCGCCATCAAGAATCAAATGAAAAATCCTAACACGAAATGGTGTAATTCATCTCGAACTTGTGTACTCAAACTTGGATCAAATTAATTATGCGAATAAAACAACGTACGCACAACTTATGTATCTATTCCAACTTGTTAAATAAATAGTTTCATAAAGATGCTACTAATTTAAAACATTTAAAACCAAATTTTTCTCAAACATTTGAAGACTAATTTTTATCCAAAACATTTCAAAACTAAATTTCATATTAGTATAATTCAAAATAGTCTTATTTATTTACTTAACAAAACAGTTTCAACTTATACAAATCATATTATTTCATACTTGAAACATACAAACTACACTTATATTCTTTATCAAATAACTTATACCTTTCAAATATATTAGCTTTGAAAAGTTAACCCTGATTTCGAAGTGCTCGAATCTTAAAATAGTCGAATAAATCATATTTTCAATCCAAGAGTTGGAAGTCAACAACAAATCAGTAAACCAATTTCAAAAGATAGTGTTATACCAAAACAAATCTGAATCTCGAGGACTGAACACCGGCTTATTTTAAATCATTTCAAATGTGTGTGTGTGTGTGTGTGTGTGTGTGTGTGTATATATCACTCGAATATCAAACCTACTTCAAAATCAAAAATCAAAATTGGTTTCACAAAATCACTCGCATAGCAAAGCTACTAGAGTGGCCTCTCCCCCACTCAGAAACTCGAAAATCAATGTCGATGATGCATGCATTCATCACCGAAATTATTTTCCAGCGACATAAATGGGTTCTGGACTTTTACTTCCTTGAAACTTCTTTATAATCTCTTCAAAATCTTTGGAATTCATTCAAATACATTTGAAATATTTCTTATTCAGAAAATATCTTTAATCATATTATTATTATATATTTTCCAAAATCTTAAAACCGATTTCAAAACACCAGAGTTCGATTCCTTGAGATTCAAATTCAAAACCTTTCAGTTATAAATCATTTTATATAAATTTAAATTTCTCATATATTTTAAAATTTTCAAATCCTTTCGAAATTTCAAAATTTCATTTTTGAAAGGTGTATAATCCTTATCAAAAACATTTCACTTTTATATATAGAAATATGGCCATCCTTAATAATTTCGATGTATGCACAATATCAAAATACAACCAAACACAAATTTCCAAAGGATGATTCATGGAAGGATTTCAAACAAACAAAGATTCAAAATTAGAGGAACTCTAATCAAATAAAATTCTAGTTCGAAGATAAACTCATACGAAGATGAGATAATTTAATTACCAAATAGAGGATAGATAAGCCTATATAAATCGCGGGCGACCTTAACCGGTCAACCGATACTTTAGGAATATAATCAATATGGAAATCTAAGGCAAATCGACCTTTGATCGCCAGAGATAGAATCCGGGTAGAGCAGGAAATAGATAGCATCGACATCCGAGGATACAGAAATCTCCAGTGAATCAAAGCCAATTGTAAAGGAGTTTCAACCATTTACAAATCATTCAACAATTTACAGAATCACCGCCCTTTAGAGAGGTTGTTCCAAAGCAGAGTTACAGAATGCTCTGAATCAAAAGGAAAAATGGGGAAAACAAGACTGGATACCAGAACAAGTCGGAGCGTTCCAAAGTTCAAGAAATCCTAATCGATAAGAATCTTAACCAAAAGATTTCTAACAAGGTGGATAACGAAGAGATGAAGTTTAGAAAATCTTGATTTCGAAATAAGAACATTTTTATACCAAAATAATCTTTGAAAAAATCTTTTAAAAATCATTTTATACTTCAAAAATACGTTCTCTCACAAAGAAAGGATTTTGAGATTGATTTCACTCATTCTAGGGTATTTCTACCCTATCTCTAATGAGTTTTTGCTCCGCAGGCTAAGGTTTGCCTAAAAACAAAGCTCTGATACCAACTGTAACAACCCGATATTTTCAGCCATTCGCATCTGTAACATCCCGCCTTTTCGCACACTTTAAACCGACACACGTGCCAATTCAAACCATACGGAAGGGCGGATTGTTATGGGGTAAATAAGAAAAACAGAGAAGAAATAAAACAAAATAGAATCTCACAGCGGAAGGATAAATTATAATAATAAATATACAGTTTACAAAACACTTGATTCTTCTTTATACAATAAATATCGGAGTTACACATACCAATACAATCAATGCAGCGGAACAGTATGAGTGTGGTGCAATACCATAAATAATAATAATACGGATTCTTCGTCTTCGTCCCCCAAGCTAAAGTCTTCGATCCTGAAACGCTCGGACTGACCCGAGCGAATTTGAAAAGACAAAACACTCGAGTCAGAACTAAAAGATCTTATGTGAGTTAAATTTACAGAAATAAATATGAGTACAGTAACTCAAGAGATGCTCGGGATTTACATCTCTTAAGGATCCGTTAAACTATTTATTATGTAGTATATTGCGCTATTATAATAGTGTCTATTTATAAAATAAACTTACTTTTAAATAGCGTTAAGGCTTTACATTTTCCACCTTAACACGTAAAATGCCAATATTCTATACAGTACCGTAATACCTCCTAATCGGGAGGCTACCAGAGGATACTCCATAGGTACGACACAAATAGAAACTCGTAGTAAAGGCTCGGTATGGTAGGTGACACGGCACAACTAGGCAATGCCAGGGTAGATATACCAACTGCTATCCAGGCTGGTGGAAACGCGTAGCCGCAGTTACCGCCCACCTCGGACTAACTCCCCAAAATCAAAATATAGAAGTGGCCACTGAATCAATCCAAGTCAAAGTATAATATCGAAGAGGAGGGTCCGATCAGAGGAATGACCTCATTGGCCTAAGAATCGCTCCTGTTTTAGCCACCTTATGCCAACTCACGGGAGTCGGGTCCACGTATTTACCTTACAGGAAACGTCGCCACCACCTACTTCATTCTGGAATCTCCACCGCGTACACGGTTAGTCAAAGTGGTTTTCGGTATCGACAGAGAGTATGTCCATATCCGATCCCGGTCTCTTTGCCAACCCATCGTTATTATAACACCGCGGTCATTTAAAAAAAATAGTTTATACTTTAAAAATCAGAATAAACATTCCATTTCATAGCCATGAATACGATATCATTTCAAAACCCAAAACCATATTTTATCACTTATCCCAAATATAATTCTCTTCCAAAATCATAATGCTTTAACTTCATAACGTCTGAAAATCAAATATTTTCAAAGCATAATATTTTGAAAATCATAATTTAAAACCATAACTTCAAAAAAACTTGAATGGTTTGGACATTCAACGGTATATGAATTAAATTGTTTAACTTAAATGTTACTTTGTAAAGAAAATAATTCTCATGGCTTTACAAATACATTTCTTTATTAAAGTCTAAACCAAAATTTATATTATCTCTCTCAAGTTCCAAAACCACTTCAATTTATTTATATATACATATATCCATTTTAAGTATCAATATTTCAAACTAAAGTTGGATTTTATGCTTTCAACAAATCAATTGTTCTATTAATTAGTCTTGAATATTCATATAAAATCCATAAATAATAAGACTTCAATTTCTAGTAATAATATATATATATATTTCCCAATTCAAATTATACTAGAATATTCATTTCAATTTGTTTTGGGAAAAATCCAATTATAAATATCATATCTTAAAATTTCCAAACTTAACAATTTAAACATATGATATAAATTATTAAACTCCAATTTCTTAATTTTCTTCCATTTTAATAAAGATTTTTGTACACCTTTTAATTTCAAAATTTTCAACTTCATATGTATATATATATATGGAAGAAAAATATTTATACAATATAAAATTTAAGATTATTATAAACCGTATTCCATCCAAACCATAGAAATCACATTTAAATAGTTATATATATATACCGCGGTGCCTGTATATAATTTTCTATCCTATGGTCAAGTGATACGGATATTTATCATTTCAATCCGCAATTTAAAAGATATAAAATTTTGCGGTTGTATAGCATTTCAAACCACAATCCCGAATGAAAGGAAATATGCATGATAATTTGCAATTTAATGATATAAAATAAAACATCCATCAACATCACCCATCATCCAATCACAATCATCAAGCAATATCAATCAATAATAATATTATTTTTGGTACTACATAACAGGTAATACTGGCAATTTTATTCAAATTAAATTTAACAGCTATTAATCTACAGTCTATATTCAGTAATAATCTATATAACTGTTAACTAGCAGTTTTATAGGCAAACAAATAAATTCTAACTATCAATTAATACGCAATAAATAAATTAAATTAACAGTTAAATTTAATAAATGCAATTCAACAAATATGAGTGAAATAAACATGCCAAATACTCATAAATAAATTTCTATTCATTTCTAAAATTAATTTAACAAACATAAAAGCTTCTAGTAGTTGTGAGTGGGTTTAAACACTCACCTTTGGAATTTAAATCGAATTCAAATCCAATTTAAACCCAAAAATTGGACAGTCTCCAAATTCATCCAAACTAGTGCCAAAACGTCAGAAATTCCGATACGATCCCATCAAAACAAACCGCGCGCGAATCCGAGCTTGTATGCAAAAGTTATGAAAATTTGAAAAACGAAAAATTCTGGTCCTCGGTCGACTTCGGATTCGACTTCGGTGCGCCGCCTCAATTCCCCGGTGCTTGCTTGGAGTTTTCGCCAAAATGACCCGGAGCGACCCGAGTCATTTTCTTCCTGACCCGAAGCTGCTCTAGGGTTTTCTACCCTGAAACCCGAAGCACGACCAGAAGCTGCTGCAGATCCGCAATTTTTTTTTTTTTTTTGAAATTGAAATTATTTTTTTGAATTTGAGAATTAGGTTTTTTTTTCTGCCATTAGAATGAGGAGTTGAGAAGGAGATGAAGAAAAATGTACGTACAGCCAAATGACAATAGGAAGGAGGCTAGGGTTTATGATCGCATATATATAGACAAATAGAAGAAGGCTAGGTGGGTACGGATAACGAACGCGCTAAACGGTAGTTGGCCCAAAAGCCCGTTCTGACCCCGGAACGAAATTTATCAAACCCATATATCCAGATAGGTAATTTAAAATATCCTGAACGCGATGGAAAAAGTTTCACGTCCAAATTTGATCGTATGAAGAAGTTATGCTGAAAACAAGATTTCCAAATTGATTTCAAATTGATTTTAATAAAATTGATTTTCAAGGCGTTTCGCGTCCGTACGATCAAACGACAGGTCCGATCGATACGAAACTTGAAACCCTATAATAATTCACCAATACGGATCCGATGAAACTGGTTTCATCGAAATCCGAGTCCGTGACCAAAATGGTTATTTTCAATATTCATTAAATAAATTATAAAAATCCAATTTTTACATCTAAATTCAAAAATTGACCAAATTTCTCCCTTTAAATTTTATTAATTATTTACTCCAATTCTAAACAATTCAAGTGTCAATACATAGTTGTTCTATTCATCAATTTAGATGTTAATCCTTACTTAAAGGTTAAATTCCAATTTTTAATAAATTCAACATTATACGTTTGATTAAATTTATTAAATTCACTTTCTTTCTATTATTCAAAGTTATTGATGTCAATTTAATGAAACTAACATTGGCTCAATATCTATACATTAAAAATCTCAATTCTAAACTTAGATCTCAACTTATGAAATAGTTAAAAAATAAATTCCATCTAAATCTACATCTTCCTACTATCTAAATATTTAGAAAAATTACTTACCACTTTTTATTGTAAATTTCTAAACTAGTAGATTTGTGTCATTTCTAGCCCTCTGGATATTTTAAATTAACTAAAAGCAAATTTACATATAATTTCCATCGTCAATTATTTTAGTGAATAAATCTTCAAAGGTTACTGCAATTGATCCCATAAATTGTAATAAATTCTAATAAATTTGACTCTATTTGATTACAACTCACAAATAAATCAATTATTCCCCAACTACAAAGTTACCGTTTCTTATATATATATCACTACAGTAATACTTCCAAATGTTCATCCTTTGTTTGCATAAATTACTGTATTCAATTGAATTGTAATATTGTTAACTTACACATAAATAAAACTTAACAACTAATAGAATAAATAACTTACAAAATTGTTGTCATAAATATATTTTATAAGTCTACACTTAATTATTATCTTACAATACGTTTTTATGTTACTATAAAATTTATACACTCTTCCGTTACCATATTAATAATTACTAAAGTAACGTTCATTCTCAATAACAACGTTATACTATTCAACATATAAAAGGACTCCATTCCCCAAATACATTCATTTATATTTATTCCCTTAAAGTTCTCCTTTATTGACTAGACACATTAATTTAGATTCATTTACATCGAATGCCCTTCTTAGTTATATACTCAATACATGTTAAATCTAAATAATTTTTTTACCCCTTTTTATTCAAATTCACTTATACCATCAATAACAAAATGTTGCCCTTAATTTAGATTCAATTATATACATTAGATAAATGGGTAAACTTTTGTAATTATCCCATATATGAAAATACTTTTATGCATACATTTCCACTTACTTACTATGCATTCATTTATTAAATTACTAATTGCCTTAGTCAACTTATCCCCTATTTACTACCAAATTTCTCACTTGGTTATAGTTTATAAACCTATATACATACCTAGGCAAATCAAGTTCTAGTCCTGTTGTTATTTATATTATATTGGGTATGCACAATTAAGAGGTTAATTAATTATTTCTACCAAATTATCTTCATACATTTAGTTCCAAATCTTATAGGATTAAATTCTAATTACTTACCCTTAATCCATCAATTACATATTCAATGCAAACATGCATTTGAAACCTTTTTATTCTAAATAAATTTTATTAAGTGTTGACATCCACTAATAGAATTCACCTTTGTTACAACCAAAGGTAACCTCTTCACTACTGATTTTATATTAATGAATCTCATTTTAGTTAATATTTTTATTAATATTTCCAATTCAACATTTATTGATTTCTTATAATTTACTTTTTAACAAAAAGTGACAAATTACATTATCCAAATCTATTGTCATAAAATTTTATTGTTACACTAAATTACAACTACTATACCAAATTTCTACATTTATTCTAAATTAGATTAGATTATAAATTATATTAATTCAATTCATTTAATAGTATTAATTTAACGGGTCGTTACAATCTCCCCCACTCAAAACTTTTCGTCCCCGAAAAGGAAAAAGAAGGGAGAAGGAAGAATAAAAAAGTACATCTTATTCCAAATATTAACTTATAACAATAATTTACTAAATTTATTTTCCTAAATAAAATATACCTACTTATAATCATTATATTATTTTATACTTAATTATTAAAGTTGGGAAAATATTTTCACAAAATTCTAAGTCCAAAATTTACGGAAAATTTTGGCAGAGTCTCCTTTGTACGGAGAGACTCTGGAGAAAATATAATATCAAAATATACAAATATATTACATATATTATCAAAATATTATCCCAACACGGGCAAAATTATAAAATAGCGCTTTAAACGTAATCCGAAAACGTACCTATTTGTCGGGCAATACGCTTATTATTATGGAACCAGAGCAGTAGCAGTGGCTTCCATAGCCTGCATTTCACTTATAAAATCTAAAAGGGTTAAATATTTATATTAAAGTGAAATATTTAAGTGGATTAAATCATTAATCAACCAATCAATACAACAGTCATCAATTTTACAAACCGCATACATACACAAAACAAAGCAACCATTTAATCCATCAAACAAATAGTTGTTTGGGTTCAAAATTTGAAATTTGTATGAAATGAAACTAACTATCAAGTGCATCCTTTACTCAACAGTCTTAGATGGAACAAAGATAGATACTTATTCATTTAACCACTTCAAATTTCTTACCCAACAACATAAATCAAACAACACAATTCAAACCAACACCCAAATTTATTTATTATACATTTATCTCATGCTTCAATGGTTTGATTTTCTTTCTTTCATTTATGGAGTGATTTCTTTATTTCTTACAAATTTTCATTTTCCATTTATCACAAAATTCATTATATTTGTATTCCAATTTATTTACTAAAGTTTCTATCATCTATTTATACTACTTACCCTTTCTTATATAGTAAAATTTCCAATTTAACTTAAGTCTATACAATTAATTCTCATTAATAATAGCAAATTAATAGAATACCTTTATTACCTTACTCTTCACTTGTAAGATTTCCCCTTACATTTTCCTACTAACATTGCAACTTTTTATTATATGGTAAGTTATGTATGTTTTAAGAATGTAAGTGAAAATTTACAAGTTTCTTCTCCATTCCTTTAATTAATATATATTTGTTTTATAAATTACAATTTCAACTTACCTTTAATCTCATTCATTTATTTAATGTTAAAGTTTCCATTATATTTAATTACAGTAACCCTCTACTTACACTTAATTTATTAACCTTATAACTTGCATTCCTATAAGTGAAAGATTTTACTCATTCATTAACTATGGATTGCAGTCATTTATATTTTTCCTACTTTCCATTATATTAGAATAGGGGAAATTAAGGCGTACTTAAGTTAATAACCCTACAATCAAACTTTATAAATTAAAGAATTTCATTTTTACTTCTTAAGGTTAAAATCACCTATTAATAATACAACCTTTAATTTTAGTAAAATTCCAATCATCACTTAAGTTAATACCATTAAATTCTTATTTATAACAGTAATTTATTGAATACTTCATTTTTTTTCCAAAATTCTACTTGCATAATATTCTATTCCACTCTTAATTTACATTTCAACTTTTTATACTTGGTAAGTTATTTATGTTAAAGAAAAAGCAAAAGAACTTATGCAAGTTTAATCTCAACTCTTTTAATTCATTGATTACTTCTTTTATTTCACTAACCTAAATTTTTACAACTAATTAATGGAAATTCAAGAATTAATACCGGGTCAAATTCCAAAATTTCTTTAAAATAATAGATAATTAATTTCTTACAACTTTTATATCTCTAATTACCTTTAAACAATTAAAATTTTAAATAATTTCAAAACAAATCTACAGTAGAGTTTACTACAGTGGCCTTTCCCTTCGAAACTCGAAAATGAAAGTCGATGATGCGGCCGTCATCACCGGAATTATTTTCCAGCGACAGAGAGGAAAGTACAAACTTATTTTCTTCAAAATCCTCTTAAACCAATTCTTTCGAATTATACTAAATATTTATATAAGAAAATATTTATAAACCAAATCATTATATTTCATAAATCCTTTGAAAGCAGAAATTTTTCAAAATCCCGGACTTAGGTTCTAAAATCTCAAATTTGATTTATTAAAATTTCAACTTAGCTTCAATTTATTACAAATAATTTTATATTACCTAACACCCAATCTATAGAAACCAAAGTATATATCTTTATAAAAATATTTTTATATATAGAAAATATAATAGGCAAAATTATTTCATTCACCTATATTAAAACAATTATTATGTCGGTCTGTCCTATTAAGTGTTTAGAAATCCCTATTGATGACATAGCGTCCCATGCATCAACCAGAATTTATAAATACAAAGCGAAACTGATTAACACAATATCAAAATCTTTATTAACACTAACAAATACGCTCTCTCATATATATACACTCAGCGACTCCCATAGGGTATTACTACCCTATTAACAAAGAGTCAAACCCCACAAAGCCAAAGTTTATCGCTAAACCAAAGCTCTGATACCAACTGTAACATCCCGCCTTTTCGCACACTTTAAACCGACACACGTGCCAATTCAAACCATACGGAAGGGCGGATTGTTATGGGGTAAATAAGAAAAACAGAGAAGAAATAAAACAAAATAGAATCTCACAGCGGAAGGATAAAATATAATAATAAATGTACAGTTTACAAAACACTTGATTCTTCTTTATACAATAAATATCGGAGTTACACATACCAATACAATCAATGCAGCGGAACAGTATGAGTGTGGTGCAATACTATAAATAATAATAATACGGATTCTTCGTCTTCATCCCCCAAGCTAAAGTCTTCGATCCTGAAACGCTTGGACTGACCCGAGCGAATTCGAAAAGACAAAACACTCGAGTCAGAACTAAAAGATCTTATGTGAGTTAAATTTACAGAAATAAATATGAGTACAGTAACTCAAGAGATGCTCGGGATTTACATCTCTTAAGGATCCGTTAAACTATTTACTATGTAGTATATTGCGCTATTATAATAGTGTCTATTTATAAAATAAACTTACTTTTAAATAGCGTTAAGGCTTTACATTTTCCACCTTAACACGTAAAATGCCAATAGTCTATACAGTACCGTAATACCTCCTGATCGGGAGGCTACCAGAGGATACTCCATAGGTACGACACAAATAGAAACTCGTAGTAAAGGCTCGGTATGGTAGATGACACGGCACAACTAGGCAATGCCAGGGTAGATATACCAACTGCTATCCAGGCTGGTGGAAACGCGTAGCCGCAGTTACCGCCCACCTCGGACTAACTCCCCAAAATCAAAATATAGAAGTGGCCACTGAATCAATCCAAGTCAAAGTATAATATCGAAGAGGAGGGTCCGATCAGAGGAATGACCTCATTGGCCTAAGAATCGCTCCTATTTTAGCCACCTTATGCCAACTCACGGGAGTCGGGTCCACGTATTTACCTTACAGGAAACGTCGCCACCACCTACTTCATTCTGGAATCTCCACCGCGTACACGGTTAGTCAAAGTGGTTTTCGGTATCGACAGAGAGTATGTCCATATCCGATCCCGGTCTCTTTGCCAACCCATCGTTATTATAACACCGCGATCATTTTAAAAAAATAGGTTATACTTTAAAAATCAGAATAAACATTCCATTTCATAGCCATGAATACGATATCATTTCAAAACCCAAAACCATATTTTATCACTTATCCCAAATATAATTCTTTTCCAAAATCATAATGCTTTAACTTCATAACGTCTGAAAATCAAATATTTTCAAAGCATAATATTTTGAAAATCATAATTTAAAACCATAACTTCAAAAAAACTTGAATGGTTTGGACATTCAACGGTATATGAATTAAATGGTTTAACTTAAATGTTACTTTGTAAAGAAAATAGTTCTCATGAATTTACAAATTCATTTCTTTATTAAAGTCTAAACCAAAATTTATATTATCTCTCTCAAGTTCCAAAACCACTTTAATTTATTTAGATATACACATATCCATTTTGAGTATCAATATTTCAAACTAAAGTTGGTTTTTATGCTTTCAACAAATCAATTGTTCTATTAATTAGTCTTGAATATTCATATAAAATCCATAAATAATAAGACTTCAATTTCTAGTAATAAAATATATATATTTTTCCCAATTCAAATTATACTAGAATATTCATTTCAATTTGTTTTGGGAAAAATCCAATTATAAATATCATATCTTAAAATTTCCAAACTTAACATTTAAACATATGATATAAATTATTAAACTCCAATTTCTTAATTTTCTTCCATTTTAATAAAGATTTTTATACACCTTTTAATTTCAAAATTTTCAACTTCATATGTATATATATATGGAAGAAAAATATTTATACAATATAAAATTTAAGATTATTATTAACCGTATTCCATCCAAACCATAGAAATCACATTTAAATAGTTATATATATAACGCGGTGCCTGTATATAATTTTCTATCCTATGATCAAGTGATACGGATATTTATCATTTCAATCCGCAATTTAAAAGATATAAAATTTTGCGGTTGTATATCATTTCAAACCACAATCCCGAATGAAAGGAAATATGCATGATAATTTGCAATTTAATGATATAAAATAAAACATCCATCAACATCACCCATCATCCAATCACAATCATCAAGCAATATCAATCAATAATAATATTATTTTTGGTACTACATAACAGGTAATACTGGCAATTTTATTCAAATTAAATTTAACAGCTATTAATCTACAGTCTATATTCAGTAATAATCTATATAACTGTTAACTAGCAGTTTTATAGGAAAACAAATAAATTCTAACTATCAATTAATACGCAATAAATAAATTAAATTAACAGTTAAATTTAATAAATGCAATTCAACAAATATGAGTGAAATAAACATGCCAAATACTCATAAATAAATTTCTATTCATTTCTAAAATTAATTTAACAAACATAAAAGCTTCTAGTAGTTGTGAGTGGGTTTAAACACTCACCTTTGGAATTTAAATCGAATTCAAATCCAATTTAAACCCAAAAATTGGATAGTCTCCAAATTCATCCAAACTAGCGCCAAAACGTCAGAATTTCCGATATGATCCCATCAAAACAAACCGCGCGCGAATCCGAGCTTGTATGCAAAAGTTATGAAAAATTCTGGTCCTGGGTCGACTTCGGGTTCGACTTCGGTGCGCCGCCTCAATTCCCCGGTGCTTGCTTGGAGTTTTCGCCAAAACGACCCGGAGCAACCCGAGTCATTTTCTTCCTGACCCGAAGTTGCTCTAGGGTTTTCTCCCCTGAAACCCGAAGCGCGACCAGAAGCTGCTGCAGATCCGCAATTTTTTTTTTTTTTTTTTTTTTTGAAATTGAAATTATTTTTTTGGAATTTGAGAATTAGGTTTTTTTTTCTGCCATTAGAATGAGGAGTTGAGAAGGAGATGAAGAAAAATGTACGTACAGCCAAATGACAATATGAAGGAGACTATGGTTTATGATCGCATATATATAGACAAATAGAAGAAGGCTAGGTGGGTACGGATAACGAACGCGCTAAACGGTAGTTGGCCCAAAAAGCCCGTTCTGACCCCGGGACGAAATTTATCAAACCCATATATCTAGATAGGTAATTTAAAATATCCTGAACGCGATGGAAAAAGTTTCACGTTCAAATTTGATCGTATGAAGAAGTTATGCTGAAAACAAGATTTCCAAATTGATTTCAAATTGATTTTAATAAAATTGATTTTCAAGGCGTTTCGCGTCCGTACGATCAAACGACAGGTCCGACCGATACGAAACTTGAAACCCTATAATAATTCACCGATACGGATCCGATGAAACTGGTTTCATCGAAATCCGAGTCCGTGACCAAAATGGCTATTTTCAATATTCATTAAATAAATTAAATAAATTATAAAAATCCAATTTTTACATCTAAATTCAAAAATTGACCAAATTTCTCCCTTTAAATTTTATTAATTATTTACTCCAATTCTAAACAATTCAAGTGTCAATACATAGTTGTTCTATTCATCAATTTAGATGTTAATCCTTACTTAAAGGTTAAATTCCAATTTTTAATAAATTCAACATTATACGTTTGATTAAATTTATTAAATTCACTTTCTTTCTATTATTCAAAGTTATTGATGTCAATTTAATGAAACTAACATTGGCTCAATATCTATACATTAAAAATCTCAATTCTAAACTTAGATCTCAACTTATGAAATAGTTAAAAAATAAATTCCATCTAAATCTACATCTTCCTACTATCTAAATATTTAGAAAAATTACTTACCACTTTTTATTGTAAATTTCTAAACTAGTAGATTTGTGTCATTTCTAGCCCTCTGGATATTTTAAATTAACTAAAAGCAAATTTACATATAATTTCCATCGTCAATTATTTTAGTGAATAAATCTTCAGAGGTTACTGCAATTAATCCCATAAATTGCAATAAATTCTAATAAATTTGACTCTATTTGATTACAACTCACAAATAAATCAATTATTCCCCAACTACAAAGTTACCGTTTCTTATATATATATCACTACAGTAATACTTCCAAATGTTCATCCTTTGTTTGCATAAATTACTGTATTCAATTGAATTGTAATATTGTTAACTTACACATAAATAAAACTTAACAACTAATAGAATAAATAACTTACAAAATTTGTTGTCATAAATATATTTTATAAGTCTACACTTAATTATTATCTTACAATACGTTTTTATGTTACTATAAAATTTATACACTCTTCCGTTACCATATTAATAATTACTAAAGTAACGTTCATTCTCAATAACAACGTTATACTATTCAACATATAAAAGGACTCCATTCCCCAAATACATTCATTTATATTTATTCCCTTAAAGTTCTCCTTTATTGACTAGACACATTAATTTAGACTCATTTACATCGAATGCCCTTCTTAGCTATATACTCAATACATGTTAAATCTAAATAATTTTTTTACCCCTTTTTATTCAAATTCACTTATACCATCAATAACAAAATGTTGCCCTAAATTTAGATTCAATTATATACATTAGATAAATGGGTAAACTTTTGTAATTATCCCATATATGAAAATATTTTTATGCATACATTTCCACTTACTTACTATGCATTCATTTATTAAATTACTAATTGCCTTAGTCAACTTATCCCCTATTTACTACCAAATTTCTCACTTGGTTATAGTTTATAAACCTATATACATACCTAGGCAAATCAAGTTCTAGTCCTGTTGTTATTTATATTATATTGGGTATGCACAATTAAGAGGTTAATTAATTATTTCTACCAAATTATCTTCATACATTTAGTTCCAAATCTTATAGGATTAAATTCTAATTACTTACCCTTAATCCATCAATTACATATTCAATGCAAACATGCATTTGAAACCTTTTTATTCTAAATAAATTTTATTAAGTGTTGACATCCACTAATAGAATTCACCTTTATTACAACCAAAGGTAACCTCTTCACTACTGATTTTATATTAATGAATCTCATTTTAGTTAATATTTTTATTAATATTTTCAACTCAACATTTATTGATTTCTTATAATTTACTTTTTAACAAAAAGTGACAAATTACATTATCCAAATCTATTGTCATAAAATTTTATTGTTACACTAAATTACAACTACTATACCAAATTTCTACATTTATTCTAAATTAGATTAGATTAGAAATTATATTAATTCAATTCATTTAATATTATTAATTTAACGGGTCGTTACAGCATCCGCACATGTCGGACTTGAATTGCTCAAAATACCGCGTTGTAAATAAATTTGGAGCAAATGAAATACAATCACAGAATCACAGATACAGAAATATCAGAATAACTCGCAGCGGAAATTAAAATACCATAGTAGTTCATGAAGCTACTATAACAAACTCTCAAAACATAATACATAATATCAGTCTGAAAAACACATACAATAGAAATCTCAAATACATAGAAGTTTATAAATACCAGAGCTGAAATAGAACAACGAAAACTGAAAGGAAATAGATAACTAGGAAAGCAGAATCTCCAGCGATTTCTAGCTCCAGAAAAGAAATCCAAAGCTAAGCTGTAAATACTCAGGCTGACCCCAGCGTAAAGTAAAACACAAAACACTCGAGTCAGGACAATATATACTTATATAATGTAAACCAACTCAAGTGAACTGTAGTAGAAATGCACAATAACTTAAAGGATGCTTGGGATCGCCCATCCTTTAAGAATCAGTTAAACTATAAATTAAATACATCCCGTGGTTAAATTTTCAAAATGGTATTTTATACTCGAAAATCAAATATCATTTCAAAATTCAATATCATTCAAAATATCTTATCTTCCAAACTACATTCATTTTTATTTAATTTAAATACCATTACAAAACACATTTCAAAATAGTTTATATTTCGAAACAAATTACTTCATTTTAAATCATAAAATGAAGTTATTATATTTAATAATTAAATTATTAAATTTCCAAAATTTTAGTCTTTCAAAATTCATTTATTCACTTCATTTATTAAAACAGATGAAAATTCAACTTTCGCAGCATTTAGAAATTGCTACGGAAAGTTACATTCAAAACAGTTCAATTTAACAAAAGATAGCATTTAAAAATGCGGTAATAGGGTTACATTAGTTTCAAATAAAACTTAGTTAAATTCAATAATTATAGCATTTACAAAAATTCTATAATAACCTTTAATTAAACTTAGCCATTTGGTTCATTATTATCAACTACAACATTTACAAATGCTGTATTATCATTTACATTAGAATTATTAGCAATTTAGAAATGCAGTTAATTAACTTCAAGTATTCAATATAATTTCATAAACAATTATATTTTTATTTAAATCATTTTTAGCTTATAAAATCATATAATTTCACTTTTAAAACAGTCATTCAAATACCCTTATATTCATGATTTTATAAAGTTAAATCTCCATTCAAAAATCAAAATTTAATAATAATTCACTTATAAAATTCCAACATTAAATTTTAAATTCATTAAATTAAATTTAACTTAACATTTAAGTTTAAAATTTTCAATTATAACTTAATTTCATTTTTATTTACTTAACTTAAAATTCACTTTTAAGCCAAATTCACAAATTTCCAATTTTAGTTATATTTCCAAATTTCAACCTAAATATTCATTCATTTCACATTTTAACTTTATTCAAAAATCATTAATATGTTATAAAATCATTTTAAATTCATTTAATTCAAAATATCATAAATTTAACATATTTTCATATTTAATTTAAATTCCATTTATCACCAAATTCTAATTTCCAAAATAACTTACATTTCAGATTTTCTAACTTTACCATTTATTTATTTCACTTATAAATTTTCAGAAAATCAATAATGATTTACAAAAAATCATTTTTAATCAAATTTAAATCAAAATATTATAATATTTACATTTTTAAAAATTAAAAATTTTAGAAAAACATATTTTAACAACGGGTCTGTATTTCATTTTCTAGCCTAGATGAAGTGATACGGGTAATATATCATTTCAACCCGTAATTTACAAAGAAAACCCGGGTTTGATCATTTCAAACCCGCAATCCCAAGTAAATGAAAATAATTGAAAATCATTCAGGCATATCATTTCCACCCATAATTATTTTCTCCTATTCTAAAGTCCGTTCGGGTATGTATCATTTCAACCCATGGTGATTCTAGTCTACAGGGAACTAGCAGTGTGATAAAGTGATGAAAATAACAGAATAGCAAGAAATAACAGTAACATATGGTATAATAGGTGTAAATTTAGGTGTGAACATAATATGAATATAATCTAGCAGTTATAACAGGATGATATGCATTTACAGATTCAAGTGATGTCAGTTTATCACTATATAAGTACATATTAGTCTGGTGAGATTTACTCACCGGTATAAGATGGAGATGACAACCAAATGCACAAATAAGGAACTTCAAAAGCACGATAACACGACAATGATTTGAGAGTGGGAGAGCCAAGGCTAATTGCCTTGAATACATGAGACAAAACAATACAGATAACATAAGTTTCAACCCAAATTACGATTAACACTGTTAGGAATAAATGCATAAAACGAAAACAAAGTCTTTGCACTTGCTTTCTACCACTAATGCTTCAGCTATAGGTCAGGAACACACGGCTAAGTAGTTGGTTTGGATCTGGTTTGGGTTAAAACGGGTCGGCCATACATAGGAAAAGATGATGCAAAGGTATGTGTGCATGGAACTAACACTACAAGGCAACCACCATGGATTCTATGCAACATATGGGCTCGGACACAAGCTAGCATGGTGCGACCAGGTCTGTAGTGGGTCAGGTACAGATGTGGAAGTGGGTTTCAGGTCGTTTATGGGTGGTGGAGGTGGAGTAGGTGGCGGCCAAAGGAAGGTTTAGAGGTGGCGGTGATGTATGCTGCTCGGCTAGGCATATAGGGTGAAGTTTGTTCAAGTTTTGGTGGCTTTTGATAAACTATAGTGCACGGCCAGTGGCTTGGGGCTAGACTGGAGGAGGTGGTGGTTGGTTCTGGTGATGGAGGAGGCAGCCGTGGTGATGTGGTGGAGAGGAGCCGAGCCTAGAAGGTGAAGAAAGCAATGCAAATAACATAAGAAGCAAGAAGGAAAACATGAAAAGGAAATAGAAATTTTACCAAAACTTTTTCTCAGGTTGATGGCCGATCTTTTGGAGTTGGGAAGCTTTTCTTTTCGTGAAAATGGAGGGAAGTAATTGGCTGAAGAAAATGATATGGTCAGCCAATAGTAAATGCAAGAGTTGGTTGAAAATGAAAAGCCAAGAATACAAAAAGACTAAGGCAAATAAAGAGTTACAAAACCTTTCAAATTTCAATATTTTCATTTGGAATTTTAAATAACTGAAAAATACTTATAAATTTAAATGAAAACACGAAAATTTAGTAAATAAAAAAAAATAAAAAAATAAATATTAAATATATATAATTAAATTAAGAAAAATAGCAAAAATTGTAAACTAGTCTTGAAAATTTGAAAATAAATGAAATGAACTTTTGAAAAAATTTTACATACATGAAAAAATATTATAACAAAGATAATAGCATAAAATAAAAATTCATTGACAAAAATATATAAATATTTTAATTAAATATAATTTAAATGAAGAAAATAGCAAAAAAAAATAGAAAACAGCCTTTAAAAATAGGAAATAAATACAGTAAACTTTGGAAAAAATTTATTATCACCTCAAAAATATTAAAAGACAAAAATATACATAAAATAACATAATGACACATTTTAAAATAAAATATGACAAAGAAAATATAATTAATATAATTTGAAATAGACAAAATTGCTAAATAAAATAGATTGCATTCAATATTGAAATATACATAACTTTCACAATTTAAATCTGTTTTCAACGAAACGAAAAGTAGTATTCAAGTTATTAAATGTAATTTCATAATAAAAGATACAATTTAATAATTTAAATATTTAAATTTGAAATTTTAAAAAAAAATCAGAGTTTGACAAGTTTGACCAGAAATCCACTTTTCAGTAAAATATTCAATTTATACTAGTTGGAATTATAATTCACATAATAATCAAAGTTTATATTTAAAAATGAAATGTTTGAAATGAAACAAGTTTAAAATAAATTTAAAATTGAAATAAAGTCAAAATTAAAATATACATAAAAATCTAAGGTTGTTACAGTAGTGTCCTTGGCTAGCATGATTATAGAGGTGGGGCGTCATAGCTTAGCATCAAAGCCAAACTTCGGAACAATGTAGAATAATCTAGCAAGTATCATTGTCCTAAGTCCTTCTTAGGAGTTGTGCCTTAGGATTTATCCGAGTCTTAGGACTCATTCTATCCTATTTTCTTTTATGATGCATTTTTTTTATCAATCATGATTGTTTGATATTCATTTTGAGAATAACATTTTACTTCTTCTTTCTTTCTTTCATAAAGAAGAGAAATGGTTAGACCAGGCCGTTCTAGCGCCGGCAATCTAGTGCTGCTCCTCAGGATGGAGTATTTATGTCTGCCCAACAGCTTATAGACCTTGTAAAGAATGCTCAGGCTGTCAGATCTATTCCAGAGCCTACTCATCCTAGGTCTAGGTTTGCACGTTTATACAGAGACTTGTAACGAACCGTAATTTCGCTACTTCAAAAATGAGAGATTTCATTTAAGAAGGTTTAAAACTTAAATAAATAAGTTATACAATAGATAACAATAGAGAAATAATTTATTCTTATAGTTGATAATTTAAAAAGTATAAATTTAGATTTTCGAACAAATCAACAAAAGTTAAGTTTTGTTAAAATAAAAAATAATGCTTAAATAAATAAGTTTAAATGTTTGTTTAAAAAGATAAATCTTATTGAAAACATCTAATAAAGATAATAAAAGTATATTAAAATATTTATAAGTATGTTAATAATCGTTTTACAAAAATAACCAAATTTTGTCGCATTTTGTCAGTTTTACATGCACTGTAAAATAAGAGATTTTGATATTATTTAAATATGATTTTAAAATATAAAAAGACATATTTTAATTTATTTAAAGAAGTAAAAAGTTCATTTTTAAATTTGGTTTACATAAATAAATAGTTTAACTAAAACGTCAAAATGTGACCGCGAAACATTTTGTCGAAAAACGACGTTTTGTCGATTAAAAGTTGTCGCAACGTCGTTGCACCTTTATTTTCTTATATAGGAACATATATTCAAATAGTATAAGTACTAAATAATTCACTAATCAAGTTCACTTTTACTAAATAAGGTTAGAAACTTCTAGAAAACAATTAAGAAAAAGTGAGCATAAAAGACAAAAATGTCATTTCAAAGAAAAAATCAAAATTTCAAATCAAGGAAACATAATTATTACTTACTTTACTTAATATCTAAGTGAAAATGACATAAAGTAAAGATTTGAAATGTGATGCTAAGTGTTAAAAAAATAAGATTACTTTATAAGTAAGTAAGGGTATTTTGGTCTTTTTACAAAATATTCTTTTAATCCAAAACTTTTTCTGTAAATAAACACCCACTTTCTCAATTTTTTTCACTTCTTCTTCTTCCTTTTTCAAGTTTTTCTCTACCTCTTTAATGACTTCTTCTTCTCTTCCAAATGCTTGCTACCTTTTTCAAGACCATATCAAATTAACTCCAAATATCATCAAACTTTGCCAAAGACCTTAGAATACCATTTAAACATGGTTTAGCATCTAAGAAGTGAAGAAATGATGGAGGAAGGGGAAGAATAGGGAATGGCCAAACCTATGGAGGATGAGGAGCAAGTTCGTGAAGTTCCGGAGCAAAAAAGAGAGAAGGAAGTGTTGTCGGGATCAAAAGGAAAGTTTAGAGAAAATATTTGGTGAAGATAAAAGGATTTAATGAAGTGTTGTTAGTAAGAATGTTGGTAGAAATTGAACAATTAAGTTAAAGTTGAGTACTCTTATTTATTAACAAATCCATAGATTATTTTATGTATAATGATTTGAAAGTTTAAATATGTTGAATGATTAAATGTTTGGTAACTTGGATGCAAATTGGTTGATTATGTGATTGATTATGTGGTTGATAACTTATATGATAAATGATAAGAGAAATGAGTAGTAATTAACCATAGTTAATTAAATGAGAATTAAATTCATACAAATGTATGAATGGAAGTTATTTAGCCTCTTAATTATTTTAAATAAGTTTAATATGGTTTAAAATAAATTTGAAGTATTTCAGACAAGTTCCAAAGAAATTCACAAAATTGGTCAAAATCGAGCTTGTCGCGTAGTGGTAGTTCGTAAATTTTACCCGTAACTTCAAGTTGAAGTAGAAAATGGTTTATAAGTTAGATTTCTTCGAAATAAAAATTATTTGGCCCACAATGATAGTAGTTTTCCAAACGAAGAAAAAAAATCAAGATTTCGTTAAGTAGATTTTGAAATATGTCCAAAACAATTTTCTAAAAACATCGCGGTTTTGCAGTTCGGAATCCAAAAGGAGATTTCTTTATAAATGGTATTTTTGAATGTTTAAAAATATGAAATAAATTTGATAAATCTATTAAGATGGTTTAAAAGAGATTTTTAATGAAAGTATGAATTTTCAAATACTAAAAAGTTGTTTAAATCAAATAAGCTTATATAGCATTTTCTACAGCACTTCCATGCTGCGAATTCTATAACCTTTTGAAATGTAGTTTTAAACTTAACAATTCTTTCCTAAATCTTTTGTGAACGATTTTAAAGGAATAATTAAGCAATGTAAAGATGATTTGGAAGTTTTAACAAGAGTTTGAATAAATTGTTAAGACGAATTGTTTATACCACTTAAACAAAAAGTGAAGAATATTGAATGTAAAAACAAACTGAGTACGCGGAAACGACTAGTACATTTGTCCTACCTGTGAGATTTGGGATGATAAAATAACGTGTTTAACTAAGGTTATGGATGGAGCAACCAGTGCCCTGAACTTACCTGGCCTATGTTTTCTTTTCTTAGGCGAGGGGTGGAACAGATCGAAAGGAAAGCCCGGGTACTCTAAAAGATCATATTTAAGTTTTTTCAAGTTAAAAGACAAAGATATTCACGATGTAGGATTACTTGCCGTTAGTCCCTAGAGGTGAAAATTATCATTAGTCCTTGGAGGTGAAACTTGCCATTAGTCCCTGGAGGTGAAATTTACCATATTTAAAGTGGCAGTAGTGCTCCATTATGAAAATATTGGATTCGAAAGAATATGATTTGAAGTTAAGAAAGATATCTTTGATTAATATTCAATAAATAATTTGGGAATATTTTCCCTAAGTTAAAAGTTATAACTTGAATGTAAGAAATCTTTGATTAAGATTTAATGAATGATTTGGAAAGGTTTCCTAAGTAAAAGAGAAAATGATTAGGATTTAAGAAAGGTTTAAATAAACCAAATGATTTGATAAATGAGGCTAAATGATTCCATATACTCTTGAGAAGAAAATGGAATACATTGAAAACAATATATATAAGAAAGATATTTGGTTTAAAAGATGAAGTAATTGATTGATGATTGATATCCATGTATGAACTTAACATCTTTTTAAAGCGATGATTGCCTTCGAAGGAACTGGAGTCGGATTTGGATGATTCCTATCCGAAAACCACTTCGAACCAATGTATACGTTCGAAAGTGAAGACATGTTGAAGATGATGATAATTGAAGACCAAGGATCTTAGTTGCATGAAGACTGCTTGTTGAACATGCTCTGATTGTCCCCATTATAGAGTTATTTATAGCAGTGGTCTTTTCATGATGGAGATTTTTTCGGATTGCAAGGGCTTCTCACCTAGTAATAGCCGAGAAAAGTGCCTTCAGTTTTGTTCAGTCCTAGAACGAACTTGTATGGATGATTGTCTGACATTGTATTCTAAATCACATTTGAGTGGTTTCTATAAACGTATATCAGTTGGTGGCGGAGAAGGCAACTTCTCTTAGCTTAACTCCCTTTCCCGAGACATATGAGCTTAGAAAGCTATACTTTTCTAGAAATCGGTCGTGTGACGTGGAATGACAGTGTGGCATTCAAAGTGGAACCTGTTACGATCAAAGCGTGGCTTTGTATGAAAAGTGTGGCTTTGAAGAAATTGAGCGTAGCCTCACGAGCCTCACACCCCGGTTATGATGGGATTCTATGCGGTCAGATGAATGCTCGCATTTCGGATAATAGTGATTTGGGTTATCAGATGTTTTGAGCCCTAGGTACCAGATACGTCTGGGCCTCAAGGCATTTATTGCCCTATGTGGATAAAGTGGTTAGCTTGAGAAAAGCAGGGAACTACCGGTTATCAGTTGTAGTGTAGCAAGTATAGTTCCAAGTGACTAGTTTGAGAAAAGCGATTAAGGCACCGTGGGAACTATGTTTGTTATGCGTGGATCGAAGAAAATGTCACTAGTTCCCTATCATGTTGGAAATCCAATCCCAACACGAGATTTACGGTTTTGATTGTATTCCCAAAATAGCAGTAATGACTTGCAAATATTTCATCTACCCCTTTTGGTAGTAAATATTTCGTTGACCCAGTCCGGGCATATTTCGTTAGACTTAGTTCAAATATTGATACCTTATTTGAATAACTCTATTAGAAAAGTGTTTTCAAAAGAATGTCATTAAAAATAATATCAAGTGTATTTTGGTATAAAAATGTTTTGGTTACCTTAAGGTAAAAACCCATCCGTGTTTATGCGTGGGCGTGGTCTTATGTGATACCCTTCTCTTCAAAGGTTTTGATAACAATGTCATGATCTATACACATAAATTTCGAGTATCTCACGCTGGTTTATCAAGCCTGATCCGGGTATTTTTAATACTCGGGTCAGATCCGAGTAGTTTCAGGTTTAGTTGAAGACGGTTGGAGTTTCCAGAGGAGAGCTGGAGATCTTCATCATCGTATGGACATATTCTATTATCCACTGTACTTAGTGTATTTTTTTTGATATTTGTCAGTAATTGTAAGGAGAGATGTTTATAACTGTCCAAGCTGAATTTAGGTTGGACTATGATATTGTAATTTAAAATTTTCCGCTGTAAAGATTATTATTGAATTAATATATGTTATTCCATTCGTGTGAGATTCTGTTCTATTTTTATTTTCTTTCTACCCTTAGTGATCCGCTTATTCATATAATTGGAGTTGGACATGTGTGGTTTGTTGTTGATTCAAAGGATACAGAAAAATGGTCCATTACATTTGGTATCAGAGCTGAAGGTTAAGCGAGAAACTTGGCTTTGGTTGGATAAAGACTCGTCAGAGATTGGGTTAGCAATAACCTAGGATGAGTAACTCATTAGAGATAGGGTTAGTAACACCCTAGAATGAGTTTGAGTATACTATATATGAGTGCACTATATATGAGTGCGTATTTGTTAGTGACTAAAAAAATGTTTTGTATTGATTTATCTGTTGAGTGATTTATGGATTCTGATCGATGCGCCTTATATCCGTTGTCGATGAGGGTTCCTAAACACTTAAACAAGGTGAACCGACACACTGATTTTGATGGTAAATGAAATAATTTTACCTAGGATTATATTTTGAATATAAGGTATATATTTTGAAAACTTGTATAGTTCGAAATCAGGAATAATGAAATTTAAATATGAACATCTTGTGATTAGAATTTCACAGTTTGACTATAAGATGTTTCATAAAGATTATCGATAAGTAAGAAATCTGATAAGGTAATTAAGATCTTTAATACCTATTCCAAAATAATAAATTAAGAAATGATAATGTTAAATTACTATCATAAACTGATAAATTGTTTGATTTAAAAGTTTAAGTACAAATACCTTATGAATTAAGTTTCACGATTTGACTACAAGGTGTTTGATAATAAGATTTGTTTAAGGAATGAACATATAAGCTGAAAATGTATTTAAATAATAGAAAATGATTTAGTAAAAGTTATATATAAAAGGAATGAGAATTTAAGTTCGATTAAAACAATGTTGGTAATTTAAATGAAGTTAATTAACATAAGATAAAATGAATTTATAAGATAGGTTTTACAAAGTAATCTCTAAAGGATTTTGAAAATGATATTATTTCAAATATAAAAGGTATTTTATGATAACTAATTCGATTGGCTCGAAAATAAAGTGATATGTTCGGATGGTAAGCACTTCTCTTAAGTGCTACTCTTCTTTTTAAGAGGATATATGATACTATTAGTAGTACCCAGTTCCTTGGATTGTTTCGAATTTATTCGATCTATATAATTTTCTTAAGTTAAAGAAATAATGTATTAGTAATCTTTATAAAAGTGTTTAAACCAAAGATAAATTGGGATCTCTAATTGATAAGATGAAAAGGGATTCTCGACGATTTTGGACAGTCGAAAATTTCTGAATCATACATAACTGAAAGCTAAGAAATTGAGGAGAACTTTTGGTAAAATATTGTGAAACATTCTAGTATATGAAATTGGATAAGTATAATTTATAAATGTGATTATAAACAAAAAAGGAAATTATAACCTAGAAAATGTTTTATTAATGAATTCCAGAATTAATTAAGGATTTGGACTTAAGTCTTTAAAATATGAAATGATTTACATATAACATATATATTTATTGACCCGAAATGTGCTTCTTTATATATTACCTTTAATTATTTATTTCTAATTTCTTTTTAAAGTTTTGAGAGGCAATAAATACATATACGTATATCATTTCATCACACAAATTTTTATCTAAGATTCAAGTTCGGAACTTTGTGGTGTTTACACAGATTCGAAAAAGGATTTATCACCTGATTATTTAGGGTTTATGGTTGGGTACTTGAGTTTTCCATCATAGTTGAGCTATGCAAGGAAAGCAAAGGTTTCTAAGCAAAGAACCTGATTAAGGTCCACACTAAAGGATCAGGAGATCGATACTAGTTCAGAAATAAAGTTGTGTATTCGAATAGGAGATCGAATAAGATATTTTATGTGGATGATCTATATATATTATATGGAATTGATTTTGATGATAAATGTTTTAGGCAAACTTTTGTTTTGGGTAATTTCGAGGATGAAATTCTTTTAAGTAGGGGAGAATGTAACGACCCGTAATTTCACTACTTCAAAAATGAGACATTTCATTTAAGAATGTTTAAAACTTAAATAAATAAGTTATATAATAGATAACAATAGAGAAATTATTTATTCTTATAGTTGATAATTTAAAAAGTATAAATTTATATTTTAGAATAAATCAAGAAAAGTTAAGTTTTGTTAAAAATAAATAAATGCTTAAATAAATAGGTTTAAATGTTTATTTAAAAAGATAAATCTTATTGAAAACATCTAATAAAGATAATAAAAGTATATTAAAATATTTATAAGTATGTTAATAATCGTTTTACAAAAATAACCCAATTTTGTTGCATTTTGTTAGTTCTACATGCACCGTAAAAATAGAGATTTTGATATTATTTAAATATGATTTTAAAATGTAAAGAGACATGTTTTAATTTATTTAAAGAAGTAAAAAGTTCATTTTTAAATTTGGTTTACGTAAACAAATAGTTTAACTAAAACATCAAAATGTGACCGTAAAACATTTTGTCAAAAACGACATTTTGTCGATTAAAAGTTGTCGCAAGATGGTCGCACCTTTATTTTCTTACATAGGAACACTGAGTATTAAATAATTCACTAACCAAATTTAATTTTACTAATAAGGTTAGAAACTTCTAGAAACCAATTAAGAAAAAGTAAGCATGAAAAGACAAAAATGTCACTTCAAAGCAAAAATCAAAACTTCAAATCAAGGAAACATAATTATTACTTACTTTACTTAATATTTAAGTGAAAATGACATAAAGTAAAGATTTGAAATGTGATGCTAAGTGTTGAAAAAAAATAAGATTACTTTATAAGTAAGTAAGGGTATTTTGGTCTTTTTATAAAATATTATTTTAATCCAGAACTTTTTCTATAAATAAACATCCAGTTTCTTACTTTTTCACTTCTTCTTCTTCCTTTTCCAAGCTTTTCTCTACCTCTTTAATGGCTTCTTCTTCTCTTCCAAATGCTTGCTAACTTTTTCAAGACCATATCAAATCAACTCCAAACACCACCAAACTTTTCCAAAGAACTTAGAATACCATTTAAATATGGTTTAGCATCTAAGAAGTGAAGAAACGATGGAGGAAAAGGAAGAATAGGGCATGGCCGAACCTATGGAGGATGAGGCGCAAGTTCGTGAAGTTCCAGAGCAAGAAAAAGAGAAGGAATTGCTGCCGAGATCAAAAGGAAAGTGTAGGGAAAAGATTTGGTGAAGATAAAAGGATTTAATGAAGTGTTGTTAGTAAGAATGTTGGTAGAAAGTGAACAATTAAGTTAAAGGTGAGTATTCTTATTTATTAATAAATCCATATATTATTTCAAGTATAATGATTTGAAAGTTTAAATATATTGAATGATTAAATGTTTGATAACTTGGATGCAAATTGGTTGATTATGTGATTGATTATGTGGTTGATAACTTATTTGCTAAATGATAAGAGAAATGAGTAGTAATTAACCATAGTTAATTAAATGAGAATTAAATTCATACAAATATATAAAAGGAAGTTATTTAGCCTCTTAATGATTTTAAATAAGTTTAAATATAGTTTAAAATAAATTTGAAGTATTCGGACAATTTCCGAAGCAATTCACAAAATTGGTCAAAATCGAGCTTGTCGCGTAGTGGCAGTACATAAATTTCGACCCGTAACTTCAAGTTGAAGTAGAGAATGATTTATAAGTCGGATTTCTTCGAAATAAAAATTCTTTGGTCCACCATGATAATATTTTTTCAAATGAAGAAAGAAAATCAAGATTTCGTTAAGTAGATTTTGAAATATGTCCAAAACATCACGGTTTTGCAGTTTGGAATGCAAAAGGAGATATCTTTATAAATGATATTTTTAAATGATTAAAAATATGAAATAAATTTGATAAATCTGTTAAGATGGTTTGAAAGATTTTGGAATTAAATATATGAATTTTAAAATACTAAAAAGTCGTTTAAATCAAATAAGCTTATATAGCATTTTCTACAGCACTTTTATGCTCCGAATTCTATAACCTTTTGAAATGTAGTTTTAAACTTAACAATTCTTTCCTAAATCTTTTGTGAATGATTTTAAAGGAATAATTAAGCATTGTACATATAATTTGGAAGTTTTAACAAGAGTTTGAATAAATTGTTAAGATGAATTGTTTATACCACTTAAACAAAAAGTGAAGAATATTGAATGTAATAACAAACTGAGTATGCGGAAACGACTAGTACATTTGTCCCGCCTGTGAGATCTGGGACGATAAAACAAGGTGTTTAACTAAGGTTAGGGAGGGAGCAACCAGTTCCCTGAACTTACTTGGCCTATGTTTTCTCTTCTTAGGCGAGGGGTGGAACAGATCGAAAGGAAAGCCCCGGATGCTCTAAAATATCATATTTAAGTTTTTCCAAGTTAAAAGACAAAGATATTCACGATGTAGGATTACTTTCCATTAGTCCCTGGAGGTGGAAATTGTCATTAGTCCCTGGAGGTGAAACTTGACATTAGTCCATGAAGGTGAAATTTACCATATTTAAAGTGGTAGTAGTGCTCTATTATGGAAATCTTGGATTTGCAAGAATATGATTTGAAGTTAAGAAAGAACTATTTGATTAAGATTTAATAAATAATTTGGGAATATTTTCCCTAAGTTAAAAGTTATAACTTGAATATAAGAAATCTATGATTAGATTTAATGAATAATTTGGAAATGTTTTCCTAAGTAAAAGAGAAAATGATTAGGATTTAAGAAAGGTTTAAATAAACCAAATGATTTGATAAATGAGGCTAAATGATTCCATATACTCTTGAGAAGAAAATGGAATAAATTGAGAAGAATATATCTAAGAAAGATACTTGGTTTAAAAGATGAAGTAATTGATTGATGATTGATATCCACATATGAACTTAACTTCTTTTTAAAGCGATGATTGGCTTCGAAGGAACCAGAGTCGGATTTGGATGATTCCTATCCGAAAACCATTTCGAACAAATGTATACGTTCGAAAATTTAGACATGTTAAAGATGATGATAATTGAAGAACATTGATCTTTATTGCGTGAAGACTGCTTGTTGAACATGCTCTGGTTGGCCCCCATTATAGAGTTATTTATAGCAGTGGTCTCTTCATGTTGGTGATTTTTTCAGATCGCAAGGGCTTCTTTCCTGGTAATGGCTGAGAAAAGTGCCTTCGGTTTTGTTCAGTCCTAGAATGAACTTGTATTCATGATTGTCTGAAATTGTATTCTAAATCATATTTGAGTGGTTTCTACAAATGTATATCAGTTGGTGGCGGAGAAAGGCAACTTCTCTTAGCTTTACACCCTTTCTCGGGACATACGAGCTCGGGACGTTATACTTTTATAGAAATCGGTCGTGTGACGTGGAATGGCAGTGTGGCATTCAAAGTGGAACCTGTTATGATCAAAGCGTCGTTTTGTTTGAAAAGCTGGGCTTTGAAGAAATTGAGCGTAGCCTCACAAGACTCACACCCCGGTTATGATGGGATTCTATGTGGCCAGATGTATGCTTGCATTTCAGATAATAGTGGTTTGGGTTATCAGATGTTCTGAGCCTTAAGTACCAGATACGTCTGGGCCTCATGGCATTTATTGCCCCATGGGGATAAAGTGGTTAGCTTGAGAAAAGAAGAGAACTACCGGTTATCAGTTGTAGTGTAGCAAGCGTAGTTCCAAGTGACTAGTTTGAGAAAAACGACTAAAGCACTTGTGGGAACTATGTTTGTTATGCGTGAATCGGAGAAAAGGTCACTAGTTCCCTATCATGTTGGAAATCCAATCCCAATACGAGATTTACGATTTTGATTGTATTCCTAAAATAGCTGTAATGACTTGCAAACATTTCGGCTACCCCTTTTTGGTACTAAATATTCCGTTCGGTATATTCCATTAACCCAGTCCAGGTATATTTCGTTAGACTATGTCCAGATATTGATGCCTTATTTGAATAAGTTTATTTGAAAAGTGTTTTCAAAAGAATGTCATTAAAAATAATATCAAGTTTATTTTGGTATAAAATTGTTTTGGTAATCATAAGGTAAAAAGCCAAACGTGTTTATGTGTGGGAGTGGTCTTATGACATACCCTTCTCTTCAAAGGTTTTGATAACAATGTCATGATCTATATACATAAATTTTGAGTATCTCACACTGGTTTATCAAGCCTGATCCGGGTATTTTTAATACTCTTGTCAGATCCGAGTAGTTTCAGGTTTAGTTGAAGATGGTTGGAGTTTCCAGAGGAGAGCTGGAGATCTTCATCATCGTATGGACATATTCTATTATCCGCTGTACTTAGTGTATTTTGATTGATGTTTGTCAACAGTTGTAAGGAGAGATGTTTATAACTGTCCAAACTGAATTTAGTTAGACTCTGGTATCGTATTTTAAAATTTTTCGCTGTCAAGATTATTACTGAATTGATATATGTTATTCCATTCGCGTGAGATTCTGTTCTGTTTTTATTTTCTTTCCACCCTTAATGATCCGCTTATTCATATAATTGGAGTTGGACATGTGTGGCTTATTGTCGATTCAAAGGATATGGAAAAACGGGCCATTACATTTGGTATCAGAGCTGAATGTTAAGCGAGAACCTTGGCTTTGGTTGGGTAAAGACTCGTCAGAGTAGGGTTAGCAATACCCTAGGATGAGTAACTCATTAGAGATAGGGTTAGTAACACCCTAGAATGAGTTTGAGTGTATTATATATGAGTGCGTATTTGTTATTGACTAAAAAAATGTTTTGTGTTGATTTATTTGTTGAGTGATTTATGGATTCTGATCGATGCGCCTTATCACCGTTATCGACGGTGGTTCCTAAACACTTGAACAAGGCGAACCGACACACAGATTTTGAAAAGATTGGTAAATGAAATAATTTTACCTAGGATTACATTTTGAATATAAAATATATATTTTGAAAAGTTGTATAGTTAGAAATCAGGATTAGTGAAATTTAAATATGAACATCTTGTGTTTAGAACCGTTTGACTATAAGATGTTTCATAAAGATTATTGATAAGTAAGAAATCTGATAAGGTAATTAAGGTCTTTAATACCTATTCCAAAATAATAAATTAAGAAATGATAATGTTAAGTTACTATAATAAATTGATATATTGTTTGATTTAAAAGTTTAAGTATAAATACCTTGTGAATTAAGTTTCACGATTTGATTACAAGGTGTTTGATAATAAGATTTGTTTAAGGAATGAACATATAAGCTGAAAATGTATTTAAATAATAGACAATAATTTTGTAAAAGTTATATATAAAAGGAATGAGAATTTAAGTTCGATTGAAACAATTGTGGTAATTTAAATGAAGTTATTAATATAAGATAAAATGAATTTTAAGATATGTTTTACAAAGTAATCGCTAAAGGATTTGGAAAATGATATTATTTCAAATATAAAAAGGTATTTTATGACAACTAATTCGATTGGCTCGAAAATAAATTAAAAATGGGCAAGCGATATGTTCGGGTGGTAAGCACTTCTCTTAAGTACTACTCTTCTTTTTAAGAGGATATACGATACTATTGGTAGTACCTAGTTCCATGGATTGTTTCGAAGTTACTCGATCTATATAATTTTCTTAAGTTAAAGAAATAGTGTATTAGTAATCTTTATAAAAGTGTTTAAACCAATGATAAATTGGGATTGCTAATTGATAAGATAAAGCGGGATTCTCGATGATTTTGGACGGTCGAAAATTTCTGAATCATACATAACTGATAGCTAAGAAATTTAGGAAAACTTTTGGTAAATGATCGTGAAACATTTAGAGAAAATGAAATTGGATAAGTATAATTTATAAATGTGATTATAAACAAAAAAGGAAATTATAACCTAGAAAATGTTTTATTAATGAATTCCAGAATTAATTAAGGATTTGGACTTAAGTCTTTAAAATATTAAATGATTTACGTATAACATATATATTTATTATCTCGAAATGTGCTTCTTTATATGGTCCCTTTAATTATTTATTTCCAAATATTTTTATTAAAGTTTTGAGAGGTAATAAATACATATATGTATATCATTTCATCACATAAATTTTGATCTAAGATTCGAGTTTGGATCTTTGAGGTGTTACACCGATTCGAGAAAGGATTTATCACTCGATTATTGACGGCGAACATTGATTAGGGTTTATGGTTGGGTATTTGAGTTTTCTATCATAGTTGAGAGCTATGCAAGGAAAGCAAAGGTTTCTAAGTAAAGAACCTGATTAAGGTCCGCACTAGAGGATCAGGAGATCGATACTAGTTCGGAAATAAAGTTGTGTATTCGAATAGGAGATCGAATAAGATATTTCATATGGATGATCCGTGTATTTTATATGGAATTAATTTTAAAGATAAATGTTTTAGGCAAACTTTTGTTTTAGGTAATTTCGAGGATGAAATTTTTTAAGTAGGGAGAATGTAACGATCTGTAATTTTGCTACTTCAAAAATGAGAGATCTCATTTAAGAAGGTTTAAAACTTAAATAAATAAGTTATATAATACATAATAATAGAGAAATTATTTATTCTTATAGTTGATAATTTAAAAAGTATAAATTTAGATTTTAGAACAAATCAACAAAAGTTAAGTTTTATTAAAAATAAATAAATGCTTAAATAAATAGGTTTAAAGTTTATATAAAAAGATAAATCTTATTGAAAACATCTAATAAAGATAATAAAAGTATCTTAAAATATTTATAAGTATGTTAATAATCGTTTTATAAAAATAACTAAATTTTGTCGCATTTTGCCAGTTTTACATACAGTGTAAAATTAGAGATTCTGATATTATTTAAATATGATTTTAAAATATAAAAAGACATGTTTTAATTTATTTAAAGAAGTAAAAAGTTCATTTTTAAATTTGGTTACATAAATAAATAGTTTAACTAAAATGTCAAAATGTGACCGTAAAACATTTTGTCGAAAAACGACATTTTGTCGATTAAAAGTTGTCGCAACGTCATCGCACCTTTATTTTCTTATATAGGAACATATATTCAAATAGTATAGGTATTAATTAATTCACTAATCAAGTTTACTTTTACGAAATAAGGTTAGAAACTTCTAGAAACCAATTAAGAAAAAGTAAGCATAAAAAGATAAAAATGTCATTTCAAAGCAAAACTTCAAATCAAGGAAACATAATTATTACTTACTTTACTTAATATCTAAGTGAAAATGACATAAAGTAAAGATTTGAAATGTGATTCTAAGTGTTGAAAAAAAATAAGATTACGTTATAAGTAAATAAGGGTATTTTGGTCTTTTTACAAAATTTTATTTCAATCCAAAACTTATTCTATAAATAAGCATCCACTTTCTCACTTTTTTCCACTTCTACTTCTTCCTTTTCCAAGCTTTTCTCTACCTCTTTAATGGCTTCTTCTTCTCATCCAAATGCATACTAACTTTTTCAAGACCATATCAAATCAACTCCAAACACCACCAAACTTTGCCAAAAACCTTAGATTACCATTTAAACATGGTTTAGCATCTAACAAGTGAAGAAACGATGGAGGAAGGGGAAGAATAGGGCATGGTCGAACCTATGGAGGATGAGGAGCAAGTTCGTAAAGTTCCGGAGCAAGAAAAAGAGAAGGAAGTGCTGCCGGGATTAAAAGGAAAGTCTAGCGCAAAGATTTGGTGAAGATAAAAGGATTTAATGAAGTGTTATTAGTAAGAATGTTGGAAGGAAGTGAATAATTAAGTTAAAGGTGACTAGTATTATTTATTAATAAATCCATAGGTTATTTCAAGTATAATGATTCGAAAGTTTAAATATGTTGAATGATTAATTTTTGATAACTTGGATGCAAATTGGTTGATTATGTGATTGATTATGTAGATGATAACTTATTTGATAAATGATAAGAGAAATGAGTAGTAATTAACCATAGTTAATTAAATGAGAATTAAATTCATACAAATATATGAATGGAAGTTATTTAGCCTCTTAATGATTTTAAATAAGTTTAAATATGGTTAAAATAAATTTGAAGTATTTCGGACAAGTTCCGATGCAATTCACAAAATTGGCCAAAATCGAGCTTACCGCGTAGTGGCAGTTCGTAAATTTCGACCGTAACTTAAAGTTGAAGTAGAGAATGATTTATAAGTCGGATTTCTTTGAAATATAAATTCTTTGGTCCACCATGATAATAATTTTCCAAACGAACAAAGAAAATCAAGATTCCATTAAGTAGATTTTGAAATATGTCCAAAATAATTTTCTAAAAACATCGCGGTTTTGCAGTTCGGAATCCAAAAGGAGATTTCTTTATAAATGATATTCTTAAATGATTATAAATATGAAATAAACTTGATAAATCTATTAAGATGGTTTAAAATATATTTGGAATTAAAATATGAATTTTCAAATACTAAAAAGTTGTTTAAATCAAATAAGATTATGTAACATTTTCTATAGCACTTTTATGTTGTGAATTCTATAACCTTTTGAAATGTAGTTTTAAACTTAACAATTCTTTCCTAAATCTTTTGTGAATGATTTTAAAGGAATAATTAAGCAATGTAAAGATGATTTGGAAGTTTTAACAAGATTTGAATAAATTGTTAAGATGAATTGTTTATACCACTTAAACAAAAAGTGAAGAATACTGAATGTAATAACAAACTTAGTATGCGGAGACGACTAGTACATTTGTCCCACCTGTGAGATCTGGGATGGTAAAACAACGTGTTTAACTAAGGTTAGGGATGGAGCAACCAGTGCCCTGAACTTACCTGGCCTATGTTTTCTATTCTTAGGCGAGGGGTGAAACAGATCAAAAGGAATGCCCGGATGCTCTAAAAGATCATATTTAAGTTTTTCCAAGTTAAAAGACAAAGATATTCATGATGTAGGATTACTTGCCATTAGTCCCCGGATGTGAAAGTTACCATTAATCCTTGGAGGTGAAACTTGCCATTAGTCCCTGGAGGAGAAATTTACCATATTTAAAGTGATAGTAGTGCTCTATTATGAAAATCTTTGATTTACAAGAATATGATTTGAAGTTAAGAAAGAAATCTTTGATTAAGATTTAATAAATAATTTGGGATTATTTTTCCTATGTTAAAAGTTATAACTTGAATAAAGAAATCTTTGATTAAGATTTAATGAATGATTTGCAAAGGTTTTCCTAAGTTAAAGAGAAAATGATTAGGATTTAAGAAAGGTTTAAATAAACCAAATGATTTGATAATGAGGCTAAATGATTCCATATACTCTTGGGAAGAAAATGGAATAAATTGAAAAGAATATGTCTAAGAAAGATATTTGGTTTAAAAGATGAAGTAATTGATTGATGATTGATATCCACGTATGAACTTAACATCTTTTTAAAGCGATGATTGGCTTCGAAGGAACCAGAGTCGGATTTGGATGATTCCTATCCGAAAACCACTTCGAACCAATGTATACGTTTGAAAGTGAAGACATGTTGAAAATGCTGATAACTAAAGAACATGGATCTTCATTGTGTGATGACTGCTTGTTGAATATGCTCTGGTTGGCCCCCATTATAGAGTTATTTATAGCAGTGGCCTCTTCGTGATGGAGATTTTTTCGGATTGCAAGGGCTTCTCGCCTAGTAATGGCCGAGGAAAGTGCCTTCGGTTTCGTTTAGTCCTAGAACGAACTTGTATGGATGATTGCCTGACATTATATTTTAAATCACGTTTGAGTGGTTCTATAAACGTATATCAGTTGGTGTCGGAGTAGGCAACTTCTCTTAGCTTAACACCCTTTCCCGAGACATATGAGCTCAGGAAGTTATACTTTTCTAGAATCAGTCGTGTGACGTGGAATGGTAGTGTGGCATTCAAAGTGGAACCTGTTATGAGCAAAGCGTGGTTTTGTATGAAAAGCGTGGCTTCGAAGAAATTGAGCGTAGTCTCACGAGCCTCACACCTCGGTTATGATGGGATTCTATGTGGTCAGATGTATGCTCGCATTTCAAATAATAGTGATTTGGGTTATCAGATGTTCTGAGCCCCACGTACTAGATACGTCTGGGCGTCAAGGCATTTATTGCCCCATGTGGATAAAGTGGTTAGCTTAAGAAAAGCAGGGAACTACCGGTTATCAGTTGTAGTGTAGCAAGTATAGTTCCAAGTGACTAGTTTGAGAAAAGCGATTAAGGCACCGTGGGTACTACGTTTGTTATGCGTGGATTGGAGAAAAGGTCACAACTTCAACATCACGAAGAGGCTAAGAAACTTCGAACCACTACTTCAACAACACGAAGAGGCTAAGAAACTCCGGTAGTAAAGGCTCCTACCTCTAGCCATGGACAATGCTTCAATTGTGGTTCCACAGACCACTACGCAAGAGAGTATCTGAAACCTCTCTATTGTCGCTATTGCAAAAATTTGGGTCACTATATAACTATATGTCTCATACTTCAAAGTAGGAAGGAGGGAAGGCTCAATGTAGTGCAATCCCCTAGTAACACTTCTCTTGGTCAAGGTATTTCTCATTCAGTCCTTGATGACATTTGTTTTGTGATTATCCTATTCGAGTTCTTGTTGATATGGGTTCATCTCAATATTTTTATATCAAAAGAACTTGTTGATTCTTTTTCTTTGAATATATTTTAGGCTTGATGACTTCACTGAGAGTTGCTAATCCGATTGGTGGATCCGCAACACTCAATTTTCTTTGTAAAAATGTCGAGATTATTTTATGAGATTGTTCTTTCCGGGCCTATTAGCATGATAAACGTTATTTGGGCTTCAGAATTGATTTTTGTGAAAAGATTGGCTTAATCATTACGAAGCCATATCTTATGTCCCGTGTGGACTATCTATCTCTGACATCCTCCATCTGTTATGTAGATTTTGTATTTTTCTTGTTGATTTCGATTCCAATTTGATGGCATCATTTTATTCTCTAGACCCACTTGTTGAGGAAGATGTTATTCTCCTCATTCAAGTAGTTTATGAATTTTCCGCTATTTTTGAGCTTGTCATAGGATTAACACCTAAGCAAATCTATAGAGTAGTGCTAAGGTCATTTCAGTTCGACTTTGCCACCAGTTTTCATTAGCTATGAGTTGCAGAGGATAGTGTTCCACTAACCGCATTCCGCACTCATTATGGTTCTTATGAATGACTCGCAATGTCATTCAGTTTGTCCAGCTTATTTCATCTGTCTTATGAACCGAGTATTCTATGAATATCTCGATGAGTCCGTTTTTGAATTTATTGATTATGGATGAAAGCAGCAATTCAAAATTTTGCAAATCTTTTCCATAAGATATTTATAAGCATAACTGGATTTTCGTTTTAAAACGAGTAAAGAATATTCGTAAAATTTTTGGGAGATGTTTTTATAATACAGAAGATGATTTTGTGTTGTTTTACTCATTGAGTGCTTTAAGAATTCTGGTCGATACGTTTAATCAACGTTATTGATAAGGATATCCTAAACGCTTTGATGAGACAATCAGACATAGTAAATTGACTTGTAATAAGTAAATTTTTCTAGAAAGATGATTACATAAAGTTAATTGCAATTTTGAGAGTCTTAGCTTTTCGGGATAGAGGATAAAAGAACTCTTTTTCGATACTCCTATTCTTGTGGTTCCCAAAGGGAACAAAGACTTTATTTTTTGTACCGATGCTAGTTGTATTGGTTTGGGGGCTGTTCTCATGCACAGGGAACGTGTTATTGCTTATGCTTCTAGCCAATTAAAGCCTGCCAAGGCTAGATATGCCACTCGTGATTTAGAGCTCGCAACTATTGTTTTCACCCTTAGAATTTGGCATCATTATCTTTTGGGACAGAAATTTGTTCTCTATATCGATCATAAATCTTTGAAGTATTTATGTACCAGGTATGCTACTCATGATTTAGAGCTCATGATTTAGAGCTCGCAGCTATTGTCTTCTCCCTTAGAATTTAGAGCTCCACTAGGCTAGATATGCCACTCATGATTTAGATGCTCCACTAGGCTAGATATGCCACTCATGATTTAGATGCTCCACTAGGCTAGATATGCCACTCATGATTTAGAGCTCACAGCTATTGTTTTCGCCCTTAGAATTTGCCCTTAATGTATGCACTGGGTGGTACATTATGGATGTCCGAGCACTGGCATAGACTAGTGCGGACGCGATTTACCTTTTCATAGTAAGTAGTGGAGCATCTATATGTAAGCCTTATGAACCAATCCTTTACAGACGTAGCTACGGAACGCTCGCGGACATTGTGGCTAAATTGAATCGAAGGCGAATGTAGCTAAATTGAATTCAATCTAAATTGAATATAATCAATCATGATTGATGAATGCTAATAAATTGAAAATCAAATCAAGTGAAGGTTAACAAAAATTTGGAATTAATATTGATTTGCTTATAACCCAATTTGGTTGTAGATTTGATGACTGGATGTTAGTTGTTTGATGATTGCTTATGTTGCATATGTTTCATTTCTATATGATAGTTATTTAATATATGTTGTATGTGTTGATATTACTTCCATATACAAGGTCTTATGGTTTATTGAGTATTTAGTAGGTGCAGATGGCATTGCTTCGTATTTGGAGCTCGCTTTCACGCTATATTAGCAGTATATGCTTGCTAATAGTATATAAGGTACATATCTCGGATTATATATCGTACTTTTACACTTATTCCCTACGGGATGCCTCATCCTCGAAGATGAGATGTATATTTGTGATTATATATATTATGATTTTTCTGAATTGAACCGTGCAAAGGAGGCTATGGAGAATTTTTCTGAAAATTTAAGGCGTTAGAAAATTTGTGGAAATTTTGGAAAAAAATTTGATGACTAATTTTTTTTTATTTTTAGTTATAAATTGAAATGATATTAGTTGACTTTTGAAATGGTATTAGTTAATAACTATAAATGAATTTGGAAACTTAGACAAGTTTATATAAAAGTTTTAACTATTGATTTTGGAAAGTTAAACTCTTAAAAGAATTGATAATCTATTTCAACTAATTGGTTTTGAAAAGTTAATGGAGTTGTAGCACATTTTCTTACTTAGTAATTTTAGGGACGAAATTCTTTTAAGGGGGGAAGAATGTAAGACCTAGATTTTAAATCACCTGAGCTTAGAATATTTAATTTATTTTAAATATTGAAAAGTAAATTTTATAAGTTAAATAACTTATATTTAAAGATGGTGATTTATTTGAGTAATTAAATTGTTAATTTAATATTCAAAATTGCAGAAATCATTGAATATTGAATTTAATGTGAATGAAAATAATTTAAAAAGTTGAATTAAATTCTATTTGAATTATAATGATGTTAGTGAACTTTTAAAATTGAATTAAAAGTTCACTTATAGAAATCGAATATTTTAATATTTAATTAATGTGTAACAATAGCCATTTTTCAAATAGTCTCGGATTTGAACGAAACTAGTTTCATTGGATCCATAATGTTATATTATTATAGGATTTCATATTTCATGTCAATCGAACTTATGGTTTAGCTGTGCCAAGCTGAAACGCGTAGAAATTGGTTTAAGTAAATTTTAAATTAAAATAATTCGATTCGAAAACCTATCTTCCAAATACGATGGAATTAGCTCCCGATATATATTCCATCATGTTCAGAATATGGGTAAAACATTATAAATGCCAAGTGACACGTATCATTTGGAGTTCGAAATTTTTTCGGGTGAACAGTGTCGCGAAATTTTCCATAAAAGGCCTAACTTCTTTCCATTTTTCAATCAAATCCTAATCTCTAATCCTAGCCGCCACTATTATTTCAATGGCCTGAAAATCATCATCTTTCCCCTTCGATCTCTTCCAATCCATCAACTTTCATATCTCACCCTCACCTAGAAGATTGTAGAGCTCGTCGAGAGCTACACATTCAACGGTCACGATCGAATTTAAAGCGGTGGATCATCGAAAAATCTTGCTCAAAGGGCTACCTTTCATTCACGTTTTTCGAGAGAATTGGAGCACTGAGTTACAGCGTTGGGGGGTAGAGGCGCAGGCTTGGAGGTGCACGCAATGGCGTTGTTCGATCGTTGTCTCGATGAACATGGAGAGAGCGGCATGTGAGAATCGAACGTGCGTGGTGGGTTTCTTGACTAGCTGAAGTATGATCACATGGAAGAGAAGGGAAAACGTGGCCTGGATCTTGGGAGAGAGAAAACAACGGCTGAGATAATTCTGGGATAAGGAAATATAATTAAATTTGTAAATAAATTTTATTATAATTTGTATAAACTTTAAAATAGCATAATTTCTTCGTATGAGGTCGAAATCGGATGAAACAAATTGCTTTGGGTTTGTATTGACGAGCACTACATTTTGGAGCTAGATTGGGATTTATTCAAGCTAGTGAAATTTTTGGTTAAAAGTAAACACCCGTTTAATTTTAACTGGAATAAATCGCTATTTGGACGACTACAACCAAAGTGAGTACAACTCAATCTTTATGACTCACTGATATTTTTATATAAGTGAGAATAAATATTATTTACGATGATTGATGATTGTTTGGATAATATATGATATTTTATATATATTGAATGGTGGTTGGATATATTCCTGGCTATTAGTGCAGATGAAACTCTATACATTCCCGTGTACGAGCGGATGACCCTTTGCACGTGCGTTTCCCTCGATGTGGACATTGTAGACATATTCTCATATGTATATTTGTTGCAGGTGACAGGTTGGTGGGATCCAACTGGATTCCTCACCATTATTGGTTTTATTTATGAATACTATGATAAATGATGTTATCATGTGATATATTATGATTTGGATGCCGTGATTGATGTATTTAGTGCTGTTGCAGCATTGGGCCTATTTTTGGAATTTTAAAAATGTTAGCGTGATGATTTCAAATTTAAAGGGATTTCAAAGTGATTTTGAAAATATTAAATTTTGAATTGTTAAGTAAATGAATTTATTTTGAATAAATAAATGTTATAATTTTTAAGTTATAAAAATTATGATTTTTAGGAAATATACTAAAATGTGATTTATGGAAATATGGAGTAAACTATTTAATAAATAGTTTGAATGGAGATTTTCTAATTATTATAAACGACTTATATATAAGATTTATAAAAATGGATATTTCATAAGTAAGAATAAGGAATTGTAAAGGAGTTTTTTAAGCGTTAAATGAAGTTATAAAAGATATTTATAAGTAAATAAGATTTATGAATTTGTGAAGTTATAAAAAGAATGAATTTGTAAATAAGAGAATTGTAAGTGAAATAACTTATAATTTTGATTTTGGCATGTAAATGAGATATAAATAGAATTTGTTAATAAAGAGATTTTATAAATGGAAGTTTTATAGAAATGTTGATTTATAAACATTGTTTTATAAATCCAAAGTCGATTGAATTTGATAAGTAAATATAGAAGTTTATTAACGGTATTATATCCTCGATTTTGGAAAGTGGATAATCCTTTACTAAAAATGTAGAAGTAATGAATTTGGTAAACGAATTATATTCAGGATTTTGGACAGTGAATAATCCTTTAAATTTAATGTGTAGAAGTATTGAATTTGGAAACGAATTAAATTCACGATTTTGCGTAGTAGGTAATCTTTTAAATTAAATAAATGTTTTGGAAAGTGATATTTTAAATGGAATAAAATGGTTTAAAGATGTTTTAAAATGTGTGAGCATCGAATTCATAGATATCATCATTGTCGAAATAGACGTTTTCGAGAAGTAAGAAAAGTATGCACTGTAACGATGTTGTTATGGTAAATGATTTTCGAAAGGAGATGCTTTGTATGGTATATGAGATTTATATATCTATCTAATTTTTTAATCCCTATACTAGTGATTTTTGGGTTGTCATAACGATATTTTACGCAACATTCGTTTTGACCCAAATAAGTGTGTTAAGAGAATGTTTTCCTTAAAGAATGAATATATACTTAATCATGATTTATGTATATGTGATATTTTCTAAATGTTGAAAAAAAAAGAGATTTGTGAATTTACTTGTTATTAAATAAGTATATGGAAATGTTTTCCAATATTGAAGTATTGAATGGTTTTGAGAGCATATCTTTTCAAAGATAATTTGAAGTGGTTATTTGGAAAGTGATTAATTAATAAAAGATTGATTAAAAGGGCATAGTGATTGCTTATGGTGCTAAATATTTGTTGTTTGCTTTGATAGTTAAATAACAACCATTAAAATTTGGCGATTTTAGTTCCTCGACTCGATGTGGGAACTATTTAGTCGTACACTTAGTACGTATCCATCTATGTAGGCTTGATTATCATTTGTGTTGAGGATATTGATATTCATGTAGTGCGGAGTATTATTCTAATCTATCGAGCTTCCTTCTTGGCCGAAGGATAACAAGTAGAAAGTTGAAGATGTGATAATTCCATGAGACTTAGTTTCTATATGAGGTTGAGAAACACTTTTGCGTTGTCGGTGCGAAGAGACCGGGATCAGATTTGTCTGAAAACCACTTCAGACCAACATTTATACGAGGATCGTGCAGATTGGTCGATGATATTGATGTTTAGGATTTTTATAGTGAAGGATTTCTTGTTGATCATTTGGGGTTAAAATCCCAATATACATATAGTACCAGTAATCTCTTCGTTATGAAATATGCAATGCAAGGACTATTTTCTAATAATCCTAGGAATTTCCCGACAGGATGTGGTAGGAAAGTACCTTCAGTTTGTCCTGTATCTAGAAAACTTGTATGGATGAGTGTCTGACATTGCATTTCTATGATTATGTACATTGGTTTTTACAAACGTACATCAGTGGTGGTGGAGAACGCAACTTCTCTTAGCTTAACATCCTCCTTGGGATGTAGGAGCTCAAGGTTTGTATTTTTATGGAAGGCAATTAATAGTAAAAGGAAATGGTAATGTGGCATTCAAAGTGATGTGATATGTGATATGTGAAAGGTAATCGATACCTCTTTGGCCTCACTCCTCGGTATATGACTGAAACAGGAATAGAATTAACAAGGCTAAAATGGGTCGCTCCCACTAGACGATGTCACCACTCTTCTAGATATATCTTTACACGCTATGGCGTCGTGTATCTGATTATTGTTGTGTATGCTCGTGGCCATGAATTAAAGGTCGGTAATGACCAAAGTGATGACATATTTGGTACCATCCAGGAAGGACTAGGCTGGTCTTGTGTAGGTTAGGCACCCAATATCTGGATCCTAGGTACATCCCTCTAGAGGTGTACCGAGTTTTGGGAAAAGTAGTTCCTTCACCAAGTCATTTATATGGAAATCCAAAATCAAATACGTGCTTGCCATTTTCTATTGGAGAAATCCTTGTATTAAAAGTTATATGTTGGAATTTAATAATGTAATAATTTCAGCTATTTTAATATTACTTTTGTGAAATAGACACTATTATAAGATAAGAGGATTTGATATGAAATGTTTTTGGTTATCACAAGGTAAAAACCTTGTTGATATTTATTTGCGACGGTCTTACGAGATACCTTTTGTTTTGATAAAGGAAAAGTTTCGGTAACTTTAAAATTCAGTTGAGTGTGTTTTCTCACATTGGTTTACCAGATTGATCCAAGCGTTCTTCCCTTTCAATGCTCGGGTCAGACCTAGTATATTGACAGGTTCATATTTGGTGCTTTTGGAGCTTCACTAGGCAGGCTGGAGATCTTCACGTCGTATACACGTATTTGTTTATTATTCCACTGCATTGCATTATTGTTTGTTATTGTTGTTGTATATTATCAACAATTGTGAGGACAAGTTATTATTATTGTCCAAGCTGATAATTATTTATTATGTGCTCTAATATTGATTATGTATATTACATTTTCTCTTTGAAAAGATTATTGATCTGATACCACATGTGATGACCCATCTCCTCGACTCTTAGAAATCAACACTAATACATCCATGGTATTCACGTGAAATCCAAGTGCCGGGGAGGCAGATTATCAGAGTTGTAAAAGAAAATAAAGATAGAAGATAACACAATAATAGAATCTCATATTGAATTCAACATTTTAGTTACACATAAATGATCAGATTCAAATAAAAATCTAGCGGAATAGTTATAACTGTCTATCCGTAAATATGCTGGGAAATACATACTACATAACACAGCGGAAAATGGGTAGATATCTATATAAGGTAGCTTCATAGCTCCAAAAGACTTCTCCAAAATGCTCCCTAACATGCTCCAAACCGCTCCTAAGGTATCCTGACTACACGAGTGCCCAAAAAATAGGGCACCCAAAGTTTAAAGGAAAAAAACAAACTTCGGGTCAGTCATGGGACTAGCATGAGAACTTGAAGTATAATGTTTTTGAAAACAAAAAGGTATCTCATAAGACCACGCCGCACATAAACACGGAACGGGTTTTTACCTTATGATAACCGAAACCTTTTATAATGCAAAATTTGAGGATATTATTCTTAATGACATTCTTTGAAAACATTTGCCAATAAACTTACTGATCTTAGCCGAAATTGTTACCATTATTAAATTTCAGCATACTAGTTTCTACAAATAAAACCGCAAGTTCTTATTGGAGAATAAATTTCCATATAAATGACCAGGTGAAGGGACTACCTTTCGGCGGGTACACGTCTAGATGGAGTCCTGAGGAACATAACATCTGCCCTCTACCAACACAAAATCGGCCTACCTCTGTCACTAGGTAGTACCGAATATGTCATCTCCCAGTCTTATCGACCTTTAACCGAGCGCTCGTTTTCCATACACCACATTAATTTACATCCTGAACGTCGTAGCGAGAAGAAATATATCTAGAAAGGAATGATCATACCCTAATCGGGAATGACCCACTTAGCCTTGCTGCATCTAATCCTGTTTCGGTCATTTCCCGTTTGATGAGGCTTGAGGCAACAATTACCTTTTCACATAGCACGTATGACATCTTTGAATGCCACATTGTCATTTTCCTTGACTACTAATTGTCTTCCACAAAAATACAACTCTTGAGCTCATACGTCTCAAGAAGGGTGTTAAGCTAAGAGAAGTTGCCTTCTCCGCCACCGTTGATGTACGTTTGTAAAAACCTATATACATAATCTTTTGAAATGTAATGTCAGACAAATGTCCATACAAGTTGTCTAGAAATAATACAAACTGAAGGCGCTCTCCTACTACCACTAGTAGCGAGTAGTCCTTGCAATTCGAAAAATCTTCACAACGAGGATTCCATTGCTATATATAATTCTATAATAGGAGCTACCCAGAGCAAGCCAACAAGCAGTCCTTAAGCTATGAAGATCCACTGCCTTCAATAATCATTATCTTCAACATGCCTTCACATTTGACCGTATACATTGGTTCGAAGAGGTTTTCGGATAGGAATTACCCAAATCCAACCCCGGTTCCTTCGAAATCCAATTATCGATAAAAAGTGAATATGAGTATACATGATTTATTAAGTCTCTTTTCACATTAATTATTTTCGGATGATTTCAAAATCTGTTTCTTTTGGATGTAGAAAAATTCTAAGTAATTCATTATTTCGCTTTGGATAATATCTCAAATTTCCTTGCTTAACTCTCGATCCAAATTCCTTAACTTTTAAATGGGTAAAAAACAATGTTATTTAAGACATCATTTATGATAAACCCTAAACTCAATCTTAGCAAACATTTTTGAGTAAATAGGATCATAGAAATCATTCATTTTGGAGATTGCTTAAATTTTGGATAATATTAAACTTCTTTTATTTAAGAAACTTAATACAATTTTTTTATCTTGGAGCAAACGGGATCTCCTTTCGATCTGTTCCACCCCTCGCTAAGAAAAGAAAACATAGGCTAGGTAAGTTCAGGGCACTAGTTGCTCCATCCCTAACCTTAGTTAAACACATTGTTTTATCTTCACAGATCTCACAAGTGGGACAAATGTACTAGTCGTTTTCGCATATTTAGTTATCAACTTTAGTTTGGAATTGATTACAAAGATTCCAAATTATCTTTTAAACACTTATTTTTCCTTTTAAAAACATTAACAATTGATTCTGGAAAAATTGTTATATTTAAACTCATTATTCAAAAAGTTATACAATTTGCAGCATAAAAGTGCTACAGAAAGTGCTATGTCAACTTATTTGATTAAATCAACTTTTAAACATTCGATAATTCATATTTTCCAATAAAAATATCTTTTAAACTACTTAAATAGGTTTATCAAATTTATTTCAAATTTTTTCATAATTAAAAACGTTCATTTAAACAGATTTTTTTATTATGGTCACTTAACTGTACTAGCGTGATTTTTCTAGAAAATTGATTTGGACTTAATTCAAAATCTACTCAACGAAATTTTGATTTTCTTCTTTCATTTAGAATATATGGGTATATTAGTCCGAAATTTTCTTATCTCAAAAAATTCCAAGCTATATTCCACTTTATACACTCATTTGAACTTTTCGATGCGAAATCGCGAACTACCGTTTCACGACGCACCTAGTTTAACTTATTTTTCAATACTTGAAATAATCTATTAAAACTGAATTTTATTACTTATAAAACCATTACAAATCATTTTAAATCAATATTTTCACTTTTAAAAGTATTTAAAATGAATTTTCACTATTACATATTATAATATTATTATATTTCCATTATTTCAATATTAAATTTTAAATTCCAATTTCAATTTAATTTCAATTCTAATTTCAAATTAAACTCATTTAAAACTTAGGTTTCAAATCTAATTTCAAGTTAAACATAAATTCAACCATAATCTCAAATTCATTTTTTCAAAAAATCGATTTCAATTTCATTATCCATCTCAATTTCAATTTCAATTTAACTTTCCATTTCAAAACCAATTTTGCTTTTAATTTCGAATTCCCTTTTTTTTCCACTTTAATTTCAATTCCAATTAAAAAGAGACTTATTTTTCCAAAGTATATCATATCACCAAAATTGGGTCATATTTAAAAAAGGGGATACTTAATTAAAATGTGCATAACCAAGTTAACAGCTGTCACTAACATAATTATGGTCCATAAATAAGCTAATATGATAAATAATCGCAACCAGAAACACTTGCTACTTATTCAAACATAATGTAAACATAACCAAACATCCATAGCAACGTTTTAAAGGGGTGTATACTTGCATATGTCATAAGATAATTGTTATAGAAAAATAATAATACGATCGTTTAAAAGCGGCGAGAATTTTCTCACTTTGTTTGGTTTTGGCGAACGGAAAATCAGCTATAGCTTCGCTACTTAGTGTTTCTAGCTTATGATTCCTTGAATGCTTGGACTTGGATGGCATGTCTTGGATTAGGGAAGGATAGAAGTGCTCTGCCTTGGTTGATGAAGACGGGCATGAGAAATGAGAGGGAGGAGGAGTTTTGAAGTGGTTCGGATGGAGTTTTGTTGATATTTTTCTTTGTTTTATTTTTGGAAATATTTTGGCACTATTTAACTATGGAAAGAAGCCATTAAAGGATGTAAGAGAGCTTGAGAAAGTAGAGAAGAAATGGTGCAAATGTGAAGAAGAAGCGGGTGAGTATTTTAAGTCATAGAATAGACTACTAATATCAATTTATATATACGTTAATAGTTATGGAAAGAAGCCATTAATATCAACATTGACCACTTTGTCTCATCCTAAACTTAACTATGTCAAAAATCCACTTCTTTCGAGTGCACTCTCTAGCCCAGTTTTTAAGTCAAAAAATAACCCATTTTGTTTTGATCATAACTTGATCAAATAGATCAAAATTAAGAAATTCTTTTTTTAAACCATATGAAATTCCAATTGCTACAGTTAACAAATTTTATGTTGATCATTTTTTCATTTTTGAGGTTTGCTATACCTGATACTCAATTCTTTAAGTGCATTTTCGGGCTTCATTTTTGTCAACCCGATAATACCTCTTCTTCATTCTATCATATCTCCCTCAAAACTACTTCGATTCAAATGATTATTTTTTTCAAATTCAAGAGAAAATAATTTTCAACAACTTTTTAGTTAACAACTTTTCTATATTTTTAGATTTAGATGGCCTAAAATAGGATACAAGTAACCTATTTTCGGATTAAAATCTTGGGAATTCAATTTCAAAGCTTTACCGCTTCTTCTCTATACTTTCGACCCACCTCCATCTCTAGCCTCAACCAAGTTATTGGAAGGGAGAGGGTGTTGTTTTCTAGTGTTTAAATGGTGTAGGACATAGTTAGTGAAGTGTTGGTTGATTAGAATGTTGGCAGAAAGTTTATCGCTTTGGTTTATTGTGAGAAACTCTATTTAACATCTCTTTTTATATATATATACATGTTTGATGATGTGTTATGATTGATATGGATGCTTATATATTCTTTGATCATCAAGTATTGATTGTTTGATATGATTTTTAAATTGTTTTACCAAGTCATGTTAATACACGCGTATAAGCCAAAGGAAATCACTTTCCTTTTGAAAATGAAATGGTGTATATGGAATGCTTAAACCTTTTGAAAATTGTTATAAAACGAGTTAAAACGTTTTATAAACATTTAAATATGTTTACAGAAATAAAGAAAGAAAATTAAGATTTCATCTTGTATATTTTAAAATATGTCCAAAACAATTTTCCAGAAAAATCACGCTTTTGTAGTAAAGTGACCAAAGTCTAAAATTAATATTTTAAATATTTTAAGAATATGAAATAAATCCTAGAAATCTTTTAAAAGGTATTAAAAGAGATTTAAGTTGAAAGATGGATTTCTAAATGATATAAAAGTTGTTTTGAGGAATATAGCTTTTAAAACACTATTTGCAACACTTTTTGCAACGCTTTTCACATCAGTTTTGAATAACATTTGAAATGTAGTTTTAAACTTAACAATTCTTTCCTAAATCTTTTATGAATGATTTTAAGAGAATAATTAAGTAATTTAAAGATGATTTGGAAGTTTTAATAATGGTTTGAATAAATGGTTAAGAGGAATTGTTTATAACACTTAAACAATAATTGAAGAATATTGAATATAATAACAAATTGAGTACATGGAAAAGACTAGTATATTATCCTGCTTGTGAGAGCTAAATTCTAAAACAAGGTGTGCAACGAAGGTTAGGAATGGATCAACCAGTGTTTTGAACTTACTTGGCCTTTGCTTTGTCTTTTAGATGAGGGGTGGAACAGATCGAAAGGAAAGCCCGAATGCTCTAAAATATCATATTTAAAGTATTTTCAAGATAAAAGAAAAGATATTCATGATGTAGGATTACTTACCACTAGTCCTTGGATGTGAAATTTACAACATTTAAGGTGGCAGTGGTGCTCTGTAATGAAAATCTTCGATTTGCAAAAATATGATTTGAAATTAATAAATAAATCTTCTATTTAGATTTAATGAATGATTTGGGAATATTTTCCCTATGTTAAAAGTTATAACTTGAGTGAAAGAAATCTTTGACTTAGATTTAATGAATGATTTGGAAAGATTTTCCTAAGTAAAAGAGAAAATGATTTGGAATCATTCTAAGATTTAAGAAAGGTTTAAATATATCAAATGATTTAATAAATGAGGCTTAATGATTCCATATACTATTGAAAAAAAGGGAATAAATTGAAGAGAATATGTCTAAGAAAGATATTTGATTTAAATAAAAAATGAAGTAATTGATTGATGATTAATATCCATATATGAACTTAACAACTTTTAAAGCGATGATTCACTTCGAAGGAACCGGGGTCGAATTTGGATGATTCCTATTCGAAAACCACTTCAAACCAATTTACATATTTGAAGATTGATGATGTTTGAAGACGGAGATATTGAGACGAATAATAATGAGGGACTACATGTTGATTAGTTGGGGTAAAATCCGGATTTACATTTTGTAGCAGTGGTCTCTTTGTTATAAAACCTAAAAAGAGCCTCCTCGTCCAGTAACGGTCGAGGAAAGTACCTTCGGTTTCGTTCAAGTCCCAGACCAAACTTGTATGGATGGATGTCTGATAGTACATTTTCTGAGATTATGTACATTGGTTTTTACAAACATACATCTATGGTGGCGGAGAAGGCAACTTCTCTTAGCTTAACACCCTCCTTGAGACGTACGAGCTCATGGTTTGTATTTTTGTGGAAGGCAATTAGCAATCAATGGAAATGGAAGTATGGCATTTAAAGAAGATGTGCTATGTGAAAAGGTAATCATTTACCTCAGGCCTCATCACTCGAAAATAACATAAACAGGGTAGAAGTAGCAGGGCTAAGTGGGTCGCTCCTAATTAGAAGTTGCCATCATCCTTCTAGATTTACTCTACATGTCTAAGTATGTAGTGAATGTATGAATTGGGTAACCGTTAATGGTCAATAATAACCGGGGTGATGACATATTCGGTACTATCCAGCATTAGGGGTAGGCCGGTCTTGTGTTGGTTTAGGCGCCGAGGATTTCGACCCTAGGTGCATCCCTCTAGAGATGTACTGTCAGGTAGTCCCTTACCTTGTTATTAGTACGGAATCCATTATCCAGTAAGTGCCTTCGGATTTGTTTGTAGAGCATAATATCGAAATTTAATAATGGTAAAATTTTTGGCTAAGATTAATAAGTTAATTTGCAATGTTTTCAAAGATATGTCATTAGAAATAAAATCAAACATTTTGATATAACAATGTTTTAGTTATCACAAGGTAAAAACTCATCCATGTTTATGTGTGGGCGTGGTATTATGAGATACCTTTTCTTTTCAAAGGATTTTATTCAAAGACTGATATATGACACCGTCATTTATATTTTGAGTTTCTCACGCTGGTTTATCAAGCCTGATCCATTTCCTTTGAATCGACAATAAAACACACCTGTCCGACCCAAAAAGCACATGCCGACGGAAAGTCAGAACAATGAAAAGAAGAGAGAAGAAGAGAAGAGAAGAAAGAGAGAAGATAGAACCAAACAGAACAATAAAGAATCTCACATCGCAACGAAAAACATATAATATCATATCAATGATCTTTACAAAACAGAAACTGTATACATACATCATTAATCAGAGTTCAACAATCGATCAATAATCATCAGCCTAGACAGTTATAATATCCTGTCCTTATAATTGCCGATAATATAAACAGCAACCATAATGCGTAAAGCGGATAAGAAAAATAGATACGTGTATACGAAATGAAGATCTCCATCTCTCCTGCTGAAGCTCCAAAAGCACCAAATCTAAACCTGTAAATGTACTTGGCCTGACCCAAGCATTAAAAGAGAAGAACGCCTGGATCAGTCTGGTAAACCAGCGTGAGAAACACACTAAACTGAATTTATTAAATTACCCAACTTTTCCTTTGTCAAAACAAAATTATCTCATAAGACATGTCCAAACATAAACACGGACATGTTTTTACCTTACGAGAACTAAAACATTTCATATCAAATCCTTTTATATTATACTAGTGTCTAGTATAAAAATAATATTAATTATAGCCGAAATTGTTACATTGATTAAATTTCGGCATATAGCCCAAAATGGGTAATACAATCAAATGGAAGACATGTAGTGTAACGACCCGTATTTTTACGGATCGAAACATTGTAAAACTATATGCTTTAGGTCGTTGATGTTGTTAAGTCGTTTAGAGTTTGAGTCGACCAAAGCTTAAGTCGTGTGGAAGTTAACCCGTGTGGTGTTTAAGTCGTAGGAAGCTTGGGTCGTTTGGTAGTTTAGGTCGTGTGAGCGAGTTAGGGAAAGCTAGCGACCTATAGGATTGGAGCGACCTATAGATACTAGCGACTTAGTGAGGTAGAGCGAGCTAGGGACTTAGGTCGTATGATAGTTAGGTCGGAGGAGTTTTGGAACGACCTAAGGAAGCTAGCGGGTTAACGAGTTAAGGTGATTAGCGACCTAAGGTGTTGAGCGACCTAAAGTGGAGGAGCGACTTAAGGTAGTTAGCGGGTTAAGGATTCTAACGACCTAGTGGGGAGCGACCTAGTGGTGAGCGGCTTAGAGGAATGAGCGACCTAATAGTTGTAGCGACCTATAGGAAGTAACGACCTAGTGGATGGTATGTGTTGTAGTTAGGTCGCTGAGTCGTGTGAACGACTTAGTGATGGGTCGTGGCTTCGTTGAGTCGTTGGGTCGGTTTAGTGTTAGGTCGTGAACGACCTAAGGCTTGAGTCGTGTGTGTTTTAGGTCGTCTTATAGTTAAGTCGTGTGATCCTGTGTTGAGTCGTGCCTGTGTTGAGTCAGCAACATAGTTAAGTCGCTAGGTCGTAACTCGCGTGCGAGTTAGGTCACGAACATGTTGAGTCGCGCGTGTTGGGACGTTGTGTCTTAGGTCGTTAGGGGCTTGAGTCGTGAGTCGTGCATACCTGTTGAGTCGTTGACTCGAGTCTGTAGGCTGCTTGTAGTGTTAAGTCGCGGCCCTTGTTAGGTCGTAAGTCGTTAGGCCGTGTTGGTTAGGACGTTGGGTCGTGTGGGGCTGTTAGGTCGTAGGTCGGCCATAGTTAGGTCGTGAGCGACCTAAAAGCGAGCGACCTAAGGGGCGTTCCAGCCTATAAATAGAGGGCTTTGGCTCACTTTTTGGCACCGGATTTCGAAGCGACGAAGTGCTGCCATTTTGAGATCTCGACTTCAACATTTCTTCATCTTCTTTTCTCCATTCCAATCTAGTTCTAACATCCATCCAAGATCGAAGATCAAGATCAAAGATTCAAGAGCCAAAATTGAAGATCTTCATCCGTTCGAGTGAGATTTCATCGATTGAAGCGAGATTTTGCCGGATCAAGCCTTAATCTTCGCTGTCCAGATCTGGAGTTGATTGTTTTTGAAGTGTTTGGGTGATTTGGTGAGTGGTGGTTATCTCTCACGCGGACCCAAAGGAGTGTATTGGATTGGTGGTTTGTTGGAGTGTTGTAGATAGTGATTTTATGCATTCTTCCTTAGATCCAAGTGTAGATCCATTACTTATGAAGATGTTTACCTTTGCAAGTTCATTCATCTAGTTGTAGAGACAAAACCCATGATTTATATTTGTTAGATCTATGCTAAAGACCCATGATTCATGTATGTTAGATCTATGCTCATTTATTTACGAAATTTCCATTGTAATTATAAATGCCTATTTAGATCATGATTGATTACTTGATTTTCTATGTAGATGTTGTTGAATGATTGATTGCTTGGATTAATGTTTGATTTGATTGATTAGTTGATCTATTACTTGACTTGGACAAGTAAGGTCGATGGTGATTCAAAAGCTAAGTGGAAAGGCTCTTGAATGGTGAAAGCTGCCTGTAGCATATGAAGCGGATGTGGAAGCTCATATGGATGGATTCGATGATGTGGAACCTTGCCATAATGCGAGAAGGCAAAGCATGATATTGAGATGGGACTTTGCTATGATGTGATGGGGGCAAGGCATATGTTGAGATGGGACGGGTCATGATGACGTTCCAAGCACGGGTCATGACGACGTGCGAAGTTATAACTCGGTGATGCGGTCCGAGTTGGGATGGATAATGGTTAGCTTGAGAGGCGCTTGAGCTAGTATGGAAAGTGTCGTCAAGGAGGATGACTAGGAGGCTAAGATCTCATCGTTGTTGAAGGTTCTAGCATACTCAAAGCAAGGGTACGTTGGAACGGGTCACGATGACGTTCCAAGCACGGGTCACGATGACGTGCTAGTACTCTGGGCTGATGCGTTCGGCTTAGGCACGGGTCATGATGACGTGCGGAGTTATGTCTAAAAACGGGGTCACCATTAGCCCTTGACAGGTGGTCATTCAACTAACGGTGAAATCAAGGCAAGGATAACAGTGATAGCCATAGTCATGGATGTTTGGTTGTATTATCATTCGGTCTCAAGAGCGGTGTTTTCTGGGTGCTTATCTGATCTTGGTTTAGGCCTTGGGGGTTTGTATTTGGAAAACATCGTCCTTGGCTCGAGTGATTATTGCTTTACCTTAATTATCTGCTATGTTATGCTTGCTTCTTCTTAGTATGTGTCTGGGGGCTATCACTGTAGAAAGAGGTGGAGTGGGATGGTTTGGTTCCTATTCCTTCTATCCCTTATGCTCTTTTGGTATGTTTGATAGTTGATTTACTGCTCACTAAGACTTTGTCCGACTCAAGGTTTTATGTCTCCTCTTATTACCTTGGGCTGTTCATCCATGTTGGGATGGGCAGACTAGGTAGCAGGTGACAGGTGCTGTTCTTAGAGATCTACGCTGATGATGACGAAGACGAGCAGGAGGCTTTGCATATTAGTTTTCTTACTATATGTACTGGGTGTTCCGCTGTTGTATCTGATTGAGTGTTATGTAGTGAGGCTTTGATGTATGATGATTCATATGTTTGTATAAAACTATTATGATGCTTATATGATGATGTCATGTTCTATAGAGCTTCACTATATTATATTTCTCTATTGTATTTATCCATGCGCTGTGAGTTGTACGATAGAGTTTGCTGTTTTATTTTACCCTGACAATCGTCCATGGCTACCTGGCACGCTTTTCAGCGCACTATTCCCTTGTTTTGGTGCGGGAGTCGTGGGCGGTCGTCACATTTGGTATCAGAGCTTTGGTTAATCGATTTTTAGCCAACGCTCGCTGACGTAACTGCGTATGAGAGACGTAATTGTATTTTGATGGATGATTACTATATATAATATAGTAGTTTAAAAGGATTTGAACTCCTTATGCAGTTGTTTCTTAAGGTGTTCTAATCATTCTTATTACAGATGTTAAGGATGAGTCGAAGAGGGAGACCAGCTGCTAGGGAAGGCCATGATGCTAGGGAAGCTGTTGATTATGCTCCTATGTTTGAGGCCATGATGACTTCGATCATGAGAAGGATACCAGCTTCAGGTCCATCAGTGGATGTTGGAGTTCAAGTTCAAGCTCCAAGACCAGTGGATTTTGCTAATCTTTGTAAGGACTGTACTTCTCTTGGAGGAAAGGTTTTCTTTGGAACGGAATCGACCATTGAAGTGCAGAGATGGATTGATGCTTGTCGAAGGATTTTTGGTGATTTGGGAATTGAGGATGCAACCAAGAGGAAGCTTGCATCAAGACAGCTTCAAGGAAGAGCTGCTGATTGGTGGAATTCCATCACCATCGATACTCCAGAGGAAGGGATCACTTGGGAGCAATTCCAAGTCAGATTTGAAGCCAAGTTCATCTCTACGGCTCAGAAATCTGTTTTGTTTAAGAGGTTTGTGGAGCTCAAGCAAGGTGGGAGACCAGTTCTTGAGTATATTTCTGAGTTCGAAGCTTTGTCCAAGTATGCCAGATCGTATATTGATTCTCCCTACCAGAAGAACGAGAAGTTTGTGACCGGTTTGGATGCTTATCTTGGAAGGCAGTTAGTGGATCATTTGGACGATCCGTTTGAGAAGCTTGTGGAAAAAGCTCTTAGGCATGAGAGTTTGTTTCCCAGGGAAGGTTCTGTTGTTGCTGTAACCAAGGAAGGGTCTAAGCCACAGCAGGGTGGAAATAAGAAGAGGAAGCAGCAGCAACAGAAGGGAAAGGATGGCCAGAAGAAGTTGAAAGGCGAAGTGACTTGCTACAACTGCCGACAGAAGGGTCATCTCTCCCGGGATTGCAAGAATCCAAAGGTGCAGTTGAAGTGCCACAACTGTGAGAAGCTGGGACATATCAAGAAGGACTGTCCAGAACCGAGGAAAGATAGGCAGGTTGTGCAAGCTTATGCTTTGGGAGCTGTGCCGTCGTCTTCAAAAGCTCCTATTGCTGAAGAGAAGGGGAAGAGTGTGGTGGTTCAAGGTACTCTTTCCATTTGTGGTGTTCCAGTTAGAGTGTTGTTTGATACTGGAGCGTCTCATTCTTTTGTTTGTGATGATTTGGTGGGCCGGTTAGGTTTGAAACCGGATATTGTTGATAGGCCATTGGTTGTGACAAATCCAGTTGGGGGTTCGTCATGTTTGTGTATGATATGCCATGGTCTAGTTGTGTCGAGTCATGATTGCTCGTTTGTTTGTGATTGCTTTGTTCTGAACTTTACGGGGTTCGGAATTATTTTGGGTATGGACTGGCTTAGGAAGTATGCGGCAAGGATTGATTGTGAGAGGCTGGAGGTGACGGTCGGAAATGTGGAAGGGCGAAAGGTTGTGATACGATGTAAGCATGAGGAAGGCGTCTCATGAGCTTCATGTATTCGCTGGTTGTTCCACGGGATGGACTGTCGTCGGTGCCTATTGTGAATGGATTTGAGGACGTCTTTGACGAGGTCAAAGGGTTACCGCCGCATAGGGAGATCGAGTTTCGTATCGATCTAGTTGAGGGAGCCAGACCTGTTGTGATGCCTCTTAGGCGGATGGCGCCTAGGGAGCAGCAAGAGTTGAGGGTGCAAGTTGATGACCTTTTACGGAAGGGATTCATTCGGCGTAGTGTGTCCGAATGGGGTGCACCAATTGTGTTTGCAACCAAAGCGGATGGATCGTTGAGGTTGTGTGTGGATTATCGTGAGTTGAATAAGGTGACAAAGAAGAACAAGTATCCATTGCCGAGAATAGATGACTTGTTTGATCAGCTCCACGAGGCTAAGGTGTTTTCTCAGATGGATTTGGCAACGGGATTTCACCAGTTGAGAGTGGCGAAGGATAGTGTGCCGAAAACTGCTTTCAGGACACCATCCGGGTTTTATGAGTGGCTGGTAATGCCGTTTGGATTGACCAATGCACCAGCATATTTTGTGGATCTTATGAATAAGGTGTTCAGAGATCAGTTGAATAAGTTCGTGCTTGTGTTCGTGGATGATATTCTGATTTATTCCAGAACTAAGGAAGAACACAAGACACACTTGAGAATTGTTTTGGAAATCTTACGGAAACATCAGCTGAAGGCTAAGTTTACGAAGTGTCACTTCTGGAAGAGTGAAGTGAGATTCTTAGGCCATGTTATTTCTGGAAATGGAATAGCGGTTGATCCCGCTAAGGTGGTAGCGATCCAGGATTGGGTCAGACCTAAGAATGCATCAGATGTGAGAAGTTTTCTTGGACTAGCAGGATATTATCGACGGTTTATCAAAGACTTTTCCAAGATAGCTGCACCATTGACAGGATTGACGAAGAAGAATCAGGTATTCAGTTGGGATGCTAAGTGTGAGCAGGCCTTTGGAATCCTGAAAGAGCGACTAACGAGTGCTCCTGTTTTGACTATTCCAAGTGGGAATGATGAGCTGGTGGTTTACACCGATGCATGTGGTACTGGACTTGGGGCAGTGCTAATGCAGAAGGATAAAGTTGTTGCGTACGCGAGTCGACAACTGAAGCCGCATGAAAGAAATTACCCGACTCATGATTTGGAGTTAGCGGCAATTGTGTTTGCTCTGAAGATGTGGAGACATTATCTATTGGGGGTTTGATTCGAGTTGTTTACGGATCACAAGTCGTTGAAGTATCTTTTCTCCCAAAAGGATTTGAATCTTCGGCAGCAACGATGGCTAGAGTTTTTAGCATCATATGATTTTGGTATAGCTTATACTCCGGGAAAAGGTAACGCAGTAGCTGATGCGTTGAGTCGAAGACATGCGGGATTGGGAGTCATGTTTTCGGAATGGAAGAGTCTCGAGTATTTGGCTGGATTTGATTTCAGGCCTAGATGTGAATTTGAACCTGAAATGTTGGCAAACTTATCGATAAGGCCTACTCTTGTGGAAAGAATTGGCGAGAGCCAAAAGCGAGACGATAAGCTTGTCAAGATTATCCGCTATTTGGAATCTGGATTGAATCCAGAAAAGGATAAAGGATTTGAAGTCGATCGAGAGGGTTGGCTTCGGAAGCAAGGACGACTAGTTGTTCCCGATATAGATGGATTGAGAGATGAAGTTCTGAGGGAAAGTCATCACACGAAGTTGACAATTCATCCATGTGGAAATAAGATGTATCGGGATATGAAGAGAACCTATTACTGGGAAGGTATGAAGAAGGATGTTGGAAATTTTATTTCCAAGTGCATGAATTGCCAATTGGTTAAAGCAGAGCAGAAGAAGCCCAGTGGATTGCTTCAGCCGTTAGAAGTTCCTACATGGAAGTGGGAGCAAATATCGATGGATTTTATCGATGGTTTACCTAGAACCAGAATGGGAAATGAAGGGATTTGGGTCATTGTAGATCGTTTGACTAAGAGTGCAAGATTTATTCCTGTTCGATCAACTAGGACTGCATCGAAGTTGGCTGAATTGTATGTTAAGTGGATAGTTCGATTCCATGGTATTCCGAAGAGTATAGTGAGTGATCGAGACTCATTGTTCACTAGTGGATTTTGGAAGAGTTTCCAGGAGGTTTTGGGAACCGAGTTGTGTTTGAGTACAGCTTATCATCCTCAAACAGATGGTCAGACCGAGAGAGTCAACCGAGTTTTGGAAGATCTTCTCAGAGCATGTGTTTTGGACTTCGGGGGATCATGGGAAGATCATCTCCATTTGGTGGAATTTGCATATAATAACAGTTACCAGTCAAGTATTGGTATGGCACCGTATGAAGCATTGTATGGAAGACCATGTAACTCTCCGACATGTTGGTTGGAAACTGGAGAAAAGTTGGTACTTGGGCCAGAAATGATTCGACAGACTACGGATTGTATAGAGATCATTCGGCAACGAATGAAGGCAGCCCAAGACCGTCAGAAAAGTTATGCCGATAATCGTCGTAAGGATTTGGAATTCGACGTAGGTGATATGGTTTTTGTGAAGATTTCTCCACTGAAGAATGTTATTCGATTCGGGAAGAAAGGAAAGTTAACTCCGAGATTTGTTGGACCATTCCCGATTATCGAGCGAATCGGAAAGCTCGCTTATAGATTGGAGTTACCGGAAAAGATGGCGGGTGTGCACAATGTTTTCCATGTATCTTATCTACGGAAATATGTGCATGACTCGAATACAGTGGTTTCTGCTGATAGCTGTGAAGATTTAGAGGTTGATCCAGTTGTTACAAGACCTTGTAAGCCGCTTCGTGTTGTTGAAACCGACACGAAACAGCTTAGGAGGAAGGCGATTACGTTGCTCAAGGTACAATGGAGTGGTGATGTTGACGATTGTACGTGGGAGGAGGAAGAGAGGATGAAGGCAGCACATCCTGAACTCTTCGAGGTATGGCCCTAAGGTGTCGTGACATCTCACGAATTTGTAGCTTGTTCTAAGTCTTAGAATTCTGCATGCTAGGCTAGAAATTGGATGCATGGTTTGTTGATTACTATGGATGGTAGGAATGCAGAATAACTTTGGTTGCTCTTGTTTGTTTGGAATTTCGGGGGCGAAATTCCTAAGGGGGAGAGAATGTAACGACCCGTATTTTTACGGATCGAAACATTGTAAAACTATATGCTTTAGGTCGTTGATGTTGTTAAGTCGTTTAGAGTTTGAGTCGACCAAAGCTTAAGTCGTGTGGAAGTTAACCCGTGTGGTGTTTAAGTCGTTGGAAGCTTGGGTCGTTTGGTAGTTTAGGTCGTGTGAGCGAGTTAGGGAAAGCTAGCGACCTATAGGATTGGAGCGACCTATAGATACTAGCGACTTAGTGAGGTAGAGCGAGCTAGGGACTTAGGTCGTATGATAGTTAGGTCGGAGGAGTTTTGGAACGACCTAAGGAAGCTAGCGGGTTAACGAGTTAAGGTGATTAGCGACCTAAGGTGTTGAGCGACCTAAAGTGGAGGAGCGACTTAAGGTAGTTAGCGGGTTAAGGATTCTAACGACCTAGTGGGGAGCGACCTAGTGGTGAGCGGCTTAGAGGAATGAGCGACCTAATAGTTGTAGCGACCTATAGGAAGTAACGACCTAGTGGATGGTATGTGTTGTAGTTAGGTCGCTGAGTCGTGTGAACGACTTAGTGATGGGTCGTGGCTTCGTTGAGTCGTTGGGTCGGTTTAGTGTTAGGTCGTGAACGACCTAAGGCTTGAGTCGTGTGTGTTTTAGGTCGTCTTATAGTTAAGTCGTGTGATCCTGTGTTGAGTCGTGCCTGTGTTGAGTCAGCAACATAGTTAAGTCGCTAGGTCGTAACTCGCGTGCGAGTTAGGTCGCGAACATGTTGAGTCGCGCGTGTTGGGACGTTGTGTCTTAGGTCGTTAGGGGCTTGAGTCGTGAGTCGTGCATACCTGTTGAGTCGTTGACTCGAGTCTGTAGGCTGCTTGTAGTGTTAAGTCGCGGCCCTTGTTAGGTCGTAAGTCGTTAGGCCGTGTTGGTTAGGTCGTTGGGTCGTGTGGGGCTGTTAGGTCGTAGGTCGGCCATAGTTAGGTCGTGAGCGACCTAAAAGCGAGCGACCTAAGGGGCGTTCCAGCCTATAAATAGAGGGCTTTGGCTCACTTTTTGGCACCGGATTTCGAAGCGACGAAGTGCTGCCATTTTGAGATCTCGACTTCAACATTTCTTCATCTTCTTTTCTCCATTCCAATCTAGTTCTAACATCCATCCAAGATCGAAGATCAAGATCAAAGATTCAAGAGCCAAAATTGAAGATCTTCATCCGTTCGAGTGAGATTTCATCGATTGAAGCGAGATTTTGCCGGATCAAGCCTTAATCTTCGCTGTCCAGATCTGGAGTTGATTGTTTTTGAAGTGTTTGGGTGATTTGGTGAGTGGTGGTTATCTCTCACGCGGACCCAAAGGAGTGTATTGGATTGGTGGTTTGTTGGAGTGTTGTAGATAGTGATTTTATGCATTCTTCCTTAGATCCAAGTGTAGATCCATTACTTATGAAGATGTTTACCTTTGCAAGTTCATTCATCTAGTTGTAGAGACAAAACCCATGATTTATATTTGTTAGATCTATGCTAAAGACCCATGATTCATGTATGTTAGATCTATGCTCATTTATTTACGAAATTTCCATTGTAATTATAAATGCCTATTTAGATCATGATTGATTACTTGATTTTCTATGTAGATGTTGTTGAATGATTGATTGCTTGGATTAATGTTTGATTTGATTGATTAGTTGATCTATTACTTGACTTGGACAAGTAAGGTCGATGGTGATTCAAAAGCTAAGTGGAAAGGCTCTTGAATGGTGAAAGCTGCCTGTAGCATATGAAGCGGATGTGGAAGCTCATATGGATGGATTCGATGATGTGGAACCTTGCCATAATGCGAGAAGGCAAAGCATGATATTGAGATGGGACTTTGCTACGATGTGATGGGGCAAGGCATATGTTGAGATGGGACGGGTCATGATGACGTTCCAAGCACGGGTCATGACGACGTGCGAAGTTATAACTCGGTGATGCGGTCCGAGTTGGGATGGATAATGGTTAGCTTGAGCGGCACTTGAGCTAGTATGGAAAGAGTCGTCAAGGAGGATGACTAGGAGGCTAAGATCTCATCGTTGTTGAAGGTTCTAGCATACTCAAAGCAAGGGTACATTGGAACGGGTCACGATGACGTTCCAAGCACGGGTCACGATGACGTGCTAGTACTCTGGGCTGATGCGTTCGGCTTAGGCACGGGTCATGATGACGTGCGGAGTTATGTCTAAAAACGGGGTCACCATTAGCCCTTGACAGGTGGTCATTCAACTAACTGTAAAATCAAGGCAAGGATAACAGTGATAGCCAGAGTCATGGATGTTTGGTTGTATTATCATTCGGTCTCAAGAGCGGTGTTTTCTGGGTGCTTATCTGATCTTGGTTTAGGCCTTGGGGGTTTGTATTTGGAAAACATCGTCCTTGGCTCGAGTGATTATTGCTTTACCTTAATTATCTGCTATGTTATGCTTGCTTCTTCTTAGTATGTGTCTGGGGGCTATCACTGTAGAAAGAGGTGGAGTGGGATGGTTTGGTTCCTATTCCTTCTATCCCTTATGCTCTTTTGGTATGTTTGATAGTTGATTTACTGCTCACTAAGACTTTGTCTGACTCAAGGTTTTATGTCTCCTCTTATTACCTTGGGCTGTTCATCCATGTTGGGATGGGCAGACTAGGTAGCAGGTGACAGGTGCTGTTCTTAGAGATCTACGCTGATGATGACGAAGACGAGCAGGAGGCTTTGCATATTAGTTTTCTTACTATATGTACTGGGTGTTCCGCTGTTGTATCTGATTGAGTGTTATGTAGTGAGGCTTTGATGTATGACGATTCATATGTTTGTATAAAACTATTATGATGCTTATATGATGATGTCCTGTTCTATAGAGCTTCACTATATTATATTTCTCTATTGTATTTATCCATGCGCTGTGAGTTGTACGATAGAGTTTGCTGTTTTATTTTACCCTGACTATCGTCCATGGCTACCTGGCACGCTTTTCAGCGCACTATTCCCTTGTTTTGGTGCGGGAGTCATGGGCGGTCGTCACATGTAGCGGAGTTCGGATTTCCATACAAATGACCAGGTGAAGGGACTACCTTTCGATGGGTACACCTCTAGATGGATGCCACGAGAAACCATCACAAAGTTTCTCTGCCAACAAAAGGCCGGCCCACCTCTTTAACTACATGGTACCGAATATGTCATCCTCCGGTCGTTACCGACCTTTTTCGAGGGCCCTCGAAGCATACAAACCACAATAATCAGAGACACAAACGTCATAGCGTGTAAAAATATATCTAGAAGAGGATGATCATACCCTAATGGGAGCGACCCACTTAGCATTGCCACATCTAACCCTGTTTCAATCATTCCGGTTGATGAGGCTTGAGGTAACAATTACCTTACACAAATCACAATCACATCACTTTGAATGCCACATGGACATTTCCTTTGACTACTAATTGCCTTTCACAAAAATACAACCCTTAAGCTCATACATCTCAAGGAGGGTGTTAAGCTAAGAGAAGTTGCCTTCTCCGCCATCGCTGATGTACATTTGTAAAAAAACAGTGTACGTAATCTTTAGAAATTCAATGTCAGACAAACATCCATACAAGTTGTCCAAGAATAAGACAAACCAAAGGTACTTTCCTACAACATCCTGTCGAGAAATCTCTAGGATCAGTAGTGAATAATCCTTGCAATTTATATTTCATAATGAAGAGACTACTGATACTGAATGTATATTGGGATTTTAACCCCAAACGATCAAAAAACAGCATCAACTATTAAAATTCTTAATATCAGTTTCATCACAAGCAACCTACACAATCGTCACATATATGTTGGTCCGAAGTGGTTTTCAGATAAACTGATCCCAGTCTCTTCGCACCAACGCAAAAGGTTTTTCTCAACCTCACACAGAAACTAAGTCTCATAGACTTATCATGTCTCCAACTTTCAACTTGCTATCCTTCGGCCAAGAAGGAAGCTCGATAAATTGGAGTAATACTCTGCACTACACGAATCAACATCCTCAACACAAATGCTAATCAAGCCTACACAGAAGGCTACGTACTATGTGTACAACTAAATAGTTCCCACATAAAGTCAAGGAACTAACAGAGGCCAAATTTGATAGTTGGTTATTTAGCTATCAAAGAAAACAAACAAATATTTAGCACCATAAGCATTCACAAGGTCCTTTTGATTAATCTTTTATTAATTAAATCACTTGCTAAATATTCACTTCAAATTATCTTTGAAAAGATATAATTCCAAAATCATTTCAGCATTTCAATATTGGAAAACATTTCCAAATATTTATTTAACAAATAATTAATTCACGAATCAATTTATTTTCAACACTTAGAAAATATTAAATATACTTAAATCAGGATTAAGTATATATTTCTCATTCTATAAGGAAAACGTTCTCTTTAACATATTTATTCGAGCCAAAACGAATGTTGTGTAAAACATCATTGCGACAACCCAAAATCATTAGTATAGGGATTCTATAATTAGATAGATATATAAATCCCATATACTATACAAAAACATTTTCTTTCGAAAATCATTTACTATAACAAGTGTTATAGTCCATCATTTCCTTACTTCTCAAAAACGCCTATTCCAACAATGAATGTTGAAATCTATGGTTTCGATACTTAACACATTTTAATACATCTTCAAATCTTTTAACTTCATTTAAAATATCACTTCCAAAACATCTATTTAAATTTAAAAGATTATTCACTGTTCAAAATTGTGAATATAATTCTCTAACCAACATTTAATTTAAAGGATAATTCATTGTCCAAAATCATGAATATATCTCCTTTACCAAATTCATTACTTCTACATATTTATTTTAAAGGATTATTCACTGTCCAAAATTGTGGATATAATTCCAACCAAATACTTTGCTTTTACACATTTAGTTTAAAGGATTATCCACCGTCCAAAATCATGGAAGAAATTCGTTTAATAATTTATATATTTAATTTATCAAATTCCATTAATTTCAGATTTTATACAATGTTTATAAATTCACATTTTTTTTTATAAAAACTTCAATTTATAAATTCCCTTTAATAACAATTTCAACATAAAACTCATTTACATGCCAAAATCCAATTTCATAAGTTAATTCACTTATAATTCTCTTTACTTACATATTCATTCATTTATAACTTCATAAATTGTAAATCTATCAATCTTATAAGATCCATTCATAACTTCATTTTAACAATTGTGAAACTCCTTTTTAATTCCAGTATTTTTATTTATAAAATATCAATTTTATAAATCTTATATACAGAGCATTTACAATAAATCAAAAATATCAATTTAAACAATTTTTCCAAATACTTAACTTCATATCTCAAAAATCCCATTCTGATTGTATTTCACAAAAATCATAATTATTATAACATAAAAATTATAACATTTATTTATTTAAAATAAATCCATTTACTTAACAATTCAAAAATTAACAAAACATCTATTTCAAAAATCACTTTGAAATCCTTTTTAAATTTAAAACCATCACTTTTATATTTTTAAATTTTCGAAATTGGCCCAATGATGCAACATCACTAAATACATCAACCACGGCAACCAAATCATCATAAATCACACGACAACATCATACACATCAATATTTGTAAATAAAATCAATACCGGTGAGGAATCCAGTTGGATCCCTCTAACCTGTCACCTGCAACAAATATACATATTAGAATATGTGTACAATGTCTGCTTCGAGGCAGACGTGCGTACAAATGGTCATCCACTCATACACGGGAACGTATAGGGTCTCATCTGCTCCAATAGGCAGGAATATATCCAAATACCAATCATTATATAGGTAATATATCATATATCATCCAAACAATCATCAAACATCATAAATAAAATTTATTTTCACTTATATAAAAATATCAGTGGGTCAGAAAGAGCGAGTTGTACTCATATTAGTTCCAATAGCAGTTGCAGTATTTTATTCTGAATAAAACTAAACAGCCGTTTAATTTTACCGAAAATTTACTCTAGCAACCATCAATCTCAAACTAGCTCTAAAATGTAGTGCTCATCAATATGGGCCCAACGCAATTCGTTTTATCAAAAACAGACCTCGTATGAAGAAGTTATGACGTTTTAAAGTTTGTACGAATTTAAAAGAATATAATTTCAATTGTTTTTTAAAACCTTAATCAAATCTGAGCCATTCGATGTGAAAAAGGCAGATCCAGGCCGCATAATTTCATCTTCCCCTTTGTTCATTTCACATTCAAAGAAACCCATAGCCGCCATTTGTAAATCGAATTATGCTCCCTCCGTACCAAGCTTGAAGACGATCGAGCTCCACCACGTCGAAGGCACGAACGCCACAGACATACGACCGAAGACCGGTCATGCTCAACCCTCCATTCGTCTCAAAAAATATGCACGATTGCAGCCCATACGCGCTCAGTTTGTCGATGATCCACTCGATAAAATCGATCACCACTGTTGAAAATGAAGCTCTCATTGTCCTCTTCATTTTTCATTTAGAAAGTTTTTCGTATAAATGCATAGATTTGAAGAAAATCGAGGAAGATGATTGGAAATTTCTGGCCATCGAAATAAAAGAGGAACAGTGGCTTGCCTAACCACTTTAGGGTTTGTGAAAATAGTGGAAAAAGTTAGGTCCTTATATAGAAAATTTGCGCGACACTATTCACCCGAAAATTTTTCGAACTCCAAACAAAGCGTGCCGCCTGGCGTTTATAATGTTGTACCCTTATTTTGAACACAATGGAATATATATCGCGAGCCAATTCGATCGTATTTGGAAGATAGGTTTTCAAATCGAATTATTTAAATTTAAAAATTACTTAAACAAATTTCTATGCGTTTTAGCTTCCCCCGGACAAACCGTAAACCCGATTGACACGAAATCTGAAATCCTACAATAATATAACATTACGGATCCAATTAAACTAGTTTCATCAAAATCCGAGACTGTTTGCAAAATGGCTATTTTTACTTCTTAATTACATATAAAAATATTAAATTTCTATAAATTAACTTTTAATTCAATTTCAAAAATTCTCTAACATCATTTTAATTCAAATGTAATTTAATTCAACTTTATAAATCATTCTCATTCACATTAAATTCAAACCTCAATTATTTACACAATTTCAAATATTAAATTAACAATTTAATTATCCAATTTACTCCTTATATTTTCAAATATAAGTTATTCAGCTAATAAAATTTACTTTTGAATATTTAGAAGCAATTAAATACACAAAGTTCAAGTGACCAAAATTCTAGGTCATTACATTCTCCCTACTTAAAAAAATTTCATCCTCGAAGTTACCAAGTACGAAAAAGTCACAAAATCCATTTACTTTTCAAAACAACTCGTTCAAACTAGATACCAAATTCATTTAAACATTTAACTTTTTCCAAAATAATTCGCTAAACTTCTTATAAAAACTTTTTTAAGTTTTCAAATCCATTCGTAGTTATCCTTTCAAAACCAACTAATATTGTTTAACTTTTGTAACTCAATATCAAAACTTTAGTTATCATATTTTTTCCAAAATTCTCAAAAAATTTCTAATGCCATGAATTTTCAAAAAAATTTTGCCGTACCCTCCTTTGCGCAGTTCGATCGTAGTTGGATCATAACATATATATATATATATATATATATATCATAAATATATATCTCATCTTCAAGGATGAGGCATCCCGTTGAGAAAATATAGATGTATGATATGTAATCCGAGATATGTACTATATATATTATTAGCGAGCATATACGGCTAATATAGTGCGAAAGCGAGCTCCAAATGCGAAGCTAGCACCATCGGCACCTACTAAACACTCAGCAAACAAATGGGAAATATGTATATATGAAAGTAATATCAATATACAACAGATACCAATATAACAACTATATGTGCCAATGTAGCAAATGCAACAAATTCAACCATCAAACAACTATAAATGACAATAACCACGCCTGTCCGACCCAAAAAGCATACATTGAAGCTCTGATACCAAATATGACGACTTGTAAATCCGTACCCTTTGAATCAACAATAAACCACACATGTCAGACCCAAAAAGCACAGAATGACGGAAATTCAGGAGAAAGAAAAGAAGAGAGAAGAAGAGAAGAGAAGAAAGAGAGAAGAGAAAATAAAACAGAAGCATATAGATTCTCACATCGCACCAGAAAACATATAATATCATATCAATGGTCTGTACAAAACAAAAACTATACATATGTACATCAATATGAGTTCAACAATCAATAGCTATAAGCCTGGATAGTTATAATAATCTGCCATTACAATTGCCGATAATATAAAACAACAAAGTAGAGGATAAGCAAAACTAATGCGTATATACGAAAATGAAGATCTTCAGCTCTCCTGCTAAAGCTCCAAAAGCACAAATTTGAACCTATAAATATACTCGGTCTGGCTCGAGCATTGAATGGGAAGAATGTCGGATTAGTCTGGTAACCAGCATGAGAAACCCACTCATCTGAATTCATTAAATTACCAAAGTTTTCCTTTATCAAAACAACAATATCTCATAGGAAAAGCCCACACATAAACACAGACATGTTTTTACCTTAGATAACTAAAACATTTCATATCATCTTATATTATACTAGTGTCTAGCATACAAATAATAATCAAAATAGCTGACATTTTTGCCATTATTAAATTTCAACATACTAGGCTCTACGAATAAAATAGGAGGTACATAGTTGAATTTGGATTTCCATACAAATGACCAGGTGAAGGGACTACCTTCTGATGGGTACACCTCTAGATGGATGTCCCGAGAAACCATCACAAAGTTCCTCTACCAAAAAAGACCGGCCCACCTCCGTAACTAGATGGTACTGAATATGTCATCCTCCAGTCGTTACCGACCTTTTCTAAGGGCCCTCGAAGCATACAAACCATAATAATCAGATACACGATGTCATAGCATATAAATATTTATCTAGAAGATTATGGTCATACCCTACTTTGGAGCGACCCACTTAGCATTGCCGCATCTAACCATGTTTTGGTCATTTTTGGTTGATGAGGCCTAAGGTAATGATTACCTTTCACAAATCACATCATTTTGAATGCCACACGGCCATTTCCGTTGACTACTAATTGCCTTCCACAAAAATACAACCCTTAAGCTCATACGTCTCAAGGAGGGTGTTGAGCTAAGAGAAGTTGCGTTTTCCACCACCACTAATGTACGTTTGTAAAAATCGATCTACGTAATCTTTAGAAATGCAATGTCAGACAAACATCCATACAAGTTGTCCAGGAACAGGACAAATCGAAGGTACTTTCCTACCACATCGTGTCGGGAAATCCGTATGATTAGTAGCGAATAGTCCTTGCATTGGATATTTCATAACGAAAAGACTACTGCTACCGGATGTATACTATGATTTTAACCCCAAAACGATCAACAAGCAGCCGTCCAGTATGAAAATCCTGAATATTAATATCATCACAATCTGCACAAATTGAATGCATATACATTGGTCCGAAGTGGTTTTTGGATAAACCGATCCCGGTCTCTTTACACCAACAACGCAAAAGCGTTTCTCAACCACACACAGAAACTAAGTCTCATAGACTTATCACATCTCCAACTTTCAACTTACTATCCTTTGGCCAATAAGGAAGCTCGATAGATTGGAGTAATACTCCGAACTACACGAATCAACATCCTCAACACAAATGATACTCAAGACTACAAAGAATACTTCATACTAAGTGTACAGCTAAATAGTTCCGACATCAAGTTGAGGAATTAAAATGGCCAAATTTGATATTCGGTTGTTTAACTATCAAAGTAAGCAACAATTATCTAGCACCATATGCAATCACTAGGCCCTTTTAATTAATCTTTTATTAATTAAATCATTTGCTAAATATTAACTCCAAATTATCTTTCAAAAGATATATTCTCAAAAACATTTCAATGTTTTTCTACTGGAAAACATTTCCATAAACTTATTTAATAATCAGCAATCCACAAATTAATTTATTTACAACACTTAGAAAATATTACATAAACTTAAATCAGGATTAAGCATAGATTTTATTCCTTAAGGAAAACATTCTCTTTAAACACATTTATTCGGGTCAAAATGAATGTTGCGTAAAACATCATTAGAACAACTCAAAATCAGTAGTATAAGGATTCGAAAATAAGATAGATGTATAATTCCCTTATACTATACAAAGCATTTCCTTTCGAAAATCATTTACTATAACAACAGTGTTATAGTCCATCATTTCCTTACTTCTCGAAAAAGTCTATTTCAACAATGAATGTTGAAATCTATGCATTTGATACTTAACACATTTTAAAACATCTTTAAACCATTTTACTCCATTTAAAATATCACTTCCCAAAAATATCCATTTTGTTTAAAAGACTATTCTCTGTCCAAAATCATGAATATTGTTCATTTACCAAATCTAATATTTCTACACATTTATTAAAGAATTATCCACTGTCTAAAATAGTGGATATATTGCCTTTACCAAATTCATCACTATTGCAAATTTAGTTAAAGGATTATCCACTGTCCAAAATCGTGGATAAATTCCTTTAATAAAAATCCATATCTAGTTTATCAATTTAAATTGATTTCATATTCATAAAACAATGTTTATAAATCACATTTATATTTTATAAAAACTTCAGGTTATAAATTCCCTTTGTTAACCAATTCCATACATACCTCAATTACATTCCAAAATCCAAATTATAGGTTAATTACTTACAAATCATTTATTTTACAAAATCATTCATTTTATAACTTCACAAATTCGTAAATCTTATCCACTTATAAAATCCAATTATAACTTCATTTTAACTTTACCAAACTCTAGTATAATCCCATTATTTTGATTTATAAAAATTAAATTTTACAAACCTTGTATATAAACCATTCATAATAAATCAAATATCTCGTTTTAAACTATTTTACCAACTAATTATTTCCATATTTCAAAAATCATATTTCAATTATATTACCCAAGCATCATAATTTTTATAACAAAAAAATTATAACATTTATTTATTTAAAAAAATTCTTTCTTTTAACAAATTGAAAATCAATAAAACATCTATTTTCAAAAATCATTTTAAAATCCTTTTAAATTTGAAAATCATCATTTTAACATTTTTAATTACCAAAAATACGCCCAATGCTGCAACAGCACTAAATACATCAATCACTGCATCCAGTTGGATCCTATGGACCTGCCACCTACAAAAAATATACATACTAAAATATGTGTACAATGTCCCCTTCAAGGCAGACACACATAAGAAGGGTCATCGGCTCATACATGGAAACGTATAGGGTCTCATCTGCTCCAATAGGCCGAAATATATCCAAATACCAATCAATATATAGATAATATATCGTATATCATCCAAATAATCATCAATCATCATAAATTTATTTGTCGCTTATATAAAAATATCAGTGAATCAGAAAGAGTGAGCTATACTCACTTTGATTCCAATAGAAGTTGTAATGTTTTATTCCAAATAAAATTAAACGACCGTTTAATTTTACCCAAAATTTATGCTAGCTCCAATCAAATCCAAACTAGCTCTAGAATGTAATGCTCGTTAATACAGACCCAATGCAACTTGTTTCGCCAAAAACGGACCTCATATGAAGAAGTTACGCATTTTTAAAGATCACACTAATTATTATATAAATAAATTTACACATTGATGATTGGATCGACAATAAATCACACATCCGAGCTTGACCATGCTTTGGGCAGTGGAGGAGCAAGGTGAGGCATTTTGTGTGACACTCGCCAATCGTCTTCAAGTGCGGTGTGGTGATGGCGAAATTTCAAGCAAAATTGGCGGCTTGGGTTCGATTTCGTACGTGAGTTTGAAGGGAGGGAGAAGATGGAAGTAGCGGCCAGATTTCATCAAGCAGAATTAAATGGCCATGATGTACAAGGTTTAAAAATAAATAAAATTTGCAAATTAGTATATAATAAATTCGTATAAACTTTTAAACATCAAAACTTTGTCATACGAGGTCCCTTTTTGACAAAACGAACTGCGTTGGGTCCGTATTGACGAGCACTACATTTTAGAGCTGGTTTGGAGTTGACTGGAGCTAGTGTAAATTTTGGATAAAATTAAATGCTCATTTAATTTTATTCGGAAATAACATGCTAACAACCGCTATTGGAATCAATGTGAGTACAACTCACACTTTCTGACTCACTGATGTTTTTATATAAGTGAGAATATGATGATTGATGATTGTTTGGATGATATATGACATGTTAATATATATTGATTGGTATTTGGATATATTCCTGCCTATTGTAACATATGAGACCCTATACATTCCCGTGTATGAGCAGATGACCTTTTGTACATGCGTCTGCCTCGAAGCGGACATTTTATATATTTTCTAATATGTATATTTGTTACAAATGACAGGTTGGAGGAATCCAACTGGATTCCTCACCAATATTGGTTTTATTTACAGATATTGTGTTATATGCTGTTATCATGTGATATATGATGTTTTAGATGGCGTGATTGATGTATTTGCTGCTGTTGGTGCATTGGGCCTATTTCATGTTAAAGTGATGATTTCAAATTAAAAAAGATTTTCGAGTGATTTTGAAAATAGACGTTTTGTTGAATTTTGAAGTGTTAAGGAGATGAATTTATTTTTATTAAATAAATGTTATAATTTTTATATTTTAAAAATTATGATTGTGGTGAAATATAATCAGAGTGTGATTTTTGAAAGAGGGAGTTAATGATTTTGTAAAATAGTTTAAATTGAGATTTTTTAAAATTATTATAAATAGTATATATATAAGATTTATAAAATTTAACTTTTATAAATCAAAATAATTGAATTATAAAGGTGTTTTTATAATTGTTAAAATGAAGTTATAATTGGATTTTATAAACGAATAAGATTTATAATTGATGAAGTTATAAAATGAATGATTTTGTAAATAAGAGATTTATAAGTAATTAACTTATAATTTGGATTTTGGCATATAAATGATATTAATGAGTTTGGTTAATAAACGAATTTTATAAATGGAAGTTTTATAAAATAGAAATGTGAATTTATAAATATTATTTTATAAATCCGAAATTAACTATATTTTGATAAGATAAATAGTAGAAGCTTATTAAAGGAATTTCATCCCGATTTTGGACAGTGATAATCCTTTAATAAATATGTAGAAGTAATAAATTTGGGAAAGGAGATATATTCACGATTTGGATAGTGAATAATCTTCTAAATTAAAATAAAGTTTTAAAAGGTGAACTTTTGAATGGAGTTAAATGATTTAAAATATGTTTTAAAATGTGTTAAGTATCGAAACCATAGATTTCAACAATCATTGTTGAAATAGACGTTTTCGAGAAGTAAGGAAATGATGGACTATAACACTTGTTATAGTAAATGATTTTCGAAAGGAAATGTTTTGTATAGTATAAGGCATTTATATATCTATCTTGTTTTCGAATCCCTATAATGCTGATTTTGGGTTGCCGCAACGATGTTTTACGCAACATTCGTTTTGACCCAAATAAATATGTTTAAAGAGAATGTTTTCCATACAGAATAAAGTATATATATTTAATCCTGATTTAAGTATATGTAACAAGTGTTGAAAATAAATTGATTTGTGAATTACTTATTATTAAATAAGTACTTGGAAATGTTTTTCAGTATAGAAATGTTGAAATGGTTTTGGAATTATATCTTTTTAAACATAATTTGGAGTGAATATTTAGCAAGTGGTTTAATTAATAAAAGATTAATTAAAAGGGCCTCGTGATTGCATATGATGCTAGATAATTATTGTTTGCTTTGATAGTTAAAAAACCAACTATCAAATTTGGCCATTTAATTCCTCAGTTGATGTAGGAACTATTTAGTCGTATATTTAGTACGTAGCCTTCTGTGTAAGCTTGATTATCGTTTGTTTTGATGATGTTGATTCGTGTAGTGCAGAGTATTACTCCAATATATTAAGCTTCCTTCTTGGCCGAAGGAAAGCAAGTTGAAAGTTGGAGACATGATAAGTCTATAAGACTTAGTTTCCGTGTGAGATTGAGAAACGCTTTTGCATTATTGGTGTGAAGAGACCAGGATTTGAAAACCACTTCAGACCAACATATATGCATTCGATTATGCAGGTTATCGATGACATTGACATTTAGGATTTTCATAGTAAAGGACTTCTTGTTGATCGTTTGGGGATAAATTCTCAATATACATCCTGTAGCAGTATTCTCTTTGTTATGAAATATCCAATGCAAGGACTATTTGCTACAAATTCTAGGGTTTCCCGATAGGATGTGGTAGGAAAGTACCTTCGGTTTGTCCTGTTCCTCGACAACTTGTATGAATTGAATTTGAATGACGGTTTTGATTAATTTCTTTGATTTCAAGCATGGGTTTTTCCAAAACGATTTTGAAATAATTTTTAAAATTTATGTGCATTTCAAAATAGTTATTTTATAATATTTTAAAGTATTTTCAAGTGTAAAATCTATTTATTCTCTATAATAAGGGAGATTTTCAAATAGGGTTTTCAAATTGATTTTGGAAAATGGTTTTAAAGCTTGTTTTATCAAATAAATTATTTTATGTATAAAATAAACGTTTTGCACTATTCGAGCGAATGAGAAGGAGAATCAAACGATTTGGCAAAACACGTGGTATGTGACACGTGCGTTTATCTTATCGGTTAATTCCTGACTTGTTCGTTTGACCGTTTCGACCTTCGGTTTGAGTTTACCGATGAGATGAGGTAGATTTTTTACTGCTTTGAGTGTGAAATTTACTGGCAGTGTAACGACCCAGAATTTTATTTAATTAAAATTTGAATATTTAATTAATTTTTAAATATTAATAAGTGGAATTTATAAGTCGAATAAATTTTAATTCGAATAATTGGATTTAATTGAATAATTAAACCGATAATTTAAATATGTGAAAATACAGAAATAATTGAAAATTGGGTTAAATATGATTGAAAATGATTTGTAAAATTTTATTATATCATATTGGAGTTAGAACGATATTATAGAACTTTTAAAATCGAATTAAGAGTTAATTTGTGAAAATTGAATATTTTAATATTTAATTGACTAGTGAAATTAGCCATTTTTTGATCAGTCTTAGAATTTGACGAAACTAGTTCCATTGGATCCGTAATAGTTTGTTATTACCGGATTTCAATTTTCGTAGCAATCGGAGTTATCGTTTGATCGTGGCAGCTCGAAACGCATCGAAATTGTTTTAATATTAATTTGGCGAGTTAAAATAGCCATTTTTCAAAAAGTCTCGGAATTCGACGAAACCAGTTTCATCGGATCCATAATGTGATATTATTGTATAGTTTAAAACTTCGTGTCAATCGGATTTACCGTTTGTCCGGTGCAAGCTAAAACGCCTAGAAAATCGTTTAATCGGTTTAATTTTAAATTGAACGTTTATTGCCATAACTCGCACAGATGACCGAATTAGCTCCCGAAACACATTCCATTGTGTTCGGAACGCGGGGTAAACCTTAGAAACGCCAACCGGCACGCTTCGTTTGGAGTTCGAAAAATCCGGGATGAATAGTGTCGCGCGAATTTTCTATAAAAGCCCCCTTTATTTCATTTTTTCACAAAATATCAAGCCCTTAGGGTTTCAGGTTGGAGCCGCCACTTCATAAACCTATGGACAGAATTTTGTTTTCTTTTCTTCTCAATTACTCTCAATCCATCAACAATTACGCGAAGTGTTCAACACGAAAGTTGAAGAGCTAAGCAAGAGCTTTAATTTCATACGGAGTTGATCTAAATTGGAGCGACGTGGAGGGAGAAGGGGGGGCGACGCCTGCAAGTTGCGCACGCAATTAGACGTGCTACAGGAGGCCGAGTTCAACATGTTGGGGGTCGAATGAAGCTCTCGTGGCGGGCTACGCGATGGAAGTCTCTGATCGAATTATAAGCAAGCGTGGTGATTGCAAAATGGAACCCTAGTTTTGAGCTTTATGGGTTTGTGCGTGTATCGTGATGGCCTGGGGAGGATTTGCGTGAGAGAGGAGATGAAGAGGGGACGATCATGATTGCAGGAAATTGAAATCAAGGGCTGAGATATTGATTAGGTTTAGAAAATTATAAATTTATGTTGTAAATTGATATATAAATTCGTATAAACTTTGAAAAATCATATCTTTTTCATACGAGGTCGAAAACGCGCGAAACCAGTTGCGTTTGAATCGTATGGACGAGCACTACGCTATGGAAATGGTTTGGAGTCGTTTAGAGTTAGCAAAAATTGGGTAAAATTAAACGTCCGTTTAATTTTATTCGAAATAAATCGCTAAAACGAAATTGAAATCAAGGTGAGAACTTCTCACTCAATCGAATCGGTTTCGATTTTAATTTTAAATAGTTATATTTAAAATATTTGAATGCATGTTTGAATGCTGATTGATATCTATTAATTGTTAAAATAGACATTATGCGCCGTTAGTAAGCGGATGTTATTTATTAAAAACATATACCGCGAATATTTCATAAACAGTGAAATTGGTATTATATATAATAGCAATATATATATTGGCATATGTATATATTGCAGTTGTTGATTTCCCACAGTATATAGCGGATGAGACCCTATTGTGCCGTCTATTAAGCGGATAATATTTTAAATCCCATATACCGCGATAATTTCGTACTGGAGCGGAATTGGTATTGTGCTAACATCTTTGGATGCAGGGAAACGGGTTGGAGGGATCCAACTAGATTCCTCAACAGTATTTATTTGATTATGGATATTTTGATATTCGTTGATTATCATATATGATATATGATGTCGTTGTTGTCGTGATTGACTATTTGGTATGTAGCATCATTGGGCCAAATTTTGGAATTTTAAAATGATTTTTAAAGTGATTTTTGAAGAGTATACGTTTATAAAATATTTTTGGAATTGATCCATTTTAAATAAATAAACGTTATAAATTTTATTGTTATAAAATTATAATTTTTGAGAAATATAGTAAAAGTTGATTTTTGAAAATATGGGGTTAATAATTTTATAAAATAGTTTAAATTGGGATTTTTGAATTTATTATAAAATGTTTAAATATAGGATTTGTAAAATTTGATTATTTTATGAATCAAAATGGTGAAATTATAAAGGAGTTCAAAGATGTTTTAAAATAATAATATAAATTGATTTATATAAAGGATTTATAAATTGATATTTATAAATTAAAATATTGGGATTATAAAACGAGTTTTTATAAGTGTTAGAATGAATTGTGAATGAATTTCATAAATGAATGAAATTTATAGAATTTTAATTGGTGAAGTTATAAATGGAATTTTATAAGCAGTGGGTTTATAAACTTTATAAAGTTATTAAAGAATAGATATGGGTAAATAAATGAATCTTATAAGTTATAAGATTTATAATTTGGAAAGTTAAAGGAACGATTTTGCAAACAAATAAATTATAAGTATTTAACTTATAATATGGACTTTCGGTATATAATTGAGTTATAAATCGAATAGGTTAATAAAGGAGATGTATAAAAGGAAGTTGTTATAAAAAAAATAGAAATGGAATTTATAAACGTTGTTTTATAAATTCGCAACGACTTATTTTGATAAGTAAATTGTTGTAACTTATTAATGGAGTTATATTCACGTTTTAGACAGTGAATAATCCTTTAAAATGAAACGTATAGAAATGGTGAAATTGGTTAACGAAGTATATTCATGTTTTTGAATAGTGAATAATAAGTTAAAGAAAATGTTTTGAATGTGATGTTTTAAATAGAATTAAAACGATCTAACGATGATTTTTTAAATGTGTTAAGATTCGAAACCATAGATTTCAACATTTATTGTTGAAATAGACGTTTTCGAGAAATAGAAGGAAATGGTGGACTATAACACTGTTGATATAGTAAATGATTTCCGAAAGGAAATGTTTTGTATAGTATTGGGATTTATATATCTATTTTAATTTCGAATCCCTATACTGGTGATTTTGGGTTGTCGTAACGATGTTTTACGCAACATTTGTTTTGGCCCAAATAAATATGTTTAAGAGAATGATTTCCTTAAAGAATGAAATATATACTTAATTTAGATTTAAGTATATTGAATATTTTCCAAGTGTAGAAAATAAAAATATTTGTGAATTACTTAATAAATAAGTATGGAAATGTTTTTCCAATGTGAAATGAAACGTTTTGAGAATTTATCTTTTTGAAGATAAATTGAAATGATTAATTGAAATCGTATATGCATGGATATTTTGGAATGAAAATTCACTATGGAATTTATAAAAGAAAGTGGAATTTGTTTAAAAATAAATATTGATTTATTTTTGAGGTATTGAAATTTTATGTCTTGTAAAGATATTTTTGGGAAATAAATAATTTGGAAAATTATTTGGAATCTGGTGATGTCGTGCATATCCATTGATAGTTCAATAACCAACTATCAATATTTACCGTTGAAAGGTATTTGTTGTGATTTGCTGAATTTGAATGCCACACTTATTTTTAAATTATTGCGCTCGTTATTCGGATTACCCATTCCGAATAGTGATACGACGTAATGGATAGCATTGATGACCGATGTTGAAGACTGGGTATTTGCGAGAGCGATAGGATGACCTGTCGATTGACTCTGCACCGAGTTGCTTCGGTATAGAGTTCTCCATATGTGATGGGGAATCCGATCAGGATTGTGGATATCCGGATTGCAAGGACTTCTTTGTAAGTGCCTTCGGTTCTGTTTGAGCCCGGAACAGACTTGTATGGATAGTATGTCTGACATTACAAATTGAGATATAAAGCTGATTTCTTTCAAATATATTTCTGTTGGTGGCGGAGAATTTATTCTCTTAGCTTAACACCCTTCTCTGAGACGTACGAGCTCAGAGGTTATGTAGTTGATGGTTATTAGCGATATATTCCCAATTTGGTAATGTGACATGCTGAGTGTTGCTGTGAAATGATCATTGTGTTGATCATTTGTGATATGATCATTTGTTTGATCGTGTATCTTTGTGATCATTTCTATGATCATTTGTTGACCCAAAGCACAGCTTTGGTATAAAGCGTGGCTTTGTGGACGAGACTTCGTCGAGCCTCACACCACGGAATGGTCAAAACAGGAAAGATGCGGCAAAGTTATGAGGCGTAGCTCCCCTTAGGGTATGTGCATTTCCTTCTGGAAAAGGGTGGTATCATGGTATGGAGCCCAGATACTTACTCATGTTGAAAACACTTATTATTTGGTGTGATGTTGATTACGAGCGCTCGGTTAAAGGTCCCAAAGGACCGGGGGATGGCATACTCGTGTCAGTAGTTACCCAGTTAGGGGTAACCCGGCCTTGTGTTGGCAGAGATCCGGTTTCGTTCTCGGAGACGTCCTTCCGGAGGCGTTCTCATGTGGCAATGGGAAGTTCCTTGGCCTGACCATTCGTTGGAAATCCAAAGAAACAATACGATCTTGTACGGTATTAGTTGTAGAACCTATCATTCACTTATGGTGGCGCCCCACTGTTTGGATGATAGCTATAGTAGGCATACGATAATGGTCGTATGTTGGCTAAGATTTATATCTTTATTTTTGAAATAAATTTTTCCTACACTATGCACTGGTAATAATATCAAATGTTCTTTTAATACGTATCAAGCATCTTTGACTATCATAAGGAGAAATCTCCTCCGATTCAGCGTTTGCATTATGTGTGTGTGCGCGGGAGGCCTTATGGTAGTCTCATTTTTAAAAGCATTGCGAATTGACTTTAGAAATATTCCTCTATTTTGATTTTAAAGATAAATAAACTGTTTTGAGTTCTCACACCAGTCACATGACTGACTCGGAGTTTATAGTTTTCCTTCCTAAACTCTGGGTGCCCACCAATTTCCACACGGGCAGTCATGAGTTAAGGTTTATCGGGATATTTTGGAATTCAGGAGTTGCAGGAGGCAAGCTGGATGACATGGCGTATTATTAGTATATAGTATTTCTTTTCCACTGTTTGTTGTTGTTTGTTGTTGTACACTCTAATGATATGATGTAATGAAATGTGATGTAATGTAATAACTGATATAGTTCTTTGTTTAAAGATTATTCATTTATTTATTATATGTTGTTCCGCTGCGATTGTGAGATTCTGATGTTGTTCTGTTGTTTTCTTTCTGTTTCGTTCTATTTTCTTTTCTCTCTATTTTCTATCATTTTCTCTCTTCTTCTACCTTTTTCTTCTTCTTTAACAATGAGAATTCGTATTTCTGTTCATCTTGAGTTAATCTATGGAGATTAGTGTATATTCAAGGAGTACGGATTTGCGGGTCCTCACAGGTGGTATCAGAGCATATGGTTAAGCGACAACCATGGTTCTGTTGGGTATTACTCATTAGAGATAGAGTCAGTAGTACTCTAGAATGAGTTGAGTGTAATAATAGATATGAGAGCGTATTTGTTAGTGAATATAAAATTGTTTTATATTGTGATGATTGGTTTATTGAGTGGCATATGAACCTTCGTCAGCACGGTATGCACAACTATGCCGAAGGGGTTTCTAAACGCTTGTACAGAACAATTCGGCACAATATTGTTTTAAATTGGGTAAATGAAATAATTTTACCTTGAGTATATTTTATATATAAAGAAATAATTTTTCAGAATTATTAAAGCGTATATAAGTTGGTTGTTTGGTTGTTTGAATAATCGAAATAAAAACATGTTATAAAAGAATAATTGTATAAGCAAATGAATTATAAGAATTGAATTATAATTAATGTGATTTACAATTGTGAAATAAACTTATATATATAAGAAGTGAAACTATATGAATATATTTATGAATATGAGTAATAAAATAAAAATGAATTTAAAGTTAAATAAAAATTTACTTTAGAATTTGGAATCTGAATTGATTTATAAGTGGGAATTTAAGTTAAGTAAAACCAAGTGATGTTTATAAAATGAAGTATAACTTAAGTGATGTTGAATGAAGTTGATTTTGGTATCAAAGTAAATTAATAAAGTTAAGTGATAAATATGAACTTGAGTTATGTAAATGAAATTCAACTTTAGAAATTGAATTGAATTAATGAATTGAATGTTAATCAATTGAATGAAAATAATTGATATGAAATAATGAATATAAGTGTTAATTCATTAAAATCTAATGTTATTGGAAGTTGAATAGTTGAATGAAAATCAATTTAATTAAACCAATTGAAAGCAAAGGAATTTGGTTGAAATTAATATACATTGGTTGATATATGGTTGTTAGTTGATTGTATATAATTCATTAAGTATTAATGAAATTGAAAGCTAAAGTAATTGAAATTCAATTGCAAGTTAAGTGAATCTTAAATAGAATTGAATTTGATTTAGAAGTGAACCAACTTGAATATGAATTAGTGAATATAAACTAATTGAAAATGAATGTTAGTAAGAACTGAAAGTGCGGTGTGTATACGAATGCACGTGCTAATATAGTACACACGGATCGTGTAATATGGACTATAATATAAATGCGGAAAATAGATGATAGTAGCAAAGTAAAAATAAAAGTGACACCACAGATTTTTATACTGGTTCGGAGCACCGTCCTACGTCCAGTCCCAGACTTCCATCTGGATTTTCACTATTAACTACCTCGCTTCACCCGGAGGAACAGGTTTACAATACCCGAGCAAACTAACGGGATTTCACGCCTCTAATACACTAAGGACTTCAACACTTGCCTCTTACAACACCGAGGACTTCAACAACAATGAATATAATTGTTTGTCGATGGTATGTGTTCTTGATAACACAGTTTTGTCACTTGTAGTAAAAATTTCCTATAATCTTATCCTCAAAATATACGAATGATGTTTTGTGAAGATTAAGGAAAGTATATTACTTATTGAATCAAAAGATATGAAATAATTTCAATGATTCAATAAGCAATTAAAATAATTGAGAGCTTTTAGAATGCAGGAGTATGTAGAAAGTAAGATCAGAGATTAGAGTAAAAAGCATATACAATCATGTTGTTTTAATCAACGATTTAGATGAGTTTATATAGAGAAGAATGGTTGTAACTCTTTGTGAGCAGTTGCCATTAAGAGATATGATCTTTGATGAAAGGTAAGAGATGCAACCTTTGGAGAAAAGAAGTGTCTTTTGGAAAAATTGCTTTCTGTTTAAAAACGGTCGACAGCTTAAAAAGTGACCAGTAGACAGGAATTCAAATATATATACGTTATGTGCATGTGTGCACGTTCAGTGTGCAAATTATGCAGGAACGGTCGACCGCATATATTATGACCGGTCGACCGGTCCCTGTAAAGTTGCACACTGAATGTGCAACTACAATTTAGTCGTATATATATTGATTTCCTTGAAATGCTTGATTATTTGAGGATAGATTTTAACAAGTTTATCACTATTATAATATCAAATAATCAACCTACAATCTAGAGTACCATATGTAGCTCTTTATAGCCATAATGACCTTGTTTTGTCGATCGCCTTTATTTATTTGTCAGAAATCAAAACCTTCATAAAACTTGTGACTCAACATTCTCCCCCTTTTTGATTGATGACAATATATATCTGCAAATCTGAATCTCCCCCTGAGTATGTGATCCCTCTCTTTGAATTCTTATATATGTACGTTCGGCAATTGCTCACATCGCCTTTGCCGATGATATAGCCTTTTGAATTGTCTCCAAAAGTGACGGAGCCACCATCTGAGTATGTAATATTTGTTAATAAGCTCTTGTCTCCCGTCATGTGCTTTGAGCAACCACTGTCCAATATCCACTTTCCTCTTTTCTTAAGTGGGACCTGCAAAAAATAGAATTAAGTCCATGGTACCCACTTTTTATAGGGTCCTAAGAGTTAGGTCTTAGGAGTCCAAACCCATATGGGTCCGGTATCCCCTTTATATATATAATTATTATTAAAATGCACAGTATTCATGAATTGCTGAATGTATTTGTTCCTAATCAAATTGTTATTTGTTTTAGGAACCCATATTTTGATAGTCTTGACATTTTTCTTTTGAAATTTCACAACTGGTTTTGGTTTGGAATATAATAAACTAAGATTTTTCTTAGCTTCAGTTTTTTGTACTTTCTTCTTCCTTTTATTTCCAAGATGTTTCTTGGTTTCTTGTTTGTTATATCCCAATCCTTGTTTGTCTGAAATAGATTGTGAACTTTCAATGATTTTTGTCAAATTTTCTCGACCTTTGTTAAAGTTAGAAACATTTTGAGTAATGTCATCAAACTTTGTTTGTAAGCTAGCTTTTTCTAGGTCTAGAATTTTGATTTTTGCTTTAAGCTCATGATTTTCAGTAGTGAGAGCATTATTTTTCTCTTTTTGAGCTTCTATTTCTTGACTCAAAAGAGATATTTGAGAGTGAACATTAGATGATGATTCTTGAATATTTTCAAGTTCCTCTTCTAATATTTTCTTCTCATCTTTTAACATATCTCGTTCAAACTCTGCTCTACTTAAATCTGCTTTGACTACTTTTAATTGACGTTTTATGTCTTTATATTTGACTATCAATTCAGCATTAATATCAAGTAATTCATCAAATGTAGGAATTTGTACCTCATCTTCTGTTGCCATAAAACAAACATTAGCTTGTTAATGCTCTGAATCACTTTCACTTTCTGATGAAGATGACTCTGAATCATCCCATGTTACTGAGAAGGCTCGTTTCTTAGATTTGTCCTTCTTATATTTGAATTTGTCATTTTCTGACTTCTTCTTTTGTTCTGGACAATCTTTCTGCATGTGTCCCTTTTTGTGGCAGTTGAAACATTCTATAGCATATGAAGATGGTTTATTTGATCCAGGTTTCCTTTTATTGTAACGACCGGCTTTTCGACATTTTAGGAATTTTTTGAATCCTTTCGCAATGAATGCCAAATCTTCGTCTTCAGAATCTGATTCATTTTCATCTTTCTCAACATGAAATGCTACATTTTTCTTTTCTTCTTTCTGTTCTTTTCTAGCCTGCAAATTTGCTTCATAGGACATTAAATTTCCTATCAATTCATCTGGCTTCATGACGGAAAGGTCATTAGCTTCTTCAATTGCTAATACTTTTCCTTCCCGTTCACTAGTCAGAGAATGTAGGACTGTTGAAACAACATCGAAATCAGAATACTTTTGTCCTAAGCTAATAAGTGCATGGTGAATAGTTTGAAACCGTGAATACATGTCATTGATTGTCTCATTTGGTTTCATTATGAAATTTTGAAATTGACTTTTCAGCATGGCTATTTTGGCTTGTTTAACCTTGTTAGTACCTTCATGAGTGATTTTTAGTGTTTGCCAAATTTGATATGCAGTAGTGCAGATACTAACACGGTTATATTCATTTTGGTCTAATGCACAGAACAACATATTTATTGCTCTTGCATTTACGGCTGCTGCCGTTTTCTCAGCTGCAGTCCATTCTGAATAATCAGTTGTTGGATTCACTATTTCTCTTTGAGTGGCATTCCAAGCATCATAGCTATTTGATTGCATAAAGAATGACATACGTGTTGCCCAATAACTATAGTTAAGACCATTGAAAAATGGAGGTCTTTGTGTCGATTGACCCTCCGTGTAAGTGGTGTTTTGAGTGCTAGTACTTACGTTATTTGCCATATTACTATAATATATCAAATAACTGTGTTACGTTTATATGATGACCGTGCTCTGATACCAAATGAAAGTGCGGTGTGTATACGAATGCACGTGCTAATATAGTACACACGAATCGTGTAATATGGACTATAATATAAATGCGGAAAATAGATGATAGTAGCAAAGTAAAAATAAAAGTGACACCAGAGATTTTTATACTGGTTCGGAGCACCGTCCTACGTCCAGTCCCAGACTTCTATCTGGATTTTCACTATTAACTACCTCGCTTCACCCGGAGGAACAGTTTACAATACCCGAGCAAACTAACGGGATTTCACGCCTCTAATACACTGAGGACTTCAACACTTGCCTCTTACAACACCGAGGACTTCAACAACAATGAATATAATTGTTTGTCGACGGTATGTGTTCTTGATAACACAGTTTTGTCACTTGTAGTACAAATTTCCTATAATCTTATCCTCAAAATATACGAATGATGTTTTGTGAAGATTAAGGAAAGTATATTACTTATTGAATCAAAAGATATGAAATAATTTCAATGATTCAATAAGCAATTAAAATAATTGAGAGCTTTTAGAATGCAGGAGTATGTAGAAAGTAAGATCAGAGATTAGAGTAAAAAGCATATACAATCATGTTGTTTTAATCAACGATTTAGATGAGTTTATATAGAGAAGAATGGTTGTAACTCTTTGTGAGCAGTTGCCATTAAGAGATATGATCTTTGATGAAAGGTAAGAGATGCAACCTTTGGAGAAAAGAAGTGTCTTTTGGAAAAATTGCTTTCTGTTTAAAAACGGTCGACAGCTTAAAAAGTGACCAGTAGACAGGAATTCAAATATATATACGTTATGTGCATGTGTGCACGTTCAGTGTGCAAATTATGTAGGAACGGTCGACCGCATATATTATGACCGGTCGACCGGTCCCTGTAAAGTTGCACACTGAATGTGCAACTACAATTTAGTCGTATATATATTGATTTCCTTGAAATGCATGATTATTTGAGGATAGATTTTAACAAGTTTATCACTATTATAATATCAAATAATCAACCTACAATCTAGAGTACCATATGTAGCTCTTTATAGCCATAATGACCTTGTTTTGTCGATCGCCTTTATTTATTTGTCAGAAATCAAAACCTTCATAAAACTTGTGACTCAACAAGAACATCCATTGTTAATGAATCAAATGTGATTAAATTGAAAACCTATTTCAATGAATATTAATGAGAATATAAATGAATATTTATTGGTTATGAATTTGTTGGATGATAGTTGATTGATAGTTGCATTTGTTGCTTTTGTTTCATTTGCTATGTTGGCATATATAGTTATTATGTTGCTATATGTTGTATATCGATACTATTGTCTATATACATGTTCTCATGTTGTTTGTTGAGTGTTTAGTAGGTGCGGATCGCGTTTTCTTTTGGAGCTCGCTTTCGTGCTATATTAGCCGTATATGCTCGCTAATAATAAATAAGGTACATATCTCGTATTAAATATCGTACTTTTACACATTTTTCCCTGCGGGATGCCTCATTACTTGATGAGATGTATATTTGTGATATATATACTGTCATTTTTTTTCGGATCGAGCCGCGCAAAGGAGACTTTGGCGAATTTTTCCGAAAATTTAAGGCTTTAGAAAAATTTGAGAAAAAATTGGAAAAATTTTGTGAAAACTATAACTTTGATTTGGAATTGAAAGTTAAACAATGGTAGTTGTTTTTGAAAAGATAACTAAGTATGATTTGAAAACTTAGTAAAGTTATTGTAACAAGTTTAACTATGGATTTTGGAAAGTTGATAGATTCTGTAACTTTTCTTACTTGGTAATATCGAGGACGAAATTCTTTTAAGGGGGAAGTACGTAACGACCCAGAATTTTATTTAATTAAAATTTGAATATTTAATTAATTTTTAAATATTAATGAGGGAAATTTATAAGTCGAATAAATTTCAATTCGAATAATTGGATTTAATTGAATAATTAAATCGATAATTTAATATGTGAAAATACAGAAATAATTGAAAATTGGGTTAAATATGATTAAAAATGATTTGTAAAATTTTATTATATCATATTGGAGTTAGAACAATATTTTAGAACTTTTAAAATCGAATTAAGAGTTAATTTGTGAAAATTGAATATTTTAATATTTAATCAACTAGTGAAATTAGCCATTTTTTGAACAGTCTCAGAATTGGACGAAACTAGTTCCATTGGATCCGTAATAGTTTGTTATTACCGGATTTCAATTTTCGTAGCAATCGGAATTATCGTTTGATCGTGGCAGCTCGAAACGCATCGAAATTGTTTTAATATTAATTTGGCGAGTTGAAATAGCCATTTTTCAAAAAGTCTCGAAATTCGACGAAACCAGTTTCATCGGATCCGTAATGTGATATTATTGTGTGGTTTAAAATTTCGTGTCAATCGGATTTACCGTTTGTCCGGTGCAAGCTAAAACGCCTAGAAAATCGTTTAATCGGTTTAATTTTAAATTGAACGTTTATTGCCATAACTCGCACAGATGACCGAATTAGCTCCCGAAACACGTTCCATTATGTTCGAAACGCGGGGTAAACCCTAGAAACGCCAACCAACACGCTTCGTTTGGAGTTCGGAAAATCCGGGATGAATAGTGTCGCGCGAATTTTTATAAAAGCCCCCTTTATTTCATTTTTTCACAAAATATCAAACCCTTAGGGTTTCAGGTTCGAGCCGCCACTTCATAAACCTATGGCCAGAATTTTTTTTTCTTTTCTCCTCAATTACTCTCAATCCATCAGCAATTACGCGAAGTGTTCAACACGAAAGTTGAAGAGCTAAGCAAGAGCTTTAATTTCAAACGGATGATCGAAATTGGATTGACGTGGAGGGAGAAAGGGGGGTCGACCCCTGCAGGTTGCGCACGCAATTCGACATGCTACTGGAGGCCGAGTTCAACATGTTGGGGGTCGAATGAAGCTCTCGTGGTGGGCTACGCGATGGAAGTCTCTGATCGAATTATAAGCAAGCGTGGTGATTGCAAAATGGAACCCTAGTTTTGAGCTTTATGGTTTGTGCGTGTATCGTGATGGCCTGGGGAGGATTTGCGTGAGAGAGGAGATGAAGAGGGGACGGTCATGATTACAGGAAATTGAAATCAAGGGCTGAGATATTGATTAGGTTTAGAAAATTATAAATTTATGTTGTAAATTGATATATAAATTCGTATAAACTTTGAAAAATCATATCTTTTTCATACGAGGTCGAAAACGCGCGATACTAGTTGCGTTGGAATCGTATGGATGAGCACTACGCTATGGAATTGGATTGGAGTCGTTTGGAGTTAGCGAAAATTTTGGATAAAATTAAACGTCCGTTTAATTTTATTCGAAATAAATCGCTAAAACGAAATTGAAATCAAGGTGAGAACATCTCACTCAATCGAATCGGTTTCGATTTTAATTTTAAATAGTTATATTTAAAATATTTGAATGCATGTTTGAATGATGATTGATATCTATTGATTGTTAAAATAGACATTATGCGCCGTTAGTAAGCGGATGTTATTTATTAAAAACATATACCGCGAATATTTCATAAACAGTGAAAATGGTATTATATATAATAGCAATATATATATTGGCATATGTATATATTGCAGTTGTTGATTTCCCGCAGTATATAGAGGATGAGACCCTATTGCACCGTCTATTAAGCGGATAATATTTTAAATCCCATATACCGCGATAATTTCGTACTGGAGCGGAATTGGTATTGTGCAAACATCTTTGGATGCAGGGAAACAGGTTGGAGGGATCCAACTGGATTCCTCAACAGTATTTATTTGATTATGGATATTTTGATATTCGTTGATTATCATATATGATATATGATGCCGTTGTTGTCGTGATTGACTGTTTGGTATGTAGCATCATTGGGCCAAATTTTGGAATTTTAAAATGATGTTTAAAGTAATTTTTGAAGAGTATAGGTTTATAAAATATTTTTGGAATTGATCCATTTTAAATAAATAAACGTTACAAATTTTAATGTTATAAAATTATGATTTTTGAGAAATATAGTCAAAGTTGATTTTTGAAAATATGGGGTTAATAATTTTATAAAATAGTTTAAATTGGGATTCTTGAATTTACTATAAAAATTTGAAATATAGGATTTATAAAATTTGATTATTTTATGAATCAAAATGGTGAAATTATAAAGGAGTTTAAAGATGTTTTAAAATAATAATATAAATTGATTTATATAAAGGATTTATAAATTGATATTTATAAATTAAAATATTGGGATTATAAAACGAGTTTTTATAAGTTTTAGAATGAATTGTGAATGAATTTCATAAATGAATGAAATTTATAGAATTTTAAACGGTGAAGTTATAAATGGAATTTTATAAGCAGTAGGTTTATAAAATTTATAAAGCTATTAAATAATAGATATGGGTAAATAAATGAATCTTATAAGTTATAAGATTTATAATTTGGGAAGTTAAAGGAACGATTTTGCAAACAAATAAATTATTAGTATTTAACTTATAATATGGACTTTCGGTATATAATTGAGTTATAAATCGAATAGGTTAATAAAGGAGATGTATAAAAGGAAGTTGTTATAAAACAAATAGAAATGGAATTTATAAACATTGTTTTATAAATTCGCAATGACTTATTTTGATAAGTAAATTGTTGTAACTTATTAATGGAGTTATATTCACGTTTTAGACAGTGAATAATCCTTTAAAATGAAACGTATAGAAATGATGAAATTGGTTAACGAAGTATATTCACGTTTTTGAATAGTGAATAATAAGTTAAAGAAAATGTTTTGAATGTGATGTTTTAAATAGAATTAAAACGATCTAACGATGTTTTTTTAAATGTATAAAGATTCGAAACCATAGATTTCAACATTTATTGTTGAAATAGACATTATCGAGAAATAGAAGGAAATGGTGGACTATAACACTGTTGATATAGTAAATGATTTCCGAAAGGAAATGTTTTGTATAGTATTGGGATATATATATATATTTTAATTTCGAATCCCTATACTGGTGATTTTGGGTTGTCGTAACGATGTTTTACGCAATATTTGTTTTGGCCCAAATAAATATGTTTAAGAGAATGATTTCCTTAAAGAATGAAATATATACTTAATTTAGATTTACGTATATTGAATATTTTCCAAGTGTAGAAAATAAAAAGATTTGTGAATTACTTAATAAATAAGTATGGAAATGTTTTTCCAATGTGAAATGAAACGTTTTGAGAATTTATCTTTTTGAAGATAAATTGAAATGATTAATTGAAATCGTATATGCATGGATATTTTGGAATGAAAATTCACTATGGAATTTATAAAAGAAAGTGGAATTTGTTTAAAAATAAATATTGATTTATTTTTGAGGTATTGAAATTTTATATCTTGTAAAGATATTTTTGGGAAATAAATAATTTGAAAAATTATTTGGAATCTGGTGATGTCGTGCATATCCATTGATAGTTCAATAACCGACTATCAATATTTACCTTTGAAAGGTATTTGTTGTGATTTGCTGAATTTGAATGCCACACTTATTTTTAAATTATTGCGCTCGTTATTCGGATTACCCATTCCGAATAGTGATACGACGTAATGGATAGCATTGATGACCGGTGTTGAAGACCGGGTATTTGCGAGAGCGATAGGATGACCTATCGATTGACTCTTTACCGAGTTGCTCCGGTATAGAGTTCTCCATATGTGATGGGGAATCCGATCAGGATTGTGGATATCCGGATTGCAAGGACTTCTTTGTAAGTGCCTTCGGTTCTGTTCGAGCCCGGAACAGACTTGTATGGATAGTATGTCTGACATTACAAATTGAGATATAAAGCTGATTTCTTTCAAATATATTTCTGTTGGTGGCGGAGAATTTATTCTCTTAGCTTAACACCCTTCTCTGAGACGTACGAGCTCAGAGGTTATGTAGTTGATGGTTATTAGCGATATATTACCAATTTGGTAATGTGACATGCTGAGTGTTGCTGTGAAATGATCATTGTGTTGATCATTTGTGATATGATCATTTGTTTGATCGTTTATCTTTGTGATCATTTCTATGATCATTTGTTGACCCAAAGCACAGTTTTTTATAAAGCGTGGCTTTGTGGACGAGACTTCGTCGAGCCTCACACCCCGGAATGGTCAAAGCAGGAAAGATGCGGCAAGGTTATGAGGGGTAGCTCCCTTTAGGGTATGTGCATTTCCTTCTGGAAAAGTGTGGTATCAGGGCATGGAGCCCAGATACTTACTCATGTTGAAAACACTTATTATTTGGTGTGATGTTGATTATGAGCGCTCGGTTAAAGGTCCCAAAGGACCGGGGGATGGCATACTCGTGTCGGTAGTTACCCAGTTAGTGGTAACCCGGCCTTTTGTTGGCAGAGATCCGATTTGGTTCTCGGGGACGTCCTTCCAGAGGCGTTCTCATGTGGAAATGGGAAGTTCGTTGGCCTGACCGTTCGTTGGAAATCCAAAGAAACAATACGATCTTGTACGGTATTAGTTGTAGAACCTATCATTCACTTATGGTGGTGCCCCACTGTTTGGATGATAGCTATAGTAGGCATATGATAATGGTCGTATGTTGGCTAAGATTTATATCTTTATTTTCGAAATGAATTTTTCCTACACTATGCACTAGTAATAATATCAAATGTTTTTTTAATACATATCAAGCATCTTTGACTATCATAAGGAGAAATCTCCTCCGATTCTACGTTTGCATTGTGTGTGTGTGCGGGAGGCCTTATGGTAGTCTCATTTTTAAAAGAATTGCGAATTGACTTTAGAAATATTCCTCTATTTTGATTTTAAAGATAAATAAACTATTTTGAGTTCTCACACCAGTCACATGACTGACTCGGAGTTTATTGTTTTCCTTCCTAAACTCTGGGTGCCCACCAATTTCAACACGGGCAGTCAAGAGTTAAGGTTTATCAGGATATTTTGGAATTCAGGAGTTGCAGGAGGCAAGCTGGATGGCATGGCGTATTATTAGTATATAGTATTTCTTTTCCGTTGTTTGTTGTTGTTTGTTGTTGTACACTCTAATGATATGATGTAATGAAATGTGATGTAATGTAATAACTAGTATAGTTCTTTGGTTAAAGGTTATTCGTTTATTTATTATATGTTGTTCCGCTGCGATTGTGAGATTCTGATGTTGTTCTGTTGTTTTCTTTCTGTTTCGTTCTATTTTATTTTCTCTCTATTTTCTATCTTTTTCTCTCTTCTTCTACCTTTTTCTTCTTCTTTAACAATGAGAATTCGTATTTCTGTTCATCTTGAGTTAATCTATGGAGATTAGTGTATATTCAAGGAGTACGGATTTGCGGGTCCTCACAGGCGGTTAGTAAACCTTTTAATGCAAACATGTGGTATGAGACGCACGTTAACACGATTCGTGTTACTATTTGAGAGTCTGTGACACATTTTCCATTATGGCGTGCGAGTACTAGACCTTCGGGTCATTTCCATTGCGGCGTATTTGTCTTTAAGATGTTTGCCATTGCGGTGTATGTCATTGCGATGTTTTGCCTTCAAACGAGATACCTATTTGAGATAACAGTACTTGGCAAGGCTTCGGCCATATGCACGTGAAAACATTTTTTAGATGGTTTCTTTGATTATTTTCCCTAGTGTATCGCCCCTTTCCAGAATTGGTCCTTTGAACCATTCGATATATATTTGTGCACCACAAGAAAATCCACTTTTAGTAGCACCTATTGCTAGCGTTTGGAAGGTAAGTGCTGGTGTAAATATTTGGTTTTATTTTTTTACTACGCCAAATGCCAAGAAAAAGTTTCATTCCCCCAGCAAAATTTTCATGAAATTGTCTAAACTACCAAGTCCCTCAATTTTCAAAAACCCCTTATTACCACTTCGTAGTGTTCTCATCCAAAAGCCCTAAATCGCCGACCGCAACCTCTTGTTCCTCCACCTTCAAATGAAAACCCAAAAACCACATCGTCGGTAAAGTTGAAGAAGTAATCGCTTTGGGCCATACAAATTATATGGTACCAACGTATATAAAACATCAAAATACACAGTCGAAAGAGAAAAAATTGGCCGTCGAATCCAAATCGCTGCTAGAGATGAGGCGAAGCAGTACAGGATGCAACTGGCAACTCCAGACTTCGACCAGTGGAAAGCCCATGCACTGCGCTCGACGGTGTCACAAAAGGGATTTCCATGGTTGCTTAGTTATGCTCTGGTACTTGCGTTAGTGTTTTAGCTCCATCACTTTGCACCTGCCACCTATACCTCCATTACTGCTATCGGTAAGCACAAAAATGCAAATTCATGCTCGACACTGAATTCGTTCAAATCTGATTATTATTTTTAGGTTAACTTTGTTTAATTGTTAAGTGTGGTAATTTGACTGCAATCATCAATGAATTAAACGGCTAAATATTTGGAAAAAAAACCCAAATTTCACTGATCTTGTATGTTACATTTAATTTCTTGCTGCATAAATGCTTGATTCGTATTGTCTTGTAATGAATTAGAAATAACTATAGCTCAGCGGGGAAAAAAATTGAAGGAATGAAAATGGTGAGGGAATTATATTTAACATTATATATTATGACAAGATCATGGGGAGAATTTCTAATTGATAGTTAAATAATTTTTTATTACGATTAACTTGGATAACGTTTAAAAATGAAGATGCCGTTTAAAAATAATCTATCTCTATTCGACACCAGATCATGTGTGGTTGTATTGGAATTTTATGGATGATGGTTCTGAAGGACGATTAGAGATGTCACGATTTAGACCTCTTATTCTTAATAAGTTTAAACTATATCATTAACAGGTGTGGATGGTGTAGGAAAACTGATATCAACATAACAAATTATCCAAAGTCGATATCAATTACGGTGTTAATTTTCTGCTTTCCTATCTAATTTTTACACTCAACGTTATATCAAAGGTTGGACTTAAAAGAACCAGGGTCGGTGCTGTACACCTGCTTCTTTTACATGGGAATACATAATAAAGAGGAGGCTGTTAATATTAAATTGATCTTAGAGTTGGAAATAAATGCATGGATATGGTTGTGCATAACGATATATGCACTGATATGCATAACTGAGTACATGTAGCTTCTCTTTATGATATGCACAAGGCAGAACCTGCTCCTATTGCATTTACATGTTGCGGCTATGAGTGTGGTTTAAAGGACTATGCATATGATAGTTTCATGAGTACTTCTATAAGTTTAAGTTGATAGAAGTTGTTCAGACTTTTTATCCGAATAAAGAAGCAATAGCTTAATTAGTAAGTATGTATAAACATAATATGTAACACTAATGGTTACTAACATCATCATTTGAGTCTTTAAACGTTTGTGCAGCTATGCAGAAAGGCAGATGTGATGGAAGTGAGATCAAATTAGATGACAATGCATTTGTTTTGGTTATCAAGCAAGGAAAGCTGATAAGGACTCATTTTTTCGGACCTAGAGACGCCATGTTATGCTCAATTTTGGTATTCTTTATTTCTTTATAGGTAAGTGATACTTTTACCTTAACTGTTTCATCCTAATAAAACCTTTGCTTGATCTCTGATCATATATTTACTTTATAGTTAAATGTCTAATATGCCTTATAACAGCATAATGTTTCCAAGTTTTTCAGTTCCTTTTGAATATGTGCTATGGGTAATGAGAAATGCCTGTTACAGCAGACAACATGCCACATACTCGATCTGTTGTGACATATGTGGCGACACATCCAGTAGTATGCATAATCCACAATGGAGAAATACAGGTTCCTTCTTACGAAATAAGGTGTATAACAAAGGCCTTTTCATAATGCAAAAACTTGAAGTTTTAGTTGCTTTAAAAAACTCATTTTTATATGACAGTTTGCTAGCTGCAAAATTAATTTTACAAGATAAATAATAGATATGTGCTTTATCTGTAGAAATCTTAAATACTTCATATTAGGTACTGATATGTTTTTTCTGTGTGTACACACACACACGCATATATAGACACACATACTCCACCATCATATATGCTGCATAAATTTTTAGGTGTAATTTGTTATGTCAATAACTTATAGAAATACCTAGGTTGGAATTTAATAGCCAATATTGCTGATTACTAAGAGGTTCTCTATATTTATACTCACAAATATTGAGTTTAATATAAAGTAGTCCCTTGTCAATGATACATTTTAAAATGAAGGCAAAGTATGAATGACATACAAAAAACTGCATTTTTTGGCAAAGTATGAGGAGCTAAAAACACATCTCAGTCATTCTTACCTGTGTTGCCATTAATTGTTGCTTTTTGTTAATTCTGGAGGTATGGAAAGGTGAAACTAATAATGCTTCCCTTTTTATATATCAGCTTCTTTTTCTTTGGTGTCAAACATTCTTATTTTGTTGAAATAATTCTGAACAATAGAGAATGATATTAAGTATTATGGCTATACATTCCTACATGGCTACATTTTGTGGTTTCTTGTGACTGTTTTATGGATACTTTGTTATTGTTATTCTTGTGCTTACAGGGTTGAGGGATAATGCATCTTTATGCAAATTTATTTACAACTACGTTAATAAGCTTGCTATAGTGGTATATATCATTTTAACATTTGATGTAGTACAACATTTGTAAATTTCAATATGTAAATCTAATCATAATTTGTATATTTCATTTTTAAAGCTCATCATGAGTTCTTCAATGGCTTTGGCATGACCAATGATGCAGTTGCTCAAACAGGAGAGGCGCTTGCAGTAGCTACTATGTCATTGAATTTTTTTAATTCTTTAAAGGTATGAAACAACTTCAAGTTCGCCTTCTTCTTTCTCTTCTTCTTTATCTTCTATAGGTACATAATAACACACTAACCTTCACCTTATTATATCTTGCAATTTTTGCTATTTTTCCATATATTCATATTAGTTCAATTATTCATGGCAAAACAGAGATGGTGTGAGTGAGGGACAGTTCTACCAAGTCCTACTATACGAATTACATGATATTTAAAAGGTTGTCATATTACACAATTTAATCATGCTCTATACTCTTATTTGTTATATGTGTTTTTCTACTTACACTTAACTTAATATAGGTGCGTGCTTCATTAGAACCGAACTGTCAGCCTCCTGTGACTTTTGTCATCATTCAAAAGCGCCATCACATGAGGTTATATGAAAATAACCACAAAGATAGAAGTAGTACTAATGCAAGTGGGAAAATCCTACCTAATAGTGTTGAATCAGTTAATTATGAGCGGAGCTAATAGTAGTACCAATAAATATTCAGACATATCTTTTTGCCATGTATTCAATAAAATCAAACGATGTTTAACAAACTTTTCTTCAATTCATTCATTTTCTCCTTATTTTTCTTCACTTCACAAGAAAGCACTCTTGCAAAAATTGAACGTAAGTAACGTTGCCTTATGTGTATCTGCGGATGCATAATGCATTATATCTTTGCAATTTTACAGTAAATTTCTTTGCATATGTTGTAATCAAAATTCAGCAAATAAGATAATACGTTTATTAATTTTGATTATTTTTACTTGAGAGTGGATGCCCTTATACAAATTAGGAAGAAAATGGGCAAGTCAAATTGTGATTTCAAAGTTGATCCATGTACCGGACATGGAAATTGGTCTATTCCCAACCCACTTAAAGGATTGGAAAGCTTTGTAACTTGCAATTGTTCTCTAACTGTTAACAACACTCGGTGCCATATTACTAGTTTGTAATGTTGAACCATTATCTGTTTATTTATATTATTTTTTATTTATGATTCTGCAACTTTTTATTTGTTGTAGGTCTATAAAAGGAGAAAACCATCCTGGAACTTTGCCACTGGGGGTTGCCAAGCCTAAAAATCTTCGACAAGTGCATGTGATTTTAGTTCAACTTATTGTTTCTGCTCAACTTTTACTAGAAAAGTTCCCCTCTTTAAGCCAGTAACCATGACACTTGTCATTTTCATGAACTTAATATGTAAAATAGATTGATAGTTTTTACGTAATTTTTTTTTGAGTATGCAAGCATAAGATTATCAAGTTTCGATTGAATCGCTTGGAAAAGTTTATGGAGATGATGTTCAACAAGTATTTGACAACAAATTTCTTTCCCTTTTTAAATTATTTTTTAATTTGTTTACTAACAAGCAGCAAATAGGAAAGAATTAAGTACTAAACACTTGTTATTGAGCTTCTTCAACTTTTTTCTAACTAAATTGATATTTGTCTCTCCATAAAATTCTACTTTTAAGGTCTACTTAAAAGTCATAAATTAGACCTACCTTTAGTTAGTTACAAAAGTTGTTGTTTCCAGGTGGGTTCTAAGATCCTGGAAAACGCACTTTGCTCATAAAACTATGAAATATTTGTTTGTCCCTAGCTCATATTTTACGAATTCAACAAGACTTGCATCATTACTGTGATTTAGACCCATGACTTCAGTAACCGATCCAATTGGGGATAATTGATTGCTAAAAAAGTTTATATTTGATATAAATAAAATATTGGTTATTTTATGTTTGTCTACAAAATATAATGCAGTTATCTTCTCAAATTATTATGATTCCAGAGATCTTAGTTGAAATTATCTCAATGGGACAGTCCCTAAGAAATGGAGTACACTTAAACTACTTGGTTTGTATGTCACATTAATTATATTTGTTGCTAGAATACTGAAACTTCCCTGTAAAAAATCAGTGTAAATGAGCATTTCCATTTTATTTTCTGATATAGATCGTTGATGACCAATCACATGTCAAGAAAGTTTCCAGAAACATTGACATAAATTGCTACCTTAGTATTGTAAGAAGCAATTTGTTATTTCATAGATTAAATACAAATTGTTGATGTTATTTGTGCTAGTATTGACAAACTTGTTTATTCAGAGTATTGAAGGTAACCTGTGCAGTTAATTTGTTCGGTAGATTCAAAGCGGTGGAGGTGCAAAAAGTCATAGCGGGGATACTGCGAGGATATAGTGGGATATAGCGGATGACTCTAAAATAGCATATAAAACTCGTACTTAATGTTTTCAATTGAATTATAAATAATACATAAACAATTTTAAATAAAAACATGTGCGAATATACTTTAAATAAACGAAAAACTGTTATATAACATAATTGAATTTGGTAGAATATTAGAGGATTGCATGTTGTGTGAAAATACCGAGGTTGTTCTTTGTAGTTTTTCTTTCTACGCACATCTGCACATTATTCTTCACCTTGGGTTTAATGTGATTTGGTGATGGATTGGCTTGCTCGATATCGAGCCCCAATCCTATGTTCTGAAAGGATCCTATATTTTATGCATCCTAAATCGACTGATTAGTCTCTTATTCCTCGAAATATTGATGATAATTTTGTAGTATCTTTATTTGTTCTGGAGTTTCGAGATGATGATGATGTTATATCTTGAATTCCAGTTAATTGTGATTTTGTTGATATATGTGGGTCCATTTTAGGTTTGCTACCCAATCAGGCCATTGAATTCTGTGTTGACCTCATTCCTAGTTTTTAGCCTATTGGTCGTCCTTCCATAAGGATGTCCACTAAGGAAATGAGGAACTCTAAGAGTGGTTTTTGAAGCTTGAAGCCAAGCAATTCATTCAGTTCAGTCTTTACCTTGGGATGCCACAGTCATCTTTGTTATGAAATCTGAGTGTATTCTTAGGCTTCGCATCCATTTTCGCAAGCTTAACAAGTTAACCATTAGAACGAGTATCTATTGCTTATGACTGACGACATATTCTATCTATTGGGCGGTGTTAAGGTCTTTCCACGGCTTGACCTTGCACCAATTTTCATCGGCTACGAGTTGCGGAGGATGGTATTGCTCTTACCGCATTCCGCACTCGTGTGGTTCTTGTGAGTCGCTCGTTATACCGTTTGGTTTGACGAACCAGTTTATTCCTCAATCTTGTAAATTGAGTACTCTGGGAATGTCTCGATTAGTTCTCTTTATGTTCTTTAATTTTGAGTGTAAGTAACAGTTTGAATTTTCAAATCATCCAAATCGAAAATATTTTTAAGTGAGATTGGATTTTGTTTATTGAGATAAAAAAATAATATTTTGTGTATTATATATGAGGTATTTCTTTTTATAGAAAATGGTTTTTGTGTTGGGTTGTCCATCAAGTGCTTTAAGAATTCTGATAGATGCGCTTGACCAACATTATCGATAGGAATTTCATAAACTCTATGATGAGGCAATCAGACATGGTAAATTGAGTTTTAATAAGTAAATTTTGGCATAAATATGGTTTGAGAATTAAATTTTATTTTGAATGTGTAATGTAGCCATTGAACCATAATGAGGTATAGATGAGCGGCGAGGTAGTTCTGATCATTTGGTCAACTCTGTAGCCAATCGATGGGGTTATACATTAAAAATCAATAGCAAGGCAATACCCGTGTATTATTTGAAATTTTATGAAATTAATAATGCTAATTTTAAAATTTAGAATTTTGTGAGCAAGTTTTGTTTTAAAATTTTGGTTGTATTAAAAATTTGTTGGTGTAAATTTATGAAATCCTTTTGGAAGCAAGTTTGAATTGATTATCAGCTTTAATTAGTTTTCTGTTGATAATTAAATGGGAAATTAATTTTTGTGACAATGAGAAAAGGTGAATTTGAATTGTTTTGATAAATGAACCATTTTGTAGTATAATCATTTTAATTATGAGAATGATTTTAGACTATATATATATATATTCAAAAAATTATTTTATAGATAATCATTAATCATTTCTTGATAATGAAAGAGATTAGCTATCTCCTTCAAAAGAGTTTTCTTAATTAGTTATTTTAAAGTTATACTATGAAAATTAATGAAGATTTTTCCAACTAATGAACTATTTCTTTCTATGATAATTATATAGAGTTTATCATAATTTTGGTATGTCTTGGCTTTTCGGAGAAAAAGAAGATCATTTAATAAGTGATTTAGCAAAAGCTTGTTGAAAACATAATTTGAAATTAAATGGTTTGGGAAAATTTCCAAATTTAAATTGATTTGAAAGATTAAATTTGATTTGAAAATGTACTTTGCTAAAAAATAATAACATATGATTTATAACTCCGAACGAGTTCAAACTTTCTACAAATAAAAGAGCTTTTAGAAAGCTATAAATTTCCTTTTTACAACTTTAGAAGATATTGCCTTTTATTCTTTCTAAAGTAGGTTTGAAAGTGAATAAACATTTCTGTCCTTTAAGATTCTAAAATTTAGGCTGAAAGTAAACTTAGCATAACTTTCAAATCGTAAATCCGATTTTTATGATCTTTATATTACTCTTAGACTTAGTAGAACAACTTTTATTTTATAAGTATTTTTAGATTTTGAATTTAGCCAGGTCAAAATTTAAGATTATTACATCAGGTTTGAAATTGAAATAACTTGTTTCTTAATAGTCAAGTGCGTTCTACCTATTTCGTGTTCATAATTTAGTTGATTTTTAGTGTAAATACATATATATATATATATATATATATATATATTTCAAATTGAAATATATTTTGGTAGAATTTAAGAGTGAAACTTTTTATTCACTTTAAATGAAGAGTTTGTAAATTAAATTGGATTTGTGTAAGAGGTTTTGAAAATTTTCTAAATATTGAGATTTGAGAATTTGATTATGAAGAAATGAGTTTTGATAACCTTGAAAATATTTACTTAGTTAAATAGGAGTATAAAGAATTCATTCTTTGAGTTTGTCTTGCCTTTGTGCAATTATCTAGTGACTTGCATTTATGCGGTCGTTTGGGTTGGTGGTATCGAGGAAACCATCTACCTCTTACTGAGTCTTCTAACCTTAATTGTGTCAATCTAATGTTGGTGCGGTTCTTTCCGTAGTGACATATAGAAAGTGATGTCGACAATATCTAAATGGTTGGAATCAATATAATTTTTTTAAATCCCAACTCTATTCGTGAAGCTCCTGAGAAATCAATCTCACTCGATTGATCTTTTTGTATGGCATCCTGTTTGTGATCTTGATTCAAAGGTACGATGCATTCGAAATCACGATGCATTGCTTCTAGAAATTCAATGGTCTGCTAATTCCAATATTATCATTTGGGAAACCAAAGAATTAATTGAGCTATCTTACCTTAGTTTTCTATCATCCTCTGTCGAGAGTGAGAAATTTTAAACTCGAGCTTATCTATCCTCCTTTGCTTGATGAAATAATTTGTGTTGATTATAGCTCTTCTTTAGAAATTGCGAGGACGTAATTTTTATAAGGAGGGGAGTCTGTAACAAACCTGGTTTTGGTGATTACTTATAAAGTTTAATTATAATGGTGGTTATAATTTAATAATGGAGAAAATGAAATAAATTGGAGAGATAAAAATTTGTTAAAATGTTTATTTCAAATAAACGATGGATTTGGAATAAATAAAATAGAATTAAGATAGTTTGGAAAATAAAGTTTTACAAACTTTATCTTGGTTGTTTGTGAGAATTATGAGTGAAATATGATTTTATTTAGTGAAAGTGCAATAATTCTTATAATTATTCCCGAATGCTTCTTTTAATGATTTATAAAGGAAGTATTTGTTTAAATATGTGTTTATTATAAATAAAACGATGAATTTTTGTTTAAAATTAAGTTTTTATTATAAAAACGATGTTAGAGTGATTTATTGCATTTTATTATGCAAGAAGACAATTTTTGTGAAATTTTTAGTGTTAAAAATGGTGTCTTGTGTAAATATTTGTGTAAATTGGTCCTTTATTTAAAATTAAGATTTTTGATAAAAAATACTTTTATGAAAAAAATTATCTTTTAGTCGTAAAATATTTTATTTAACATAGAAATGTGTTTATATAAATTTTATTGTGTTCAAATTAAGTGAATATATGTTGTTTTATTTATCAACATAGTGTATTTATGTATTTTAGTTATAAAATTGATTTTTATTTCTTTTCTTAGGCTATGTATTTAGTTTGGGTCCAAAGCCCATTAGTCAACATAAACCAAAGAAGATAAAAGTTTCCCTTCCTCATTTTATTTCACCTGTACATTTACTTCTCGTCCAATAAACTAAAAATAGAAAACAAAGAAACCCTCTCTATTTCCAAATCTAAAGCTCAAATCTCATTTTCTCTTCAATTAAATTGTTTTGTAATTAATATAATGATATTTCAACAGGTAATAACTTCCAAAACAACAATTTTTTCACCAAATTCTAGTTTTGAGATTAGGTTTGTATGTGATCTCTTCTTTTGGGTTTGCATGCCTCTATTTTGATATTTTACAAGTTATTGAAACTTCTTCTAGCCTAAAGCCATCTACTTTCTTGAGTTAGCACAATTTAATCTTCATTAATTGCAAGATTAGTTGCTAACTGACAAATTCTCGCTGAAATAAAAGTTCGAAAGTTGAAATTGCTCAGATATTGCTTACTACAAACAAATTTCTGATGTTTGGAAGATTACAGCGAAAACAAGCCGTGAATCCAATTTTGGGAGCTTATATCTGTCACAATTCTTATCTGATTGGTGTTTGGTTTTTGTGTTTGATAGTATCTTTGTTTAGCTTTACGCAGGCCAAATTTTAGGTCATTTCAACCTATGTAGCTTATAAAAATATGTTGCCGAACTTTGGTTCGGAGCATGTTTTTGCCAAGATTTTTATAGTGAAAACACTGCTTGGGTTCAATTTTGAGACAACATAACTTTGTCATACCTTGTCCAAATTGCATGATCCTTTATGCAGTTTAAAGTATGTTTGTTGAACTTTACGCATGCCAAATTTCAGATCATTTTGACCGATGTAAATTATGGAAATATGTTGCCGAACTTTGATTCAGAGCTTGTTTTTGCTAGGATTTTACTATGAAATCTTTGTATGGGTTTAACTTTGAGACATCATACCTTTCTCATACCATATTCAAATCATGTGATTCTTTTTTCAATTTAAATTATGGGCATTATATTTTGTTTATGCCAAATTTTAGGTTATTTGGACTCATGTAGCTTATAGAAATATGTTGCCGAACTTTGATTCAGAGTATGTTTTTGCCCAGATTTTTACAGTGAAAACACTGCTTGGGTTCAACTTTGAGATATAATAACTTTATCATAACTTGTCCAAATTTCGTGGTTCTTTTTATAGTTTCGAGTATGATTAATAGACTAAATGTGTACTAATTTTCAGCTCAATAAAAGGTCGTTTGGAAATCTTTTTCTGACCTATAATTTGAACCTAAGATGGTTATCAAACATTAGCAAATTTTTGTTTTTGGACTGTTGCAAACATGGCATGAGTCCATGTTTGAGAAAGTGTAACTTTTTCATTTCTAGTTAGAATTCATTAATTCTATTTTTTTGAAAAACGAAGATTTATACTATGCGCATACCAAATTTCAGCTCAATATGAGGTCATTTGGTCCTTTGTTTCAAGCCTGTAAATTGAACCCAAGATGGTTTTCAGGCCTGGGCATGATTTCGTTTTTGAATTGTTGCAAACATAGCCTGAGTACATGTTTAAGACGGCGTAACTTTTTTATTTTCAGTCACAATTCATCTATTCTTTTTTGGTTTGAGAGCCGAAGTTTTCTACTTTGGGCACACCAATTTTTGGTTCAATCAAAGGTCGTTTGGCCATCTATTTCATTTTCGAAAATTGTACCCAGAGAAGATTTCAGACATGGGTATTAAGTTGTCGAGGCATTTTTATATTCTTTTTTCGTCCGTATTTTGACTTTTACTTCATGTTTTTGCAATATTTATAAATTGTTTTGAGGGCCATAATGCCTATCAATAGGCAAGCCCAATTTTGATTAATTTGAAATTCAAATTTGAATTGAATTTGAATGATGGTTTTGAGTAATTTCTTCGATTTCAAGCATGGATTTTTCCAAACGATTTTGAAATAATTTCTAAAATTTATAGGCATTTCAAAATAGTTATTATATAATAGTTTATAGTATTTTAAAGTGTAAAATCTATTTATTCTCTATAATAAGGGAGATTTTCAAATAGGGTTTTTAAATTGAATTCAGAAAATGGTTTTAAAAGCATGTTTTATCAAATAAACTATTTTATGTATAAAATACATGTTTTGCACTATTCGAGCGAATGAGAAGGAGAATTAAATGCTTTGGTAAAACACATGGTATGGGACACATGCGTTTATCGTATCGGTTAATTCCTGACTTGTCCGTTTGATCATTTTGACCTTCGGTTCGAGTTTACCGATGAGATGAGGTAAACCTTTTACTACTTTGAGTATGAAATTTACTGGCAGTTAGCAAACCGTTTAGTATGAACGTATGGGACGCACGTTAACACTATTCGAGAGTCTGTAATAAATTTGCCATTATGGCGTGCTAGTACTAGACCTTCAGGTCATTTCCATTGCGGCATTTGCCATTGCGGCGTATTTTTCTTCGAGACGTTTGTCATTGCGGTGTATTTGCCATTGCGGCATATTTTCCATTGTGACGATTTTCCTTCGAGCGAGGTACTTATTTGAGATAATAGTACTTGGCAAGGCTTCGGCCACATGCATGTGCAAACACTTTTGAGATGGTTTCTTTGACTACTTTCCCTAGTGTATTGCTCCTTTCCGAAATTGGTCCTTTGAACTATTCGATATATATTTGTGGTGATTACCTTTCGGGAATTTGAACTATTGGAAGTTCTATTTTTGAGATTTGAATTGCCTACACCGGCGTTATTTGAGATTTGCCTTTAGGCGACATTATATGTGATTTTATTCTCGTCTTTGAAGACATATTTGCCTTATGGCATGTTGGAGATGGGATCTCTTTATGCATGTTTTCGGTTTGCCAAGATGGCGGGTTTAGGTTTTCCCTAAAGCATGCTTGATGTTTTATGATACTCGATGAGATGAGGCATGCTTTTATTATGAGATAAGTTATAGAGTTTTATCGCCTTTGAATTGCATTTATATTTAGTGATATCCTTATATCGCTTGAAATTACTATACCTACTTAATTATGCTACATGAAGTAATCATATACCCTTGAATTATTCATTCTCACTTGAGAAGATTATCACCTTGTCTTATGCTCATATTATCACTTATCCTTATAAACTGATTTGTTTAGCTAGACTGACCCGTGTATTTTATAATAGGGTCTAACCGAGGTGTTTCAGTTTAGGTACACTTATGGACTCAGCCTATTCTACTTCTGCATGGACTTTCTGCTAGCCCTTTTTGTTGTAGTCTTTTTGTCGCTACTCTGATATGTATACTGTTTTGACTCGTGTGTACATTATGGTCGTCATACCACTTATGATGTATTATTTCTATTGTATTAGGATGTATCGGTATATATGTATGTATATTTGTTTGTTGATCTGTGATGTGTTATGCATTTGAGTTGTTGTATTTTGTTCTGTAGATCCTATAGCCATCTATAGTTTGTATTATGCATTTATTGGATGTATCGATCCATTTTTGAAAAGGAAAAAATATAGAGCACTAATCGACGTATTCAATAGATATTTAAAACAAGACTATAGATGGTTTGCTACTAACCAGTCCAATTCTCTACCTTAGCAGACAGTATTACCAGTAATACTCTTTGTTAATGTGGGTCTCGAGGTGGGCGTCACAATGAATTTGATATGAAATGTTTTAGTTATCATAAGGTAAAAACATGTCCTTGTTTATGTGTGGACGGAACGACACGACCAAGTTTGTTGTTATGTCCGTGTCCATCTAAGTTTTTTAAGATCTTTAAAACTTATTCCAAAATAAAAAATTAAGAAATGTTAATGTTAAGTATCTTAAATTGATTAATTGTTTGGTTTAAAAGTTTAAGTATAAATACCTTGTGAATTAAGTTTCACAATTTGACTATAAGTATTTGATAATAATATTTGTTTAAGAAATGAGCATATAAGATAAAAATGTATTTAACAAATAGAAAGTGATAAATGTAAAGATAAACGTAAAATGTAAAAGGTTATTTAACAATTGATCAATTTATCACATGATTAACGTTTAGACAGGTAAAAACATTTTTATCAATGTTATGTCCGTGTCCAAAATCGTAAGGTAAAAGCATGCTCTGATACCAACTGTGACGACCCACAAATCCATACCATTTAAATCGACAATAAACCACACATGTCCGACCCAAAAAACACAGACTGACGGAAAGTCAGAAGAAAGAAAAGAAGAGAGAAGAAGAGAAGAGAAGAAAGAGAGAAGAAAAAATAAAACAGAACAATATAAAGTCTCACATCGCAGTGGAAAACATACAATATCATATCAATGATCTACACAAAAAAGAAACTGTATAAACGTACATCAATCAGAGTTCAATAATCAATCAATAGTTATCAGCCTCGACAGCTATAATAACATGTCCTCACAAATGCCGATAATATACAACAATTAAGCAGCGGATAATCAAAATAGATACGTCTATGCAAAAATAAAGATCTGCAGCTCGTCTGCTGAAGCTCCAAAAGCACCAAACCTGAACTTGTAAATATACTCGGTCTGACTTGAGCGTTGAAAGGAAGAACACCCGGATCGGTCTGGTAAACCGGCGTGAGAAACACACTTAACTGAATTTATTAAATTACCAAACTTTTCCTTTATCAAAACAAAAGTATCTCTTAAGACACACCCATACATAAACATGGACATGTTTTTAACTTACGATAACTAAAACATTTCATATCAAATTCATCTTATATTATAATAGTGTCTAGTATATACAAATAATATTAATCATAGTCGAAATGGTTGCCCATATAGCATTTCGACGCTATTCATTATGCTAATACAAACAAAATCGCAGCTCGTATTGGGGTTTGGATTTCCATACAAATGACCAGGTCAAGGGACTACCTTCCGATGGGTACACCTCTAGATGGATGTCCGAAGGCACAGAACATCTGCCCAATACCAACACAAGACCGACCCATCTCTATTACTAGATGGTACCGAATATGTCATCCTCTGGTCGTTACCGACCTTTTCCGAGGGCCCTCGAAGCATAAAAACCACAATAATCAGATACACGATGTCATAGCTTGTAAAGATATATCTAAAAGAGGGTGAACATATCCTAATTGGAGCGACCCACTTAGCCTTGCTGCATCTAACCCTGTTTTGATCATTTCTGGTTTACCTTTCACAAATCACAATCACATCACTTTGAATGCCAAACGGCCATTTCCGTTAATTACTAATTGCCTTCCGCAATAATACATCCCTTACGCTCATACGTCTCAAGAAGGTCGTTAAGCTAAGAGAAGTTGCCTTCTTCGCCACCACTGATGTACATTTGTAAAAACCAATGTACTTAATCTTTAAAAATTCAATATCAGACAAACATCCATACAAGTAGTCCAGGAATAGGACAAACCGAAGGTTTTTCCCTACCACATCCTGTCGGGAAATCCCTAGGATTAGCAACAAATAGTCTTTGCATTGGATATTTCATAATGAAGAGACTACTGCTACTGGATGTATATTAGGATTTTAACACCAAACGATCAACAAGCAACCCTCCACTATGAAAATCTAGAATATCAATATCGTCATGACCAACCTGCACAATCGTCGCATATACGTTGGTTGGAAGTGGTTTTCAGATAAATCCGATCCCGATCTCTTTGCACTAATAACGCAAAAGCATTCTTCAACCTCACACAGAAACTAAGTCTTATAGATTTATCACATCTCCAACTTTCAACTTACTATCCTTCGTCTAAGAAGAAAGCTCGATAGATTGGAGTAATACTCCGTACTACACGAATCAACATCCTCAACACAAATGATAATCAAGCCTACGTAGAAGGCTATGTACTAAGCGTACGACTATCCCTCATCAAGTCGAGGAACTAAACGACCAAATTTGATAGTCGGTTACTTAACTATCAAAGCAACAAAAAAATATTTAGCATCATATATGATCACTAGACCCTTTTAATTAATCTTTTATTAATTAAACCATTTGTCAAATATTCACTTCAAATTATCTTTAAAAAGATATATTCTCAAACCATTTCAACTTCTATATTGGAAAACATTTCCTTATACTTATTTAATAATAAGTAGTTCACAATTCTCTTTATTTTCAACATTTAGAAAATATTCCTATACTTAAATCATGATTAAGTTTATGTATCATTCTGTAAGGAAAACATTCTCTTTAAACACATTTATTTGGGTCAAAATGAATGTTGTGTAAAACATCGTTACGATGACCCAAAATCACTAGTATAGGGATTCGAAAATAAGATAAATATATAAATCCTATATACTATATAAAACATCTTCTTTCGAAAATCATGCACTATAGCAACAGTGTTATATCCCATCATTTCCTGTACTTCTTGAAAACGTCTATTTAAACAATGAATGTTGAAATCTATGTATTCGATAATTAACACATTTTAAAACATCTTCAAACCATTTAACTTTGTTCAAAAATATCACTTTCAAAACATTTATTTAAATTTAATATTATTTGTACATACTAGACACTAGTATAATATATGAGGATTTGATATGAAATGTTCTAGTTATCGTAAGGTAAAAACATGTCTGTGTATATGTGCGGGAGTGTCTTACGAGATACTTTTGTTATGATAAAGGAAAAGTTTGGTAATTTAATAAATTCAGTTGAGTGTGTTTCTCACGCTAGTTTACTAGATTGATCCAGGCTTTCTTCCCTTTTATTGCTCGGATCGCACCGAGTATATTTACAGGTTTATATTGGTGCTTTTGGTGCTTCAGCAGGAGAGCTGGAGATCCTCATATTCGTATGCACATATCTGTTTATTATCCGCTGCTTAGTTGTTGTATATTATCGGCAATTGTGAGGAATGGTTATTATAACTGTCCAGGCTAATAAATAGTGATTCGTTGTTGGACTCTGATTGATGTATGTTTATACTGTTTTTTTGTAAAGATCATTGATATGATATTATATGTTTTCCGCTACGACGTGAGATTCTGTAGTGTTCTGTTTGGTTCTATCTTCTCTTTTCTTCTTCTCTCTTCTTTTTTTCTTCCGACTTTCCATCAGTCTGTGCTTTTTGGGTCGGACATGTGCAAATTATTGTCGATCCAAAAGGTACGGATTTGCAGGTTCTCACATTTAATATCAGAGCAATGAACTTAAGATAATAATGAATGGATTTGAAAACTTAGAAAAGTTTTATAAGAAGTTTAACTAATGGATTTTGGAAAAGATAAAATGTTTAAATGATGTTGATATCTAATTGGAACGAATTGTTTTTGAAAAATTAATGGATTTTATGACTTTTTCTTATTTGGTAATTTCAAGGACGAAATTATTTTAGGCAGGGAAAGAAAAGGAATGCGTGGCCAGATCTCTCCAAAACAAATCACACGGCTATGATGAGTAGGGTTTTAAAAATAAAAATTAAGGTGTAAATTTATATAATATAAATTCGTACAAACTTTAAAATTGCATAACTTCTTTATACGAGGCCCATTTTTGATGAAACGAATTGCTTTAGGGCCGTATTGCCGAGCATTACATTTTATAGCTAGTTTGGAGTTGGTTGGAATTAGTGTAAATTTTGGGTAAAATTAAATGCTTGTTTAATTTTATTTCGAATGAAACACTGCAACTTCTATTGGAATCAAAGTGAGTACAACCCACTCTTTCTGACTCGCTGATATTTTAATATAAGCGAGAAATAAATTTATTTATGATAATTGACAATGTTTGGATGATATATGATATATTATTTATATATTGATTGGTATTTGGATATATTTCTGCTTATTAGAGCAGATGGACTCTATACGTCCCTGTGTATGAGCGGATGACCCTTTGTACGCGTGTCTTCCTCAAAACGGACATTGTACACATATTCTCATATGTATATTTGTTGCAGGTGACAGGTTGGAGGGCTCCAGCTGCATTCCTCACCAGTATTGGTTTATTTGCAGATATTGTTATATATGCTGTTATCATGTGATATATGATGTTTTGGATGCCGTGATTTGTAACGACCCGTATTTTACGTGTCGATAAATCGTAAAATAGTTGCATTAAGTCGTTTGGAGCTTGAGTCATTCTAGAGATAAGTCGTGTTAAAGTTAAGTCATGTGGAACTTAAGTTGTGACCGACTTAGAGGATGGAGCGACTTAGGGTAGGTGGCCGACTCATGGGGTCAACGGTTTATAGGTTGGCCGACTTATAGGAGTGAGTGGTAGTTGCCGACTTATGGTTGTTAGCGAGTTAGGAGAGGCAGCGGCTTAAGGTTTGGACCGAGTCAAGGTAGTGAGCGACTCATAGGATAACCGACTCATAGAGGTGACCGACTCATGTATTGGACCGACTCATAGGATGGAACGACTTAAGGAAAATGAGTTAGGTCGTTGAGTCGTATAGTGTTGTTGAGTCGATGAGTCGTTAGGTCGGCCTGTGTTTTAGGACGTGTATGCTATGAGTCGTACACGAGTTAAGTTGTTGGGTCGGCTAGGTGATGAGTCGTAGGGGTTGTTGATTCGTTAGGCCGCGTTAGTTAGGTCGTGAGTCGGCATGTGTTCTGAGTGGTTAGGTCGGAGGCTTTTGAGTCGCATGCAGTTGGGTCTGCTTAGTGTGATCCTGTGTCTCCGATGAGTCGTAAGTCGTAGCCCGCGTGCGTGTTAGGTCGTTGGAGTTTTGGGTCGTGGGTCTTAGGTCGGGGGCGACTCAAGGATGGGTCGGCGACGACTTATGGATGGACGACTCAGGGGGGGATTCAGCCTATAAATAGAGGGGTTTGGCTCACTTTTTGGCACCGGTTTTTGAAGCGACGAAGTGCTGCCATTTTGAGAGCTCGACTACAACATTTCTTCATCTTCTTTTCTCCACTCTAATCTAGTTATAACGTCCATCCAAGGTCGAAGATCAAGATCGAAGATCCAAGAGCCAAAGTTGAAGATCTTCATCCAACGAAGCTAGATTCCATTGTTTCAAGCGAGATTTCGACGAATCAAGCTTGAATCCTTGCTGTCCAGATCTGAAGTGATTAGTTTTTTGAAGTGTTTGGGTGATTCGGTGAGTGGTGGTTATCTCTCACGCGGACCCAAAGGAGTATATTGGTTTGATGGTTTGTTGGAGTGTTGTAGATAGTGATTTTATGCATTTTTCCTTAGATCCAAGTGTCGATCCACTACTCATGAAGATGTTTACTTATGCAAGTTCATTTATCAAGTTGAAGAGACAAAACCCATGATTTATATTTGTTAGATCTATGCTAAAAACTCATGATTCATGTATGTTAGATCTATGCTCATTTATTTACGAAATTGCCATTATCATTGTAGTTGTTTATTTAGATCTTGTTTGAATGATTGATTGCTTGGATTAATGTTTGATTTGATTGATTAGTTGATATATATAGCTTGATTTGATCAAGTTGGTTGATGAGGATTCAAAAGCTAAGTGGAAAGGCTCTTGAATAAGGAAAGCTGCTTGTGGCATATGAAGCGGATGTTGAAGCTCATATGTATGGATTAGATGATGTTGAGATGGGACTTTGCCATGATGCGATGAGGCAAGCCATGATGTTGAGATGAGACCTTGCTATGATGCGATAAAGCGAAGCATGATGAGAGGTAGCCTTGGTTTAATCCAGACGGGATCATCCCAAGCATGTTGATAACTCGATGATGCGATGCGAGTTGGTTGATAATGGTTAGCTTGAGAGGCGCTTGAGCTAGTATGGAAATAGTCGTCGAGGAGGATGACTAGGAGGCTGAGATCTCATCGTTGTTGAAGGTTCTAGCATGCTCAAAGCAAGAGTACGTTGGAATGGGCTGCGACGACGTTCCAGGCACGGGCTGCGACGACGTGCTAGTACTCTGGGTAGTTGCGAAAATTCCTAGGCACGGGCTGCGACGACGTGCGGAGTTATGTCTAGAACCGGGGTTACCATTAGCCCTTGACAGGTGGTCATTCAACTAACGGTGAAATCAAGGCAATGATAACAGTGATAGCCAGAGTCATGAATGTTTGGACGTTTGGTTGTATCATCATTCGGTCTCAAGAGCGGTGTTTTCCGGGTGCTTATCTGATCTTGGTTTAGGCCTTGGGAGTTTGTATTTGGGAAAACATCGACCTTGACTCGAATGATTATTCCTTTACTTTAATTGTCTGCCATGTTATGCTTGCTTCTCCTTAGTGTGTGTCTGGGGGCTATCACTGTAGAAAGAGGCGGAGTGGGATGGTTTGGTTCCTATTCCTTTTATCCCTTATGCTCTTTTGGTATGTTTGATAGTTGATTTACTGCTCACTAAGACTTTGTCTGACTCAAGGTTTTATGTCTCCTCTTATTACCTTGGGCTGTTCATCCATGTTGGGATGGGCAGACTAGGTAGCAGGTGACAGGTGCTGTTCTTGGAAATCTACGTTGATGATGACGAAGACGAGCAGGAGGCTTTTGCATATTATTTCATATTATGTACTGGGTGTTCAGCTGTATATACTTTGAGTGCTTTGTAGTGAGGTTTTGATGTATTGACTGTTCTGATGATTGTATCAAACTTCTAAGATGCTTATTTGATGATATTCTGTTATGAAGCTTCACCATACATATATTTCTCTATTGTATTTTATCCATGCGCTGAGAGTTATGCGATAGATTCTGCGATGTTTATTCTACCCTTGACGGTCACCCATGGCTGTCTGGCACGCCTTTCAATGCATTATTTCCTTGTTTTGGTGCGGGAGTCATGGGCGGTCGTCACATGATTGATGTATTTGGTGCTGTTGCAGCATTGGGCCTATTTTTGGTAATTTAAAAATGTTAAAGCGATGATATTGAATAAAGAAGGATTTTTAAGTGATTTGAAAATATATTATTTTAATTGTTATAAAGGAAGGAATTTATGTTAAATAAATAAATAGTTATAATTTTTATGTTATAAAAATTATGTATTTGTGAAATATTATTGAAATATGATTTTTGAAATATAGAATTAATTAGTTGGTAAAATAGTTTTAATTGAGATTTTTGATTTATTATAAATGCTTTATATATAAGGTTTACAAAATTGATGTAATATCCCGGAATTTTTAACAATATCAATTTAATAATCTCTACTAAAAATTAAATTGATATTGATATTCTGTTAATAATAATTCAATAGATTTAAATAATCATCTTCAATAATTATTTAACTGGTTATTTTTATCTTTTAAATAATAGATTGATTTCTATTTTCGATATAAATATATGGTTTATATTTTAAATAGATTTGTATTGTTTTAACTTTAATAAATAAAGCATAATTTTCTAGTTTTAATATTTGTAGTAATTTTGAAAATTTGTTTTTATTTAATATTTAAGTTTTTCAAAGTTATAAAATAAATGATAAGTGATTAAAGTAATAAGTGAATCATGTTTTAAAATTCTAATATATAGACATTTTAATTTGGAAAATTTTATTTTAAATTAGTATTGAGTTTTTAAAACTATATAATAAATAAATATATGACTTTAAAATTGATAAGAAAATAATAAATGTTTAAATTAAATTGGATTGAGTTTTAAATTCAGAATGAACAAACAAAAAGGTTTTATGGCTTAATAAAATAGATATTTTATTGATAAAAATATTATTATTTCTTTTAAAATAATTTTTGCTTAATAATAAGATATTTATAAAAAACAATATTAATAGTGTATTGTCTTTAAAAATAGATTTTGAATTAAATTTGCAATTTGTTATTTCAAATTAAATTTATATTCATAACTTGATTTGAAATATTTGATTTTGAATTTAATTTGAATTTAAAATTCCAAAGTATAAATCTCAATTGTTTTAATTTCTACATGTATAAGTTTTATTTATAAATATGGTTTGTTTTTATTTCTTTTATAAATTTATACACATATTTAAATATAAACTAATAAATTAAAATTAGGTTAACACATACATTAGTTTGTAAATTTAATACTAATCACTTTTAAAGAGACACGTGTTGCATTTTTAAACATTCTTTTAAAAAGTGTTTAAAGATTATCATAACAATTGACAAATATATATGTACAAGTGTAAAGTTTTGTTTTAATTTTTCTTTTATTTGATAAATCTGAAAATTCATTTATATAAGCTTGCATCTTCATTCATACTTATTTTTTTTTTCATTTCCTCAATCAAAAAATAAAGATCAAAACCCATCTTCATCTCAAAATCAAATTTGCACTTCCTCAAAATTCAGAAAATCTGCATATTCAACCATACTCAAAACCTGGAAATGGAACCCTGCATTATGTTCATAAACCTTGCATATTTAAAAGAAAACTTCAAACACCACTTCCAAAATCAGTTTATAAAATCAACATGCAAACCTTCCTCTCATGAAATTAAACATCCTCAAAATCAAATAGTCCTTGCATACAACTGCATTCTTGTTTTTGGAATCACAACTACATTCATTCTTTTGAAATCAAAAAGCCTGCATTATTTTTCTGCAATCTGGAAAGAAAAAGAGGCATCTGCACGCTAGTAATTAGAGTCAGGGATCATGAGCATCTCAGATTTCATCAAGGCTTGCAACTAAAATTTTTAAAAGAAGAAGCATGCCTGCATTCTCATTTCCGCAAAATTCAATAGAGGTCAAAACAGTGGGTCTGCATCTTTTAAAGGAAAAGGTGAGTAACTTTTTAACTTTAAAAATTAAAATAGGTTGCATGCTAGAATAATTGATATAAATAAGTATTGTTTGAGGAAATCTGATGTGAAGATGTTAAGTGTGCATGTGTTGTTTAATTACCTGTTCTGTTTTATTAATTTGCCTGACACAATTTTCATTTGAACACTTGACTTTTAATTTAGTTACCGATATAAGGAGGTGTATAAAGCAATGATGTTTGATTTTCTAGGTCAATACTAATAATTTAAGTAAGTAAAAATAAAAATAAAAACAGTGTTATCTCTATAAACACAGGAAACACCATTGCATGTTAATCTTGATCAAAACCCAATCATTTTAATATTGAAATTCAGTTTCATAAACTAAAAACATTAACGTAAACTTGATTTTTAAGTCAAGTATTAGGATTTTTAGGTGTATGATTAAGTAGTAGTAAGTTCTCGAACTGAAAATGAAATTTGTGCAGTTTCTTGTGATCTATGACTTGAGTAAGCTTGGGTTTCTTCTGGTTAGTAGATAAGTGTTTAGTGATTCTTAGAAAAATCAGAGAAGTGATTAAAATTGGCTAGAGTGGATGCAGTTTGAATTTTTATTGTTAAACCCTAGTTTTGAGAAGGGTATGAAGAATCAGGTATTTCGGGAAGAAGAATGGATTGAGTGTTGTGATAATTGGGGGATGGGTAGAGGGTGTGTAGAAAAGTTCGAGGCCGGAGTGGGTGGACCTCAGATGGTCGGAGTGGCGAACATTCGTCGTTGACAGGTTTTGACAGAAAACCTGATTTTCTGTTCCAGGTTTTGAATTGGGGGTTGAATTTGATTTCGTGAGTAGTAGCTTGATTTGGATGTTCTTGATGTGTTGTAGGATGGGATTCTGATGTGTAGCGATCATCCATGGCGACCAATGATGGCCGGAGTCGCCGTGCATATGCACCGCGATGAGTTACTGGTGAAGTGTTAGGGGTTTTATGGTAGCAGGGGACGGTTTGAGTTTTGCTCGAAGTAAGTAGGATGATGACTCGAAGTAGTCAGGCTTGAAACCCGAAGTAGTTTTAGTGGATTCTCGGGTTAGCTCTGTGTTTCCAGGTTTACAGGAACATGTTGTTTCTGTTTTGATTTTTTTTTTTAAATCTGTAGTTTTAATTTTAAGGAAAGTTTAAATCAAATTCAAGTTCAAGTTTGAATTTTTGAATTTAAATTAAATTTAAAATCTCAGTTTTTAAATTAAAATACAAGTTTAAATTTGAACTTAAGTAGTTTGGACTTTTAAAAAAAATGAAGTTTTTAAAAATATGAGTAAGATTTGAAGTTTTATTTAAAATCTGGAAATCTTAAATTTAAATATGAACTTCAGTTTTTAAATTTAAAAGAAGGTTTAAATTTGGAAGTTTTAAACTAAATATAGATTAAAGTTAGTGAAATTCTGAAAGGAGTTTTTGTTTTCAAAGTTTTATGAAATTTCAATTCAAAGACAAGCACTTGTTTGACTTGTAGTTTAAAAAGCTTTAAATTATTTAAACTTTGATAAGTTTAAATTATTCTTATTTTAAACTTTTATTTTAAATGAAATTTAAAAGTAATTTCAAAAGTACTTTGTTTCAAACAAAATTTGTTTTAAAACATAATTTAGAAATGGTTTTATCTTAAATTTAAGTTAAGATTAATGTTTTAGAATTAATTTAATTGATAAGGTAATTAAGATTAATTTATTTAATTAATTAATTGAATTTGAAATTAATGAATATTGAATAATGATTAATAAATTTATAATTAAGATCATTAATTAGATTTTAAATTATTGATTGATGAATTATTAATCATGTAATTAAATTTTAAATCAAGGTTAATTAATTAAATAATTAGGCTTTAATTAATGGATAATTAAAGATGATTTAATTTGTAAATTATCTAAGTTAATTGCTTAATGAAAATAATTAGAGAATGGTTAATGAAGGACATTAACCAGGATTATTTAACAATTAATTAATGTGATTAATTTTTATAATTAATTAGATTAATTTAATAATATTCAATTGTGAATGGTTTGAGTATAATTACTTAATGAAGTAATTAAGAAATAAATTACTTAAGGTAATTAATTAAGTTAAATGGGATTGTTTATTTTAATTAATTAAATTTAATTAATTTTAAACACTTGCGTTTTAAGGATAATTACTGTATGTAATAAATGATTTGGGAACTTACGTGTTGAAATAATTGAGTGATAATTACAAAATGTAATTAATTCAAGATGTTTAGGAATGAAGTAATTTGGATTTAAATTACTTAATAATTAATCAAGGGATTAATAAAGTAATTAATTAAAGGATAATTAATTTGGTTTAATAAAGTAATTAAGATAGTTAATTACTGAATGTAATTAACCTGGGATGATTAATAATTATGAGTTAATCACTCAAGGTAATTAATTTAGGTAGATAATTTATTTAAATATAACTAAGGATCATTAATTATTATAATTAATGATGTAATTAAAGATGATTAATTAATAAATCATAAATAATTAAAGGAAATTAATTAATATAGTTAATTAAGGATTAAGGTAAATAATTATAGTTAATTAATTAATTGAAGTAATTAATGGTTAATTAATGTTTAGTTGAGAATAATTAATTTGTGAAATTAATTAAGGATAATTACATGATTGTAATTAAGGATAATTAATCAAGAGTGATTAATTAAGGTGATTAATAATGAATGGTTAATTGATTGTTGTCAATTAAATGATTGGGTAAGCAATATTTATATTGGTGAAGTAATTAATTTAATTTATTAATTAAAGATGAACTAATTAATTTAATTCATTTTAAATTAGTTAGAGATGGGGATAGTTGATTTAATTCGTTTTAAATTAATTATATTATGATGAATAAATCATTGCTTATATATATGTATGGATGACATTGATTGTCTTGGATGCTTTGTGATCTCAATAATGAGATAAGAAATGTTGTGTCATATGAATGCTTGGTTGCATTGTAATGATAACATAGATTATCTATTGTGATGGTAATATATGGATTATCTATTTTGATATTGATAATGTGGATTACTTGTTATTTGATAATGTTGATTATCAATTGTGACTTGTGAGTTATTTATATGTGTGTATATTGATACTGTATTGAATTGTTTTAAACTTTAAGCAACTTGGGCCTAAAAGACACGCTTTGGATTTTGATGAGACCAGGATCGGTTTTCCATATTTGGATATCCGAAAACCACATCGATCCAAAATAACGATAGGTCGTGAATCAAGGCGGAGCTTTGTAAAGACTCGAGGTGTAAGGACTATACGTCAGTATAACTCTGTGGGTGATTCCGTGATGAGTTTGACGGAACTAGTTCTTATAGGTTCGAGATGGTGATTTAGAGTGCAAGGGTTATTGTCGTTAACTCTGAGGGTGATTCCAAAATGAGTGTAACGAGATAATGCCTACGGTTTCGTTCGAACCCGGAACGAACTTGTATGGATTGAATGCTTTCAGAACATCGTCAGGTGGACGATGATCATTCTAAGTAATGTGTTCACTAAAGGTAATCGTAGCCTCAAGCCTCATCAAACGAGAATGGCTAAAACAGGGGCGGTGTAGCAAGGCTTCGTGGGTAGCCCCCACTTGAGAGTGAGATTTACCCCCGTCTAGAGGTCCCTTTTTATTTCGGCTGTGTGGACGGTTTTGAGCTCCAACCGTCGGGGTTATCTTGTTCGGAACTATTCAGTAAGGAATGGGTCCGGCCTTGTGTTGCAGGGGAGTTAGGGTGGCTCCTCGGTACGGTGATCTAGGCCACGTACTGTGACGGGCGGTACCCCAGTATCCCTGCCATTGTATGGAATCCAAAATCCAATAAGTGCCAACGGTTTTGATTGTATTACCCACTTTTGTGGCTAGTAGCTGAAATTTAATAGATGTAACAATTTCGGTTGTTTCTTATTTGTTTGAAAACCCTAGACCTATTATAATATCATCGGATTTCCTATCAGATGTTTTGGTTAGCGTAAGGTAAAAACCTTTCCATGTTTATGTGTGGGAAGTCTTACGTGATACCTTTCTTTTCAAAAGGTTTTTGAAATTTAAGCAACTTTAACCTGTTACTCACACCAGACCCATGTCTGACCCGGAGTTTATTCTTTTTTCGTAAACTCTTGGGTACTCAAATTTTTACGAGTAGCCAAGGGATTCAGGTTTGCTTTGACGAATTGTGGAGAAGCAATGGAGCAGGAGGCTTCTGCATTAGAAATATAGTATTCCGCTGTGTGTTTTTGTAACGCCCGGCCCTATACCTATGCCAACCAAGAGCAATACTAAGTATTACTGTCGGAAAGCACGGAGAATGGGACTCGATAGGGCTAAATGTTGTACTCATTCCCTTGAACTAACACTGGCACGAGAAATTTTTCGATTTTTTTTTCTTCTACTTACCATTTGTGCGCAGTGTTGGTTCAAAGCAATGGTACAAGATAAAAAATTTCCAGGTTACATAGTATAGAATATAATAGAATGTACAATTCAGCACCAAAAGCAGCATAATGCATAATACATATCATAATGTCCATGATACATAGTCCATAGTACATATCACTTCCAAAATACATAATAACATACATACCATAATACATATTAACTACTTCTAAGTCCAAGCTGAAAAGTCCAAAACCCCAAAACGTGGAAAATGATAAGAATTTTGCAACAATCCACGTAACCTAACCTGCAACCACGATCCTCAGACTGACCCGAGGATTATAAAACAAATCACACGGGTCAGACTATTTCTAGTGTGAGTGAAGTAAGATCTATGAACAATAATTGTCTCAATTAACAAAAGGGAAAGAAAACGCCGCATGTATAAACCAACATGAGGCATATATGTGTGTGAGAACTAACATGCAAATTTGGTTTCATAAACAATTCCTTTAATCAAACAATGATTTTAGGCCAAACCTATCGTATATAATCCAATACGATACCATCCCAATTATTATTTGTAACACAAAGAATAAGTTCATACACACATTCTCCAAAGATACTGGGTTTTCAAAATCAACTTTAATACTTCCAAAAATCATAAAGTAAAAAAAATTGCATTATGGGAATTATGGGATAAATATAACATGACTCATAAAATATACCAAATAAACAGACGCTAGTATTATAAAATCACAGTGGTAGAGCTCAAGCGCGCGCGGAGACATCAACCCCGTAACCTACTCATAACGCCACAATACACCTGGCGATCAACCTAGGATAACCAAGACGGTCTAAGGCAAAGGCCGTATGCTACCCGTTCACGGATCTACACGTGGGACCCCCATGCCTCCATCCTTCATAGTCCGTGACCCGCCGATCGGAGATCCCGATCAAAATAAGATTAGCCCTATGTAGCAGACCGTTGACCTTTGGTGGTAAAAGGGCAAGTAATATACCACCGATTCAGGTAGCGATCCTGAATCAGGTCGGCCAAGATGGAGTTTTGGCCCATTGGTAAAATAGAGTCCAATCTATCCCGACCCAAAAATCAAAAGTGTTTTTAATTTTAAAACACTTCTTAAAAATAAAAGTCAACGACGACAATCGTCTCTCAAAAATTCCATTAATAAACCCAGTATAATATTCAAAAGCAAATAAAATTTAGCAAACAATTATGCGTATAAAAGAAAATAATTACTTCTCCGTTTCGTATTAACACACAAGTACCCCATAATACTTATGTATTAAGACGAAACACAGAAACCTCATTTATTGGATTAAAATTATTAAAATTCGTTAAGTTAGAAAAAAAAAATTGATAACAATTAATTAATTAAAAAGGCAAGCTTTAGTACTCAAAAACGTAATCAAAATTCCAAATAAAATGTTCTATTTTCGTACACAATTTTATCAAGGATTATAATAATAAATAATATAAAAATAAATTATGATGAATCTTTTAAAATTTCATTATTCTTCTTTGAAAGCTTTTCTTTAAATAAACTTATTTTCAAATCACGAATATATAATCACCTTCAAATTCAACATTACTTTCAAAAAGAATCACTGAATTTCATATAGAACCCACCTCAGTCTGTAATTCATAATAAATAAAATAAATTTCATAAAATTCTAAATTTTTAATATGCTGTTTATAACTCATTTACAAATTATCAGTAAAAATTTCATACAAAAATATGACCATTTGATGGGTTAAATCATAGTATTACAGCAGGTGTTTCTAGACAGACCTTAGTGCGAAAATCTGCAGTTATACACCTCTGTAAACGATTGATTCAACCTATCAAATCTCATTATTTTTCAATGAAATTTGTACAGACTATTCTAATATGAGTTGTAAACAACATATTTAAATTTCAGAATTTTATAAATTTTTCTCTAATTGTTATGAATTTCGTATTGACAGCCACTGCTGTTACAAAATCTGGGTGAATATAGCATTATAAATAATTGAATTCACCAATCAAAACACAATATTATTCAATGAAATTTTCAAAGCATATGCGCATACATGTAGAAAATAACATATCAAAATTTCAGAAATTTATGATTTTTTTTTTCCATTATTTTTAAATGAAGAGGCCTGCAACTTATTGGGACAATTATGCAAACACCATACATACATTGCAATCATATACATTGATTCTTATTTCTTTCCAATCCAATAATTCAATCAACAAACATGTTACAGGGAATAAGCAAACAAGCCTTTTTTATCCAAAAATTTCCATCATATTTGCATGCACACATGAAAATAAAATTTATTTACAACTTCACTCACCTTAGATTTCAACAGCAGTCTATAAGTTCTAAATCAGCTTGCCTTTAAATTGTTTGCCTTTCACCTTTCCAATTGTCTTAGAATTGAGAATCTTTCCTTTTATCTTTTTATTGCAAAGAGAGATTTGTGTTTGAGTGGAAGGATTTGATTAGGTTTTCTGATTTCTGAGTGACAGTGTTGTTCTGTACGTACAGTAAGAAATGAGAAGAGGAGATAATGAGGTGGGCTGAGTTTTGTAATTGAGTCCTTTTCCAGAAACCTCTTAGGAAATATCTTTATTCCCTTCTATTTTAATCCCTTTTTTCAAACATAATGATTATTCTTTGTCTCATGTCAAGATATATATACATATTTTTTTTATCTTATTAAATTTGCTTCTAGACTATTCTTACATTATATTAAAAAATTGAATTTTATTATTATTATAATTATTATTATTTTTATTATTTTATGTATAATTTGTAAATCGGTATGAAAAGTTCCCTTCCTCTTCTTTTTTTTTCCAATGCATAACATGAGAATTACAACTCCTCTCTCTTTTTTGTTCTTTTTTTTAGTAACAACAACTTCTCTCTCTTTTTTTTTCTAAAAATTAGTTCATTAAATAAGTTTCCTTATTAAAACAAAACATACAATTCATTACGCATAATATATATAACAAATAAGTCATTGATAATTTATTTCCCTCTTATTCACTTTAATATTTTATTTCTAATTTTCAAAGAAATTTTTTATTTCTTTGCTTTATTATTGTTGCCTAATAAATTATATTTTTTTTTTTACTTTTCCTTTCTTTTTCTTCCTATTATTCAAATTGTAAATCCACATAAAAAATTTCTCATCAAAACTTTTCATACATAATACACATTTTATCTAATGTAATTAGTTATCACTCTTTCAAAAAAAATCATATCATTCTCAATGTTTAACTTTCCAAATAATTTAGGTTAATGAAATGGTTTATTTATTAAAATAAATTACACGACCACTGAAACATAATATATAACTCCAAATAAAAGTAAATGAATTTGTTACCGTTTATTTTCCTCTCAACGCTATTAATATTAAATTCCCTTTTTATTTCCTTTTATTTTTTTATTACTTATTTATTTATTATTATTACTTTTACATAAATATTTAATTGTTTGTTATTTTTGACAGATTAATTATCAATTTATGAATTGATTCCCAATTTAGTATCCCTAAAAATCGGGTTGTTACAGACTTCCCCCCTTACAAAAATTGCGTCCTCGCAATTTATAAGTAAGGACAATATTTGTAACTCAAGGAGAAGCATTAGGAGCGGGTGCCGCTTGAGGCATGTTCCGCTTCAACCCTAATCACTACTCCATAGTTAAACAGGGAGTTCTTCCAGCCATCTTTCTCACTACTCTGCATAGTGAGAAATGTTGTTATGCTGGAATTAAAATAATTCTAACACTAAAAAGATCGAAGATTTGGGGTTTTGGTTTAGACATGTATGACTATTATTATATTATGGAAGTGATACTTATGGTATATAGACATGTACAATGCTTCTACTGCTTTGTGCTAACTTATATTCTAAATATATTCTATACTATTGTTAACCTGGGCTCTGATACCAAAAATGTAACGCCCGGCCCCTATACCCATGCCAACCAAGAGCAATACTAAGTATTACTGTCGGAAAGCACGGAGAATGGGACTCGATAGGGCTAAATGTTGTACTCATTCCCTTGAACTAACACTGGCACGAGAAATTTCTGTAATGTTCAAGATAAAGAATTTCCAGGTTACATAGTATAGAATATAATAGAATGTACAATTCAGCACCAAAAACAGCATAATGCATAATACATATCATAATGTCCATGATACATAGTCCATAGTATATATCACTTCCAAAATACATAATAACATACATACCATAATACATATTAACTACTTCTAAGTCCAAGCTGAAAAGTCCAAAACCCCAAAACGTGGAAAATGATAAGAATTCTGCAACAATCCACGTAACCTAACCTGCAACCACAATCCTCAGACTGACCGAGGATTATAAAACAAATCACACGGGTCAGACTATTTCTAGTGTGAGTGAAGTAAGATATATGAACAATAATTGTCTCAATTAACAAAAGGGAAAGAAAACGCCGCATGTATAAACCAACATGAGGCATATATGTGTGTGAGAACTAACATGCAAATTTGGTTTCATAAACAATTCCTTTAATTAAACAATGATTTTAGGCCAAACCTATCGTATATAATCCAATACGATACCATCCCAATTATTATTTGTAACACAAAGAATAAGTTCATACACACATTCTCCAAAGATACTGGGTTTTCAAAATCAACTTTAATACTTCCAAAAATCATAAAGTAAAAAAAATTGCATTATGGGAATTATGGGATAAATATAACATGACTCATAAAATATACCAAATAAACAGACGCTAGTATTGTAAAATCACAGTGGTAGAGCTCAAGCGCGCGCGGAGACATCAACCCCGTAACCTACTCATAACGCCATAATACACCTGGCGATCAACCCAGGATAACCAAGACGGTCTAAGGCAAAGGCCGTATGCTACCCGTTCACGGATCTACACGTGGGACCCCCATGCCTCCATCCTTCATAGTCCGTGACCCGCCGATCGGAGATCCCGATCAAAATAAGATTAGCCATATGTAGCAGACCGTTGACCTTTGGTGGTAAAAGGGCAAGTAATATACCACCGATTCAGGTAGCGATCCTGAATCAGGTCGGCCAAGATGTAGTTTTGGCCCATTGGTACAACAGAGTCCAATCTATCCCGACCCAAAAATCAAAAGTGTTTATAATTTTAAAACACTTCTTAAAAATAAAAGTCAACGACGACAATCGTCTCTCAAAAATTCCATTAATAAACCCAGTATAATATTCAAAAGCAAATAAAATTTAGCAAACAATTATGCGTATAAAAGAAAATAATTACTTCACCGTTTTGTATTAACACACAAGTACCCCATAATACTTATGTATTAAGACGAAACACAGAAACCTCATTTATTGGATTAAAATTATTAAAATTCGTTAAGTTAGAAAAAAAAATTGATAACAATTAATTAATTAAAAAGGCAAGCTTTAGTACTCAAAAACGTAATCAAAATTCCAAATAAAATGTTCTATTTTCGTACACAATTTTATCAAGGATTATAATAATAAATAATATAAAAATAAATTATGATGAATCTTTTAAAATTTCATTATTCTTCTTTGAAAGCTTTTCTTTAAATAAACTTATTTTCAAATCACGAATATATAATCACCTTCAAATTCAGCATTACTTTCAAAAAGAATCACTGAATTTCATATAGAACCCACCTCAGTCTGTAATTCATAATAAATAAAATAAATTTCATAAAATTCTAAATTTTTAATATGCTGTTTATAACTCATTTAAAAATCATCAGTAAAAATTTCATACAAAAATATGACCATTTGATGGGTTAAATCATAGTATTACAGCAGGTGTTTCTAGACGGACCTTAGTGCGAAAATCTGCACTTATACACCTCTGTAAACGATTGATTCAACCTATCAAATCTCATTATTTTTCAATGAAATTTTTACAGACTATTCTAATATGAGTTGTAAACAACATATTTAAATTTCAGAATTTTATAAATTTTTCTCTAATTGTTATGAATTTCGTATTGACAGCCACTGCTGTTACAAAATCTGGGTGAATATAGCATTATAAATAATTGAATTCACCAATCAAAACACAATATTATTCAATGAAATTTTCAAAGCATATGCGCATACATGTAGAAAATAACATATCAAAATTTTAGAAATTTATGATTTTTTTTTCCAGTATTTTTAAATGAAGAGGCCTGCAACTTATTGGGACAATTATGCAAACACCATACATGCATTGCAATCATATACATTGATTCTTATTTCTTTCCAATCCAATAATTCAATCAACAAACATGCTACAGGGAATAAGCAAACAAGCCTTTTTTTATCCAAAAATTTCCATCATATTTGCATGCACACATGAAAATAAAATTTAATTACAACTTCACTCACCTTAGATTTCAACAGCAGTCTATAAGTTCTAAATCAGCTTGCCTTTAAATTGTTTGCCTTTCACCTTTCCAATTGTCTTAGAATTGAGAATCTTTCCTTTTATCTTTTTATTGCAAAGAGAGATTTGTGTTTGAGTGGAAGGATTTGATTAGGTTTTCTGATTTCTGATTTCTGAGTGACGGTGTTGTTCTGTACGTACAGTAAGAAATGAGAAGAGGAGATAATGAGGTGGGCTGAGTTTTGTAATTGAGGCCTTTTCTAGAAACCTCTTAGGAAATATCTTTATTCCCTTCTATTTTAATCCCTTTTTTCAAACATAATGATTATTCTTTGTCTCATGTCAAGATATATATACATATTTTTTTTTATCTTATTAAATTTGCTTCTAGACTATTCTTACATTATATTAAAAAAATTGAATTTTATTATTATTATAATTATTATTAGTTTTATTATTTTTTGTATAATTTGTAAATCGGTATGAAAATTTCCCTTCCTCTTCTTTTTTTTTCCAATGCATAACATGAGAATTACAACTCCTCTCTCTTTTTTTTTTCTTTTTTTTTTAGTAACAACAACTTCTCTCTCTTTTTTTTTTCTAAAAATTAGTTCATTAAATAAGTTTCCTTATTAAAACAAAACATACAATTCATTACGCATAATATATATAACAAATAAGTCATTGATCATTTATTTCCCTCTTATTCACTTTAATATTTTATTTCTAATTTTCAAAGAAAATATTTATTTCTTTGCTTTATTATTGTTGCCTAATAAATTATAATTTTTTTTTAACTTTTCCTTTCTTTTTCTTCCTATTATTCAAATTGTAAATCCACATAAAAAAATTCTCATCAAAACTTTTCATACATAATACACATTTTATCTAATGTAATTAGTTATCACTCTTTCAAAAAAAAATCATATCATTCTCAATGTTTAACTTTCCAAATAATTTAGGTTAATGAAATGGTTTATTTATTAAAATAAATTACACGACCATTGAAACATAATTTATAACTCCAAATAAAAGTAAATGAATTTGTTACCATTTATTTTCCTCTCAACGCTATTAATATTAAATTCCCTTTTTATTTCCTTTTATTTTTTTATTACTTATTTATTTATTATTATTACTTTTACATAAATATTTAATTGTTTGTTATTTTTAACAGATTAATTATCAATTTATGAATTGATTCCCAATTTAGTATCCCTAAAAATCGGGTTGTTACAGTTTTGTGTTGTCTCTGAGTTGTATTGAGTTGTAATAACTAGACAGGTGTTTATAACTGTCTAGTATGTCTGTATATCTGTGTAACTCTGATAATGATTGTAAGCTATGTAATGTTTATGTTATTAATATAATTTATTCGTTCCACTGTTTAGATTCTGATGTTGTTTCTTTCTTCTCTTCTTTCTTTTCTCTTTCTATCCCTTTCTTTCTTATTAATGATGCGTCATGCTGTGGAGACGGGTGGCGGGTCATTACAGTGGTATCAGAGCATTAGGTTGAGTGAATACCTAGGCTCTGCAGTGGTGTCCTTCTTGAGAGAGCGTACTTGTAATTTTTTATATATATAACTACACACACACACACACACACACACACACACACACATATATATATATATTTCTACCTATCAGTTGGGTTACCTGTTCGAGTTTTCCAATATAAGTTATAAGGGTAGATGGGATAGTGGTGTGTGTAACACGACTACCCTTGGTTGGAGTTTGAATGTTTGAGGTTGGAAGTGTATTTGTCGAAACTGTAGACCTAATATCGTATCGAGTGAGTTTTGTAGTGGTGAAGGATTTCATCGATCTTTGAAGGAAACCTGTTAAGGTTCGGAGTTCATTTCTGAAGTTGATGAGCAGAATTTGGATCTGTAGATTGATCAGAAGCGAGTGATGATATTTTGATACATCGGGGAGTAGTAGCTGCGTGATGAAATGCTGTGTCTGTGGATGTTCCCGAAGATGTTCTCTTTGGAACAAGTTAAGGAGGCGAGTCTGTGTAACAACCCGCATATTTGTCGATTTTATATTTAAATATTTTATTTAAATATTTTATCGATACTCGGAAGTTAGTCTGAAAAGCTACTTTTTGCATACGATCGAATTAAGACTCGGGACCACTCCCATTGAGTTCAAAATGACGTTTGCAATCTTTTTAAGTATAAACTTTGATATGTTTGGAGATAGTAGAATTTCGCTACTTTTTCACTTAGGGCTTTGGTTTGGGCTGAGCCCATTAACCACACTTAACTCAGTTCCAACCCTCTCCTCTTCATTACTTCATTTCATATTCCTAACACTTTAAGCTTTAAGCAACAATGGTGGGAGAGAGTGGAAATTAGAAATTCCAAGCCCTAGTTTCATTGCAAATCCAAGATCTAGCTCCAAATTCTAAGAGAACCCATTGGTAAGCATCTCCTTCTTCTTCTCCAACCCATTCTCCTTTCAATCTTAGAAATTCCTAAACCTAACTTTGGGAATGTTCTTCTTTTAAAGCTTAGAATCAAGCTTCTTGAGTTGGATTTGAAGAGTGGTTGATTCTCCTTTGCTTTCAAGCTTCTTCTTCAATCGTTTGGGTTCAAAGGTGAGATTTTTATCTCACATCTAAGTCTATTATTATCTTTGATTGTTAGGTATGAATTCCTAACACTTATTCATGTGCATTTGATTTTGATTTGGATTGCTTTTGTGAATATTCCAAATTTTTGTGTTTTGAGTTCAAATCTTCAAAAATCATAGCTTTGTTGTTTGAACTTGTTTTTGGGTGATGCATCGAGAAGCTTATAGGGCCAGGTAGTCGAATGACGTAAATCCTTTGTGTCCGTTGCTCGCCCGGTTGCATTTTGAAGAAGATTGCATCTTCATATTATAGGCTAAGAAAACAGCCTTGGTGCCAGTCAGTCGACTGGTCTTGAAATTCAGTCGACTGGCTGTAGTACATAGGCATTCCAAAGGCAAGATTTGAGGCTCGGGTCCTCTGTTTCCCTGCAATCAGTCGACTGGATTTTTAGGTCAGTCGACTGACTGTAGGAAATTAAAAAAATTAGTTTCTGGTCCAGTCGACTGAACTCAGTGAGCCAGTCGACTGACCTGCTCTTAAATGCCTATTTGGGTTGTGATTCCAATTTTTATAGATTCGTTTTGATTCCTAATTGATGCTATCAATTTTTCGACTTTGATGGCTTATAATATGGAATTCATGGAAATATCCATTTTAATGGATTTGATATCGATTTCTTTGGAATTAATTCACGTCTTCGTATGTGAATTTTGGTGATTGATTGTTTCTACAATCATTTTTGTGCTTTGTCACTTTAAAATACAAAGGTTTCTATACTAGTAGTAAATATTCAAACTCTTTATCAAATATTATTTAAATTCTATTTTCAATATCAAACTCGTTTATAAAACCATTTTCCAACCTATTAGTATATACAAGCCTTTACCTCACTCGTATGAGAAATCTAATTAAACAGCTTAGTAAAACAAGTGGTATGAAACGCTTGCGTTTACTTCGTCGGTTAATTCTTCGACTTGTTTGATTGAACCTCTTGTGACAATTTTCTAGTGGAGATCTACAATTTGTTCGTAAATATTTAAGTTAAGCTAGTGGTTATGGGACATGATGCTAAGCTCATATATTTACTAGCTTACTGTAATTGACACTTCTTGATGATAATGACGTTCATTTTTGGTGATTTAGACTAGCAATGTGCGATGTCTCTTTGTCTGCGAGGGAGACTAAACCCCGTTTTGTGGAGTTTCGACTCAAATTGGTAGGGTAGCAACCCATGGTCTTCGGGCCGTTTGTGGAGCTCCGGCTCAATTTGTGATGGTTAACAACCATGGAATTAGCGTTCCGTTTGTGATACACGTGTTGGTGAGCTTTATGCTCCCGCTTGTGATAGGCCTTCCCCCCTTTTGTGATTTCTGGATTTCTTGAGATGATTTCTAGAATCTGTGCTTCACCAATTTTTGTGATTTTCATTGATAAGTTTTATCAATATTTGTGAATTGGTGAATTTGTGTGTCATTGACTTTTGTGATTGATATTGATATAATCGTCAATATTTATGGTTTGGTGAACGAAATAAAGAGTATGACATTCCTTCTGATTCCTGAGTAGATTTTTGTGATATTGATTAATCTCTTGTTGATTTTCAATTACTTATATATATCACAGCTTGGCATTGTGATTATTATGTGTTTAGTCATATCTCTTATTCTATATCGTTTCATCTGATATTTATATCTAGACTGATCCGTTTATTATTTTCTCATTAAATAATACTCGGGTCAGACCGAGATGTTACAGGTGCTTCTGCTTGACTTCTCATCCAGGATCATTACTCTGACTTTTGCCTAACCACATAGATTAGCAGTTTTTGTTGTATACAGTTGAGATATAGACTCATAGTTGTATTCTTTTGTATAGCACGTGTTGCTATCCTTTTGTATTATTGTGGATCTTTTTGACCACTACTCTGATGTACACTTTCATGTGTGGGTTATATATATTCATATCTTCTTCCGCCCTTGTGATATGAATTATCTGTGACTGATTTATGTTATGTCTATTTCTATATTTATTTTCGAAGATTATATATATAGCCACTATGTGGTAGCTTTGAGTTTGTGTCGGTATGTCGGATTTCCTCTTGAAAAGAATGCAAGTTATATTTTATCCGGTATATCGGTGCTCGCACAAAGCAATTATACGGATGGTCGCTCCTCAACAGCCTTATTCTCCGTGCTAGTTGACAGCATTACACCGTAGTATCCTTGGCTAGCGTGGGTATAGAGGTAGGGCGTCACAGCTTGGTATCAGAGCCAAACTTCGGAACAATGTGGAATATTATAACAAGGATCATCGTCCTAAGTCCATCTTAGGAGTCATGCTTTAGGATTTAATTCGAGTCTTTGTACCGATTCTTCCTATTTTCCTTATGATTCCTTGTTTTATCTATCAAGATTGCTTGATATTCATTTTGTGAACAACCTTTTCTTCTTCTTTATTTCTTTTTAAAGGAAGAGAAATGGTTAGACCTGGCCGTCCCAGCGCTGGTCAATCTAATGCTACTCCCCAAGATGGAGTTTTTATGACTACCCGGCAACTTCTTGACCTTGTCACGAATGCTCAAGCAGCTGGTTCTAATCCGAAACTTACTCACCCTAAATCTGGGTTTGCACGTTTGTGCAATGATTACACCAACCTGGGTGGGAAGCCATTTAAAGGTTCTGAAACTATTATTAAAGTCCAGGCTTGGTTAAGGACATGCGATCGCATGAACCTCATTGATCTTCACCGAGTTCAGGTGGCTTCTAGTATGCTCCAAGAAAGAGCATTAGACTGGTACGAGCTTCTGATTTCTGAAATAAATGAAGCGGATCTCACTTGGGAGAAATTCCGAGAGTGCTTCGAGTTAAAATCCGTACCAGAAGCTGAGAAGGTGACTTTGGCTCGCCGTTTTATTGACCTTGTTCAAGGTGAATCTTCCGTGGCAGATTATGTCGCGTCTTTTGAATCTCTCTCTAAATACGGGGTTGAATATATCAACACCCCATTGAAGAAAAATCAAAGATTTGTCTATGGCTTAAACAAAAATCTCAAGAAGCCATTACTTATAAAATTAGAAGTTTCTTTCGACCAACTCATTGATATCGCTCTTCGTCTTGAAGAGGCGGATAGGGAAAATGATGTTGAAGTGATGGGTTCCAATCCAAGCTTCAACAACAACAAGAAATGGCCCAGTAAATTCAAAGGCCCTTATCCCAACAAAATGGGGAAGTAAGCAACCTCTGTGGCAACGACTTCTTCCTTTGGTCGTGGGGAATGCTATAATTGTGGTTCGAAGGACCATTACGCGAACAAGTGTCCAAAGTCTCTCTCTTGTCACTACTGCAAAGGTCTCGGTCATGTTATATCTTCATGCCCCAAGCTTCAGGGCAAGAAGGAGGGAAAGTTAAATGTTGCTCAAGCCCCTGGAAACACATCTCGTGGTCAAGGTATGTCTCATTCTATCCTTGATGGCACTATTATATTTCGTGATCAACCCATTGGAGTTCTTTTTGATACGGGTGCATCCCATTCTTTTATATCAAAAGAACTTGTTGATACTTTTTCTTTAAGTGTTGTTGCTTTAATGACTTCTTTGAGAATTTCGAATCCAGTTGGCGGATCTGCAACTCTTAGTTTGCTTTGTAAAGATGTCGAGATTATTTTGTGTGATTTTTCTTTCCTAGCCGATTTGCATGTCATGCGTTATTTAGGCTTTGGAATGATTTTGGGAATGGATTGGCTTAACCGCTATGAAGCTCATATCCTATGTCCTGAGCGGACTATTCATCTTCGACATCCTCAATCTGTTAAGAAGATTTCTATTAATCTTAAAGATTCGGATTCCAGCTTGGTTGCATCATTATATTCTTTAAATCCTCGTGATGACTATAATGATGATGAGGAAGATATAATTTCTCTTATTCACATTGTTCGTGAATTTTCTGACATATTTGAGCCCGTTTTAGGATTACCGCCTAAGCGAGCAATTGAGTTCAGAATTAATCTTATCCCTGGAGCTCAACCTATTACTCGTCCTTCTTATCGCATATCCAATAAAGAAAATGAGGAGATGTGCATACAATTATCCGATTTGGAAACGAAGCAATTTATTCGCTCAAGTTCCTCGCCTTGGGGAGCTTCGGCTATTTTTTCGAAGAAATCCGATGGTACACATAGGCTTTGCGTTGACTACCGCAAGCTTAATGATCTTACTATCAAAAATAAATATCCTTTACCTCGGATTGATGATCTATTCAATCAACTTATTGGTGCTAGAGTCTTTTCACAATTAGACTTAGCTACTGGATTTCATCAGCTTCGTATTGCAGAGGATAGCATTCCTTTGACATCGTTCTGTACTCGTTATGGATCTTATGAATGGCTTGTTATGCCATTTGGTCTAACGAATGCTCCGGCTTATTTCGTTGACCTTATGAATCGAGTTTTCAAAGATTTTCTCGATCAATTTGTTCTCATCTTTATTGATGATATTCTTGTGTATTCAAAAACCGAGGAGGAGCAAGAAAAGCATCTTCGGATTGTATTGAAAACTATTAGGAGTAATCAATTAAAAGTAAAGTTTTCTAAATGCCACTTTTGGCAATCTCGTGTGATGTTCCTCGGTCATATTATCTTCGAATCCGGAATTTCCGTGGATCCTTCAAATATTGAAGCGATTCAAGATTGGAAGAGACCGGAGAGTGTGACGGAGATTCGTAGTTTTCTTGGATTGGCGGGTTATTACCGCCGTTTTATCAAAGACTTTTCTAAGATTGTCGTGCCTCTCACTAGCTTAACGAAGAAAGGTGTTAAATACATTTGGTCGGACAAATGTGAAACTTCTTTTCAGAAACTAAAGGAACTTCTTTCTGATGCTCCTACTCTTGTTATTCCCGAGGGGAATCAAGATTTCGTTGTTTATACCGATGCTAGTCGCGTTTGTTTGGGTGCCGTTCTTTTGCAAAGAGAACGTGTTATTGCTTATGTTTCTAGGCAATTGAAGCCTGTTGAGACTAGATATGCCACTCATGATTTAGAGCTCGCGGCTATTGTTTTTGCCCTTCGTATTTGGCGTCATTATCTTTTAGGAGAGAAATTTGTTCTTTATACCGATCATAGTCCTTGAAGTATTTATTCTCTCAAAAGGAACTTAATTTGCGTCAACAGCGTTGGCTCGAATTTCTTGCACCGTATGATCTTGATATCCTTTATACTCCCGGAAAGGGAAATTGCGTTGCGGATGCACTTACTCGAAAGCAACAAGCTGTTGTTTCTATGATGATATCCGAATGGAATGATCTCGAGGTTTTATCCACTTGTGAAATTCGAGATCGTGTTTCCGATTTATGTTCATCTCTTGTTTTATGTAGTCTTGAGGCTCATCCTTCTCTTTTAGACCGCATTCTTGAAGCACAAAGGCTAGATCCCGAACTGGCTCTTCTTGGCCAAAATATTAAGGATAAAATTGATATTGAAGGTTTGAAAGGGCATTCGGAAATTTGGTAGACTTATCGTGCCAAATATTAGTGATCTTCGTAAAGATATTTTAGAAGATTCTCATCATTCTAAATTTACCATTCATCCCGGTAGTAGTAAAATGTACGTGGATATGAAGCGACTTTATTATTGGGAGGGAAAGAAACTTGACATCGCTAACTCCATTAAGCATTGCATGACTTGCCAACTCGTTAAGGCCGAACATCAAAGGCTCGGTGGGTTATTGCAACCTTTAGAAATTCCAATTTGGAAGTGGGACCAAATTTCCATGGATTTTATTGATGGCCTTCCTCGTTCTCGTTCTGGTCATGATAGCTTATGGGTGATTGTTGATAGGCTTACTAAATCTGCCGATTTTATTCCCGTTCAGTCTAACCGAACCGTTCCTCTTTTGGCCAAACTCTTTGTTAAAGAGATTGTTAAATTACATGGAGTTCCTACTTCTATAGTTAGTGATCGTGATCCATTGTTTACTAGTGGATTTTGGAAGAGTCTTCAAAAAGCTTTGGGAACGAAGCTTAATTTTAGCACCGCTTATCACCCCCAGTTCGATGGACAAACCGAGCGTGTGAATCAAACACTTGAAGATCTTCTTCGTGCTTGTGTGCTTGATTTCGGTGGAAGTTGGGAAGATCATATTTCACTTGTTGAATTTTCCTATAATAATAGCTTCCAATCTAGTATTGGTATGGCACCTTTCGAGTCACTCTATGGAAGGCCATGCCGATCTCCTTCTTGTTGGCTTGAGGCCGGTGAGAAGCTGGTTTTAGGTCTAGACTTTATTCGTGATTCCACAGAAAAGATTGATCTTATTCATCATAGGATGAAAGAAGCCCAGAGTAGACAAAGATCCTATGCCAATAACCGAAGAAGGAATTAGAATTTTCCGTGGGAGATCTTGTGTTCATTCGTGTTTCACCTATGAAAGGTGTTGTATGTTTCAGTCGATCGGGAAAATTAGCGCCTCGATATATTGGGCCATTTCCTATCACTGAACGTATTGGTTCCGTGGCTCATCACCTTTTATTACCGGCTCAGTTTTCTACTATTCATGACGTGTTTCACGTTTCTCAAATACGGAAGTGCCTTCGAGATTCCGATTCTATTCTTGAGCCCGGTGTTGTGGAAGCAATTGAAGTTTCACCTAATTTAACTTATGAGCAACATCATATTCGTATTATTGCTTCGGTGGTCAAGCGCCTTCGAAATAAAGATGTTCCGCTTGTTAAAGTCCAATAGTCCTCAAATCCTAAGGATTGCTCTTGGGAATCTAGAGAGTTCATCGAGCGAACACATCCGGACTTACTTTCTCATGCTCTTTGAGGTGAACTTCTTGTTTCAAACTTCTTTTTCGTTGAATATGTTTTTATGGTTGTTACTATATATCTTCTTCTTAAGGATTGCGTGGACGCAATTTCTTTAAGGAGGGGAGTCTGTAACAACCCGCATATTTTTCGATTTTATATTTAAATACTTTATTTAAATATTTTATCGATACTAGGAAGTTAGTCCGAAAAGCTACTTTTTGCATACGGTCGAATTAAGACTCGGGACCACTCCCATTGAGTTCAAAATGACATTTGCGATCTTTTTAAGTATAAACTTTGATACGTTTGGAGATAGTCGAATTTTTCTACTTTTTCACTTAAGGCTTTGGTTTGGCTGAGCCATTAACCCCACTTAACTCAGTTCCAACCCTCTCCTCTTCGTTACTTCATTTCATATTCCCAACACTTTAAGCTTTAAGCAACAATGGTGGAAGAGAGTGGAAATTAGAAATTCTAAGCCCTAGTTTCATTGCAAATCCAAGATCTAGCTCCAAATTCTAAGAGAACCCATTGGTAAGCATCTCCTTCTTCTTCTCCAACCCATTCTCCTTCGAATTTCAGAAATTTCTAAACCTAACTTTGGGAATGTTCTTCTTTTAAAGCTTAGAATCAAGCTTCTTGAGTTGGATTTGAAGAGTGGTTGATTCTCCTTTGCTTTCAAGCTTCTTCTTCAATCTTTTGGGTTCAAAGGTGAGATTTTTATCTCACATCTTAGTCTATTATTATCTTTGATTGTTAGGTATGAATTCCTAACACTTATTCATGTGCATTTGATTTTGATTTGGATTGGTTTTGTGAATATTCCAAATTTTTGTGTTTTGACTTCAAATCTTCAAAAATCATAGATTTGTTGTTTGAACTTGTTTTTGGGTGATGCATCGAGAAGCTTATAGGGCCAGGTAGTCGAATGACGTAAATCCCTTGTGTCCGTTGCTCGCCCGGTTGCATTTTGAAGACGATTGCATCTTCATATTATAGGTTAAGAAAACAGCCTTGGTGCCAGTCAGTCGACTGGTCTTGAAATTCAGTCGACTGGCTGTAGCACATAGGCATTCCAAAGGCAAGATTTGAGGCTCGGGTCCTCTGTTTCCCTGCAATCAGTCGACTGGATTTTTAGGTCAGTCGACTGACTGCAGGAAATTAAAAAAATTTATTTCTGGTCTAGTCGACTGAACTCAGTGAGCCAGTCGACTGACCTGCTCTTAAATGCCTATTTTGCCTATTTGGTTTATGATTCCAATTTTTATCGATTCGTTTTGATTCCTAATTGATGCTATCAATTTTTCGACTTTGATGGCTTATAATATGGAATTCATGGAAATATCCATTTTGAAGGATTTGATATCGATTTCTTTGGAATTAATTCACGTCTTCGTATGTGAATTTTGGTGATTGATTGTTTCTACAATCATTTTTGTGCTTTGTCACTTTAAAATACAAAGGTTTCTATACTAGTAGTAAATATTCAAACTCTTTATCAACGATTATTTAAACTCTATTTTCAATATCAAACTGGTTTATAAAACCGTTTTCCAACCTATTAGTACAAACAAGCCTTTACCTCACTCGTATGAGAAATCTAATTAAACGGCTTAGTAAAACGAGTGGTATGAAACGCTTGCATTTACTTCGTTGGTTAATTCTTGGACTTGTTCGATTGAACCTCTTGTGACAATTTTCTAGTGGAGATCTACAATTTGTTCGTAAATATTTAAGTTAAGCTAGTGGTTATGGGACATGATGCTAAGCTCGTATATTTACTAGCTTACTGTAATTGACACTTCTTGATGATCATGACGATCATTTTTGGTGATTTAGACTAGCAATGTGCGATGTCTCTTTGTCTGCGAGGGAGACTAAACCCTGTTTTGTGGAGTTTCGACTCAAATTAGTGGGGTAGCAACCCATGGTCTTTGGGCCGTTTGTGGAGCTTCGGCTCAATTTGTGATGGTTAGCTACTATGGAATTAGCGTTCCGTTTGTGATACACGTGTTGGTGAGCTTTATGCTCCCGTTTGTGATAGGCCTTTCCCCCTTTTGTGATTTCTAGATTTCTTGAGATGATTTCTAGAATCTGTGCTTCACCAATTTTTGTGATTTTCATTGATAAGTTTTATCAATATTTGTGAATTGGTGAATTTGTGTGTCATTGACTTTTGTGATTGATATTGATATAATCGTCAATATTTATGGTTTGGTGAACGAAATAAAGAGTATGACATTCCTTCTGATTCCTGAGTAGATTTTTTTGATATTGATTAATCTCTTGTTGATTTTCAATTACTTATATATATCACAGCTTGGCATTGTGATTATTATGTGTTTAGTCATATCTCTTATTCTATATCGTTTCATCTGATATTTATAGCTAGACTGATCCGTTTATTATTTTCTTATTAAATAATACTCGGGTCAAACCAAGACGTTATAGGTGCTTCTGCTTGACTTCTCATCCAGGATCATTACTCTGACTTTTGGCTAACCACATAGATTAGCAGTTTTTGTTGCATACACTTGAGATATAAACTCATAGTTGTATTCTTTTGTATAGCAAGTGTTGCTATCCTTTTGTATTATTGTGGATCTTTTTGACCACTACTCTGATGTACACTTTCATGTGTTAGTTATATATATTCATATCTTTTTCCGCCCTTGTGATATGAATTATCTGTGACTGATTTATGTTATATCTATTTCTATATTTGTTTCCGAAGATTATATATATAGCCACTATGTAGTAGCTTTCAGTTTGTGTCGGTATGTCGGATTTCCTCTTAAAAAGAATGCAAGTTATATTTTATCCTGTATATCGGTGCTCGCACAAAGAAATTACACGGATGGTCGCTCTTCAACAGCCTTATTCTCCGTGCTAGTTGACAGCATTACACCGTAGTGTCCTTGGCTAGCGTGGATATAGAGGTGGGGCGTCACAGTCTGCTTCAATGTTGTGGCTGTGTTCAGCTGGTGTTTCTGTTTGCTTTGAGGGTTGAGTTTCTCAAAGAGCTTTGATTTGGAAATCTTTGGCATCTGTGGCAGCAGTGCAGCTTGGAGTGCTCTCGGTGTCGGCAAGGAGTCTTTTGGCTTAGCAGTTTTCTGAAATGGTGTTCACAAAAAGCAGAGTGGACCCGTTTTTGGGTGGAATGGCTAGTGAAGAGTAAGCTGCTCTGTTTGGTAAAGGGAGAAGAGTTTTTTCTTGGATTTGGTTTGGGCTGATCGCAAAAGTGACTTGCGATTGTTTGAGTAATCTCTTGGGTTATCTGAGTTTTTTTGAATGTTTTCAGAGAAGTCATAGTTTTGTCCGCATCTGGAAGTTGAGTTTCCTTATCGATTGGAATTGCAGGAGTGGTACCGGTGGTTCAACTTTATAGAAGAATGGTTCCAATAGATTGAGTTGGTGTAGCAGCTCAGAGTTTTGGAGGAACTTCTGAATTTTTCTTATGGATTTATTGAACCATATTTCTGGGATGTGTTGTCCAGTTGGTGCTTGTGTTCTTCTTCAAGCATTCTCTTCTACTTCGGATTAGAATTGAGCAGCGGAAGCAGTTTGGGAAGTGTATCTGCTTTTCTTTTCGCGGACAGGAGAAGTGAGTTGTTGTCTTCTGATGTTGAGGAGTAGGATTTGAGTTCTTGGTTTTGGTTGATCTTGAGGAGATCATTTTGTTGAGTTGATTGGTCTAGTTTGTTTCTAGAAGCATCAGCAAAGGTTGAGCAGATCAGTAAAGTTGTGGGTAGCTCAAGATCGTCTGAGGAGTTTTGTGGATTTAAGACGAAAGAATTTGGATTCCGAAGTCAGAGATTTAATTCTGGATAAGTTTTCTCCGATCGAAAAGGAGCTATAAGTTTGAGTAAGGCTGGGAAGCTAGCTCTAAAGAGTTCTGGATTCTTTTATGTGATCTTGAAGGTTAAGAGATTGATCTACAAGATTTGATTGTCAGTTTGGATAACTGGGATACGATAAGTTTCACGTATCTCTGAGTGAGTACGTGTATGATCTATCTCTGGTTGGGGAACCAGCAGTTTAGGAGTTTTGGTTGTTGAATCAGACTTGTCTGTAGTCTGATATCTTGTCTAGTGTTGTAGATATAGATGGATAGAAGCTTTGTAGCTTCATAGTATTGATTGTTTGATTTCTATAAGCCGGTATATATATATATATATATATATATATATATATATATATATATATATATATATATATATATATATATAGACACACACACACCTGGGGAAACTCGAAGAAATTCTATCCAGAATTTTGTCTGGATAGTGAAATTTGTCTGATTGAATGAATTAGTTGTTTTGATTGTTAGCATATGTTTGATATATGCTTGTGTTTTAAAAATAAATCTTTAATGAGATTGTTAAATTACCTTTGTTTAAATTTCGGGGACGAAATTCTTTTAAGGGGGGAAGGATTGTAATATCCTGGAATTTTTAACAATATCAATTTAATAATTTGTATTAAAAATTAAATTGATATTGATATTCTGTTAATAATAATTCAAATAGATTTAAATAATCATCTTCAATAATTATTTAATTGGTTATTTTTATCTTTTAAATAATAGATTGATTTCTATTTTCAATATAAATATATGGTTTATATTTTAAATAGATTTGTATTGTTTTAATTTTAATAAATAAAGCATATTTTTCTAGTTTTAATATTTGTAGTAATTTTGAAAATTTGTTTTTATTTAATATTTAAGTTTTCCAAAGTTATAAAATAAATGATAAGTGATTAAAAGTATAAGTGAATCATGTTTTGAAATTCTAATATATACACATTTTAATTTGGAAAATTTTGTTTTAAATTAGTATTGAGTTTTTAAAACTATATAATAAATAAATATATGACTTTAAAATTGATAAGAAAAATATTAAATGTTTAAATTAAATTGGATTGAGTTTTAAATTTAGAATGAACAAACAAAAAGGTTTTATGGCTTAATAAAATAGATATTTTATTGATAAAAATATTATTTCTTTTAAAATAATTTTTATTTAATAATAAGATATTTATAAAAAAAAATATTAGTAGTGTATTGTCTTTATAAATAGATTTTGAATTAAATTTGCAATTTGTTATTTCAAATTGAATTTATATTCATAATTTGATTTGAAATATTTGATTTTGAATTTAATTTGAATTTAAAATTCCAAAGTATAAATCTCAATTGTTTTAATTTCTACATGTATAAGTTTTATTTATAAATATGGTTTGTTTTTATTTCTTTTATAAATTTATACACATTTTTAAATATAAACTAATAAACTAAAATTAGGTTAACACATACATTAGTTTGTAAATTTAATACTAATCACTTTTAAAGAGACATGTGTTCCATTTTTAAACATTCTTTTAACAAGTGTTTAAAGATTATCATAACAATTGACAAATATATAAAATTTGTACAAGTGTAAAATTTTGTTTTAATTTTTCTTTTATTTGACAAATCTGAAAATTCATTTATATAAGCTTGCATCTTCATTCATACTTATTTTTTTCATTTCCTCAATCAAAAAAGAAAAGATCAAAACCCATCTTCATCTCAAAATCAAATTTGCACTTCCTCAAAATTCAAAAAATCTGCATATTCAACCATACTCAAAACCTGGAAATGGAACCCTGCATTCTGTTTATAAACCTTGCATACTCAAAAGAAAACTTCAAACACTACTTCTAAAACCAGTTTATGAATTCAACATGCAAACCTTCCTCTCATGAAATTCAACATCCTCAAAATCAAATAGGCCTTGCATACAACTGCATAATTGTTTCTGGAATCACAACTGCATTCATTCTTCTGAAATCAAAAAGCCTGCATTATTTTTCTGCAATCGGGAAAGAAAAAGAGGCATCTGCATGCTAGTAATTAGAGTCAGGGATCATGAGCATCTCAGATTTCATCAAGGCTTGCAACTAAAAATTATAAAAGAAGAAGCATGCTTGCATTCTTATTTCTGCAAAATTCAAAAGAGATCAAAATAGAGGGTCTGCATCTTTTAAAGGAAAAGGTGAGTAACTTTTTAACTTTAAAAATTAAAATAGGTTGCATGCTAGAATAATTGCTATAAATGAGTATTGTTTGAGGAAATCTGATGTGAAGATGTTAAGTGTGCATGTGTTGTTTAATTACCTGTTCTGTGTTATTGATTTGCCTGACACAATTTTCATTTGAACACTTGACTTTTAATTTAGTTACTGATATAAGGAGGTGTATAAAGTAATGATGTTTGATTTTCTAGGTCAATACTAATAATTTAAGTAAAAATAAAAATAAAAACAGTGTTTTCTCTGTGAACACAGGAAACACCATTGCATGTTAATCTTGATCAAAACCCAATCATTTTAATATTGAAATTCGGTTTCATAAACTAAAAACATTAACTGAAACTTGATTTTTAAATCAAGTATTAGGATTTTTAGGTGTATGATTAAGTAGCAGTTAGTTCTTGAACTGAAAATGAAATTTGTGCAGTTTCTTGTGATCTATGACTTGAGTAAGCTTGGGTTTCTTTTGGTTAGTAGATAAGTGTTTAGTGATTCGTAGAAAAATCAGAGAAGTGATTAAAATTGGCTAGAGTGGATGCAATTTGAATTTTTATTGTTAAACCCTATTTTTGAGAAGGGTATGAAGAATCAGGTATTTCAGGAAGAAGAATGGATCGAGTGTTGTGATAATTAGGGGATGGGTAGAGGGTGTGTAGAAGAGTTCGAGGCCGGAGTGGGTGGACCACAGATGGTCGGAGTGGCGAACATTCGCCGTTGACAGGTTTTGACAGAAAACCTGATTTTCTATTCCAGGTTTCGAATTGGGGGTTGAATTTGATTTCGTGAGTGGTAGCTTGATTTGGATGTCCGTGATGTGTTGTAGGATGGGATTCTGATACGTAGCGATCATCGATGGCGACCAATGATGGCCGGAGTCGCCGTGCATATGCACGGCGATGAGTTACTGGTGAAGTGTTAGGGGATTTGTTGTAGCAGGGGAAGGTTTGAGTTTTGCTCGAAGTAAGTAGGATGATGACTCGAAGTAGTCAGGCTTGAAACTCGAAGTAGTTTTAGGGGATTCTCGGGTTAGCTCTGTGTTTTCAGGTTTACAGAAACATGTAGTTTCAAGTTTGAATTTTTGAATTTAAATTAAATTTAAAATCTAAGTTTTTAAATAAAAATAAAAGTTTAAATTTGAACTTAAGTAGTTTGGACTTTTAAAAAAATGATGTTTTTAAAAATATGAGTAAGATTTGAAGTTTTATTTAAAATCTGGAAATCTTAAATTTAAATATGAACTTCAGTTTTTAAATTTAAAAGAAGGTTTAAATTTGGAAGTTTTAAACTAAATATAGATTAAAGTTAGTGAAATTTTGAAAGGAGTTTTTGTTTTCAAAATTTTTATGAAATTTAAATTCAAAGACAAACACTTGTTTGACTTGGAGTTTAAAAAGCTTTAAATTATTTAAACTTTGATAAGTTTAAATTATTCTTATTTTAACTTGTATTTTAAATGAAATTTAAAAGCAATTTCAAAAGTACTTTGTTTCAAACAAAATTGGTTTTAAAACATAATTTAGAAATGGTTTTATCTTAAATTTAAGTTAAGATTAATGTTTTAGAATTAATTTAATTGATAAGGTAATTAAGATTTATTTATTTAATTAATTAATTGAATTTGAAATTTATGAATATTGATTAATGATTAATAAATTTATAATTAAGATCATTAATTAGATTTTAAATTAATGATTGATGAATTATTAATCATGTAATTAAAATTTAAATCGAGGTTAATTAATTAAATAATTAAACTTTAATTAATGGATAATTAAAGATGATTTAATTTGTAAATTATCTAAGTTAATTGCTTAATGAAAATAATTAGAGAATGGTTAATGAAGGACATTAACCAGGATTATTTAACAATTAATTAATGTGATTAATTTTTATAATTAATTAGATTAATTGATTTAATAATATTCAATTGTGAATGGTCTGAGTATAATTACTTAATGAAGTAATTAAGAAATAAATTACTTAAGGTAATTAATTAAGTTAAATGGGATTGTTTATTTTAATTAATTAAATTTAATTAATTTTAAACACTTGGGTTTTAAAGATAATTACTGTATGTAATAAATGATTTAGGAACTTACTTGTTGAAATAATTGATTGATAATTACAAATTGTAATTAATTGAAGATGTTTAAGAATGAAGTAATTTGGATTTAAATTACTTAATAATTAATCAAGGGATTAATTAAGTAATTAATTAAAGGATAATTAATTTGGTTTAATTAAGTAATTAAGATAGTTGATTACTGAATGTAATTAATCTGGGATGGTTAATAATTATGAGTTAATTACTCAAGGTAATTAATTTAGGTAGATAATTTATTCAAATATAATTAAGGATCATTAACCGTTATAATTAATGATGTAATTAAAGATGATTAATTAATCAATGATAAATAATTAAAGGAAATTAATTAATATAGTTAATTAAGGATTAAGGTAAATAATTATAGTTAATTAATTAATTGAAGTAATTAAAGGTTAATTACTGTTTAGTCGAGAATAATTAATTTGTGAAATTAGTTAAGGATAATTACATGATTGTGATTAAGGATAATTAATCAAGAGTGATTAATTAAGGTGATTAATAATGAATGATTAATTGATTGTAATCAATTAAATGATTGGGTAAGCAAGATTTATATTGGTGAAGTAATTAATTTATTTATTAAAGATAAACTAATTAATTTAATTCATTTTAAATTAACTAGAGATGGAGATAGTTAATTTAATTCGTTTGAAATTAATTATATTGTGATGAGTAAATCATTGCTTATATATATGTATGGATGACGTTGATTGTCTTGGATGCTTTGTGATCTCAGTAATGAGATAACAAATGTTGTATGGTATGAATGCTTGGTTGCATTGTGATGATAACATAGATTATCTATTGTGATGGTAATATATGGATTATCTATTTTGATATTGATAATGTGGATTACCTGTTATTTGATAATGTTGATTATCAATTGTGACTTGTGAGTTATTTATCTATGTGTATATTGATACTGTATTGAATTGTTTTAAACTTCAAACAACTTGGACCTAAAAGACACGCTTTGGATTTCGATGAGACTAGGATCGGGTTCCATATTTGGATATCCAAAAACCACATCGATCCAAAATAACAATAGGTCGTGAATCAAGGTGGAGCTTTGTGAAGACTCGAGGTGTAAGGACTATACGTCAGTATAACTCTGGGGGTGATTCCGTGATGAGTTTGACGGAACTAGTTCTTATAGGTTCGAGATGGTGATTTACAGTGCAAGGGTTATTGTCGTTAACTCTGAGGGTGATTCCAAAATGAGTGTAACGAGATAATGCCTTCGGTTTCGTTCGAACCCGGAACGAACTTATATGGATTGAATGCTTTCAGAACATCGTCAGGTGGACGATGAGCATTCTAAGTAATGTGTTCACTAAAGGTAATCGTAGCCTCAATCCTCATCAACCGGCAATGGCTAAAACAGGGGAGGTGCAGCAAGGCTTCGTGGGTAGCCCCCACTTGAGAGTGAGATTTACCCCTGTCTAGAGGTCCCTTTTTATTTCGGCTGTGTGGACGGTTTTGAGCTCCAACCGTCGGGGTTATCTTGTTCGGAACTGTTCAATAAGGAATGGGTCCGACCTTGTGTTGCAGGGGAATTAGGGTGGCTCCTCGGTATGGTGATCTAGGCCACGTACTGTGATGGGCGGTACCCCAGTAGCCCTGCTATTGTATGGAATCCAAAATCCAATAAGTGCCAACGGTTTTGATTGTATTACCCACTTTTGTGGCTAGTAGCTGGAATTTAATAGATGTAACAATTTTGGTATTTCTTATTTATTTGAAAACCCTAGACCTATTATAATATCATCGGATTTCCTATCAAATGTTTTGGTTAGCTAAGGTAAAAACTTTACCATGTTTACGTGTGGGATGTCTTACGTGATACCTTTCTTTTCAAAAGGTTTTTGAAAGTTAAGCAACTTTAACCTGTTACTCACACCAGACCCATGTCTGACCCGAAGTTTATTCTTTTTTCTTAAACTCTTGGGTACTCAAATTTTTACGAGTAGCCAAGGGATTCAGGTTAGCTTTAACGAATTATGGAGAAGCAATAGAGCAGGAGGCTTCTGCGTTAGATATATAGTAATCTGTTGTGTGTTCTGTGTTGTCTCTGAGTTGTATTGAGTTGTAATAACAAGAAAGGTGTTTATAACTGTCTAGTATGTGACGTATATCTGTGTAACTCTAATAATGATTTTAAACTATGTAATGTTTATGTTATTAATATAATTTATGCGTTCCGCTATTTAGATTCTGATGTTGTTTCTTTCTTCTCTTCTTTCTTTCTTATTAATGATGCGTCATTCTGTGGGGACGGGCGGCGGGTCATTACAATTGAATTTGTTTAAATCAAAATAATGGGATTATAAAGGAGTTTGGTAAATGTTAAAATGAAGTTATAATTGGATTTTATAAGTGAATAAGATTTACAAAATTTATGAAGTTATAAAATGAATTATCTTGTAAAATAAATGATTTATAAGTAATTAATTTATAATTTGGATTTTGGCATGTAATTGAGGTATATATGGAATTGGTTAACAAAAGGAATTTATAACTTGAAGTTTTCATAAATATAAATGGAATTTATAAACATCGTTTTATAAATCCAAAATCATTGAATTTGATAAGTTAAATATAGAAGTTTATTAAAGGTATTATATCCACGGTTTTAGGCAGTGGATAATCCTTTAAATTTAATGTTGCAATAATAAATAATTTGGTTGGAATTATATCCATGATTTTGGACAGTGAATTATCCTTTAAAGTAAATGTGCCATAGTAATGAATTTGGTAAGAAAATTATATTCACGATTTTAGACAGTGAATAATCTTTTGAATTAAATAAATATTTTGGGAAGTGATATTTTAAATGGAGTTAAATGATTTAAAGATGTTTTAAAATGTGTTAAGTATCTAAACTATAGATTTCAACATTCATTATTGGAATAGACGTTTTCGAGAAGTAAGGAAATAATGGACTGTAACACTGTTGTTATAGTAAATGATTTTCAAAAGGAGATGTTTTTCTAGCATATGGATTTATATATCTATCTAGTTTTCGAATCCCTATACTATTGATTTTGGGTCGTTGTAACAATGTTTTACGCAACATTTATTTTGACCCAAATGAATATGTTTAAGAGAATATTTACCTTACAAAATGAAATATATTTTCTTAATCCTGATTTAAGTATATGTAATATTAACTAAGCGTTGAAAATAAATTGAATTGTGAATTACTTATTATTATATAACTATATGGAAATGTTTTCCAATATAGAAAGTTGAAAAGGTTTTGGGAATTATATCCTTTTAAAGACAATTTAGAGTCGATATTTAGCAAGTGATTTAATTAATAAAAGATAAATTAAAGGGACTAGTGATTGCTTATGGTGCTAGATATTTGTTTGTTTGCTTTGATAGGTAAATAATCGACTATCAAATTTGGCCATTTTAGTTCCTCGACTTGATGTGGGAACTATTTAGGCATACACTTAGTACGTTGCCTTCTGTGTAGGCTTGATTATCATTTGTGTTGAGGATATTGATTCGTATAGTGCGGAGTATTACACCAATCTATCGAGCTTCCTTCTTGGCTCGAAGGATAGCAAGTTGAATGCTGGAGATGTGATAAGTCTATGAGACTTAGTTTCTGCGTGAGGTTGAGAAACGCTTTTGCGTTGTTGGTGCGAAAAGACCGGGATCAGATTTATCTGAAAACCACTTCGGATCAACGTATATGCGACGATTGTTCATTTTGGTTATGATGATATTGATATTCCATATTTTCATAGTGGAGGGCTGCTTGTTGATCGTTTGGGGTTAAAACCCAATATACAACCCGTAGCAGTAGTCTCTTCGTTATGAAATATCAAATGCAAGGACTATTCGCTACTAATCCTAGGGATTCCTCGATAGGATGTAGTAGGAAAGTACCTTTGGTTTGTCCTATTACTGGACAACTTGTTTGGATGTTTGTCTGACATTGCATTTCTAAAGATTACATACATTGTCCTTTTACAAACGTACATCAGTTGTGGCGGAGAAAGCAACTTTTCTTAGCTTAACACCCTCCTTGAGATGTATAAGCTTAAGGATTGTATTTTTGTAGAAGGAAATTAGCAGTCAAAAAAATTCAAAGTGAATCAAAAAAAAATCAGCAAAACAAACAAAATCTGCATATTCAAAACACTGACCAAAACATGAATAATACCTGAGAAGCAGGAGTTAGATTCAGGTTCAATAAAGATCAAAACAACATCAGTTTCAACTGCAAAAATAAAAATAAAGAGGGTTTTCTGTATATGCAAATAAACCTTTAAGTAATTTATTTTTGTTTTATTTTATTTTTCTTTTGTATTGAATGGATTAAGAACAACAAAGAGTAAATGAAAATCTGTATTTACAATAACAGATCTAAAACTCCAAGATTTAAAGAAAAAAATGTAAGCCTTTATTTATCTTTCAAACTGTCTCTGTTCTTCATTAACCAAGTGAGCAACTTTATCTTTAAAAACCAGATTTGTTTTATATATTGTGATGTTATGCTGAATTTTTTTATTTATGATAATTGCAATGCATGTCTGAAATAAGAAGAATTTGTCTCTGTGTATTCATTCCAGGTTTTAAGCTCTGTTAGAATAATTTAATCTACCCCAACCCAAGCAAATTTTAAATTTTGATTTCTGAATGAAATTTATTTATATGAGTACAACATCATTTTAAAGAGTAACTCCAAGTGAAAACATGAAGTAAATGAAGCAGATCATAGTTATAGAAGCTAAACTGTTCCTCTCTGTCTTCATTTTACTGTGAGTAAACTTTATTTTTAAAAAGCTTTAAGTTTATTTAAATAGTTCAAGATTTATTGAAATTTTGGATTATATGTACTTCAGTTTGAATACAAGTTGTGATGCTCTATACTCCCCTACTATACAGGTTGTATATTTGTTTCCATGTTCAATTTACTCTCATACAATCATTATTGTGCTTAAAGTTTGTAACTGAAACAAGATGGTAAACCCAAATAAAGATTTTAGAAGTTGTTTAAACCATCTTTGGAAAAAATAACAACTGTAATACAGTTCTATAGGAAATCAAAGAATAAATTGATAAATTCAATTATTTTAAAAATCTAATTCAAGTTTATAACTCGAATGGTTAGTGAAATTTATGATTTTTAAAATGAATATGAAGATATTTAGATTTGTATTTAAGTTGCAGTTTGTATATAAACAAAAATTGCATTTTTGGTTATCGATTCAATTTAAATTGTTGAAATCTGTTTTGGAGATAGTTTGAACATACATGATGTTGGGAAAAATATTGAATAATTTTTCAAATTCAAAAGTTGATCGAACGAATTCCAATTAAGGCTTGTGTTCAGTTTTTTATGTCCGTAGCATAGTGTGATCGGCCTTTTCACGCGACCGAGTTGCACAGAATTTTAGTGGAAGGTTGCTCGATGGGTTGTCGAAGTTTGACCGAAGTGCGAGCGCCTCCGGTGGCGTCTGCGGCGTTGGCGAAACGTTTTTGTGAAGGGGTCGTTTTGCAGTTTTTTCGAGCAGATGACCAAAAATTTAATTTGAAACTTTGGAAGTGATTCGAGCTTGGATTTCGTGTTTTCGTGGATTTTGTGGTATGCCGATGATCTTGAAAAATCATCCGAACCTCGCGCGATGCCGTGCACGGCATCGTTCTTGTGTTAGGAAGTTTTGTTGTTGGCAATGTGAGTGGATTCTCGAGAAAAAATTGTAAATGCTTCGGGTGGAAACGCGAGCACACGAGCCTTCTTCCTGTTGTTTTAGCTTGAAATTTCAAGTTAATTTAAACTCTTATTGGAAAGAAAAAAAAAGATAAAGAGAAGAAGAAGAAGAGGGAGTGTCACGGGAAAATGGGTGAAGTACTCGAGGTGATACTCGAGTTAACGGGGGGGGGGGGGGGAGTCCCGGGTCAATTGTTATTTCAGGTTTATAAAAAAAACCTGACAGCAATTTGAGGTTTTAAAACAAATTTAGATGGAATTTAAATTTGTATACTTGATTTAAACAAAGTTTAAATCAGTTTGAAGTGTGGATTCAAATTTAATTTTGAATTCTAATCCGAAATGAAATTAAAGTTTTAAAATATTTAAAATGAAATTTGGGTTTTAAATTAAGGTTCTAAATCAAAATTTTAAAACAAAGTTTAAAATCAAAGTTTAAATCAAAAATTAAAATATGGATTCAAGTCTCTTTGAATCCAAATCTGGAAATTTAAATTAGTTTTAAATCTAAATATGCTTAAACATGTTTAAATTAAATAGCTTTTAAAAGTATATTTGTTTTCAAACAAATGTTTAACTTGATTTTTGACAAAATTCCTTTATAAAGATTTTCTTAAATTTGAGTGAAGAGTTAAATAAATGGTTTTTACTTCAATTTGCAAGATAAAATATAATATATTTTACAGCTTAAATTTTAAATAAAAATTTAATTAAATTAGTTTGAACTTTTCTTATATAGGGTTATAAGTGGATATTTAAATTTGGCAAATGTTTAAAATCTATAATCCTTTTGAATTTTAAATTCAGAATGGAGTTTGAATTTAAATTTAAAACGTAATGTTTGAAATACACTTAAATGTTAATGAAATCATTAGTGAAGAAATTAATTATCTTAGAGATAATTAAGATAATAAAATGATTTAATTAATAAGTTAATTAAAGAATGATTTATTTAATTTATAAATAAATAATTTAGATAAATTTATAATTAGAAATGTTAATAATGAATTAATCTAAGATATTTTCTTAAGAAAATAATTAAAGAAATGTTATTCATTAATAAAGATAAATAACTAGGGGTTATTAAGTAATTAAATTAATCTGATTGATTTTGATAATTAATTAGATTAATTAATTTAGATAATCAATTATACATTTTTGAATAAAATTACTTAATGAAAATAATTAAGGGATTTATTACTTATTGTAATTAATTTTGGTAATGTGGTTAATTTAAGTTAATTAATTAATTTAGTTTAATTAACTTAGGAAAAATCATTTGATAATTAGATAAGTGTAATTACTTAGTGTAATTAATGGAGATAATTACTTAGGGAAGTAATAAATGATAATTACTGGGAGGTGATTAGTGAATATGATTTATAAAAAAAAGTAATTTGGATAATTACTTTTGGTATTAATCAAGGATGATTAATAATTGTGTTTAATTAAATTAATTTAAATAAAGTGATTTAATTTAAATATAATTAGAGATCATTAATTAATATAATTAATGATGTAATTTATAATGGACTAAATGTGAATAATTAATAATGAGATGATTAATTGATGTAATTAAGTAAGGTGATTGATTGATTAATTTATATCAAATGATTTGTAATTAATTAATCAGGATTGGATAATTAATTCATAAGTAATTAATTTAATTGGAAATTAATTGAATTAATTAGGATTAAACGATTAATTAATCCTACCTATAAATGATTATTGAATGTTGGACCTTGCTTATGAATGTTTTCCTGGTATGAATTACCTTAAATTGATTGATCTGTGATATTCTGTTCTGTGAATTGAGCTGTGTGTAATTTATTTATATATTTATTCATCTGTGATACGTTTATTTGTGAATCTGCAATTGAAGATAAGCGTTATAGATTATACCGCTTATCAATATTTCTGTGTTTTGAGCTGTGATGATTGAATAATGTTACACTATTATGTTAAACCCCTGGATTACACCATACACACATAAATACGGATTTCATGAGGTAATTGGTTAAGTCATAGATATTTGAATTTAATATTTTGAAATGGTTTTAAAGTTTGAATTTTTAATTCAGAAAACTTTAGAAATGGAATTGGGTTTTCTGAAACGGAAACAAGTAGTTTTGAAATAATAATTATGATGAAAAGATTTCAAATTTGAAATTGAATGGTTTTGAAAGCTGAAATTAAACCTTTGTCAAAGGTAGTTGAACCCTATTTTAAAATTGAAGAGGATTTTAAATGATGTACCTTTTATATAAAAGATTTGAAACCCGGGATTGTTTTGAAAGTTATGAATGAATCTTTGTTTAAAAGATTGGTTAACCTTTTTTTAAATTGAAATGGGGTTTTAATGATAAATCTTTAGTTTAAAAGATTAAAATGTGGAAATTGTTTAAACAATTGAAAGGTTTCTGGAAGTGAATCTTTTTGGTTAAAAAGATTTATATATGGCAATTCGTTTAACCATTTGAAAGAAAAGTTTTGGGTTTTAAAGTTGTGACATAACTGAAATCCCATATCCATACGCTTTTAAACATTGCGCTCACTATTCGGTTTGGCCGGGAGAGGACCTTGTGTCATTTAATCCATTCCGAGTAGTGATACAATGTTATGGATAGAATTTGAAGACCGGTGGATAAGACCGGGTATTTGCGAGAACGATAGGATGACTTATCGATTGTCTCTGCACCGAGTAGCTACGGCATAGAGATTCCCTAAGTGATGGGAAGTCCGATCGGTATTGTGGATTCCCGGATTTGCAAGGGCTTCTTCGGATGTGCCTTCGGTTCTGTTCGAACCCAGAACAGACTTGTATGGATGTGTGTCTGACATTACACTTTGAGATGTAAAACCGGTTTCTATCAAATACATTTCTGTTTGGTGGCGGAGATTTATTCTCTTAGCTTAACACCCTTCTTTGAGACGTACGAGCTCAGAGGTTATGTAATTGATAGTTACCAGTAATACATTTCCAATTTGGTAATGTGGCATACGAAGTGCTGCTGATCATTTGTTGATCAAAGTAAGGCTTTGTGAAAAGCGTAGCTTTGTGGACAAGACTTCGTCGAACTTCACAACCTGGAATGGGCGAAATAGGAAGAATGCAGTAAGGTTATTTGGGGGTAGCTCCCCCTGAGGGTATGTTCATTTCCTTCTGGATAGAGGTGATATCATGGTATGGGGCCCAGATATTTAACCTATGTGGTTATTGCAAATACATTACTTTGTGGTTGTTGGTATCGAGCGCTCGGATAAAGGTTGGTTACGACCGGGGGATGGCATACTCGTGTCAGTAGTTACCTAGTTATAGAGGTAAACCGGCCTTGTGTTGGCAGAGATCCGGTTAGGTTCTGGGGGTGTCCCTCCAGAGGCGTACCCATGTGGCCCAAGAAGTTCCTTAGCCTGACCATTTGTTGGAAATCCAATTACCAATACGCGCCTTGTACGGTTTTAGTTGTAGAACCTGCCATTTAACATGGTATAGTAGGCATACTGTAATGATACGTTTGCTGGCTAAGATTAATGTTATACTTTCGAAATGTTTTCCACTATGCACTAATAATAATATCAAATGGTTTTCACGTATCAAGCATATTTGACTATCATAAGGAGAAATCTTCCCCAAGTCTGCATTTTCATTGTGTGTGTGGCGGGAGGCCTTATGGTAGTTTCATTTTCCAAAAAGCATTGCGGATTTCAAGTTTTAATTCTTTGTTTGTTTTTAAAGATAAAACTGTTTTTTTCTCATACCAGTCCCATGATTGACCTGGAGTTTATTGTTCCTTTCCTAAACTCTGGGTGCCCACTATTTTCCACACGGGCAGTCTAGAGTTGGTTTTTTTCAGATAGTAGATATAGATATCGGTCCGGAAGCTCTCAGCTCTCTCCTTGTAATTCTTTGGAGATCCTGGATATTGGAGTCTTTGGATTCATGACTGTCCTTGCTTGTCTTGGTGAAACGTGATGGTGGTTCGAGCTTGTGGTTTGGAGCCTTAGCTTTGGAGCATTTGATTGGAGTTATCTCTTGGCTATTCGTTTTCCACTGCTATATCATTTTTTTTCCGTTGTAGCATTGTTATCTTGTCTCTGATATTTCTTATATCATATATATATATATCATTGTTGTATCATTCTGGATATTGTATTATTGGTTGTATATGATATTCATTTCTTTTCCTTCCGCTGTGTTGTTATACTTAATTGTGTTATAAGCTTCGGTGAACCAGATTCGACGTTTGGATCTGCGGCATTGGAACACAAGTGTCGTATTCAGTGCCGATTTTCGACGGTCGAGTCAGGATCGCTACATTTGGTATCAGTGCTGAAGGTTGAAACTTTAGCTCAGGAGTATAACACATTAAGTAACTCATTAGAGATAGGGTGAAGTATACCCTGGAATGAGTAATCCCTAAGATATCCGTTCGAATGCCTCAGTAAATTCTCTTACAATCACTGATAGTGAGTATGAGTGCAAGAAGAGGACGAGATAGGGGACAGGGGAGTACGACTACAAATGATCGATACCTTGCAATAGCGGAAACAATTTTCTCTATCAATCTCCTTTGATTCGATCTAAATTCTTTGATGATTCCTGGCTGCTCCAGGAAGAAGCTTTGATATATTTGCATGGGACACAAACTCCAGATGGGTCGGAATTGTTTGTTTGGATGAATTGTTTGATTTGGTTGCTATGGTTGATAGATATATTTTGGTTGTTTAAACTAAAGGTTTTGGATTGCATCCATATATCTGTTTATTCTGTTGGGTTCCGGTATATTCTACGAGTGGTTAGTTATCTTTTAAACTAACCAATACCTATGTATATTCGTAGATCTGGTGACCCGAGTATCTTGATTCCTTCTTGTATCCATTATTGATATTCTGATTTGGTAAGCCAAATGCAGAATAAATATTCAGTTTGATCTGGTGATTCATCTCTCGATCTTTCTATATTCTTTGTTGTCTCCCTACTTTCAAATTTCGAGGATGAAATTTCCTAAGGGGGGAATCTGTAACATTCCCGAATTTTGAACAAGTTTAATTTGACAATTTATTTAATTTTGAAAATTAAATTGTGAATTTAATTATGAATTAATTTGAAAACTCTAGAATAAATAAATTTTTGGATTATAAATAGACTTTAATTTGAAATTTAAGAATAATTATTTACAAGAAGATTTATAATGCTTAAAATTAAATATCTTTAAATTGTTTTAATAATTGGATTGTGAGTAACTATAAGTAATTAAAAATTATTACTTAATTAAAAAATAATTAATTTATGAAATTAATTAAAGGTAAATTTATTAGAGTGATAAATTAGAGGTTTATTTATCAATGTATAATTTTATTTTAAATAAAATTTTCTTTTGAAAGATTATGCAAGTATAATTTATATGTATATATATATATACACACAATAGCTAAGTTTAACAAAAAGGTTTTAAAGTTCATTCTTTTAAAATTTCTATGAACTAAGTTGTAAATTAATTGAACTAAAGGAACAAAACAAAATTTATAAAATAAATTCAAGACAAGGTTAAAAACATAAATATACAAAATTTTACAAATGTAAACTATATGACATAAAAAAATTAACAAGTGTAAATGAATGTTACAAGTGGAAAAAGAATTAATTTTTCTTTTGAAAATTTGATTACACAAACAATATGCATGAGAAAGAAAAACAAACCAGTTTTTTTCTCTTTTCATTTCTATAACCTGGAAACACAAAAAAAAAAGATTAAAGTCACTCAAAAAAAATCAGCAAAACAAACAAAATCTGCATATTCAAAACACTGACCAAAACATGAATGAAACTTGAGAAGCAAGAGTTAGATTCAGGTTCAATAAAGATCAAAACAACATCAGTTTCAACTGCAGAAATAAAAATAAAGAGGGTTTTCTGTATATGCATTTAAACCTGTAAGTAATTTATTTTTATTTTATTTTATTTTCTTTTGTATTGAATGGATTAAGAACAACAAAGAGTAAATAAAAATCTGTATTTACAATTACATATCTAGAACTCCAAGATTTAAAGGAAAAAAAATGCAGGCCTTCATCTATCTTTGAAACCGTCTCTGTTCTTCATTAACCAAGTGAGCAACTTCCTCTTTAAAAACCTGATTTGGTTTATATATTGTGATGTTATGCTGATTTTTTTTATTTATGATAATTGCAATGCATGTCTGAAATAAGAAAAATTTGTCTCTGTGTATTCATTCCAGGTTTTAAGCTCTGTTAGACAATTTTAATCTACCCCAACCCAAGCAAATTTTAAGTTTTGATTTCTGAATGAAATTTATTTATATGAGTACAACATCATGTTAAAGAGTAACTCCAAGTGAAAACATGAAGTAAATGAAGCAGATCATAGTTACAGAAGCTAAACTGTTCCTCTCTGTCTTCATTTTACTTTGAGTAAACTTGATTTTTAAAAAGCTTTAAGTTTATTTAAATAGTTCAAGATTTATTGAAATTTTGGATTATATATGCTTCAGTTTGAATACATGTTGTGATGCTCCGTACTCCCCTAATAAACTATACAGGTTGTATTTTTGTTTCCATGTTCAATTTACTCTCATCCAATCATTATTGTTCTTAAAGTTTGTAACTGAAACAAGATGGTAAACCCAAATAAAGATTTTAGAAGATGTTTAAACCATCTTTGTAAAAAATAACAACTGTAATACAGTTCTACAGGAAATCAAAGAATAAATTGATAAATTCAATTATTTTAAAAATCTAATTCAAGTTTATAACTTGAATGGTTAGTGAAATTTATGATTTTTAAAACGAGTATGAAGATTAGATTTGTATTTAAGGTGCGGTTTGTATATAAACAAAAATTGCATTTTTGCAAATTTCTGGTTATCGATTCAATTTAAATTGTTGAAATTTGTTTTGGAGATAGTTTGAACATACACGATGTTGGGAAAAATATTGAATAATTTTTCAAATTCAAGAATTGATCGAACGAATTCCAATTAGGGCTTGTGTTCAGATTTTTTATGTCTGTAGCACAGTGTGATCGGCCTTTTCACGCAACCGAGTTGCACAGAATTTTGGTGGAAGGTTGCTCGATGGGTCTTCACAGTTTGACCGAAGTGCGAGCGCCTCTGTTGTCGTTTGTAGCGGTGGTGAAACGTTCTTTTGGAGGGGTCGTTTCGTAGTTTTTTCGAGCAAATGACAAAAAAATTAATTTGAAACTTTGGAAGTGATTCGAGCTTGGATTTCGTGTTTTCGTGGATTTTGTGGTATGCCGATGATCTTGAAAGATCATCAGAACCTCGCGCGACGCCGTGCATGTGCAAGGCATCATTCTTGTGTCAGGAAGTTTTGCTGTTGGCAACGTGAGTGGATTCTCGAGAAAAAATGGTAAATGGTTCGGGTGGAAACGCGAGCACACGAGCCTTCTTCCTGTTGTTTTAGTTTGAAATTTCAACTTAACTTAAACACTTACTGGAAAGAAAAAAAAAAGAAAAATAGAAGAAGAAGAGGGAATGTCACGGGAAAATGGGTGAAGTACTCGAGGTGATACTCGAGTTAACCGGGGGGGGGGGGGGGGGTCTCGGGTCAGTTGTTATTTCAGGTTTATAAAAAAAACCGGCAGCAATTTGAGGTTTTAAAACAAATTTAAATTGAATTTAAATTTGTATACTTGATTTAAACAAAGTTTAAATCAGTTTGAAGTGTGGATTCAAATTTATTTTTGAATTCTAATCTGAAATAAAATAAAAGTTTTAAAATATTTAAAATGAAATTCGGGTTTTAAATCATGGCTCTAAATCAAGATTTTAAAACAAAGTTTAAAATCAAAGTTTAAATCAAAAATTAAAATATGGATTCAAGTCTCTTTGAATCCAAATCTGGAAATTTAAATTATTTTTAAATCTGAATATGTTTAAACAAGTTTAAATTAAATAGCATTTAGAAGTATATTTGTTTTCAAACAAATGTTTAACTTGATTTTTGATAAAATTCCTTTATAAAGATTTTCTTAAATTTGAGTGAAGAGTTAAGTAAATGGTTTTAACTTGAATTTGCAAGGTAAATTATAATATATTTTAAAGCTTAAATTTTAAATAAAAATTTAAGTAAATTAGTTAGAACTTTTCTTATATAGGGTTATAAGTGGATATTTAAATTTGGCAAATGTTTAAAATCTATAATCGTTTTCAATTTTAAAGTCAGAATGGAGTTTGAATTTAAATTTAAAATGTAATGTTAAAATACACTTAAATGTTAATGAAATCATTAGTGAAGAAATTAATTATCCTAGAGATAATTATGGTAATAAAATTATTTAATTAATAAGTTAATTAAAGAATGATTTATTTAATTTATAAATAAATAATTTAGATAAATTTATAATTAGAAATGATTATGTAACAACCCTGCTTTTGGAGATTACCTGTTAATAGTTATAATTTAACATTGTAAATTTAATAAAATTGGAAGTTTTATATTGTTTATTTGGAACAAACAATGGATTTTGAAAATAAAATGAGAAAAATAAAGTTTGGAACTTCATTTTATTTATTTGGACTAATGGTGATGGAGAATGATCTTTTTTTAGAGAAAATGAAATAATTTTTATAAATTATTGTCAATTACTTCTTTTAATAATTTTTAAATGAAGTATTTGATTTTTTGAAGGGTGTTTAATTAAGTAAAAAGATGGAAATTGGTTTAAAAATGAGTGTTGGTTATAAATAAAGTTTGGATACCGTTTGTAATATTTTTCTAAATAAGAAAATAATTTTTATGGAATTTTAAAAGTCAAAAGTGTATGCTTTTGCATTTAATTGTGGAAATAGTGCATTTTTGTGAAATAAAAGATTTTAATAATAAAAATGTTTTATAAATATAAATTTATCTTTTTATATGGTGGAAAATGATTTAATTTATAAATGTGTAAGTTTAGAATTTTATTTGTGTAAAAATTTGAAAGATAGTGGCATTTGCTAATTGCATATGTTTAAATATAAATATATGCATTTTAGTTTAAGCATGAATAAAAATTTGGACTTATTGTTTCTTTTGTTCATTTTGGGTCCAAGGCCCATTATAATCTTAACCAAGTTAGAAAAGAAGAAATTTAGTTCCTGTACGTTCATACTTCAGCTCCTCTTCTTCTTTCTTCCCTAAGACAAAAACAGTAAAAATAAAACCCTTCTTTCAAAATCAAATCTCAAACTAATTTTCTTCAATTCATGATGAAACTTCTTCAAATGATAGTAAATTGAAAGACTCTTGAAGACTAATTTCACCTTGAAACTTCAATCATTCTTCAAAAATTTGGGTATTTGCTATCTAAATCAAAGGTGAGTTGAAAACTCACATTTTCTAGCATAATTGGAGATTTCAAGGTTAGAAATCTCAATTTGATTTTTATTGCATGTTCATTTGCAAAACCGCTATCAGTAAATTGGGCATAACTTTTTCGTTTTAAGTCGGAATTTGATTTTGTTTAATGTTCTGGAAAGAATGAAGAGAGGTTGATAACTTTTATGTTAAACACTTTCGAAAATTTTGATCATAGAAGGTCGAGAAACCCAATACAAACTCACTGGCCTGTAATTGTAAAACTGTGCATAATACAGTTAGTAAATTGAGCATATCTTCCATTTTTCTTATCGGATTTGGATGATTTTTGAAGTTCTGGAAAGCTTATTTTATGTGTGACAACTTTCCAGTTGAATACATTTGCATATTTTGAGCATAGTTTGACTAAAATTCTGTTGCAAACTCTCAGCTCTGTCACTTTAGTAATTACGTTATCCAAACTAAACATAGTTAGTAAATTAGACATATCTTCCTTGTCTCTTATCGGATTTGGTGATATTTGAAGTTCTGGAAAGAATATTTTGTGTGTGACAACTTTTATGTTGAACACATTTGCATATTTTAAGCATAGGTTGATCGAAATCCTGTTACAAACTCTCAGCTCTGTCACTGTAAAATTGTGATTTTCTGTGCTAAGTGCTGTTGGAAATTTAAACATTTCTTTTTCGTTTGATGTCGGAATTTGATGATTCTTGATGCTCCTGAAAGCCTAGATTACATGCTACAATTTTCATGTTTTGAGTTTTGTCAAATTTTGATGTTTACATGATCGAAAGTTCATTCTAGTATCGCTGTCCCGAAACTAAAACAACAGCTGTAGCGAAATTCATATCTGAAATTTGTTTTGGCCATATCTTTCATGTTTCTTATCCAAATTTAATAATTCAAGATGTTTCAGAAAGCTTAGACTTTGTGCTAGAAGTTTTATATTTTGAGTTTTTTGAAATTTCGAAGTTAGCTTGGTCAAAATTATATTTGTTTGTTGCTGTCTCGAGAGCAAAACGACAGCAATAACAATCATTGAACTGAGAATTGTATTGGCTTATTTGTGCTCTCATTCTTGTTAGATTTTGATGTTGTTTTTGAGATGTTTTGAGAGCTATGATGCCTATCAATAGGTTAGCTATATTTAGAGAATTTGAAATGCAAATTTAAATAGAATTTGAATTGACTTTGGGTTAAATTTGAATTGAATTCGTATTGAATTCAAGTTATCGGTCTTGAGTAATCTCTCTTGGTTTTCATTATTTTCGAGCATGATTTTCACTAAACCATTTTGAAGTGATTTTTGAAATAAATGGACATTTTAAATTATTATTACATTTACTTTAAAATTATTTTTCTAATATATAATCTATTTATTTCCTATAATAAAGAAATTTTAAATATTGGTTTTATTAATATTTTCGGGAAAAAGTTTTAAAAGCTTGTTTTCTCAAATAAATTATTTTATATATAAAATACACACTTTTATACTATTCGAACGTATGAGAAAGAGAATTAAACGATTTAGTAAAACACGTGGTATGGGACATGTGCGTTTACTATTTCGGTTAATTCCGGACTTGTACGATCGAAGCTATTTGAGATTATTGATTTTGAGATGGTTGCCATTTTATGGCATATTTTGAGTTTTATAATTCCTATTTACCGGAATTATTTAAGATGGCCAATATTTGGCGAGTATTATGGTTTGGGATCTCCTAAGCAGGAGTATGGTTGATGAGAACCATCACGATGTTTTATTTACTTGCCAATGATATAAGGCAAGTCTTGAGTATATGATTTCATATTTTGAGATTTATGGTTTATGAGGAACCATTACGATGTTTCCACTTGTCGATGAAATGAGACAAGTTATGATGTTATTTAACACTTGTCGATGAGATGAGACAAGTATGGTGTCTCTTTATCACTCGCCAATGAGATGAGGCGAGATATGATTTTATGAGTTTTATGATGTTCCTAGTGTGGCACCGACTAGCGGCTAGTAAATCGCTAAGTGCGAACGAGTGGTATGGGACACCCGTTAACACTTTTCGGATTCCTATCCGTGAGTTTGTGACACATTCACGATGTTTACCTAACAGAATTGCTTTGAGAGGTGTCAGCGACCTTGTCATGAGGACAAACTGCTTAGGGAGGTGTTAGCGACCTTGTTAGGGCTGACAAAATAGCTTGGAGAGGTGTCAGCGACCTTGTCATGAGGACAAACTGCTTAGGGAGGTGTTAGCGACCTTGTTAGGGCTGACAAAATGGCTTGAAGAGGTGTCAGCGACCTTGTCATGAGGACGAACTGCTTTGGGAGGTGTTAGCGACCTTGTCAGAGGTTTCGACCGTTCGAGAATGGCACGTGCAGCATCGCTTCGGCATGCAAATGGGATTTGGCCAATCCGGGGAATTTTTATGAGTTTTTGATTTTGATTTCACCAATTTTGAAATGATGATTTTACCTATAGCCTTGAGTTAGAGAAAGGCTTATATATATATGTGTGTGTGTTGTTTTATGGTGATTTCGATATGGGGATTATAAACTCTTATTGAGTTTCATAAGTTTTTATTTGGAGATTATCATCGGCGATTGTTTATGTTATTTGAGTGTTATTGTCGAGTTCACCCCCTTTGAGGCCTTTGTATACTTAAATGACATTGTTTCACTTAAGTCATGAGTATGTTTCCTTTCTATTGCCTCTTCTCATTTGAGAAGAATTATCACCTTGTATCTTATGCTTCATATTACCTTCTATCCTTATGAACTGATTGTTTTAGCTAGACTGACCCGCGTATTTTATACTCGGGTCAGACCGAGTTGTTTCAGGTTAGCAATCAGTTACGGGACTTAGCTTTGATGCATCTGCTTGGATATCAGCCTAGCACTTTTGTGTAGTTTATATTTCTTTCCGCTTGACTCTGATATGTATTTGATTAGATGTATATAGTGTGGTCTCTGTACCGCTTTTGTATATTAGTTTGTATCATACTGGGATGTATCTGTGTATATGTATTTATATATATAATGATTACTGTTCTGTGATGTGATATGCATTCTGTTATTGTACTTTGTTCTGATAGATCCATTAGCCACCTATAGTTTTGTATTAAACATTTATTGGATATGTCGATCCACTTGAAATAGAAAAAAAATATAGAGCATTTATCGACGTATGCAGTAGATATTTAAGACAAGATTATAGATGGTCGCTCCTAACCAGCCCTATTCTCCGCATTAACAGACAGAATTACTCAGTAATTCTCTTTGTTAATGTGGGTCTTTGGGTGGGGCGTCACAGCTTGGTATCAGAGCGAGGTTCAGAACAAAGTATGATAAACACAGAACAGAAACACATATGAAGGTACATCTAAGTGTAATACAAGTGTTACGAATTCCTTAATCATCGTGTCCTTTACCTTATCGTGTCTTTTGGAGTAGATAATTTGGGATATGTCTAGGAATATGTTTTATTCCGAAATATTCCCAAATTTAATTGATGACATCTTATCTTAGGAGTAATCTTAATCGTGGTTGTTTTATTCAAGTCCTCTTCAATACGGGTGCTTGACACCCTTCCGTATTGAAGGAGTTTGTTGATGATCTTTGACGTTCTTATTTTGTGATTTCTTAGAGGATTGCGAATCCTATTGAGGGGATCTGCAATATTTGGTATGATGTTAAGGATTTTGGATTTCTCTTCCTTATAGCTTATCTTTTCAAGTAAATTAGCATGCTTTTTCCTCTTTAGAGTTTGGAATAATTTGAGTTGGGGTAGCTTGGGTATTTTCTAGTTGCATTCTGTAATCCAAAGGAAGCTAAAATTAGGTATCCTAATTTTAACTGATTTGTTGTTTCTTTCTCTTCGGAATGTTATTGATGATTTTGAAGTGTCTGTATTCACTCTTGAGTTTTGAGATGTTGATGATCTATCTCAAATTCCTGTCATTGTGACTCTGTTGGTTTTTGTGTGTCCGTTTTGGGTATGACACACAATCGGGCAATCGAATATTGTATTGACTTCATTCTCGGTTCTTGGCCTGTCGGTCGTCCTTCCATGAGGATGTCCACTAGGGAAATGAGGTGTTTTCAAAAAAAAAAAATCAAACTTAAGATATGTTTCTAAGAGAAATTAGTTTATATTTTGGGGAAAAAAAAAATATTTTAAGTATTATATATGAGGTATTTCTTTTTAAAGAAAATGAATTTTTGTGTTGGGTTGTCCGTCTAGTGCTTTAAGAATTCTGGTCGATGCGTTTGGCCAACGTTATCGATAGGGATTTCCTAAACGCTGTGATGAGACAGTCAGACATGGTAAATTTAGTTTTAATTAGAAAATTTTGATAATAATTAATAGGGTAGAGTATTAATTTTTTTTTAATTGTTTAATAAAACCATTGAACCATGGTGAGTGTTGGAGGAGTGGCGAGGCATTTTTGATCGTTTGATCAACTATGCAGCCAATCGATGGGGTCATTCACTATAAATCAATGGTGAGGCAACACCCTTATATTATTTGAAATTTGAGAAATTAAATATGGTAATTTGTGTAAGTAAAGTGAATAATTTTAATTAAGGGGATGTCTTAATTAGAAGAAAATATCATTTGATGTTTTGATTGATAAAATGATGTATTTAGGGTAAAAGAATACATTGGTTTGAAAATTAAATTATTAATTGAATATTTTAGTACAAGTTATTAATGATGACTATAAAAATTTATTTTGATGGATAATCAATAATCATCTCTTTATAATGCAAGAAATTAGTATATCTTCGAAAATGAGTTTTCATAGTTAATTGTTTTTAAAGCTAGATTTTGGAAAGTAATGAACATATTTCCACTTAATAAAATGTTTTGTGGTGATTATGTAAAGTTGATCATAATTTTATATGTCTTAGCTTTCCAGCAAAAAAAGGAGGATCATTTAATAAATGATTTATCCAAAAGCTTGTTTGAAATTGTAGTTTGAAATTAAAATGGTTTGGGAGAATTTCAAATTTCAAATTGATTTTAAAAGCTGAAAATTTCATTTAGAAAAGTGATGTACTAAAATAGCGATAACTAGAGATTTATTACTCCAAATGAGCTTAATCTTTTTGCAGATGAAAGAGATGTCAGTAAGCTTTAGAGTTTCTTTGTACCACTTTTAAATATTTTGCTATTTACTAAGTCTAAAATGGGTTTGAATGGAGATAGGCAATTCTGCCCTATTACAAAATTCTCTAAGATTAAGCTGAAAGTAAATTTAACATAACTTTCAAACCGTAAATCTGATTTTGATGATCTTTATATTGCTGGAAAGCCCAGACTAATTAGAACAACTTTCATTCTATAAAATTCTTCAAATTTTGTTCTTTTCTCGGTAAAAATAGGTCTTCTTTACAGCAGGTCTGAACTGAAATTAATTTATTTCCCCTCAATAGTTAAGTGTAGCATTTCTTATTTATGATCATGAACTAATATCATCTATTTGAGTTAAGTACAGGTGAAAATATGATAGATGGAATATATTTTGATCAAAAAGATTATAGATATAAGTTTGTGCAAAATCGCTTTAAAATGCTTAAAGAGAAAGGTATGTTTTCGGATTAATTTTAAGTGTTAAATAATGATATATATTGTGTTTCCGACCTAATGGTCGATGTATATTATATAATTTATTTTTGTAATATTGTATATGGCCCTCCGTTCAAAGGAGACTCCGTCAATTTTTTCGAAAATTGCAAACACTTAGAAAATTTGAGAAACAAATTGAAAAATAATATGTTGCAAACTAGAGTGTACCTGTGGAAGAATTAGAGAATAACAACTTAAACTTTATTTACACTAATGAAGAGTAATAAATTTAAAATCTAAGTAAGAAGTTTTGAAAAGAAAAAATTTCAAGTGTTGAAAATTGTGGTTATAACTATAAAGTATCGATCTTTTGGAACACTAAGAATTTTTGATTGAGAGTATATACATATATTTTAGTTCCTTATGAGTATCTTACTCTTGTGCTATTTTCTAATGACGTGCATTTATGCGGTCATTCGAGTTTGAAACCACCTTTTGGTTGAACTATCTTGCCTCTATTATGTCTATCTTGTATTGGTGTTGTTCCTTCCGTAGTGTCATACGGAAAGATCATATCGATAATCATCTTGTTGATTAGAGTTTGGGTTGAAGTGTGCTAAATCCCGACTCTACTTGAGGAGCTTATGAGAAATCAATCTCATTTGATTGATCCTTTTTCTTGCATCTTGTTGTGCTCTTATTCGGAGGTGAGACGTCTTCGAAATCTTATGTGCTGATTGAAAAATTCAGCGGTTCGCTAATTCCATATTTGCACTTTAAAAACCACAGAATTAATCGAGCAATCTTATCTTGGTCTTCTTTCATCTTGAGTTGAAAGTGATGAATTGTGATCTTGTGCCTGTCTATCCTTCTACGATTGATGAAATACTTATGTGAATACAAACTCTTCTTTAGAAATTGCGAGGACGCAATTTTGATAAGGGGGAGAGTCTGTAACAACCCTGCTTTTGGAGATTACCTGTTAATAGTTATAATTTAACATTGTAAATTTAATAAAATTGGAAGTTTTATATTGTTTATTTGGAACAAACAATGGATTTTGAAAATAAAATGAGAAAAATAAAGTTTGGAACTTCATTTTATTTATTTGGACTAATGGTGATGGAGAATGATCTTTTTTTAGAGAAAATGAAATAATTTTTATAAATTATTGTCAATTACTTCTTTTAATAATTTTTAAATGAAGTATTTGATTTTTTGAAGGGTGTTTAATTAAGTAAAAAGATGGAAATTGGTTTAAAAATGAGTGTTGGTTATAAATAAAGTTTGGATACCGTTTGTAATATTTTTCTAAATAAGAAAATAATTTTTATGGAATTTTAAAAGTCAAAAGTGTATGCTTTTGCATTTAATTGTGGAAATAGTGCATTTTTGTGAAATAAAAGATTTTAATAATAAAAATGTTTTATAAATATAAATTTATCTTTTTATATGGTGGAAAATGATTTAGTTTATAAGTGTGTAAGTTTAGAATTTTATTTGTGTAAAAATTTGAAAGATAGTGGCATTTGCTAATTGCATATGTTTAAATATAAATATATGCATTTTAGTTTAAGCATGAATAAAAATTTGGACTTATTGTTTCTTTTGTTCATTTTGGGTCCAAGGCCCATTATAATCTTAACCAAGTTAGAAAAGAAGAAATTTAGTTCCTGTACGTTCATACTTCAGCTCCTCTTCTTCTTTCTTCCCTAAGACAAAAACAGTAAAAATAAAACCCTTCTTTCAAAATCAAATCTCAAACTAATTTTCTTCAATTCATGATGAAACTTCTTCAAATGATAGTAAATTGAAAGACTCTTGAAGACTAATTTCACCTTGAAGCTTCAATCATTCTTCAAAAATTTGGGTATTTGCTATCTAAATCAAAGGTGAGTTGAAAACTCACATTTTCTAGCATAATTGGAGATTTCAAGGTTAGAAATCTCAATTTGATTTTTATTGCATGTTCATTTGCAAAACCGCTATCAGTAAATTGGGCATAACTTTTTCGTTTTAATTCGGAATTTGATTTTGTCTAATGTTTTGGAAAGAATGAAGAGAGGTTGATAACTTTTATGTTAAACACTTTCGAAAATTTTGATCATAGAAGGTCGAGAAACCCAATACAAACTCACTGGCCTGTAATTGTAAAACTGTGCATAATACAGTTAGTAAATTGAGCATATCTTCCATTTTTCTTATCGGATTTGGATGATTTTTGAAGTTCTGGAAAGCTTATTTTATGTGTGACAACTTTCCAGTTGAATACATTTGCATATTTTGAGCATAGTTTGACTAAAATTCTGTTGCAAACTCTCAGCTCTGTCACTTTAGTAATTACGTTATCCAAACTAAACATAGTTAGTAAATTAGACATATCTTCCTTGTCTCTTATCGGATTTGGGTGATATTTGAAGTTCTGGAAAGAATATTTTGTGTGTGACAACTTTTATGTTGAACACATTTGCATATTTTAAGCATAGGTTGATCGAAATCCTGTTACAAACTCTCAGCTCTGTCACTGTAAAATTGTGATTTTCTGTGCTAAGTGCTGTTGGAAATTTAAACATTTCTTTTTCGTTTGATGTCGGAATTTGATGATTCTTGATGATCCTGAAATCCTAGATTACATGCTACAATTTTCATGTTTTGAGTTTTGTCAAATTTTGATGTTTACATGATCGAAAGTTCATTCTAGTATCGCTGTCCCGAAACTAAAACAACAGCTGTAGCGAAATTCATATCTGAAATTTGTTTTGGCCATATCTTTCATGTTTCTTATCCAAATTTAATAATTCAAGATGTTTCAGAAAGCTTAGACTTTGTGCTAGAAGTTTTATATTTTGAGTTTTTTGAAATTTCGAAGTTAGCTTGGTCAAAATTATATTTGTTTGTTGCTGTCTCGAGAGCAAAACGACAGCAATAACAATCATTGAACTGAGAATTGTATTGGCTTATTTGTGCTCTCATTCTTGTTAGATTTTGATGTTGTTTTTGAGATGTTTTGAGAGCTATGATGCCTATCAATAGGTTAGCTATATTTAGAGAATTTGAAATGCAAATTTAAATAGAATTTGAATTGACTTTGGGTTAAATTTGAATTGAATTCGTATTGAATTCAAGTTATCGGTCTTGAGTAATCTCTCTTGGTTTTCATTATTTTCGAGCATGATTTTCACTAAACCATTTTGAAGTGATTTTTGAAATAAATGGACATTTTAAATTATTATTACATTTACTTTAAAATTATTTTTCTAATATAAAATCTATTTATTTCCTATAATAAAGAAATTTTAAATATTGGTTTTATTAATATTTTCGGGAAAAAGTTTTAAAAGCTTGTTTTCTCAAATAAATTATTTTATATATAAAATACACACTTTTATACTATTCGAACGTATGAGAAAGAGAATTAAACGATTTAGTAAAACACGTGGTATGGGACATGTGCGTTTACTATTTCGGTTAATTCCGGACTTGTACGATCGAAGCTATTTGAGATTATTGATTTTGAGATGGTTGCCATTTTATGGCATATTTTGAGTTTTATAATTCCTATTTACCGGAATTATTTAAGATGGCCAATATTTGGCGAGTATTATGGTTTGGGATCTCCTAAGCAGGAGTATGGTCGATGAGAACCATCACGATGTTTTATTTACTTGCCAATGATATAAGGCAAGTCTTGAGTATATGATTTCATATTTTGAGATTTATGGTTTATGAGGAACCATTACGATGTTTCCACTTGTCGATGAAATGAGACAAGTTATGATGTTATTTAACACTTGTCGATGAGATGAGACGAGTATGGTGTCTCTTTATCACTCGCCAATGAGATGAGACGAGATATGATTTTATGAGTTTTATGATGTTCCTAGTGTGGCACCGACTAGCGGCTAGTAAATCGCTAAGTGCGAACGAGTGGTATGGGACACCCGTTAACACTTTTCGGATTCCTATCCGTGAGTTTGTGACACATTCACGATGTTTACCTAACAGAATTGCTTTGAGAGGTGTCAGCGACCTTGTCATGAGGACAAACTGCTTAGGGAGGTGTTAGCGACCTTGTTAGGGCTGACAAAATAGCTTGGAGAGGTGTCAGCGACCTTGTCATGAGGACAAACTGCTTAGGGAGGTGTTAGCGACCTTGTTAGGGCTGACAAAATGGCTTGAAGAGGTGTCAGCGACCTTGTCATGAGGACGAACTGCTTTGGGAGGTGTTAGCGACCTTGTCAGAGGTTTCGACCGTTCGAGAATGGCACGTGCAGCATCGCTTCGGCATGCAAATGGGATTTGGCCAATCCGGGGAATTTTTATGAGTTTTTGATTTTGATTTCACCAATTTTGAAATGATGATTTTACCTATAGCCTTGAGTTAGAGAAAGGCTTATATATATATGTGTGTGTGTTGTTTTATGGTGATTTCGATATGGGGATTATAAACTCTTATTGAGTTTCATAAGTTTTTATTTGGAGATTATCATCGGCGATTGTTTATGTTATTTGAGTGTTATTGTCGAGTTCACCCCCTTTGAGGCCTTTGTATACTTAAATGACATTGTTTCACTTAAGTCATGAGTATGTTTCCTTTCTATTGCCTCTTCTCATTTGAGAAGAATTATCACCTTGTATCTTATGCTTCATATTACCTTCTATCCTTATGAACTGATTGTTTTAGCTAGACTGACCCGCGTATTTTATACTCGGGTCAGACCGAGTTGTTTCAGGTTAGCAATCAGTTACGGGACTTAGCTTTGATGCATCTGCTTGGATATCAGCCTAGCACTTTTGTGTAGTTTATATTTCTTTCCGCTTGACTCTGATATGTATTTGATTAGATGTATATAGTGTGGTCTCTGTACCGCTTTTGTATATTAGTTTGTATCATACTGGGATGTATCTGTGTATATGTATTTATATATATAATGATTACTGTTCTGTGATGTGATATGCATTCTGTTATTGTACTTTGTTCTGATAGATCCATTAGCCACCTATAGTTTTGTATTAAACATTTATTGGATATGTCGATCCACTTGAAATAGAAAAAAAAATATAGAGCATTTATCGACGTATGCAGTAGATATTTAAGACAAGATTATAGATGGTCGCTCCTAACCAGCCCTATTCTCCGCATTAACAGACAGAATTACTCAGTAATTCTCTTTGTTAATGTGGGTCTTTGGGTGGGGCGTCACAGATTAATAATGAATTAATCTAAAATATTTTCTTAAGAAAATAATTAAAGAAATGTTATTCATTAATGAAGATAAATAACTAGGGGTTGTTAAGTAATTAAATTAATCTGATTGATTTTGATAATTAATTAGATTAATTAATTTAGATAATCAATTATACGTTTTTGAATAAAATTATTTAATGAAGGTAATTAAGGGATTTATTACTTATTGTAATTAATTTTGGTAATGTGGTTAATTTAAGTTAGTTAATTAATTTAGTTTAATTAACTTAAGAAAAATCATTTGATAATTAGATAAGTGTAATTACTTAGTGTAATTAATGGAGATAATTACTTAGGGAAGTAATAAATGATAATTACTGGGAGGTGATTAGTGAATTTGATTTATAAAAAAGTAATTTGGATAATTACTTTTGTTATTAATCAAGGATGATTAATAATTATGTTTAATTAAATTAATTTAAATAAAGTGTTTTAATTTAAATATAATTAGGGATCATTAATTAATATAATTAATGATGTAATTTATAATGGACTAATTAGGGAATAATTAATAATGAGATGATTAATTTATTTAATTAAATAAAGTGATTAATTAATTAATTTATATCAAATGATTTGTAATTAATTAATCAGGATTGGATAATTAATTCATAAGTAATTAATTTAATTGGAAATTAATTGAATTAATTAGGATTAAACGATTAATTAATCCTACCTATAAATGATTATTGAATGTTGGACCTTGCTTATGAATGTTTGCCTGGTATGAATTACCTTGAATTGATTGATCTGTGATATTATGTTCTGTGAATTGAGCTGTGTGTAATTTATTTATATATTTATTCATCTGTGATACTATCTGCGAATCTGAAAATGAAGATAAGCGTTATAGATTATATCGCTTATCGATGTTTCTGTGTTTTGAGCTGTGATGATTGAATAATGTTACACTATTGTGTTAAACCCCAGGACTACCCCATACACTTACAAATATGGATTTCACGTGGTAATCGGTTAAGTCACAAATATTTGAATTTACTATTTTGAAATGGTTTTAAATTTTGAATTTTGAATTCAGATAACTTTAGAAATGGAATTGGATTTTTTGAAACGGGAACAAGTAGTTTTCAAATAATAATTATGATGAAAAGATTTCAAATTTGAAATTGAATGGTTTTGAAAGCTGAAATTGAATCTTTGTCAAAGGTAGTTGAACCCTATTTTAAAATTGAAGAGGATTTTAAACGATGTACCTTTTATATAAAAGATTTGAAACCCGGGATTGTTTTGAAAGTTATGAATGAATCTTTGTTTAAAAGATTGGTGAACCTTGTTTTAAATTGAAAGGGGGTTTTAAAGATAAATCTATTGTTTAAAAGATTAAAATGTGGAAATTGTTTAATCCATTGAACGGTTTCTGGAAGTGAATCTTTTTGGTTAAAAAGATTTATAAATGGTAATTCGTTTAACCATTTGAAAGAAAAGTTTTAGGTTTTAAAGTTGTGACTTAACTGAAATCCCATATCCATATGCTTTTAAATATTGCGCTCACTATTCGGTTTAGCCGGGAGAGGACCTTGTGTCATTTAACCCATTCCGAATAGTGATACGACGTTATGGATAGCATTTGAAGACCAGGTATTTGCGAGAAAGATAGGATGACCTATCGATTGTCTCTGCACCGAGTAGCTACGGTATAGAGATTCCCTAAGTGATGGGAAGTCCGATCGGGATTGTGGTTTCCCGGATTTGCAAGGGCTTCTTTGGAAGTGCCTTCGGTTCTGTTCGAACCCAGAATAGACTTGTATGGATGTGTGTATGACATTACACTTTGAGATGTAAAATTGGTTTCTATCAAATACATTTCTGTTTGGTGGTGGAGATTTATTCTCTTAGCCTAACTCCCTTCTTTGAGACGTACGAGCTCAGAGGTTATATAATTGATGGTTACCAGTAATACATTTCCAATTTGGTAATGTGGCTTACGAAGTGCTGCTGATCATTTGTTGATCAAAGCAAGGCTTTGTGAAAAGCGTAGCTTTGTGGACAAGACTTCGTCGAACTTCACAACTCGGAATGGTCAAAACATGAAGAATGCAGCAAGGTTATTTGGGGGTAGCGCCCCCTGAGGGTATGTTCATTTCCTTCTAGATAGAGGTGACATCATGGTATGGAGCCCAGATATTTAACCTATGTGGTTACTGCAAATACATTACTTTGTGGTTGTTGGTAGTTACGACTGGGGGATGGCATACTCGTGTCAGTAGTTACCTAGTTACGGAGGTAACCCGGCCTTGTGTTGGCAGAGATCCGGTTAGGTTCTCGGGGCGTCCCTCTAGAGGCGTACCCATGTGGCCCAGGAAGTTCCTTAGCCTGACCATTTGTTGGAAATCCAATTACCAGTACGCCCCTTGTACGGTTTTAGTTGTAGAACCTGCCATTTAACATGGTAGCTATAGTAGGCATACTATAATGGTACGTATGCTGGCTAAGATTAATATTATACTTTCGAAATGTTTTCCACTATGCACTAATAATAATATCAAATGGTTTTCGTGTATCAAGCATATTTGAATATCATAAGGAGAAATTTTTGCCAAGTCTGCGTTTGCATTGTGTGTGTGGCGGGAGGCCTTATGGTGGTTTCATTCCAAAAAGTATTGCGGATTTCAAATTTTAATTCTTTGTTTGTTTTTAAAGATAAAACTATTTTTGTTTGCTCATACCAGTCCCATGACTGGCCTGGAGTTTATTGTTCCTATCCTAAACTCTAGGTGCCCACCATTTTGCACACGGGCAGTCTAGAGTTGGTTTTTTCAGATTGTATACAGTAGATATAGATATCATTCCGGTAGCTCTCAGCTTTCTCCTTGTAATTCTTTGGAGATTGTAACGACCCGATATTTTCAACCATTCGCATCCATTATAAGTGTATAGGTAGACACTTATGCTGGAATTGAATTGCTCAAAATACCGCATTGTAAATAAGAATTTGGCAAATCTCAGAATATACAGTAAATAATAATCACAGATCACAGACACAGAGTAATAAAAATGTAGCGGAAGTAAAAGAAATAGTAGTTCATGAAGCAACTATATAGAAATACCAGAGCTACATAAAATACAACGGAAGAAATAAAGTACAAAGGAAGTCTCACTACATAGAAGTCTACTAATACAAGAGCTGAAAGGAACAACAGACTGCAAAAGATAAAACTTTACAAGTCGATAATCTCCAGCAATTTCAATCTCCAGAAAGTGAAAATCCAAATCCGTGAATAACTCAGGCTGACCCGAGCGTAAATAAAAATACAAACACTCGAGTCAGGACATACATACTTATACAATGTAAACCAACTCAAGTGAACTGTAGCAAAGGTACAAGTAACTTAGAAGATGCTTGGGACCGCCCATCCTCTAAGGATCCGTTAAACTATTTACTATGTAGTATATTGCGCTATATACAGTAGTGTCTAATTAGTAAAGTATAATCATATAGAAAATAGCGTTAAGGGGATGGTGAACCTTAACGCGGTCGGATCATTAAAACCAAAATCGTAGTGGGCTCGATAAAAGGATATGACACGACACGCGAGGCAATTCCAGGGCGGATACACCGTTTGCACTCCCGGACCGGTGGTGACGGCAAGACAGCAGCTTCCGTCCACCTCGAGCGATACCCCCGAATCAAAGTGGCACCACCGTATCGAATCGCAAAAGTAATAGAATGGTTTCCGATGGAGCATGCTCGATGAAAGGGTGCGACCCTTTGTGTAGCCCGGTATAGCTCCTGTTTTAGTCATATATGCCAACTCACGGGAGTTGGGTCCACGTATTATACCTCGAGAACGTCGCCACCATCCTACTTCATTCTGGAATCTCCACCGCGTACACAGTTTTTAAGTGGTTTTCGTTATTGGCCGGCTATAAGACAATATCCGATCCTGGTCTCTTTAACAACCAATCGTTATTATAACCCGTAGTTATAACTTTAAAACAATATTTTATACTTCAAAAATAAAATGTCATTTCAACCCAAACCTTTATCAAAATAAAGATTAAATCATTTCCAAACCATTTCAATATATCATCATACCAAATCTTTCAATTCAAATATTTATCAAAATAAATATCAAGTCATTTCTAACCATTTCAATATATTAAATTTCATATCCTTTCGAAACTTCCTTTCAAATCAATTTAATATATCAAAATATCATATCTTTTCAAAACCACATTTCAAATCATTTTAATATATCAAAATAGCTATATTTTTCAAAACCACATTTCAATATACCAAAATATCATATCTTTCAGTACCACATTTCAAATCATTTTAATATATCAAAATATCATATCTTTTCGAAACCACATTTCAATTATTTTTATATATCAAATAGTTATATTTCAAAACAAATTACTTTATTTTTAAATCATAAAAATGAAGTTATTACATTTAATAATTCAATTATTAAATTCCAAAAATTTAAACTTTTCAATGTTCATTTATTCACTTAAATTTATTAAAACAATGAAAATTCAAGTTTTGCAGCATTTGAAAAATGCTACAGAAAGTTACATTCAAAACAATTCAATTTAACAAAAGACAGCATTTAAAATGTTGTTAATTAACTTCAAATATTCAATAGAATTTCACAAACACTTATAATTTTTATTTAAATCATTTTTAACATATAAAATCATACATTTTCACATTTATAATCATCATTTAAATTTCCTTAAATTCATGATTTTATAAAGTTAAATTTCCTTTCAAAAATCAATATTTATTAATAATTCACTTATTAAATTTCAATATTCAATTTTAAATTCATTACATTAAATTTTAACTTAACACTTAAGTTTAAATTTTCAAATATAACATATTTTCATTTTATTTAACTTAACTTAAAATTTCACTTTTAAGCAAAATTCAAAAATTCCAATTTAAGTTATATTTCCAAATTCAACTCAATATTCATTTATTAACATTTTAGATTTATTCAAAAATCATTAATATGTTATAAAATCATTTTTAAATTAATTTAAATTCAAACTATCATAAATTTATCATATTTTCAAAGTTATTTAAATTCCATTAAAAATTAAATCAAAATTTCCAAAATAACTTACATTCATATTTTCTGACTTTTCCATAATTTATTTAACTTATAGATTTTCAGAAAATAAATAATACTTTACAAAAGTTATATTTTTATTAAATTTCAAATCAAATATTATAATAATTAAATTTCTAAAATATTTTAAATTTTTTAGAAAAACATATTTTAACTATGGGCCTGTATATAATTTTCTACGCCAGGTAAAGTGATACGGGTAATATATCATTTCAACCCGTAATTTACAAAGAAAATCCGGGTTTTATCATTTCAAACCCGCAATCCCAAGTTAAAATAAATTAAATAAAAATCGTTCAAGCCTATCATTTCAGCCCATAACGATTTTTCCCTATTCTAAAGTCCATTCAGGTATGTATCATTTCAACCCATACTGATTCTAATCTAATGGGAACTTGCAATGTGATGAACAGATAAAATAAACAGAATAGCATGAAATAACAGTAACATATTATATAATAAGTGTAATAACAGGTGTGAAAATCATATGATAATAATATAAGCATATATAACATGGTAATATAGTTCTACAGATTCACAGGGTGTCAATTCACATTTGTATAAGTATAAACATCTAGTGAGATTTACTCACATTTATGGCTTGAGATTGTAATAAAAATGGCACAACGGATTCCATAAGGCACGATGATACAACAATAGGCTCAAGTGGGAAGAGATCCAATCTTAGAACTTGTGTTACAACCCAAAACAAAACAAAATAAAATTACAATTCAATACAACATTCAATTTGAAATAACTTTGAAATGAAAAGAGATTTGAATGTCAAATCTTTTGCCATGTTTTCTACAATGCTTTGCATGACCTAGGGGTTTATTTAGGTCAGGTTTGACATGACTTTAGCTCAGGTTTGATCATAGGAATGCATGGCATAAAGGCTAGAACATGTGGAGGAAGTTACAACATAAGAATATCAAGAGACTAGGAAACATAATGGAGTTTGGTTCAACTTTTGGCTCGGCCTATGGGTCAAATGGCTCGGCCATCATCAGGTACAGGTCTGGACTGAGCTTTAGGTGGTGAGTAGTGGTGGTAGTAAGGTGGTGGTGGAGGCTCAAGGGGGTGGCCTTGGTGGTGGATGAAGGGTAGATGAAGGTAGGCTCGGCTATGTAGTTGTTTATGGGGTTTTATACATTGTTTTGTGGTGCTAGCTTCAAGGGAGGTCACGGCCATATATGGTCAGAGGAGGAAGAGGGTTAGGTCGTGGATGTTGTGGGAAGGAGTTGGTATGGTGGTCAGGTCAGAGGTGGTGGTGGTGGCGGCTATGGTGGTGATTAGGGTGGTGGATGAAGTGGTATGGCAAGTAGTGGTCAACAACATTGATTTTAGGCATTTAGGATGCAATTTGAAGGGTTTAGCCATCATGGTGGGTTCAACCATGGCTCAGATCTGAGAGTAGGTGGTGATGATGACAGGGAAGAGGTATAGGAGGTGGTGGCCATGGCTATGGAGTGGAGGCCTAGCAAAAGAGTGGAGAGAACAAGGCAAAATACATAAGAAAATAGAAAGAAAAGGAAGAAAAGAGATGGAGGCCATTACCAATATGTTTGAAGCCGTGAATGAAGAAGTGAGATATGAGTTTTTCACGTGAAAATTGAAGGGAATACACAGCAAATGAAAAAAAATGCATGGCCTAGAGAAGTAATGGAGAGGTTATGACAAATGAAACGACTTTGGACAACGAAACGTCTAGAAATGAAACGCCCAGAAATGAAACGCATTTCTGTTTTCTAAAAATCAAATAAAAACAAAAATAAATCAGAAAATACCTTCAAAAATAGAAATCAAGTGAAATAATATGAAAATAAATAATTAATTTTAAAGAAAATATAAAAAGGATGAAAGAAATTGCTTAAAAATACAAAACAGGGTCGAGAAATTACATATAAATCACTACTGGTCTTGGAAAAATATCCACTTCATTTTAAAAATATTATGAAGTGAAAATTTGAAATAAAATAATTTATTTATCATTTTCAAAATAAAATAAATAATTAAATTGGAGAAAAATAGAAAAACAACTAAAGAAAATGTATAAAAACTGAAAACAGGGCATGGAAATTACAAGAAAAATACTACTAACTTCAGAAAAATTTCTACCTCACTTTAAAAATATTAAAAGACAAAAATATAAATAAAATAAAATATTGATACATATTAAAATAAAATATGACAAAGAAAATATAATTTATACAATTTAAAACAACAAAATTACAAAATAAACAAATTGCACTCAATATTGAAATATACATAACTTTCACTGTTTAACTCCGTTTTCAACGAAACAAAAAGCGGTGTTCAAGTTATTACATCTATTTTCATAATAAAAGATAAAATTGTAGATTTTTAAATAATTTAAATTTTAAGTTTAAAAGTCAAAGTTTGACTAATTTGACCAGAAATCCACTTTCAGTAAAATATTCAGTTTATACAAGTTTGAAACTATAATTCACATAAAAAATCAACATTTATATTTAGAATAACATAACTTATTCACTTTAATAAATAAAATAAAATTATTAAATCAAAAGTAAAAAAAAATCAAAATAAACAATTAAAAAAATCAAAAATTCATGGTTGTTACACTCTCCCCCACTCAAAACTTTTCGTCCCCGAAAAGGAATGAGGTACGGGAAAGTATAGAAAAAAATAGAGTGAAATAGGATTAAGACAAGATGACGAGGAGATTGAAATTATACCTGATAACTAGTTATAGGTGGATTTAACAAGGTGAAGGTGATCAAATCAAGAATACAAACACGGAAAAATATATTCAAAATGAGTACCAAAGATTTATCAAAGATTATAGAAAGATTTCTAACAGAAGATTATAGGAAGATGCATATACCAGTCTATAGCAAGATAAGGATGATAAGGACAACCAAAAGATAGTTTGAAAAACAAAATAAGGAAACAAATTTGAAAGCATGGAAATTTCAACTTAAATGGAGAATAAATCTTTACACGAGTTAAATAAATCTTAACTATCTCAAATTTCATTATCTTATTATCCAATCATCTTAAATTAACAATTTTTAAAACCATGGATTTGAAAAATAATCATTTATTACATTCACAATGTACATAATAAACTTTATTCTTCTTTATTCCTCATTAAAATTAAATTTATTCCTCTCAATATATTTATCACTTATGTTAAATATACTTGCACTTATTATAACTATTTTCTTTTATTCTTAGTTCTTTTAACATCATTTTATTGTAAGTTATTCAATTACCCCTTTATTTTATTTACCTCTGTTAATCATTTTATAATTAAAATTTAAGTGTATAACATTTATTATAACCACTCAAATTTTATTTATAAAATCTTTTTATATTGTATATTATCCAATTACATTGCTAACTTCTAAAATTAAGGTAAGTTATATTTGAATGCAATTGTATTATACAAATAAAACTTTCCAATTAAATCATTTCATACTTGAATATTCATCTAAAATTTTGATTTTCTTTCCTTTTATAATTGAATTTAAGAATTAAATTTCCGATTTCTTCAAACCATTTAGAGATAAATAAATGTATGTACATAACTTATCAAATAAAATTTAAATCATATATCTATATATATCATAAATCAAGTCATATTTTAGAAACTAAAATCAGTTTGATTTCCCAAAACAAAGCTGTAGCAAGACTACATAACAGTCTCTTAACTTCGAAACTAGAAAATGAACGTCGGTGATGTCGCGATCATCACCAAAGTTATTTTCCAGCGACAAAGAGAAGAGCACTTTAAAATTCTTTGGAAACAAATTTCTATTTGAAAATACCTTGAATAATATATACCTCTTTAAAACTTTAAACCAAAGTTCGAAATAATCGGAATTTAAATTCTCAAATTCTTGTTTTAAATTCATTTGAGTTCCCAAGTAAATTTATAAACAACTATTTATAGATTCATTTGTAGAACAATAAATGATAAATCAAGTATTATCATTTCAAATTATAAATTTAAATCAGTTTATTAAGTTCCATTAGTATATATATAAAAAAAAAATTTCATTAACCAAATTTTAAAATAATATTGTGTCAGTTTGTTCTGTCAAAGTGTTTTGAAAATCTTATCGATAGCGTTGATCAGACGAATCGATTGGAAACCCAAATCAACATCAACAACTCAAACAACACAATATATAAAACATTTTAATTTTAAATATTAGTTTACAAATACACTATACATGAATAGATTTTCAAAGAAAGATAGTGATTCAAATATGATTAACTCAAATCAAAGGAAATTCTTATTTGGAAATAAGTTGGAAACAAGGATGACATGATTAAACAACAGAACAGGAAGATGGATAAGCTTATATATATCGCGGGCAACCTTAACCGGGTCAACCGTGACTTAAAGAACAAGATCGATGTGGATTTTCTAGGGTAAATCTACATTCGACCTCAGGAGATAGAGTTTGGGATAATAAGAGATACTATCATCTAAAGATATAAAATCTTTGGTGAATCGATGTTGTTGTAAAGGAGTTTCACCTCTTTACAAATCAATTTGAGATTGGCGAGACCACCGACTCATTACAAAGATCCTTTTGAAGTGGAGTTATGGGATACTCCAGAACCAAAAGAAGATGAATAGCGAGGGACATGAATGGATTTTGGAACCGCAGGGAACGTTCCAAATTCAAAGGAAACCGAATTGAAGAAGAAGGAATTCAAGCTTGAACGAAAGTGATTCTGAAATTAAATCTACTCTATATACTGAGTTTTGCCTAAAACCAGAGCTCTGATACCAACTGTAACGATCCGATATTTTCAACCATTCGCATCCATTATAAGTGTATAGGTAGACACTTACGCCGGAATTGAATTGCTCAAAATACCGCGTTGTAAATAAGAATTTGGCAAATCTCAGAATATACAGTAAATAATAATCACATATCACAGACACGGAGTAATAATAATGCAGCAGAAGTAAAAGAAATAGTAGTTCATGAAGCTACTATATAAAAATATCAGAGTTACATAAAATACAACAGAAGAAATAAAGTACAAAGGAAGTCTCACTACATATAAGTCTACTAATACAAGAGCTGAAAGGAACAACAGACTGCAAAAGATAAAACTTTACAAGTAGATAATCTCCAGCGATTTCAATCTCCAGAAAGTGGAAATCCAAATCTGTGAATAACTCAGGCTGACCCGAGCGTAAATAAAAATACAAACACTCGAGTCAGGACATACATACTTATACAATGTAAACCAACTCAAGTGAACTGTAGCAAAGGTACAAGTAACTTAGAAGATGCTTGGGACCTCCCATCCTCTGAGGATCCGTTAGACTATTTACTATGTAGTATATTGCACTATATACAGTAGTGTCTAATTAGTAAAGTATAATCATATAGAAAATAGTGTTAAGGGGATGGTGAACCTTAATGCGGTCGGATCTTTAAAACCAAAATCGTAGTGGGCTCGATAAAAGGATATGACACGGCACGCGAGGCAATGCCAGGGTGGATACACCGTTTGCACTCCCGGACCGGTGGTGATGGCAAGCCAGCAGCTTCCGCCCACCTCGAGCGATACCCCCGAATCAAAGTGGCGCCACCGTATCGAATCACAAAAGTAATAGAATGGTTTCCGATGGAGCTTGCTCGATGAAAGGGTGCGACCCTTTGTGTAGCCCGGTATAGCTCCTGTTTTAGTCATATATGCCAACTCACGGGAGTTGGGTCCACGTAATATACCTCGAGAACGTCGCCACCATCCTACTTCATTCTGGAATCTCCACCGCGTGCATAGTTGTTAAAGTGGTTTTCGGTATTGGCCAGCTATAAGACAATATCTGATCCCGGTCTCTTAACAACCAATCGTTATTATAACCCGTAGTTATAACTTTAAAACAATATTTTATACTTCAAAAATAAAATGTCATTTCGACCCAAACCTTTATCAAAATAAAGATTAAATCATTTCCAAACCATTTCAATATATCATCATACCATATCTTTCAATTCAAATATTTATCAAAATAAATATCAAGTCATTTCTAACCATTTCAATATATTAAATTTCATATCCTTTCAAAACTTCCTTTCAAATCAATTTAATATATCAAAATATCGTATCTTTTCAAAACCACATTTCAAATCATTTTAATATATCAAAATAGCTATATTTTTCAAAAACACAATTCAAATCATTTCAATATACCAAAATATCATATCTTTCAGTACCACATTTCAAATCATTTTAATATATCAAAATATCGTATCTTTTCGAAACCACATTTCAATCATTTTAATATATCAAATAGCTATATTTCAAAACAAATTACTTCATTTTTAAATCATAAAAATGAAGTTATTACATTTAATAATTAAATTATTAAATTCCAAAAATTTAAACTTTTCAATGTTTATTTCTTCACTTAAATTTATTAAAACAATGAAAATTCAAGTTTTGCAGCATTTGAAAAATGCTAGAGAAAGTTACATTCAAAACAATTCAATTTAACAAAAGACAGCATTTAAAATGTTGTTAATTAACTTCAAATATTCAATAGAATTTCACAAACACTTATAATTTTTATTTAAATCATTTTTAACTTATAAAATCATACATTTTCACATTTATAATGATCATTTAAATTTCCTTAAATTCATAATTTTATAAAGTTAAATTTCCTTTCAAAAATCATTATTTATTAATAATTCACTTATTAAATTTCAACATTCAATTTTAAATTCATTACATTAAATTTTAACTTAACACTTAAGTTTAAAATTTCAAATATAACATATTTTCATTTTATTTAACTTAACTTAAAATTTCACTTTTAAGCAAAATTCAAAAATTCCAATTTAAGTTATATTTCCATATTCATCTCAATAATCATTCATTAACATTTTAGATTTATTCAAAAATCATTAATATGTTATAAAATCATTATTAAATTAATTTAAATTCAAACTATCATAAATTTATCATATTTTCAAAGTTATTTAAATTCCATTAAAAATTAAATCAAAATTTCCAAAATAACTTACATTCATATTTTCTAACTTTTCCATAATTTATTTAACTTATAGATTTCCAGAAAATAAATAATACTTTACAAAAGTTATATATTTATTAAATTTCAAATCAAATATTATAATAATTAAATTTCTAAAATATTTTAAATTTTTTAGAAAAACATATTTTAACTACGGGCCTGTATATAATTTTCTACGCTAGGTAAAATGATACGGGTAATATATCATTTCAACCCGTAATTTACAAAGAAAATCCGGGTTTTATCATTTCAAACCCGCAATCCCAAGTTAAAATAAATTAAATAAAAACCGTTCAATCCTATTGTTTCAGCCCATAACGATTTTTCCCTATTCTAAAGTCCGTTCGGGTATGTATCATTTCAACCCATACTGATTCTAATCTAAAGGGAACTGGCAATGTGATGAACAGATAAAATAAACAGAATAGCATGAAATAACAGTAACATATAATATAATAAGTGTAATAACAGGTGTGAACATCATATGATAATAATATAAGCATATATAACATGGTAATATAGTTCTACAGATTCACACGGTGTCAATTCACATTTGTATAAGTATAAACATCTGGTGAGATTTACTCACATTTATGGATGGAGATTGCAATACAAATAGAACAACGGATTCCAGAAGGCACGATGACACAACAATAGGCTCAAGTGGGAAGAGATCCAAGCTTAGAACTCGTGTTACAACCCAAAACAAAACAAAATAAAATTACAATTCAATACAACATTCAATTTGAAATAACTTTGCAATGAAAAGAGATTAGAATGTCAAATCTTTTGCCTTGTTTTATACAATGCTTTGCATGACCTAGGGGTTTATTTAGGTCAGGTTTGACATGACTTTGGCTCAGGTTTGATCATAGGAATGCATGGCATAAAGGCTAGAACATGTGGAGGAAGTTACAACATAAGAATATCAAGAGACTAGGCAACATAGTGGAGTTTGGTTCAACTTTTGGCTCGGCCTATGGGTCAAATGGCTCGGCCATCATCAGGTACAGGTCTGGACTGAGGTTTAGGTGGTGAGTAGTGGTGGTAGCTAGGTGGTGGTGGAGGCTCAAGGGGGTGGCCTTGGTGGTGGATGAAGGGTAGATGAAGGTAGGCTCGGCTATGTAGTTGTTTATGGGGTTTTAGACATTGTTTTGTGGTGCTAGCTTCAAGGGAGGTCATGGCCATATATGCTCAGAGGAGGAAGAGGGTTAGGTCATGGATGTTGTGGGAAGGAGTTGGTGTGGTGGTCAGGTCAGAGGTGGTGGTGGTGGCGGCTATGGTGGTGGATGAAGTGGTATGGCAAGTAGTGGTCAACAACATTGATTTTAGGCATTTAGGTTGCAATTTGAAGGGATAAGCCATCATGGTGGGTTCAGTCATGGCTCAGATCTGAGGAGTCGGTGGTGATGATGACAGGGAAGAGGTATAGGATGTGGTGGCCATGGCTATGGAGTGGAGGCCTAGCAAAAGAGTGGAGAGAACAAGGCAAAATACATAAGAAAATAGAAAGAAAAGGAAGAAAAGAGATGGAGGCCATTACCAATATGTTTGAAGCCGTGAATGAAGAAGTGAGATATGAGTTTTTCACATGAAAATTGAAGGGAATACACAACAAATGAGAAAAAATGCCTGGCCTAGAGGAGTAATGGAGAGGTTATGGCAAATGAAACGACTTTGGACAATGAAACGTCTTGAAATGAAACGCATTTCCTTTTTCTAAAGATCAAATAAAAACAAAAATAAATCAGCAAATACCTTTAAAAACCGAAACCAAGTGAAATAATATGAAAATAAATAATTAATTTTAAAGAAAATATAAAAAGGATGAAAGAAATTGCTTAAAAATACAAAATAAGGTCGAGAAATTACATATAAATCACTACTGGTCTTGGAAAAATATGCACTTCATTTTAAAAATATTATGAAGTGAAGATTTGTAATAAAATAATTTATTTATCATTTTCAAAATAAAATAAATAATTAAATTGGAGGAAAATAGAAAAAGAACTAAAGAAAATGTATAAAAATTGAAAACAGGGCATGGAAATTACAAGAAAAATACTACTAACTCCAGAAAAATTTCTACCTCACTTTAAAAATATTAAAAGACAAAAATATACATAAAATAACATATTAATACATATTAAAATAAAATATGGCAAAGAAAATATAATTTATACAATTTAAAACAACAAAATTGCAAAATAAACAAATTGCACTCAATATTGAAATATACATAACTTTCACTGTTTAACTCCGTTTTCAACGGAAAAAAAAGCGGTGTTCAAGTTATTACATCTATTTTCATAATAAAAGATAAAATTTTAGATTTTAAAATAATTTAAATTTAAGTTTAAAAGTCAAAATTTGACTAATTTGACCAGAAATCCACTTTCAGTAAAATATTCAGTTTATACAAGTTTGAGACTATAATTCACATAAAAAATCAACATTTATATTTAGAATAACATAACTTATTCTCTTTAATAAATAAAATAAAATTCTTAAATCATAATTTCAAAAAAAAAAATCAAAATAAACAATTAAAATAAATCAAAAAATTCAGGGTTGTTACAGAGATCCTGGATATTGGAGTCTTTGGATTCATGACTGACCTTGCTTGTCTTGGTGAAACGTGATGGTGGTTCGAGCTTGTGGTTTGGAGCCTTAGCTTTGGAGCATTGGATTGGAGTTATCTCTTGGCTATTCGTTTTCCGCTGCTATATCATATTGTTTTTTCCGCTGTAGCATTGTTATCTTGTCTCTGATATTTCTTGTATCATATGTATATCATTGTTGTATCATTTTGGATATTGTATTATTGGTTGTATATGATATTCATTTCTTTTGCTTCCGCTGTGTTGTTATACTTAATTTTGTTATAAGCTCCGGTGAACCAGATTCGACGTTTGGATCTACGGCATTGGAATATAAGTCTCGTATTCGATGTCGATTTTCGAAGGTTCAGCCAGGATCGCTACATGTATGATTGGTTGATGGAGTCTATTTTGATGTATGAAGTGATCAGGGAGATATGTGCTGTACTGAGTAGTGAGGCCAGGTAAAAGTGAAGATTTATTATATGTAATGGATTGGCAATGTGCACAGTTGAGGCAGAGGGAAGCGGCGAACAGCGAGATGGTAGGTGGTAGTAAAAGATGATGAAGTTGCTGGTGGTTGTGTTAGCATGATGGTTAGAGAGCAGGTGGTTGTGTTGTGGCTGACCGTGTGTCTTTTTGTTGGGTGTAGAGGCAGATGTGAATGAGTCAATTTGATGGAGAATGTGCGAAGTAGGGTTGTAGTAGCGAATGGAATTGGAGAAGTGGTGGCCAAGTGTACAGGAAGCCAGCAGTTTGTGAGTGGTATGGTGTTTTTGTGCTTGCACTGTAGAGTGAAGTTATAGAGCTGTAATATATTGTTGTATGTAGAGGTAATTTGGATTTGTTTGGTTTTTGGAAGTGTTGTCCTAATGGAAATGGTATGGCATGGTGAAGGGGAAGTGTGAGATAATTAGGTTATATGTTGTAGAAGTCTGAAGTAGGAATTGGCAAAAGGAACAGTGGGTGGTCGGGGGTTGATTTCAGGTTGGATGGATGGAGTTGTTAAACTATGGTTGCAGATTTGTTGAATGAAGTAATCTAACTGGTTAACAATATCACATTTAAGCTCGGTATAGGTGGTTTCAGCATGGGTGCGGCAATGGCTTTGTATTCAGCAACTTGCTTTGTGCATGGAAAATTCAGTAATGGCAGCGTGTATCCAGTTAATCTAAGCGCAGTTGTTGGTCTCAGTGGTTGACTTCCATGTTCAAGGTTTGTATCGATATTATGATTCCATCCTTTTGGTTTTATCTTCATAAATTTGTTTCCATCCTTTTCTTTTGTTCTTTTTAAAGTTGCTTAATACTGCACTGTAGGAGCTTGAAAAGTAAGACAGAATGCTCACAAGACAGCGCAAGGCGAGCTGTTGCTTTGCCTATTTTGATGTGCCATGGAGAAGGTGTGTACTACTTTACTATATAGATGTTTGGATAAGGATATTATGGTTTTGTTACTTACAATGCTAGGGGTAGAGCATCAGTTTGTGTGATGAGGTAGGGGATGGATGTATTTAAGGCGGTGAATGTGCATGATGAACGGATGGAAATGTTACTGGTTATGGTCAGCAAGGCAGGTGGTTTGAGTGGTTGAGGACTGTGATGGTTGTGGAGTTGTAACAGTTGGCAGTAAACTTGTTTTGTATTTATAGTAAATAGAGATGAAGTTTTTGTGATGACTGTAGGAAGTACACAGAGATGAAGTGTTGAAGTAAGAAAAGGCAGTAAACAGCAAAGGCAGTGATGATGAATTGTAAATAGAAATGCAAATTGTAAAAGAAAATTGTAATTGTAAATGTAATGGATTATAACGTAAAAAACTTCCTTTTGAAATGAAATTGTGTATCTACACAAACTGTAAATAGACTTTTTAAAGCCAATTCCCCCAATGTTGCACCGGTTGACAGTAACAACCGATGCAAAAAATGTCTTGTTGCATCGGTTGTCACTGCCAACCGGTGCAATATAAGGGACTAGTTTTAAGCCAAAGATCTTATGTTGCATTGGTTTTTACTGACAACCGATGCAAAAGATGACTATTTGCATCGGTTTAACAACCTGTGCAAAAAAATTAGTTTATTGCATCAGTTGCATGACAGGGGGATGAACAACCAATGCAAATGACCTGTTTTGTATTAGTGCTTGTTTAATGTTATATTTGGTGTTGAAATTCATGTGCTTTATATTGTTTTGTCTGATATGTAACAAGACAACCACTTTGGCTCTTCCCTCACTTGAATCCATAGTCGTGCTTTCGTGCTTTTCGGGTCTTTGTTTGAGTGTCTGAATTTGTTACCTCCAGCTTGTAGAGGTGAGTATTTCTCACAAGGCATTCTGTACTTATATAAGTAGTATATTGACACCCTGTGAATCTGTAGAACTATATTATCATGTTATACCTGCGTATGCTATGATCATATGATGTTCACCCTGTTCATACAACTGTCATATCATCTGTTACTATTATATAATGCCATTCTGTTTATTTATATTAGTTTATCACACGACAAGACCTGTAGAATATAATCACTATGGGTTGAAATGATACATACCCAAACGGACTTTAGAATAGGGAAAAGTCGTTATGGGCTGAAATGATAGACCTGAACTATTTTTATTTATTTCGTTTAACTTGGTATTGCGGGTTTGAAATGATAAAACCAGGTTTTTTCTTGTAAATTACGAATTGAAATGATATATTATCCGTATCACTTGACCTAGGCTAGAAATTTATATACAGACTCGTGGTTAAAATATATTTTTCTAAAATTTTAAAGTATTTTTTAAAAAATGTAAATATTATGACACTTTGATTTAAATTTAATTAAAAATAAAATTTTATAAAATATTAATGATTTTCTATAAGTTAAATAAGTGAAATAAATAAATGTTAAAGGAGAATTTGAAATATAAGTAATTTTTGGAATTTATGATTTTTTTTAAATGTAGTTTAAATTAAGTAAGAAAATATAATAATTTGATTTAAACTTAAATTTAAAAATGATTTTTAAAAGTTTATTGATTTTCTATAAATTAAAATATAGTTAAATAAATAAATGTTTAAAATTGAAATTTAAATATAACTTAACTTGAAAAATGTGAAATGGGTTTTAAAAATAAAAGTTAAGAAAAATAAATGGAATTTAAATTTAATTTATGAAATGGTAAACTTAATTAAATGTAAAGTAAATGAAATGTTATAAAATTGTACATTTATTTTTATAAGTGAATTATAGCAAAAGATCTGATAATTATTTGTGAAAATTTCACTTTATAAAAATCATAAATTAAAGGGTATTTAAATAATTGTTTTTAAAGTGAGAAAATATGATTTTATAAGTTAAAAATGGTTTATGTTAAATTTTAATGGTTTATGAAATTGTATTGAAAATTTGAAATTTAATTTAACAGCATTTCGGAAATGCTATCATTTTGAAGTAAGGGATACTATAGCAATTCTAAGTGTTGTAGTTGATACAAGTGAACTAAAAGGCAAAAATGAAACAAGGCTATTACAACACTCTGTAAGTGTTGTAGTAGTAGGATTGAACCAAAGCTTTTATTTGAAATCTGAACTATTACAGCATTTCTGTAAATGCTGTCTTTGCTAAATTGAATTGTTTTCAAATGTAAATTACCGTAGCATTTTCTAATTGCCGCGAAAGTTGAAATTTCAATGTTTTAATAAATTTTTAGGAACTTAATATTTGATTATTAAATATAATAATTTAAATTTTAAATGGTTTAAATGGAATATGTGATTTGAAATATAAACCATTTTGAAATGTGATTTGGAATGGTATTTAAATTAAATAAAATGAATGAGGTTTTGGAAGGATGTGATATTTAATATTATAAATGAATTTGAAATGACATTGAAGTTTGAAATAATATTTGATTTCGACGTGTAAATTACCATTTTTGAACTTTAATCACGAGATGTATTTAATTTATGGTTTAACTTATCCTTAGAGGATGGGCGATCCCAAGCATCCTTTAAGTTATTATGTATTACTACTACAGTTCACTTGAGTTGTTTACATTATATAAGTATGTATGTTCCGACTCGAGTGTTTTCTTTTTTACTTTACGCTCGGGTCAGCCTGAGTATTTACAGCTTAGCTTTGGATTTCTTTTTCTAGAGCTAGGAATCGCTGGAGATTTTGCTTATCTAGTTATCTATCCATTTCAGTTTCTGTTGTCTATTTCAGCTCTTGTATTAGTGATCTTCTATGTATTTGGGATTTCTATTGTATATGTTTTTCAGACTGATATTATGTATTTTGTTTTGAGATTTTGTTATAGTAGCTTCATAAACTACTATGGTATTTTAATTTCCGCTGCGAGTTATTCTGATATATCTTTGTCTGTGATTCTGTGATTGTTTCCATTTGCTTCAAATTTATTTACAATGCGGTATTCTGAGCAATTCAAGTCTGACATGTGTGGATGCGAATGGCTGAAAATATCGGGTTGTTACAGTTGGTATTAGAGCTTTGGTTTTAGGCAGAACATAGCTTGCGGAGCACAAACTCATTAGAGATAGGGTAGAAATACCCTAGAATGAGTGAAATCAATCTCAAAATCATTTCCTTGTGAGAGAGTGTATTTTCGAAGTATAAATGATTTCTAAATGATTTTTAAAGTATTTTTCAAAGATTATATTGGTATAAAATTTTCCTTATTTTGAAATCAAGATTTTCTAAACTTCGTCCCTTCAGTATCCACCTTGTTAGAAATCTCTTGGTTAGGATTCTTATTGTTTAGGATTCCTTGAACTTTGGAATGCTCCTACTTGTTCTGAAATCCAGTCTTGTCTTACCTATTTTATCCTTTTGATTTTGGGGCATTCCAGAACTCCACTTTGAATGACCTCTATAAAGATCGGTGATTCCATAAATCTTTGAACGATTTGTAAAAGGGTGAAACTCCTTTACAATTGGCATTGATTCACCGGAGATTTCTATATCCTCGTTTTATGATGCTATCTATCTCCTGCTCGACCCGGATTCTATCTCTGGCTATCGAATGTCAATTTGCCTTAGATTTCTGCATTGGTTATATTCCTGAAGTCATGGTTGACCAGTTCAAGTCGCCCGCGATTTATATAGGCTTATCATCTCCTGTTTGGTAATAAAATTATCTCATCTTTGTTCGAACTTATCTTCGAATCAGGATTCTATTTGATTAGAGTTCCTCAAAATTCGAATCTCTATTTATTGGAAATCTATTCTTAAATCATCCCTTGGAAATTTGTGTTTGGTTGTATTTGAAATTGTGCATACATTGAAATAATTATTTTAATAAGGATTATCACATTTTATAAAAGTAAAATGTTTTTGATAAGGATTTTATATCTTTTAAAAATGAAAATTTGAAGCTTTGAAATGATTTGAAATTTTAAAATTTTAAAGAATTGTTTTTAAATAAAAATGATTTATAACTGAAGAGTTTTGAATTTGAATTTCGAGGACTCGAACTCGTGTTTTGAAATCGGTTTTAAGATTTTGGAAAATATAATAATAATATGATTTAAAGATATTTTTTCGAATATGAAATTCTTCAAATGTATTCGAATGAATTCCAATGATTTCAAAGAGATTCAAAGAATTTTCAAGAAAATAAAAGTCCAGAACCCACCTATGTCGTTGGAAAATAATTTTGGTGATGGATGCATGCATCATCGATATTGATTTTTGAGTTTCTGAGTGGGAGAGAGGCCACTCTAGTAGCTTTGCTTTGCGAGTGATTTTGGGAAACCAATTTTTATTTCAGATTTTGAAGTATGATTTGATATTCGAAAGATATATGTATGTGTGTGTGTGTGTGTGTGTATATATATATATATATATATTTGAAATGATATAAAGTAACCCGGTGTTCCGTCCTCGAGTTTCATATTGTTTTTGTATAACCTTATCTATTCAAATTGATTTACTGATTTGTTGGCGATTTCCAAATTTTGGATTTTAAATATGATTTCTTCGACTATTTTTAAAGTTCGAGCACTTCCAAATTAAGGTTTAAATTTTCAAAGCTAAGTAATTTTCAAAAGGTAAATTCGATTTTCCATATATGGAAATAAATAGTTTAAAGGTTTTAAAGAGATAGTAATAAACTTGGAAATCGTGTTGGGAATAAATTGATATTGAGAAAGATATTTGGTTTTAAAAATAGATTGGATAATAAAACCCAGTATTTATACGATGGTTTGGAAATGGATTGGTTTGACATAAATTTTGTTGATTTGAAAAATTGTATTATTTTCTAAATCTATTGTTTTGAGGAACTTTGAAACTGAATATATATAATTTGGAAGAAATGATTTGGCGGAATCATATATTATTTTGAAACTGAAACGTTATTGAAAGGAATTGAAATTTAGAATCTTGTTTTATTAAATACTTGATTTGGGAGTTACTGAACTTATATAAAATGGATTTGTATAAGTGTGAAATTGATTTAAAACTGTTGATTTGGAAAGGGTACTCAATCTGTAAAGTGAAATCTTACGTAATCAAAGTCTATATATCTATGATTTGATATACTGTTGATTTGGAAAGTATTTGATTTGAAATTGAAATATTATAAATGATGGACTATACGTAAGTATGATATTTGAAAGTGATTTAAAAGGTACTACATGATACATATTTTTGAAGTAAATATGGAAAGTGCCTTCTGCTTGATATCAACTTTGCTAGCCACGCTGTGGATTCATTCTATCGATATTATTCTCTCTGATTTGGGTTTTTCGGATATGATATTCGAGTGTCCATCGAATTCCATGGCGATCTCCATGGTCTTACGAGCGCGACTGCATAGCGTAATTCGCAGGGGCTACGAAAGCCTACGGGTACAGATGTTTCCTGGGGGATCCAGACCATTGTGTATCTAATTTCTATGTAGGTCGTATTTGGTAGTGTAATCCGCAGGGGCTATGAGAGGCTACGGGTACGGATGTTTCGTGGGGGATCCAGGTGTAACCATTGCGTATCTGCGGTACTACCAGTCTTCATGGCGTAATCGCAGGGCTGCGGTAGCCAGCCTATGGGTTCGTATGTTTCTTGGAGGATCTAGGCGTAACCATTGTGTATCTGCGATCCATGATCGACATGTTTTGGTTTGGTTGTTTTGTTTGGATTGTACTTTCCATATCTGCTTTTTGTAGGTTTTCCAAGTATTTTCACTGGGTGTCGAAACAATTCTACTAAGTACCTGAAGAATTCTAGCTTTGCGCCTGATCAACGCATAGCCAGAGCCTGCAGGAACGAAAGTAAACTTGTTAAGACATCAAGTTATAAAAGTATTTTGGTAAAGTATTATATAAAGGATATTTTGATCATTTATTTTTCTTTTCTAAATAATTTTAAAATGTTTTAAATATTGTTTACTTCGAACTAACAAATTTGAATCAAATGACTATTCATTATATTATAAAATATCTAAAATATTGTAAATAAAATTTTAAATTGAAATTTATATGGTTTTAAAATAATGGTTCATCCTTGTCTTCCAACCTATTGTCCCTTCTAGCTATTCCTATTTTTCCTCTTCAAGGGCCTTTTGGCATTGTCGAAAGAGTTGGTTCTTTGGCTTATCATTTGGATTTGCCTGAGAAGCTTTCTAGAGTGCATGATGTATTCCACGTCTCACATCTTCTCTGGTATCTTCTTGACCCATCTCTTTTGTTCAACCTTCTGCTCTTGATAGTTTGGATATTTAGCCTAATCTGACTGTCAAGAGGAAGCCACTTTGTATCGTTGACAAAGGTGCGAAGTAGCTAAGAAGGAAACCTATTAGTCTGATCAAAGTACGATGGAGTACTGATGATCGAGATTGTACCTAGGACACGGAGGAGAGCATTCGTGCTTTGAATCCGGAACTGTTTTTTTAGGTACTATTTGCTTTTTCTGTCTTGCTTTTCCTTATTTTCCTTGCTCGTTCTTTTCGAGGACGAAAAGATTTGAGTGGGGGAGAGTGTAACAACCCTGAATTTCGTGAATTATTTTAAATGTATATTTTAATTATTTTAAATTGAATTTCTGATTTAAAAGCTTTATTATATTTATTAAAAATGGATAAATTTGTTATTTTAAATATAAATTTTTATTTTTGTGTGAATTATAATTCCAAACTTAAATAAATAGAATATTTTACAGAAAAGTGGATTTTTGGTCAATCTAGTCAAACTTTGACTTTTAAATTTGAAATTTAATATTTGAATTTTTAAATTTTATCTTTTACTATGAAAATAAATTAAATTTCAAGAATACTGCTTTTCGTTTCGTTGAAATCCAATTTATATTGTGAAAGTTATGCTTTTTACATTATTGTATGTAAATTGTTTTATTTGACCAAATGGTCTATTTTAATTTATATAAATAATATTTTTATTTGTCATATCATGTTCAAATATGTTTATATGGAACGTTAGGTATATAAATTTATTTGAAAACATTTTTTAAAGTGATGTTATAATTTTCCAAAGCTGATTGTATTTTATTTTCAATTTTTAAACCCTGGTTTCTATTATTTAGCTATTTTGTTAATTAATTTATAATTAGCTAAACTTTTTTTATTTATTTTCTTTCATAATTTTTTTTTGTTTTTAGTTTATTTATTTACATTTTTCATGTTTTTAAAATGAATAGTGAAAATAGGAAATATAAAGAGTTTTAAACTTTTCATATACCACTGACTTTTCACATGCCTTTGACTTTTCATTTCAATCAACACTTGCATTCTTTTTTAGATGACCATATCATTTTCTTAGCCGCATCTTCTTTCATTTTTTCACGCAAAAGAAAAGTTTCTCACCCCAAACACTTTCGGCCATCATTCTGAAACAAAATTGGTATTGGTTTTTTTTTTTTTTTACTTTTTCTTACTTTCTTCTTTGTTTTATTCATTTTTCATGTCATGCTTTCATCTATAATGCTCAGCCCATAACCTCCTCCTTCAGCACCACCTTGTTTGGCTGCAAACCCCTCCATCTCCACTAACTTGTCAAGCTGTGGACCCTAAGATGCGAGCTCCATACAAAAAAATAGCAAACACCACTTGAAAATGTCATAGCCGAGCTCACCAATGCTTCATCACTCCACAACACCCTCTCGACCACAACTTGCACCACCTCCACCAGCCTATACCTGACCCAAATCCACTTCCACACCATCCACTAACATCCACCAGTCATGGCCATGCCACCTTGGAGCCATGGCCGAGCTTGTGATGCACACAAAAATCCATTTTTGCCTTGGCTTTGTATATCCATGCCATTAATCACATAAGAAACTTCCATATCTTCATACCCTATCTAGGCCGACCATATTGGATTAATACTTGACCAAATACACCACCATGGTTGTGTATAATCACCATATGGCCGAGCATTGTATTTGTGAAAGCAAGTGCAAGTCGTTTGATTTTATGTTGTGCATGATTTCTAGCTTGTTTAATGTTATATTTGGTGTTGAAATTCATGTGCTTTATATTGTTTTGTTTGATATGTAACAAGACAACCACTTTGGCTCTTCCCTCACTTGAATCCATAGTCGTGCTTTCATGCTTTCCGGGTCTTTTTTTGTGTGTCTGAATCTATTATCTCCAGCTTGTAGAGGTGAGTATTCTCACAAGGCATTTTGTACTTATATAAGTAGTAAATTGGCACCTTGTGAATCTGTAGAACTATATTATCATGTTATACCTGCTATGCTATGATCATATGATGTTCACCCTGTTTATTCACTTGTCATATCATCTGTTACTGTTATATAATGCCATTCTATTTATTTATATCAGTTTATCACACTGCAAGTTCCCTGTAGAATAGAATCGCTATGGGTTGAAATGATACGTACCCGAACGGACTTTAGAATCGGGAAAAGTCGTTATGGGCTGAAATGATAGGCCTAAATGATTTTTATTTATTTCATTTAACTTGGGATTGCAGTTTGAAATGATGAAACCTAGATATTTCTTTGTAAATTACGGATTGAAATGATATATTATCCGTATCTCTTGACCTAGGCTTGAAATTTATATATACAGACCCATGGTTAAAATATATTTTTCTAAATTTTTAAAGTATTTTTAAAAAAATGTAAATATTATGATACTTTGATTTAATTTAATTAACAATAAATTTTTATAAAATATTAGTGATTTTCTATAAGTTAAATAAGTGAAATAAATAAATGTTAAAGGAGAATTTGAAATATAAGTAAACTTTGGAGTTTGTGATTTTGTTTTTAAATATAGTTTAAACTAAGTAAGAGAATATGATAATTTGATTTTAATTTTAATTTAAAAATTATTTTATAAAGTGTTATTGATTTTCCATAAATTAAAATATAGTTAAATAAATAGATGTTTAAAATTGAAATTTAAATATGACTTAACATGGAAAATGTGAAATGGGTTTTAAAAATAAATGTTAAGTTAAGAAAAATAAATGGAATTTAAATTTAATTTATGAAATGGTAAACTTAATTAAATGTAAAGTAAAAGAAATGTTATAAAATTGTACATTTATTTTTATAAGTGAACTATAGCAAAAGATTTGATAATTATTTGTGAAAATTTCACTTTATGAAAATCATAAATTAAAGGGTATTTAAATGATTGTTTCTAAAGTTAGAAAATATGATTTTATAAATTAAAAATGGTTTAAATTAAAGTTTAATGGTTTATGAAATTGTATTAAAAAATTGAAATTTAATTTAACAGTATTTCTTGTAACGACCCTGAATTTCCGACCTGATTTAAAATATTAACTTCATCGTTTTAATGTAAAATTTTGAAAATTGATAAACGGTCTCAATTTGCGTCCAAACTTTATTTATGACATACGTCTAGTTAGATATGGACATAGAAAAAGTTTCGTCGCAAAATATTACAGTAAACTTCGTTCGCGTTTTACTGTATATCAGTCCATATAAAGCTGCGTAAAATTTATCTTTCAACTCCAAATATTTTTACACAGTTATGTTGTAAAAATTATTCTGATCATGATTATGAAGTTCGTTTCGTCAAAAACGGTCATCGCTTACTCTGTTTAAATTGTTTTGCAAAACGTACAATTTTAGCGGCGTAAATGTGAATTTTATAAAACCATCGTATCGCAATAATCTGTGTACCGTTGGAAGCGCATCGTCGCACTGATCATAACGGTATATTTATTTGAGCGAATCGGTGTCCGACATTATCCGTCGCGTTGACTTAACGGTTCCGGACGGACCGGTTAATCAAATTTCAGCCCAGAATTTTAAGCCCGTATACATTAAAATTTTTGAAATTAGTCTCAGCTGATGCATTGTGGGTAGTTGGGAGCTAGTAACTAGGAGTTGCTTTGGAAATGAACATGACATTTGGGGAGTTTAAAATTTTATTTACGGTACTAAAATTTAAAGTGAAAAGAGGCCTTCATTTTCATTTCCACTCCACTATGAAATTCCATTTCAAGCATCAGGTGGGTAACGTGACTCTCCTCCTTTCTTCCTCTCATGTTTCTTTTTCTTTTTCTTTTTAATTTCTTCCTTCTGTTAATAATAAAAGATGAAGCACTCATGCACTTTATCTCCTCAACTCTCCCATTTTCTTCACCATCGGCCAAGACTAAAGAAACTTCACTCACGCACAAACTCTCCACTTTGCCTCACTTTATTTTTCATGTGTTTCATAAAGTGGCCGAAACATATATTTTACTGTGTTTTATATTTTATTTTATTTTTGAAAAAAAAACATAGCCGAAAGAACTCAACCCACCCCTCTCCACCCACCTTCCCTCCAACCATTACTCCTTGAACTTCTCCTCACTGGCTATGTGGTATACGTATATGTGGTGTATGCGTTTGTTATTGGGTGTTGTTGTGCGTTGCGTGAGTGTCGGCCTGGAATAATAAAAAAAAAATGTATAAAGAGGGAAGGCCGAACCCGTGTTTTGCGTGAGTGCGTGTGTGTGTAAGCAGGCCTCGTGTGAGGTGAGTAAATTGGAGTATGTGCTGTGCATGTATGTAGGTGTACACACGTGTATAGGTGTGTGCGTGTTGAGTGGTGATGTATGCGTGCGTACGTGTTTTGTGTGTGTGTATGTTTGGTGAAGTGTTGTACGTGATTTGCTTTTAAGTGACTGCTCGTGGTACAAAAAAAAAGAAAAAAAAAGATCAGTTTGTTTTATGAAGATGAATCAATGTTTATGTGAGAAACAGAGGTTAATGCATGTGTTATGAAGGAAGTTGATTCATTGTTTAAAGGAGGAAGGTTAGTACAGAGAAGAAGAAGTCTCAGCTTCGTTTTATAAAAAAAAATGTGTGCATGTGTTTATCTTTCAAAAGTTTAGTGTGTGCATTTTGTTTGTTTACGTGTGATGCAGCGTGAGTGGAGTTAATGTGCCATAGCATTTTTTTTCTTTTAAGGGTAAGATGATGAAACGTGTACAGAGAGTTAGGTGAAAGTGGATGAAACATGTACAGAGAGTTGGGTTTAGAAACTGTTGTATATTTTTAAGTCTCGGAATATATATATATATATATATATATATATATGATGAAACTGAGATTAGTAAATTGGGTTGGACATTACAGTAGAGTAATTTTTGCAACTATCTATTTTGGTTGCCAAATAGTAACCGACTTTTCTTTTCATGGTGTGCAGAAGCAACCGACTGATTTCTTGTTGCAGCAGCACCGATCTCTCAGCTTTTGTTCTTTTCTCCATCGTCGGTAAGCGCATTTATATAAATTTATAAATTATATATATACGTTCATTGTATTAATATCGTTTTCTTTTGTCGATATTACAGTGTTCGTTGTTCGTGTTGTACCGACTTCTTTCGTGCTTTTTTCTTGCTTCGCCGCCAACTTCTTTATCCACGAAAGGTGAAATTAATTTTCACGACATATATTCTTATGCTAGTTGATTGCTATGTGATATGATTTGGATGTTATTTGCGCTAAGTGATATTAAATTGCAAGTAATTTGACATAGGATAGTAAATAAATTAAACGGACTATATTTGTCGAACTTGATTTGTAAACCTGACCCCTTTCATATGTTAAATTAGGTTAGTCAAACTTGACCCCTTAATTATATTTGACGTAGAATTTGATAAAGAACCTTTGGACCTGTGAACGTAGATTTGTTAAATTGTTGTAGTATTAAAATTGAAATTGAATTTGAACGACAAGTGGAAACCGTAATATAATAATCTTTAATCTACATGAAATGATAGTGTAGATTCTAGGAATAATTTTATTAATTTGCATAAATAACAAATGTAAATTAATACGATTATTTCGGGATTATTTAAATAAATTGTTGAATTGTTATGTATGGATGCTATTGCTTGTTTATTTACTTTGACACCATCCCAGCTATCACACTTCAAGTTCCCTTTGTATGCTTGACTTTTGAATTGAAATGGAATTGGGTTGAAATGATAGATACCCAAATAACTTTGACTTAGGATAGAAAATTGAATTTAAAAACGGATTGGTCAATGTTTTGATTTAAAATGAAATAAGATTTTATTTGACTAAAAATAAGGTTTTGAATAAAACTGGGATTTAAATTTGAAAGAACGAAAATGTGAATATTGAATTGAAAAAAATATTAACGTCGTAATTGACAAAAGGACATTGTTTTTAAAATTTAATGATTTAATGATTAAATTTAGAATTAATTGATAATTGATTTTGAAATTATTAATAATTAATTTGAAATGGTAATAAACAATTTGGAACTATTAATAATCAAGTCTTGAAATTTATTAATAATGAAGTTTGAAGTTATTAATAACGAAGTTTTGAAATTTGATAATTAAGTTTGAAATTAGTAATAAATTAAGTTTTGGAATTATTGATAATTTGGTTTTAAAATTTATAATTAAGTGTGAAATTATTAATGAATAAGTTTGAAATGATAATAATTAAGATTTGAAATTATTTGAACATTGAATAAGATTGAATTGTTTAATGATTAAACTAAATTGAATAGAATGAATTATGTAATAATTGAATTGAATATTCTTTATTAAGAGAAATTGAATTTTTGAATAAGTGAAACCAAATTCTTAATTTAGATTTGAAATTTGTAACGAAAGAAATAAACATATGAAATTGAATTTCTTTAATAAGAAATAGAACGCGCTTTATCGAAAACAAATGAAATGCTTGTATTTAGAGAATTGGATTCGATAAATTCAAATTGCATAAATATGTAAGCTTTGATAATGAAAGCAACTTAAGGAAGTAATGAATTGGAAATTTAATTGAAATTGTTTAATGATAAATAATGAAATGAATATCGAATAAAATCGTAATTGAATTTAAAACGATTTGTACGTTAATTGATTTTGGAATGAACTTATACATGGAATTAAATGAATATTTGAAATTTTTTAAGTTGAAACGTTGAAATTGAATTATAGAAAGAGTTATGAGGTTATGAAACGTAATGTCAGAAATTGATTTAGAATGACTAACGAAATGTTGATTTACGAATTATTGTTGAAATTGAAATTGAATTGGTTTTTGAAATATGTTAAGCGACCAATCGGCAAATTAATTATGAAGGTTATTAAAGGAACCGGAATCGGTTAGGGACATACTCGCTGTCTAAACCGAAAACCACTTTAATAACTATACGCGGAGTGTGATCCAGAATGAAGTGGTTGGATTGACGTACACGATGACTGAAGAAAGAGAACGATAATGGATAGCCTTGACACTTGTGTCAAATTGGAAATGACTAAAATCAGGAGCCGTGCCGGGCCAAATGGGGTTAGCTACCTCGAGCGAACACACTTCTTCGTAAACTACTCATTTACTTTTGTGATTGATTGGTGTGCACCCTTGAATTTGGAGTGTTGTTTCGCGGTGTTGCGATCGTTGCGGCGATGCGTTCTCACCAGTCCGGATCAGGCAAACGGTAGTTTCACTACTTTGGGTATTGCCTTATGTGCCTTGTCATACTTGTATTCCCGTATACGCGACCACTACGAATTTGTTTTGTATTATACCTATGGAGTACTCCCTGATATCCCACTAGTTTACGGTGGAGTTTACAGTGCTGTATAGTCTATAATGCTGTATAAATGTGTTAAGGGGGACAATGGTAACGCCTTAACACTATTTTGATATTTTACTTTACTGTTAGACATTATCTATGTATCGTACACTATTATGTATAAATAGTTTAACAGATCCTTAAAGATGTTATTCCATTCATTTTTGAGTTATTGTTATTTGAATTTGGATTATATTAACTGTATAAGAATATATGTCCTGATTCGAGTGTTGTTTGTGCATATGCTCGGATCAGATTGAGGATTGCTGCCGCTGTTTATTTGGAGCTGAAGACTGAAGACTATCTTTATCTTATCTTATCAGTATTACTCTATCTATTTGGACTATTCAGACTTCTATGTTGTTTATTTCCTTTTATTTGAGACATTGTTGTACTTATGGGTAGCTTCATGAACTACTCTTATGACTATGTTATATTTCCGCTGCACTATTCTGCTATGTTATATTTCTGTGATTCTGTGATGATTCTCATTTATATATCTATACTCCATTAATGATTCGTGTTTTGTACTATTTAAGTTGACATGTGTGGATTATTGTCAATTTAAATGGTCCAAATATACGGGTTGTTACAGTTAGTATCAGAGCTTTGGTTCCCGATAACCTTAGCCTGTGGAGTTTTAAAGCTCATTAGAGATAGGGTAAATATACCCTAGAATGAGGAGAATCATTTCAGAATCCACATCCTTTGATTCATCTTTCTTATTGAATTCGTTGAGTAGAATTTCCTTAAGTTCTATAACTTCCTATGTTGGATTCTAAATCACTTTTGGTATTCCAGGATGGCTGCCAGAAGAAATGTTAGAGGTGGAAGGGGTGGAAATGCTCCTGCTCCACAAGCCCCCGCAATCCGATTCTCCACTCTTAGTAAGGAGTACACTCAGCTTGGAGGAGTCAAATTCAATGGCTCCGAGAGTATCATTGAAGCACAGCAATGGCTAAAGAGTTTGGAGAGGATCTTTACTGGCTTGGAAATCACGGACTCTCAGAAGCGTCAGTTGGCCGCTTGGCAGCTTCAGGATGCTGCACAAGACTGGTGGGAATCCGTCACTTCTCGTACCGATGAGGAAACCATCACTTGGGCCCAGTTTAGGTAGAAATCTATCTAAATTACATCAATATAATTTCCTTCTATCTTGTTCAAATTTTTGACTCATCTTATATCGTTGTAAATAGGGATTCCTTTGTGGCTCAGTGGATGCCAGCTGCTGGGAAAGCCCAACTCTATCGTTCTTTTATGGATCTCAAGCAAGGCAACATGACCTTCACTGAGTATGAACGGAAGTTCAACGAACTATCTAAGTTCGGACCCGGGCTGATCGACACACCTTTGCTTAAGAATGAGAAGTTCATACATGGCACACGCCCTGAGTATTACGAGCTTCTCACCGCTCATGTCCATGGAACCTTCACTAAGTTGATGGACTTTGCTCTTCGATATGAGGGAAAGCCAAAGGAAACATCATCCTCCAAAGCTCCAGTTGTTCAGACATCAGCTAGTAAGTCTGGAAAGAGAAAGCCAAACTTTGCACAACAGAAGAAGAATTGGCAGCAGAAAACAGGGCTTGGATACTCCCAGAAGAAGCCTATTGACATATGATCCATTACTTGCTTCAACTGCAACCAAAAGGGTCATTATGCTAGTAGCTGCCCATCTCCAAAGAGCGCAGCTGTTCCGCCACCGGCACAGATGACTAGGAGGGATTTGTGTCATATCTGCTTACAACCTGGACACTTCAAGAAAGACCGCCCATCACAGAAGCGTGGTACACCATCTGGAGTCTTTGCTCTTTCCACACCTGCCCCGGAAGTTCCTACCCCGGAAGTTCCGGATAACCAAGGTACTTTACAAAGTACTTTTATGTTGCATACCTTTCCTGTTAGAGTTTTATTTGACACCGGAGCAACTCACAGCTTCATATCTATTGACTTGTGTAATAAACTTGGTTTGGAACCCACTCTTGCATCTATTTCCTTATGTGTATCTAACCCTATTGGAGGGCCCGCTAACCTCAAAAGGGTTTGCAAATATGTCACTCTTATGCATGGCATCCACCGCTTCACTTGGGATTTCTATGTCCTTGGATTCGAGGCATTTGATATTCTATTAGGCATTGATTGGCTACGAAAGTTCGAAGCCGTTATCTCATGTAAAACCCGAACTGTCTCTCTTATTGACGACAAGAGTATGCCTTTAGTTGTTAAAGGCAAACCACCTCAAGAATATGCTGGGAGTTTTATATTCTCTCTTGACTCTCATCCAAATGAACTTAGCTCCACTCCAGTAGTTCAGCTCTTTTCTAATGTATTTGGATAGGTCAATTCTCTACCACCTCCGTGGGAAATCGAATTCCGCATCGACCTTATCCCTGGTGCCCGACCAGTAGTTCTTCCTCCAAGGAGAATGGCTCCTAAAGAAAAGGCGGAGTTGAATGTTCAAATTGAAGATTTATTTTCTAAAGGCTTGATTTGGCGCAGTCATTCAGAATGGGGTGCTGCAGTTCTATTTGTTACCAAATCTGATGGCTCACTCAGGAGTGTGTGGACTATAGAGAGCTAAACAAGCTCACACACAAGAATAGATATCCGATGCCCCGCATCAACGATCTTTTCGACCAGCTTCATGGAGCTAAAGTCTTTTCTCAACTTGATTTGGCTACCAGTTTTCACCAACTCAGAATCGCTGAGGATAGCATTCCTAAAACAACATTCCGCACAGAAAATGGATTCTATGAATGGCTAGTTATGTCATTCGGTCTCACTAATGCTCCAGCCTATTTCGTCGACTTGATGAATAGAGTTTTCAGGGATGTTCTTAATAAGTTCGTTCTTGTTTTCATCGATGATATTCTTGTCTTCTCTAAAGATGAGAAAGAACATAGATCGCATTTGGCTTTTGTGCTTGAAACTCTTCGCAAACATCAGCTTAAAGCCAAGTTTTTGAAATGCCACTTTTGGCGAGATGAAGTTCGGTTTCTTGGCCATATTGTTTCGGAGAATGGGATTTCGGTCGGTCCAGCTAAGATCGCCGTAATCAATGTAAGTTTTATTCTTACTTGTCAATTCTATCTAAACAACTTATCGATATCTAAATTCGAATTCTTGAAATTTGCAGGATTGGGAGACTCCCAAAACTCTTACAGATATCCGTAGTTTCTTGGGTTTGGCTGGCTATTATCGCAGATTTATAGAAAACTTTGCTCGTATCGCTGCCCCACTTACCGCACTGACCAGAAAGAATGTGATATTTATTTGGAATGAAAAGTGCGAAGCAGCTTTCAATGAGATAAAGCGAAGAGTTACATCTGCCCCAGTTCTTACAGTCATTGATGGTAGCGAAGGATTGACCGTCTATAAAGATGCCTGTCGAGATGGACTTGGTGCAGTTTTAATGCAGAAAGGAAAGGTTATTGCCTATGCGGGTCGTCAATTAAAGACCCATGAAGCAAACTATGCAACTCACGATTTAGAGCTTCTTGCGGTTGTGTTTGCTCTTAAGCTATGGAGGCACTATCTATTGGGAACAAAATTCGAGTTATTCACTGACCACAAGTCGCTGAGATATATTTTCTCGCAAAAGGATTTGAACCAGAGACAAGTCCGATGGATCGAATTTCTAGCTGCATATGATCTTGATATTAATTATACTCCAGGGAAAGCGAATGCCGTAGCCGATGCTTTGAGCAGAAATCAAGCAATGGCATGCTGTAATCTTGTTGAAGGAATGTTATTCCAACTTTCCGTCTCCCCAGTTCTTATGGATCATATTATAGCCAAGCAATACGAGGACACTTTGCTCTATCGCATCAAAGAAATAGTTCTCGGCAGAGTTGGAAATGCTGACAATAAACTGGGTGCACATGTGGATAGTAACGGAGTCTTGAGGATTGATAATCGCATATGTGTTCCTAATGTTGATGGTCTTAGACAAGAAGTGCTGAAAGAAAACCACAACTCTTCACTTTCATTTCATCCCGGGGTTACTAAAATGTACCAGAATATGAAGAAGTTATATTGGTGGAGTGGAATGAAGCGTGATATTTCTACCTATGTAAGCAGATGCACAACTTTCCAGCAAGTAAAAGCTGATCACAGAAAGATAGCTGGTTTACTTCAACCATTAGAGATTCCAGGATGGAAGTGGGAGCAAATTTCTATGGACTTTATTGATGGGCTGCCAAGGACTAGAAAGGGGAACGAAAGCATATGGGTGATTGTCGATAGACTGACGAAATCCGCTCACTTTATTCCAGTCAAGTCCACTCGTACAGCTTCGAGTTTGGTAGAGATATACATGAGAGAGGTTGTTAAACTTCATGGTGTACCATCTAGTATCGTATGCGATCGAGATCCTATTTTCACTAGTAAATTCTAGAAAGCGTTTCAGGATACTTTGGGCACCAAACTGAATCTGAGCACTACATATCATCCTCAGACAGATGGCCAAACTGAGAGGGTGAATCAGATATTGAAAGACCTTCTCCGAGCTTGTATTATTGACTTTGGTGGATCTTGGGAAGACCATCTTCATTTGGTCGAATTCACTTATAATAATAGTTACCATGTAAAGATATTTAATTTCAAATTTGAATAAGCATATTTGAATTTGAATTAATCATCTGTAATAAACTAGGCAAGCATTGGTATGGCACCGTTCGAAGCCTTATATGGTCGGCCATGCAAATCGCCAGCTTGTTGGATAGAGTCTGGTGATCGATTAGTGCTTGGTCCAGAAATAATTATGGAAGCTTCTGAAAAGGTCGATGAAATCAGAAAGAAGATTAAGATGGCACAGGATAGACAGAAGAGCTACGCTGACAAAAGGAGAAGAGATCTCGAATTCAACGTAGGAGACAAAGTATTTCTGAAAGTGTCGCCTTTGAAGAATATTGTTAGATTTGGAAGAAAAGGAAAGCTAGCTCCAAGATTTGTTGGTCCGTTTGAGATTACGGAAAGGGTCGGAACATTGTCATATAGAGTTGCATTACCAGAGAAGTTCGCTGGTGTACACAACGTGTTCCACGTCTCACATCTATGCAAAGTTGTGCACGATCCATCTATGACTATCCCTACTACTCAGTTGGAAGAGATAGTTATCGAGCTTGATTTGACTATTGAGCGAAAGCCACTTCGGATAGTCGATCGTGAGACCAAGCAACTCAGAAGGAAGTCGGTAAATCTCGTCAAAGTCCAATGTAGTGCAGATGAGCGAGATTGCACATGGGAGACTGAGGATAGTATTCGGGATTCAAACCCTGAATTACTAATTTCAGGTATAATTCAAATTTCTTATAATCTGTGTTGATTTTCTGCTTATTTCATTTCTACTTCACTCGTCTCGTTCCTTTTCGAGGACGAAAAGTTTTGAGTGGGGGAGATTGTAACGACCCTGAATTTCCGACCCGATTTAAAATATTAACTTCATCGTTTTAATGTAAAATTTTGAAAATTTATAAACGATCTCAATTTGCGTCCAAACTTTATTTATGACATACGTCTAGTTAGATATGGACATAAAAAAAGTTTCGTCGCAAAATATTACAGTAAACTTCGTTCGCGTTTTACTGTATATCAGTCCATACAAAGTTGCGTAAAATTTATCTTTCAAATCCAAATATTTTTACACAGTTATGTTGTAAAAATTATTCTGATCAAGATTATGAAGTTCGTTTCATCAAAAACGGTCATCGCCCGCTCCGTTTAAATTGTTTTGCAAAACGTACAATTTTAGCGGCGTAAATGTGAATTTTATAAAACCATCGTATCGCAATAATCTGTGTACCGTTGGAAGCGCATTGTCGCACTGATCATAACGGTATATTTATTTGAGCGAATCGGTGTCCGACATTATCCGTCGCGTTGACTTAACGGTTCCGGACGGACCGGTTAATCAAATTTCAGCCCAGAATTTTAAGCCCGTATACATTAAAATTTTTTAAATTAGTCTCAAATGATGCATTCAAGTGGGTAGTTGGGAGCTAGTAACTAGGAGTTGCTTTGGAAATGAACATGACATTTGGGGAGTTTAAAATTTTATTTACGGTACTAAAGTTTAAAGTGAAAAGAGGCCTTCATTTTCATTTCCACTCCACTGTCAAATTCCATTTCAAGCATCAGGTGGGTAACGTGACTCTCCTCCTTTCTTCCTCTCATGTTTCTTTTTCTTTTTCTTTTTAATTTCTTCCTTCTGTTAATAATAAAAGATGAAGCACTCATGCACGTTATCTCCTCAACTCTCCCATTTTTTTCACCATCGGCCAAGACTAAAGAAACTTCACTCACGCACAAACTCTCCACTTTGTCTCTCTTTATTTTTCCTGTGTTTCATAAAGTGGCCGAAACATATATTTTACTGTGTTTTATATTTTATTTTATTTTTGAAAAAAAAAACATAGCCGAAAGAACTCAACCCACCCCTCTCCAACCACCTTCCCTCCAACCATTACTCCTTGAACTCCTCCTCGCTGGCTATGCGGTATACGTATATGTGGTGTATGCGTTTGTTATTGGGTGTTGTTGTGCGTTGCATGAGTCTCGGGCTGGAATAATAAAAAAAAATGTATAAAGAGGGAAGGCCGAACCCGTGTTTTGCGTGAGTGCGTGTGTAAGCAGGCCTCGTGTGAGGTGAGTAAATTGGAGTATGTGCTGTGCATCTATGTAGGTGTACACGCGTGTATAGGTGTGTGCGTGTTGAGTGGTGAAGTATGCGTGCGTACGTGTTTTGTGTGTGTGTATGTTTGGTGAAGTGTTGTACGTGATTTGCTTTTAAGTGACTGCTCGTGGTACAAAAAAAAAAGAAAAAAAAAGATCAGTTTATTTTATGAAGATGAATCAATGTTTATGTGAGAAACAGAGGTTAATGCGTGTGTTATGAAGGAAGTTGAGTCATTGTTTAAAGGAGGAAGGTTAGTACAGAGAAGAAGAAGTCTCAGCTTTGTTTTATATAAAAAAAAAAATATGTGCATGTGTTTATCTTTCAAAAGTTTAGTGTGTGCATTTTATTTGTTTACGTGTGATGCAGCGTGAGTGGAGTTAATGTGCCATAGCATTTTTTTTCTTTTAAGGGTAAGATGATGAAACGTGTACAGAGAGTTAGGTGAAAGTGGATGAAACATGTACAGAGAGTTGGGTTTAGAAACTGTTGTATATTTTTAAGTCTCAATATATATATATATATATATATATATATATATATATATATATATATATATGATGAAACTAAGATTAGTAAATTGGGTTGGACATTACAGTAGAGTAATTTCCGCAACTACCTATTTTGGTTGCCAAATAGTAACCGACTTTTCTTTTCGTGGTGTGCAGAAGCAACGGACTGATTTCTTGTTGCAGCAGCACCGATCTCTCAGCTTTTGTTCTTTTCTCCGTCGTCGGTAAGCGCATTTATATAAATTTATAAATTATGTATATACGTTCATTGTATTAATATCGTTTTCTTTTGTCGATATTACAGTGTTCGTTGTTCGTGTTGTACCGACTTCTTTCGTGCTTTTTTCTTGCTTCGCCGCCAACTTCTTTATCCACGAAAGGTGAAATTAATTTTCACGACATATATTCTTATGCTAGTTGATTGCTATGTGATATGATTTGGATGTTATTTGTGCTAAGTGATATTAAATTGCAAGTAATTTGACATAGGATAGTAAATAAATTAAACGGATTATATTTTTCGAATTTGATTTGTAAACCTGACCCCTTTCATATGTTAAATTAGGTTAGTCAAACTTGACCCCTTAATTTATATTTGACGTAGAATTTGATAAGGAACCTTTGGACCTGTGAACGTAGATTTGTTAAATTGTTGTAGCATTAAAATTGAAATTGAATTTGAACGACAAGTGTAAACCGTAATATAATAATCTTTAATCTACATGAAATGATAGTGTAGATTCTAGGAATAATTTTATTAATTTGCATAAATAACAAATGTAAATTAATACGATTATTTCGAGATTATTTAAATAAATTGTTGAATTGTTATGTGTGGATGCTATTGCTTGTTTATTTACTTTGACACCATCCCAGCTATCACACTGCAAGTTCCCTTTGTATGCTTGACTTTTGAATTGAAATGGAATTGGGTTGAAATGATAGATACCCAAATAACTTTGACTTAGGATAGAAAATTAAATTTAAAACGGATTGGTCAATGTTTTGATTTAAAATGAAATAAGATTTTATTTGACTACAAATAAGGTTTTGAATAAAATTGGGATTTAAATTTGAATGAACGAAAATGTGAATATTGAATTGAAAAAAATATTAACGTCGTAATTGACAAAAGGACATTGTTTTTAAAATTTAACGATTTAATGATTAAATTTAGAATTAATTGATAATTGATTTTGAAATTATTAATAGTTAAGTTGAAATGGTAATAAACAATTTGGAACTATTAATAATCAAGTCTTGAAATTTATTAATAATGAAGTTTGAAGTTATTAATAACGAAGTTTTGAAATTTGATAATTAAGTTTGAAATTAGTAATAAATTAAGTTTTGGAATTATTGATAATTTGGTTTTAAAATTTATAATTAAGTGTGAAATTATTAATGAATAAGTTTGAAATGATAATAATTAAGATTTGAAATTATTTGAACATTGAATAAGATTGAATTGTTTAATGATTAAACTAAATTCAATAGAATGAATTATGTAATAATTGAATTGAATATTCTTTATTAAGAGAAATCGAATTTTTGAATAAGTGAAACCAAATTCTTAATTGAGATTTGAGATTTGTAACGAAAGAAATAAACATATGAAACTGAATTTCTTTAATAAGAAATAGAACGCGCTTTATCGAAAACAAATGAAATGCTTGTAATTTAGAGAATTGGATTCGATAAATTCAAATTGCATAAATATGTAAGCTTTGATAATGAAACGAACTTAAGGAAGTAATGAATTGGAAATTCAATTGAATTTGTTTAATGATAAATAATGAAATGAATATCGAATAAAATCGATAATTGAATTTAAAACGATTTGTACGTTAATTGATTTTGGAATGAACTTATACATGGAATTAAATGAATATTTGAAATTGTTTAAATTGAAACTTTGAAATTGAATTATAGAAAGAGTTATGAGGTTATGAAACGTAATGTTAGAAATTGATTTAGAATGACTAACGAAATGTTGATTTACGAATTATTGTTGAAACTGAAATTGAATTGGTTTTTGAAATATATTAAGCGACCAATCGGCAAATTAATTACGAAGGTTATTAAAGGAACCGGAATCGGTTAGGGACATACTCACTGTCTAAACCGAAAACCACTTTAATAACTATACGCGTAGTGTGATCCAGAATGAAGTGGTTGGATTGACGTACGCGATGACCGAACAAAGAGAACGATAATGGATAGCCTTGACACTTGTGTCAAATTGGAAATGACTAAAATCAGGAGCCGTGCCGGGCCAAATGGGGTTAGCTACCTCGAGCGAACACCCTTCTTCGTAAACTACTCATTTACTTTTGTGATTGATTGGTGCGCACCCTTGAATTTGGAGTGTTGTTTCGCGGTGTTGCGATCGTTGCGGCGATGCGTTCTCACCAGTCCGGATCAGGCAAACGGTAGTTTCACTACTTTGGGTATTGCCTCATGTGCCTTGTCATACTTGTATTCCCGTATACGCGATGTTAACGCTCAAATTTAAACGCTAACACCCTGGTGAATAGGATGTGATTGTGAAAGCACCACCCGTTCGTACGGGAATCAGAAATAAGCAGAAAGTATGTAGAAAAACAGTAAGAGACACAGTATTTATAGTGGTTCGGCTTATAATCCAGCCTACGTCCACTTTAATCTTTTTATCACTAGTTTGATTACAATTCTTTACAAAATCTCTCAATTACAACACACTTCAAGTGATGGGATATGTAAAACAAGTAGCTCAAGCTTTGACGTTGACAATCATCTTAAAATCCATGGTGAATGTAGATGATTCCTTCATGGAGTTCTTTTAGAAGTTTGTTAGATCTCAAAAGCTTTGAAGTAGTCTGGAATTCGGCAGAGTAATGGCGCTTGAAATTGATCAACCCAAAAAAAGTCCTTTTAATGTTGAAGGTAGGGTGGTATTTATAGGTAAAGATTATGGACTTAGGCTCGGTCTTAACTCCTCACCGACCCAGTTAAGTCGCAGCCGGCTTATAGGAGCCCTCACATGATCAAGCTGCGTTGAATTTGCACAAGTCCAAAGTCGTTACCGATTTAAAGAATTGACGAGCTAAACGTGAACTAACTCCCCTTCACTTGCCCAGGTCGCGCACGTCCTAGCGCAGACCATGGGTCGATCACGACACAAGTGTAAGTCGCGAACTTGTTCCACTCAGTTAGGTCGGTAAGCATGTTAAGTCCTTAAGTCGGATCGAATTAGGTCGGCAGCTTCATTAGGCAGTTAGGTCGGTGTCATGTTAAGTCGGATCCCTTGTCATTTCTTGAGTCGTTAGGCCAGTTCCTTCTGAAGCACTAGGTCGGCATCTATGTGAGGGCATTGGGTCGGCAAGTCATGCGAATGGTTAGGTCGGCCTGCTTTTTAAGCCTTAAGCAGTTAGGTCGGTATGTCCTTTAGATCGGCAGACCCTGCACAATTCTTACTCAGTTAGGTCGGCATCTCTTGGGTCGGCGCCATCTCCACGCACTAGACCTGCTGAGTCGTAACCGAGATAGGGTTAACATTTGCCCCTCGAAGTATACGCCTTAGACTTAAGTCGTGTGCTTCGAAATATCTTAGCTCGGCTTCTCTTAGGTCGGTAGATCGCGTACGACTTACCAGTTAGTGTTGTTTAACATTCCTTCACCATGAGATATAAATTAGCCCCCTTCCTCCTTTTTCTTTATTCAAACCCTTGCTCAATTCCGCCATTAAAGCACCCTCAGATCTTAAAGGCAACTTTATTCAATCGATCACAAATAATCTCTGCTACGCATCGTGTAAGTGGTTTTCCTGATTGTAATTTATTGCCGATTCACATTTCTTGTTTGTTCGAACTCGAATCGCCTCCTTGCACCGAATCGCCTCCTTGCACGACGCTTCATTATGAACCCCATCGTATTCATAGTTGATGAAACTTAGGTTATGAAGTTTTGGCTTCAGATTGGTCGTTGAGGCGATGAAGATGGTTTATCATCTTAAGCTCGATTCCGAATTGTTCAATTGGGTGATTCGGCAGCATGAGTAGAAGTGGGTGTTGAAGGAATGGCTATAGGGTTATCGGGTTTAATGCTGTGGGATGTTGGCTCGAAGGCGAGTTAGTGGGTTTAGGTGGCTTAGCCTTCGACCGATCTAGCTCTTACACGACCTTAAATCGTGGTTGAGATAATGCTTGAGAGAATTTCGCCGACCTAAACATTAAAGCTTAGATCGTGACCGAGTTAAGACTTGGAGAAATTCCTGCCCTTCGACTTGGAGCTTGCCCTCTTATCTCCCCCATGCGAACTAGAGGAAATGATTCGCCAAGCTGAACCACCTAGATTCTGACCCGTTACCGACTTAGTCTTATCTCGCATGAGAATTTTTTGAACCGTAGCCGAGCTAACACTTGGGCTCTGGACGTGTTGACACTTAGAAACATAGGCCTTCTTCAAGTATTTTGACCCGGACTTCCGACTAAGTTGCTTACATTTTGAACATTTTGAACTGTCCTAGCTTCAAGTTTGCTTGAATTCCATTGTGTTACTTTACAGATCATTCTCGCTTTTGAGCTGTAAACCTGTTGATAATAACATACAAACAAAGAAAACCAAGGCGCACATACTGCCATTGACTGCCCATATCAAATGACAGATTAGTTAAGACAAGATAAGAGATATGAACATATTGCATGAAATGTTGTAAATTAATTGGCTAAAGTAGAATATTAATGCAAAGTATCAACAATTTGAACTGATTTGTTTGCATCAACATTGTATTTGCATATTCAAACTCAAAACAAAGATTCCTGGTTTTTATAACTAAGAAATGTTTGCTAGGTTTTATTCCAGTTACCTTTGCTTATTGTTTGATTGATACTTGTACAACACTTCACACACTTTAGGAAACGTGCACCTTCATGTTTGAATATCCAATTGCTTGTGTAGAATGACTTCCCATCAAGGAGAAGAAGCAGCAAGTCAAGAAGAAGAAACTTTCCCGATAGCTGTTCCTATAGAGAATCCTCCGGAAAGAACTTCGACTATTCTATCTTCGAGAACATTTATTCAGTTGCGTACTCAATTCGGCTTTGCTGAAGATGATGTCATATTTCCTGGACCGAATGATACTGCCGACAGACCTCCCTATGGTTTTGTCGCGGTTAATCGTCATATGTGCTTAAGTGGGGCGATCCCACCTTTCAATGACTTTCTTCGAATTCTTCTTCTTCGGATGTCAATTTCTCCGTTCCAACTTCATCCTAATGGTTACGCTATCTTGATGGGGTTGGGTGTTTTGTTCAGAAGAAATCTTGACCGACTGCCGAGCTTCGAAGAAATTCGCTACTTATGCTCGTTTGCAAAGAGCAAAGACCATCCTTCTCTTATCATTGTGAGAAGTGCAAGAAACCGCAAGCTCATTCTTGATCTTACTGAAAGTGTCCATGGATTTTTAAACCAATTTTTCTTTGCCCGCAGTCCCCCAGAGTTTTATGCTTCTTGGAGAGTAGGAAGTAAGATCATTTATTTCCGTCTTTCCACTTTCTTTTTTAACTCTTTTCGGGGTCCAAATTGCTAATCTCATTCTTTGCTTTTTTCAGCACTTCCCCTTCCCTCTAGAGATCCGATACATAGGCAGACTTTTGATAGACTGAGCGCTGTAGCCGCAGAAGAGAGAAGTATCAAGTTTCTACTAAGCGACGAATTTCTACATCAATACGGACTTCTCCACCCTTCTCGCTATACTCAGCTTTGTGAAGCTCCGACTGAAGTTCCCGATTCCCCGACTGAAGCATCGGATGCCCCCGTTACTATCGAACAACCCTCATCAAAAGAGTCTAACATCGAAGCTTCATTGGTGAAATGTTCCACCCCTACCGACATTATGGGGTCATCTAGTAAGACGGCACTTGCCCCGATTGAGGAAGAAGAAGAACCTTCACAGCCTCTCGGGGGATTAGCTGATGTAGGAACTGAGAAAACAAGTCTCACCGAGCATGATGGTGACGATGTTTATGATGGGTTGAGCGACATAATAGTGACCTCACAGGAGCTTTTTAGAGATGACGTGTCTAAAACTATCTCTCCTATAGTTGAGGCGACGTCCCTTCTTCGACTAACACCAACACAAACACCAACTCCTCATACCCAAGCTATCATCACCTCTACACCAATGAGTGGTTTGTAGCTTAATGCGCGTAGCTTGCACATCACACAACACTTAGGATTTTTTGGCATTTGTTCACATTTAACTTCTTTTCTCCGGAAGTTTCTAAGACTTGCTATTTTTGCCTTTTCAGATTCCTCTATGGGGCGCAGCGGCAGCGGTTCTTATTACAAAGACTTTCGACGCTATGGAGGGCGTGGCAGCTATGATTACAAGCAATACTATACCGATCCCAGAGAGACCAATGAGCAGAGAGCTGCGCGAAAAGCTGAAGAGAGGAGAAGGTATGAAGAACGTCATGAGGGAGCGGGCACGCGACATGAATCCTTCCCAAGGGATGATGATTCCCATAAACGTAAAACGCACGATGATAGGGGGAAGAGCCATATTGAGGATTCGAGAAAGCGGACCAAACTTGGCGAGGAGCACGTGCCCGTGACATCTGAGAGACCTGGTGCCTCAGTTTCTATTGACATCCCTTCCAAATCTCCTGCTCTTGAAGGAAGTGCCATCCAAACACTTCTCAACAGGCCTTCATACCATGTTGAAAGGGGCCCCCCGACCTTGCAGAGCCGATTCCCGAATTGGTGTTTGAGGGGGGTACGCTTCGACCTCGATTTGGTCCCCATCGACAAAGAAGCTATGCACAGAAATCTCGATGCTGTCAAGCTTAATATCGATAGAATGTCTGGATGGAAAAAGTTGGTTGATGAACTTCAAAGAGTTAATCGGGCTAACATCGAAGCAATGCTGACCATGGAAAATGACAAATCAGAATGGCAGAAGATTCTTGATCAACACAACGCTGAGATGAAGGAGATAGCCGAATACAATGAAAAACTCGAAGCTGAAGTAAAGCAGCTCAAAGATGATCTTGCCTCTTCTACTAATACTTACACCCAAAGAGAAGAGGTATTGCAAAAACAAGTGCGAGATGCGCACGCCAGCCAGAGGGACGCTGAAGCTAAAGCTGAGAGGTTAGAACAAGCTGTAGAGAACCACCGCACTGATGTCACCCAGTTGCAGAATAAACTGAGTGCCCGGGACATGGAGATTGAAGCGCTAAAAGCCCAACTTGCTCAGACCGAAAAAGATCGAGATGAGGCCATGGCTGGCAAAATTGCAGCCGAAGAAACTGCTCAGACCATGGAAACCGATATCAATTCGACTTTATTCGATTTTTATTTACACTGTGTCTTGGGACGCGGCAGCCTCTCTTTTCTTGGTCCTAAGTATGAAATCACCCTGGCCGAGGTGTGGGAAGCTGCTCTTAACATGTTTAAAGACGCCGGGTATGGCGATGAAGATTTTGAGGCGCGTTACCTGGATGAGGGAGCTCGCGCTGCTCTTGCGAAGGGGCGAGAACAACTTGCCAGGATGAGAACTGGAATGGCGGAAGAGGAACGTTCTGGAAAGGAATTAACGCTTACTTCCTCTGTCCAACCTCCAGTTTCTCCTGTGGTTGACATCACGGGTTCTAGCTCCTCTACTCCGCCTGCAACTAAGACAGTAACTGAAACTACAAGTGCACAAGGCGGGGATGAAGGTGGTGAAAGCAACGAAGCACAGCGATATGAAATCAGCCTCAGAGATCCAACTGCCCCAGGTAAACTTGACACCGGACCAGCCCAAGTGGTGAACTGCTCGTTCGCTCCTTGTGAACTTGACGATCTTCTTGATTATTTTTCAAATGTCAATGAATTCCCGACTTTTGATTATTCCTCAAATGTCAATGAATTCCCGACTTTTGACGAGCCGTCATCCCCTCTCTTTTCGAAAGATACTGATATTTTAAGTTTTTTCTCCTTTGTAGAGAAAGCACCGAGTCAAACTCAAGCTTCTTCTCCCCCGGTGATCCTTCCTCCATCTCTTCAAGTGGCGCCTCCTTCTGCCTCGCAACCTGGGTCACAAGAAGAACAAATAGAGGCTCTCCATGGCCTGGATGATCCCATTGCTTCGCAAGAGCAAAAAGATGAGGGACTTGAGGGAGGTGACATATCTCCGGAGCGGACTCCTTCTGACGATATAACTTTATCTAAACTTGTCACTCCAGGAAGTGAGTCTTCCTCAAAGAGGAGAAGGAAGCAAGGAGCATCAAGGAGGAGAGGGAAGATAATCACTGCCACTGAAGAGGAGCCAGAAGTTGGGCCAGCTGCGCCTACCTCTCCTTCCTCCCTTATACCCACTGGCCGACCTGAAAAGCTGGTCATTCGGTCGGGTAAAGGGTCCAAAGGCAGTAAAAAGAAGTGAAGACTTTAGCTTTTTGTCTTTTGTATGAACTGGCCGAGAGTTGTGCGGGTATCGGCCCCCGCTTTTATTTTGAGAACCTGTATCTGCATTATAGTTGAATAAAATGATTCTTCGTTTGTACAAACTTCTGTTTGAATTTGAGAATGCATTTACTATTTATTTTATTTTTTGCACAAGTTTATTTACACGATATTGCAGCGGGCTTATGGTATGTTGTTTGAGTATTACTTTACTGATGCAACTATACTATTATACCATGTTGCCCCCATACCTTAAGCTTGCTGCAATATTTTATACTTTGAGGGGACTTGCACTCTTATTTGTTAAAGAATAATTATTTTATTCTTTAAAGAAAATTTTGGTAGAGTACAACTCCCTTCGTATAAGTTTTTACGCTTTGTCGTTCGAAGAAATCACTTTTTTCGTTTGCTTATGTGCATATTTTATCAAGTGAATTCCTCTATGTGGTAAAGCGGACCTATGAAGGGTACTTTAACTTCTTTTCCTTTTTTTTTTTTTACAATCATTTTCCATAGTGGGCAAATTACTCTTCCTTTGAAAGTTAAAGTACGCTTTTGATGAGGATTTTTTTTTTTATACAAAATTGTACCTCTGAGGAGGGATTTTTCACGTTTCAACACTTAGAAGTTTTATTTCAATCTCGGTGAAACGTGTACCCCCAAAGAGTTGTGCCTTCGAAGAAAGCCTTTTCACGTTTCAACCCTTGGAAGTTTTATTTCAATCTCGGCGAAACGTGGGCTTCCGAAGAGGTCTTTCTTCTTGATTGTGCCTCCGAAGAGGTTCTTATTTTGCTTGTCTTTCAACTCCGGTGAAGTGAAATTCCGAAGAGCGGCTGTTACACTTCAACTCCTGGTGAAATATGCCTCCGAAGAGGTCTTTATTTTATTTGCATTTCAACCTTGGTGAAGTGAAACTCTGAAGAGTAACTACCCCAACTCTTGGTGAAATGTGCCTCCGAAGAGGGCTTTAGTTTTGTTTACATTTCAACTCTGGTGAAGTGAAATCCCGAAGAGCGGTCATAACACTTCAACTCCTGGTGAAATGGGCCTCCGAAGAGGGCTTTTATTTTGTTTACATTTCAACTCTGGTGAAGTGAAATCCCGAAGAGCGGTCGTAACACTTCAACTCCTGGTGAAATGGGCCTCCGAAGAGGGCTTTTATTTTGTTTACATTTCAACTCTGGTGAAGTGAAATCCCGAAGAGCGGTCATAACACTTCAACTCCTGGTGAAATGTGCCTCAGAGCGGGTTTTCATCGCCTGGAAGTTACTCTCTCATGGTTGGAGGGTCATGACTCCTCCAATCTTTTTTGTTGAGTAGAGAACTTTCTTTTTTGTGGCGTATGACCCATTAGAGGTCTTTTATCCTCCGAAGAGGACTTGCACTGCAGATGGTAGCTTTGATTGTTCCTCTGTTCACTTGCTTATGCCTTTTCAGCGATCCTCTCTCTCTTTTTTTTTTGTTTTTAAGTTTTCATTCCCCTTTTCTTGCAAGTAGCTTGTTTAATCCAAGGAAGTGTACTTCATTGCCAGGCAAGTTCGTGAGAACGGGCACTAGCTTCCTAATTGGATGTTTGTTTGTTCAAACAATCTCAATTTATCAGCAAGGGCTCGTTTCTATCGAAATCATTAGCCGTTCAATTGAAGTATTTCCTATCTAGGATTTGAATTCGGGGTCTTTGTGGCTTGAAATTTGTTTGTTGAATGATGGTGAGAATCGCTCGGTCTTATTATGCGCAAGTTTTATTTCCATTGTCTGCAAAAATTTAAATCGACATTTCAGCAATACATTTTATGTATTTTTATATCGAAAACAAAGCAAACATATAATGATAATAAGGAACACAAGATTTATAGTGGTTCGGCCATGAAATCGGACCTACATCCACTTTATATTCTTTCATTATTTACTTGCATCAGTTTCACATTTGCTTTCAATTACAAGAATCATACATTCATAATTCTTTTTACAATGTTTCAACAAAATTTTCAAGTAAAGTATGGACGCAAGTGATTGCTGTTCCATGCCCTTGGAATTTGATCTCCATCAACAGTGGTGAGCTTGAATGTGCCGTCAAGGAGTTTCTGACCTATTACATACGGTCCTTCCCAATTTGGCCCAAACACACCTGTCGTGGTCATAATTCTTTTCAGGACTAGATCTCCAATTTCAAAGCTGCGTTGACGAACTTTGGAATTGAAATGTCTGGCTATCCTTTGCTGATGAGCTGCAACTCTGAGGTTAGCTTCATCTCTTTTTTCATCAAGGAGATCCAGCGCTTCAAGTTGCAGCTTTTCATTTTCCGCTTGATTGAAATGGATTCTTCTGTGTGAAGGGACCTCTGTTTCAACCGGGATCATTGCTTCCGATCCGTATGCTAACGAAAAAGGAGTATGCCCAGTTGCAGTTTTGTGGGTAGTTCTATATGCCCATAGTGCTAGTGGTAGCCTATCGACCCAACCACCCTTAGCTCTTTCAAGTTGCTTTTTGATGGTTGACTTGATAATTTTATTTACTGCTTCCACTTGCCCGTTTGCCTGCGGATGAGCTACTGCTGAGAAGCTTTTCAGGATTTTGAATCGTTTACAAAAATCTTGGAATTCTTCACTTTCAAATTGAGTACCATTATCTGTAATTATCTTTTGAGGCACACCGTATCTGCAAATGATATTCTTAGTCACAAAATTTATCATCTTTTTGGAGGTGATGGTTGCCAATGGTTCAGCTTCAGCCCATTTAGTGAAATAATCTACAGCAACAATGGCATATTTGATTCCAGATTTGGCGGTTGGTAATGGTCCGATCAAATCTATTCCCCAAATTGCAAACGGCCACGGACTGGTCATTTGTGTGAGTTCAGTAGAAGGTGCTCTAGGAATTTTGGCAAATCTTTGACATCTGTCACATTTTCGAGAGTAATCTGCAGCATCTCGATTAATTTCTGGCCAAAAATATCCATATCGGAGAATTTTCTTTGCTAAAGTTTGACCACCTGAATGATCCCCACATTTTCCTCCATGTACCTCTGATAGGATTATTTTGGCTTCTTCTTTGGATACACATCGAAGTAGTGGCATTGAGAATCCTCGTATGTATAATTGACCATCCTGGATTATATATCGAGAAGCTTTTCTCAGTAGCTTTTGTCGTTCTTTAGAGTTTTCTGGTAAAGAGCCATTGAGTAGATACTTTGTTATTGGAGTCATCCATGATTCTTGCTCTTGTGACATACTCATAACCCAATCGATATCCATTTCATCAATGCTTGGATTTGACAAAACTTCCACTGGAACTAACCCTAAGGATTGGGCTTCGCCAGAACTTGAGTATTTTGCGAGAGAATCTGCTTTCATGTTTTCTTCTCGAGGAATATGACTTATCGTGTAGTGGTCGAATTCACATAAAAGTTCCCAAGCCTTTGACACATAAGCGGGCAGATTTCCTCCTTTCGTTTGAAACTCCTTCTTGACTTGGCATACTATAAGCTGAGAATCACTGAAGATCTGTAACGCTCGAATGTTTAGTTCTTTAGCAATTCTCAAACCAGCAATCAGAGCTTCATATTCTGCTTCATTGTTTGTTGAAGGAAATTCTAATCTTAGCGCATAGCATAATGACCGGCCTTCAGGAGTTTCAAGAACAATTCCAGCACCTGAACAGTAATCATTTCTTGCGCCATCTACAAATAACTTCCATTGGATTGGGGAGTCCTCGATTGTTTCTTCCTCGCTGTTACCCTTGTCTGTAAATTCTGCAATAAAATCTGCCAAAGCTTGTCCGTTGATCGCTTTTCTAGGATGATAAGTGATGTCATATTGGCTCAATTCAATATTCCACTTTAAAAGGCGGCCCGAAGTCTCGGGGCGAAACAAGACTTGCTTTAAAGGTTGATCAGTGAGGACTTTGATAGGATGAGCCTGGAAATATTGCCTCAACTTTCTTGAGGCAATCAATAGACAATAGGCGAGTTTTTCCAACTTGGAGTAATTCATTTCTGCCCCAGTGAGTCTTTTGCTGATATAGTAAACTGGATGTTGAATCCTTTTGTCTTCCCGTACCAGCGCTGCACTTAAAGCATGAGATGAAACTGCCAAGTATATAAGAAGATCCTCGCCATCGCCGGGCCTAGAAAGTATTGGAGGCTTTTCCATATGTTGAATCAATTCTTCAAAAGCTTTCTGGCATTCGGGAGTCCAGTCAAAGTTTTTCTTTCCTTTCTTTAGAGCGTCGAAGAATGGAATGCATTTATCAGTAGCTTTGGATATGAACCGACTTAAGGCGGCAATTTTTCCATTGAGACTTTGCAATTCCCTCTTTGTTTTTGGAGCTTTGACTTCTTTTAAAGCGGTGATTTGAGCTGGACTAGCTTCAATGCCCCTAGCGCTCACGATGAAACCCAAGAACTTTCCAGATTCTACCCCGAAAGAACATTTTAAAGGGTTAAGCTTCATTCCGTATCTTCGGAGGATTGCGAACATTTCTGCTAAGTGTTCGATGTGATCCACTGCTTTCTTAGATTTTACTAGCATGTCATCAACGTAAACTTCCATAGTCTTTCCCAACTGCGGTTTGAACATAGCGTTGACCAGCCTTTGGTATGTTGCCCCCGCATTCTTCAACCCAAAGGGCATAACTCTGTAACAGTAGAGACCGACATCGGTGATAAAGCTTGTATCCTCCTGATCTGGCTCATGCATCATGATCTGATTATATCCGGAGTAGGCATCCATAAAAGACAACAATTCATGACCCGCTGTTCCATCTACCAGTTGATCGATCCTGGGTAATGGGAAGCAGTCTTTGGGACAGGCCTTGTTTAGATCTGAAAAATCGATGCACACTCTCCATTTACCGTTGGCTTTCTTAACTAGCACTGGATTTGACACCCAATTTGGATAGGTAGATTCTCTGATGAAGTTATTCTCCATGAGCCGATCAACTTCCTCTTTCAATGCTGTTGACCTTTCTGGACCTTGGATTCTTCTTTTTTGCTTTACGGGCGTGAATTTTGGGTCAATATTCAGAGCATGCACCGCAACTTCTGGGGATATTCCGCACATATCAGCATGGGTCCAAGCGAAAACATCCAGATTTGCTTTCAAAAAAGATATCAAGGCATTCTGAACTGTCACATTGAGTTGTGAACCCACATTTAGCACCTTGTTTGGGTCCTTCAGGTCAACGGGTACCGGTATCGTTGTTTCTGCTGGTACCACTCTACTCTCCCCCACACTGGCCTTTCTAGGATCCATCTCTTTTCGTGCCCCGCTATGCTCGCCAGTGCAGGGTCCGCCCTGTAGTTGCTATAGGGTTGGTGTTTTGATGCGGATTGGGGTTGCCGCATCTTTCCCCATTTCTCTCTTCCTTGTTTCTCGCAGTTCTGTCATATAGCATTCTCGTCCAGCATTCTGGTCTCCTTTAATAACTCCTACTCCATTGTCGGTAGGGAATTTAATAGTAAGACACCATGGGGCAAGGACAGCTTTGAATGCTGCAAGAGTAGGACGACCAAAGAAAGCATTATAAGCAGAAAATTCATCTACTATCACAAAAGTCTGCTTGCGAACTACTTTTCTTTCTCCTTCTCCGAGTTCCACTAGCAAGTCAATGGTTCCTACTGGTTGCTTTGGCTCCCCGGCGAAGCCAGCAATTTTTTGCGATGATGCCTGCACTTCAACCATAGGAATCTTCATCTGGTCGAAGGTTTTCTTAAAGAGGATATTACAGGATGCGCCGCTGTCGATAAGAATCCTTCTGACGATGGCTGGCCCAATGCCGGCCGAGATGACCAAAGGATCCAAGGTTGGGGCTTCAATACCGATGGAATCCCTGGTTTTGAATACAATGTCATCGTTGAATGTCTTTCGTTGCTTCAAAGGCGTAGTGTCCTCTAGAACAAAAACATTTTCTTCCTCCGGTGCATATTTCAGGGCCCGGGAATACCTTTCCATCTCACCCCAGCTTTTGCCCGCTGGGTGAGGTCCGCCTGTAATGATATTGATAACAGGCCTTCCAGACTCAAAACCTGCGTCTTTGCCATTAGTCCCAGATTGATGAGCAGGAGTTTGCTGCCCCTGGTTCGACGAAGCAGGATTATTATTATCATTTTTCTTCACAAATTGTTGTAGTTTATTTTCCCTTAACAATTCTTCAATTAGATTCTTCAATTGACGGCAGTCATCAGTATCATGACCGGGCTGATTATGGAAGTGACAGAACCTCCCACTTTGCACAGCTTTTTTCCCGGTTCTCAAGACTGGGGGTTTAGGATAATTGACAGAATCTTTGGTAGCCAGGTAGATTCGTTCTGGAGTATCTGACAAAGGTGTGTATTCTGAAGGCTTGAAGGATCTATGCTTCTTCTGATTATTCTGTTGTTTTCCATTATTGTTCTCCCTCTTCTGTCCCACAGACTCATTTTTGCGTGGAGCATTGGCGTTAGCTTCAACCTTTTCCAATGCTGCTTTTGTCGATACAGGGCGACTCTCCAGACGCATGAACTCGTCTGCTTTCTTGTAGAACTTTTCGAGAGAGCTTGGTTCCTTCATATTCAACCATCTTCCAAACTCACTAGATTTATCTATGGCCCTCATCAAATAGGTCAAGACCATGCGAGGTTCCGCATTATCAACCTCAGCTAACGCTATATTGAAGCGATTTAAGAAAGACTTGATAGTTTCCCCCGAATTCTGCTCCAAACCGGATAACGACATGATGTCTTTTGCCTTTGAAGCATATAGCCTAAATTGCTCTTTAAATTTCCTGGTTAGGTCTGAAAACTGATCGATGGACCGGACAGGTAGCTTTGTGAACCAAAGCAGAGCTACGCCTTCCAAATATACGGGGAAGTATCTGCATTTTACTTCATCTGAGGCTCGGGCACCCGTCATATGCCAATCATATTTATACAGAAATTCGTTTGGATCACTTGTCCCCCTATAAGCTGGGATAGTTGGAGGAGCAAATTTTCGTGGGAATTCAGCCTTTAGAATTTTTTCAGTAAATGGAGTCTTGCTCGGAGCAAAGCCCCATTCTTTCTCATCTTCGACTCTTTGCATGCTCTCCTTCATAATTTGGCGAACCATTCCAGAGAGATATTCTTCATCATTACGAGCCCTAGATCCGCCTACCTCAGGAAGTATTTGCTCAGCGGGGTTAGTATCCCTTTCGGAAACATTCCTTTCTTCAGTTTCATGAATATTACCAGCGAAATTCCTTTCATTAGCTGTTGATTGACGGTTTGCCCCGAGCAAATCGTTCAACTTATTCAGGATTAAGGCATTTTGGGCATTCTGGGCTTCCATTTGCACATTTTGAGCATGTATCTGTCTGTTCAACCCCAAAATTGCGGCATCCAACTCTGCTTTCGTAACCCCGACAGTTGGAGTGGCTTGATTTGGTGTTGGGGAAGCGGAGGTTCCCTCTTGAATGTTTGCAGATCTCACAGATTTACTTTTCCTTCCAGGAGCCATGATTTCGGATAGACTTCTGGTTCTTAAAGAAACTTTATCGACAAATCTTTCTGAAGCAATGATGATAGATGTCCTGAGTTCAATTCTCAGTGAAAGCACCAAAATGTTAACGCTCAAATTTAAACGCTAACACCCTGGTGAATAGGATGTGATTGTGAAAGCACCACCCGTTCGTACGGGAATCAGAAATAAGCAGAAAGTATGTAGAAAAACAGTAAGAGACACAGTATTTATAGTGGTTCGGCTTATAATCCAGCCTACGTCCACTTTAATCTTTTTATCACTAGTTTGATTACAATTCTTTACAAAATCTCTCAATTACAACACACTTCAAGTGATGGGATATGTAAAACAAGTAGCTCAAGCTTTGACGTTGACAATCATCTTAAAATCCATGGTGAATGTAGATGATTCCTTCATGGAGTTCTTTTAGAAGTTTGTTAGATCTCAAAAGCTTTGAAGTAGTCTGGAATTCGGCAGAGTAATGGCGCTTGAAATTGATCAACCCAAAAAAAGTCCTTTTAATGTTGAAGGTAGGGTGGTATTTATAGGTAAAGATTATGGACTTAGGCTCGGTCTTAACTCCTCACCGACCCAGTTAAGTCGCAGCCGGCTTATAGGAGCCCTCACATGATCAAGCTGCGTTGAATTTGCACAAGTCCAAAGTCGTTACCGATTTAAAGAATTGACGAGCTAAACGTGAACTAACTCCCCTTCACTTGCCCAGGTCGCGCACGTCCTAGCGCAGACCATGGGTCGATCACGACACAAGTGTAAGTCGCGAACTTGTTCCACTCAGTTAGGTCGGTAAGCATGTTAAGTCCTTAAGTCGGATCGAATTAGGTCGGCAGCTTCATTAGGCAGTTAGGTCGGTGTCATGTTAAGTCGGATCCCTTGTCATTTCTTGAGTCGTTAGGCCAGTTCCTTCTGAAGCACTAGGTCGGCATCTATGTGAGGGCATTGGGTCGGCAAGTCATGCGAATGGTTAGGTCGGCCTGCTTTTTAAGCCTTAAGCAGTTAGGTCGGTATGTCCTTTAGATCGGCAGACCCTGCACAATTCTTACTCAGTTAGGTCGGCATCTCTTGGGTCGGCGCCATCTCCACGCACTAGACCTGCTGAGTCGTAACCGAGATAGGGTTAACACGCGACCACTACGAATTTGTTTTGTATTATACCTATGGAGTACTCCCTGATATCCCACTAGTTTATGGTGGAGTTTACAGTGCTGTATAGTCTATGATGCTGTATAAATGTGTTAAGGGGGACAATGGTAACGCCTTAACACTATTTTGATATTTTACTTTACCGTTAGACATTATCTATGTATCGTACACTATTATGTATAAATAGTTTAACGGATCCTTAAAGATGTTATTCCATTCATCTTTGAGTTATTGTTATTTGAATTTGGATTATATTAACTTTATAAGAATATATGTCCTGATTCGAGTGTTGTTTGTGCATATGCTCGGATCAGATTGAGGATTGCTGCTGCTGTTTATTTGGAGCTGAAGACTGAAGACTATCTTTGTCTTATCTTATCAGTATTACTCTATCTATTTGGACTATTCAGACTTCTATGTTGTTTATTTCCTTTTATTTGATACATTGTTGTACTTATGGGTAGCTTCGTGAACTACTCTTATGACTATGTTATATTTCCGCTGCACTATTCTGCTATGTTATATTTCTGTGATTCTGTGATGATTCTCATTTATATATCTATACTCCATTAATGATTCGTGTTTTGTACTATTTAAGTTGACATGTGTGGATTATTGTCAATTTAAATGGTCCAAATATACGGGTTGTTACATTTCGGAAATGTTATCATTTTGAAGTAAAGGATATTACAGCAATTCTAAGTGCTGTAGTTGTTACAAGTGAACTAAAAGGCAAAATGAAATAAGGGCTATTGCAGCACTCTATAAGTGCTGCAGTTGTAGAATTGAACTAAAGACTTTATTTGAAACCTGAACTATTACAGCATTTCTGTAAATGTTGTCTTTGCTAAATTGAATTGTTTTCAAATGTAACTTACCGTAGCATTTTCTAAATGCTGCGAAAGTTGAAATTTCACTGTTTTGATAAATTTTTGGGAATTTAATATTTGATTATTAAATATAATAATTTCAATTTTAAATGGTTTAAATGGAATATTTGATTTTAAATATAAACCATTTTGAAATGTGATTTGGAATGGTATTTAAATAAAATAAAATGAATGAGGTTTTGGAAGGATATGATATTTAATATTATAAATGAATTTGAAATGATATTGAATTTTGAAATGATATTTGATTTCGAAGTATAAATTACCATTTTGGAACTTTAACGACGGGATATATTTAATTTATGGTATAACTGATCCTTAGAGGACGGGCGATCCCAAGCATCCTTTAATTTATTTTGTATTACTACTACAGTTCACTTGAGTTGGTTTACATTATATAAGTATGTATGTCTTGACTCGAGTGTTTTGTGTTTTACTTTACGCTCGAGTCAGCTTGAGTATTTACAGCTTAGATTTGGATTTCTTTTTCTGGAGCTAGGAATTGATGGAGATTTTGCTTATCTAGTTATCTATCCATTTCAGTTTCGGTTGACTATTTCAGCTCTTGTATTAGTGATCTTCTATGTATTTGGGATTTCTATTGTATATGTTTTTCAGACTGATATTATGTATTTTGTTTTGAGATTTTTTTATAGTAGCTTCATGAACTACTATGGTATTTTGATTTCAGTTGCGAGATATTCTGATATATCTGTGTCTGTGATTCTGTGATTGTTTTCATTTGCTCCAAATTTATTTACGATGCGGTATTTTGAGCAATTCAAGTATGGCATGTGTGGATGCGAATGGCTGAAAATACAGGGTTGTTACAATTGGTTTAACTCTAGTATTTCCCGAAATCGCTCTTGGTCTGATGATGGTTGATATCCGCATGCGACTATCCTTAAACTTACTTGCAATTACTAGACATATGAATAGCCTACTCCAAACACCAAGCCCTTCTGACTGCCTACAAAGGTCTTCTTCGTTAGGCCTACAATGAAAATGCAGTCAAGGCATACTCTCTTAATGGAACACCTACAGACCTGCCTCCGGGGGTATAGCTTCGTTAGACCAACCCAAAGGGCCATACTAGAGTATCCTCATGTCCCATTGAAGTCTCATACTTCCTTGAAGCCTAAAAATACTAAGTTGGACGTGCTTCTCCATTTCTGAAATCCATGATGAACTGCTTCGTTAGGCGCTTCATTCTTTGGGCTGCTCCAAATGCATCTTAATTCCTTTATTACACCCTAAATCTAATATTTTAATTTTCACTTAGTTTACTTTTCTTATTCTGTTGGCTACTTATTTACCCTAATTAGCATATTCTTTCCCTTGTCTCGCTTCTGGCTATTGTGAGACCACTATTGATCTAATAGGGAATGCTATTGGTATTGCCACTTCTTGCTTATTAACTTAATTTAAGTCCTATGTTTATTAAATAACCATCTTTTGTTCTGTTTACTTGTTGATTTAATAGAAATCTAAAATAAGCTTTTACTTTTTATCTTTGTTATCATTGCTTATTTATTCTAAGTTCCCAAATGAGCCTTTCTATTCTTTACTTAATCATAACTTATGTTATAATTTACTTGTATTGTAACTATTATTTCTTTTAAAATCTATATATAAGTATAAGTGTTTCTTTTCTATTATAGTCAATCTTCCTTTATTATGATATAGAATTCTTTTTAATTCTCTTTTATTATATAATTAACTTAGTATATTAACTGTCTTTTTATATAGTTTGTGCGGTAAATACAGACCTAGGCTCGTTTATTGTTCACAGCTGTAACGACCCGTAAATTTTCGACAATTTAATTTGTTTATTTAGTAGGATTTTTGTAATTTATTTTAGTAGAAAAAATATAAAGGCGATAAATAAATGTCAAAATGAAGGATAAAATAAATTATATAAATGGTGACTTAAAACCTATTTATAGAATTTGAATAAAATCCAAATTTGAATTAAGTAGAAAAAGGATTCTTACCTGGATATAAAATTTAATATGAGAAATTAATGAAAATATTAAATTGAATTAATGCAATAAAAGAGTGTAAACGGTAATTGGAATAAATTAAGCAATCAGGTTAATGCAAGCAATAATTTATGGCTTGAATGAAATTCCAGTTCATTAAAATCATTTAAATGTTATGATTTGATTTTTAAATGGAATATGAGAAAAACAAATGTAAGGATTTGATTAATATATACGTTATTTATTCAGGATATTGAATAAAATTGGGAATCCAATTGTAATTAATGGTAATAATGTTGGTATTAGCTAATAAATTAAATTTCAATGCAATACTCAGAAATGAATGTAATGAAATGAATGTATGAAAATGTATACTAGGTTATTTATCAAATAAAAGGGAAGAAAAGTAAATATCGAATTGATTGATGAATAAATATAGATTGAATAGTAATTGAATGTAAAGTTAATGGTAATTGTATAAAATCAATATAAGATAATGAATTGCAAAAATTATGGGTTGATAATAATGTGTGAATGGGAAAGTGATTGTTATATTAATTGAATGGAATTCAAACTTGATGGGAAAGGTAAATGGGCATTTGGTAATAAATTTAAAACGGACTTAAATTGTGAATTTATCTAATTACTATATAATAAATAATGATTGAATAAAAAAAACATATACCTGTAAATATCTATAATGTGTGAGTGGAATTAACAAACTTATAAATGTGGGATTGAGAGTTTTACAACAATTATTATGAGCTATATGTATATTCAGTTCATTCAATTTAATTTGTAAATCATTGAAATAAATGGTACGTTTAAATAAATTTAGGTAATAATGGGGAATAACGTATATAAATTCTTCATTAAATGATGGTTAGTGTATATAAAGAATGGAGGTAAAGCTTTATAAATTGATTTGAATCTAAAATTTAATGAAAGGAGTAATTGGAATTAAATGGATTAAATGTTTGAAGTTACGTAAATTTTAATTTAGATAAAAGGGTATGCATTTATGTAATAGAGTATGAATCTATTGTTAAGTTTATTTATAAAATGGTAGTTGGGTAAATGAAAGGGTGCAAAGGTAAGCTCGTCAGTATATTTAAGTAATATATGATAATAGGTTTAATCGAAATAAATGTAAATTTAACATCTAAATATTACGTTAATAGGGATTTAAATGTAATCGAAGAATATTAGGAGAATAAATTTTGAATCTAATATTAAATCCATCTATTTGAAATATATGAATGGAATAACCATTGATTTCTTTAATTGAATATAAATTTTTAGAAAGTTAAATTATAATTTGTGAATTTAATGAAATTAAGGATTTATATTGAAATTTATAAATTTACCTTCTTTAATTTTGACATCTAAACTTGTTTGAAACTTTGTAAATGATTAAGAATTTGTAAAAGTGATAAAATGGGTCAATTTTTGAATCTAAATATAAAATTGGATTTTTTTTATTTTGAATTTATTTAATTAATATAAAAATAGACATTTTGGTCACGAACTCGGATTTCGATGAAACCAGTTTCATCGGATACGTAACAGTGAATTATTGTAGGGTTCAAGTTTCGTAGCGATTAAACTTGTCGTTTGATCGTACGAACGCGAAATGCCTCGAAATCGATTTAATTGAAATCAATTTGAAATCAATTTGAAAATATTATTTTCAGCATAACTTCTTCATACGATGGAATTTGGACGTAAAACTTTTTCCATCGCGTTCAGAATATTTTAAGACGCCTATTTCGATATATGGTTCATTCGTTGTACGTTCATTTCCTCAACTCTTTCTCTTCCCAATGGATGCTAATTTCAGATCCAATTCTATTCAAAAATCAAATAAAAATTTTAAGTCTCCAGAAAAATTCACCAAAATTATGTGTCATAGTTCTCGAGGAGCGTAATCTGCTGGTACTGTTCGTTTTATAATCCGGTTCATCATTTGCCCAGAAACTCAAGTTGAACCTCGGCCATTCATAGGCCATTTGCTCGATCAACGGTGGATCTGCATTGATAGCTAGATCCGATGGTGCTGTAGTTTAAAGATCAAAGTATGGAGTCGATCCATACGGCTAGGCGTCGAAATCATCGCCTAGACTCGCCGGAGTAGCGCCATGAACGGCGGCGGCAAGGTGAGATCGAGAGGAGATGGGGACCGTCGCTCGTCACATCGAGGGCATATTTTAGGGCGGCTTTGGGAGGCGAAGGTGGTGGTGGCCTCTGTCGGAGGCACAAGACACGGTGATGACGTTGATATTAGGGTTAGGCGGCGGCTTTCAGTAGGGATAGGTCAGCGAATGAACGAGAGCAGGAAGGAGGACGCATTCTTCCAGAAGACGTTGACGTAGGCATTATTTATTTGTGTGAGTTTTTTCGTTTTTATTTAAAATTTGTTTCCAACGATTTAATTCAACAAACTTTCTCATACTTAATCCAATTGACGCGCAATTTTTTTTATTAGGATCGTAATAAAATTCCGAACGCTTTGACGTTGGTTTGGACAGATTTGGAGACCGTCAAATTTTTGGGTTTAAATCGGATTTAAATTCGATTTAAATTCAAAAGTGAGTGTTTTAACCCACTCACAATTTCTAAAATTTCTTATGTTTGTTAATTTGACATATGATATGAGTAGAAATTTATTTATGATTGTTTGGCATGTTTTATTCATCATCTCAGTTACATCGCATTTATTTAATTAACTGTTAATTAATTTTATATTTTTGCATATAAATTGACAGTTAAAATTTATTTATTTGCATATAAACTGATAGTTAAACAGTATTAAATTTATTACTGAATATAAACTGTTAGTTAATACCTGTTATTTATTCCTTGTTATATTTTATATGCTCTATATTGTTGTGTTTTTAAATTGGATGATGATTATAAATTAATGGTTGATGATTGATGTTTGGTGAATGGATGATGTGTACTATATTTTAAAATCTGCAAGTTATCATGCATTTCATTTCATTCGGGATTGCGGTTTAAAGTGATATACAACCGCATTTTTTATTTTTATTTTAAATTTCGGGTTAAAATGATAAATATCCGTATCACTTGACCATAGGATAGAAAATTATATACAGGCACCGCGGTATATATATAAAATTATTTTTGAAATGATTTTATGGTTTGGATATGATACGGTTTAATAAATATTAAATTTTGGATATTACATAAATATTATTTTATATATATATAGTTAAATTTTGGAATTTAAGTCACGTATGTATCTGTTGAATATAAAGAAGTAAGTTGAATAATGAAGTTTGATAATTTATATTTTACGATTAAGTGAAGGTTTAAGATATTATATATATAAGAGTTAATGATTCAAATCAATTAAGCTTGGGAGATAAATTGAAAATTATTTGGAATTGGGTTTATTTAAAAATTTAAACTCCATAAGATTAAACTTATTTAAAATGGAAAATTTCAAAGGTATGATATTTATAACTAGATTTTATTCTAGATAAATTAAAAGAATATTTCTAGTATAAATAAATTGAAGAAAATTTTCTTTATAAGTTATTTGAGTTTTCTTAAATGATTACGGGTTTATTATGCAAATATTTCAAACTAAATAATAGGACCTTAATTGGTAGAATAGAAATTTCCAACCTTAGTTCCAATTGTCTAATATTCAAAGTTTGCAATATATTGAAACTGAAGTGGTTATTGAAGCTGAAAGTGAATCTAAAAGTTATGGGTTTAGACTGAATTTAAAGTGAATAAAATTGTGTAGGTGTAGAAATTATTTACTTTTAAAGAAATTTTAAATTCAACTGTTTTATTTTATATACCGTTTGAATATCAAAACCATTTAAGTTTTGAAAAGTTATGATTTTAAAACTATGGATTTCGAAGTATTATGTTGAAAGTTAAAATTCAAAGATTTGGTTTCGAGATATTATAAATTTTAAAAGTGGCATGATTTTGGAAAAGAAATATATTTGAAAATAAAATGATATCATATTTATTTGGGTTTTAAAAGGAAATGATATCGTATTTATATGATTTTGAAATGGATATTTTATTTTGGTTTTGAAAGTATAATTATTATTTTATGACCGCGATGTTATAATAACGTTTGGTTGTTGAAGAGACCGGGATCGGAAGTTGTCATACTCTCTGCCAACTCCGAAAACCACTTTAACAACCGTGTACGCGGTGGAGATTCCAGAATGAAGTAGGATGGTGGCGGCGTTTCCTGTAAGGTAAATACGTGGACCCAACTCCCGTGAGTTGGCATAAGGTGGCTAAAACAGGAGCGATCGACGGGTTAATAAGGTAGCACCTTTGATCGGACACATCCCTTCGATATTATACTTTGACTCTTGGATTGATTCGGTGGCCACTTTTGATTCTTATTTGGGGGTGTGTCTCGAGGTGGGCGGTAGCTGCGGCTATGCGTTACCACCGACCCGGAAGCGTAATTGGTATATCTACCCTGGCATTGCCTAGTTGTGCTGTGTCACCTACCCTAGCGCGCCTTATACGATTGTGGTTTTGTATCATACCTATGGAGTGCCCTCTGGCAACGCCCAGTACGGGGGAGATTACGGTACTGTATAGACTCTGGGAATATATAACTGTGTTAAGGTGGAAAATGTAAGGCCTTAACGCTACTTAAAAGTAAGTTTATTTTACAATTAGACACTATATTAATAAATAAATATACTACATAGTAAATAGTTTAACGGATCCTTAGGAGATGTAAATCCCGAGCATCTCTTGAGTTACTGCACTCATATTCATTTCTGTTAATTTAACTTACATAAGATATTTTAGTTCTGACTCGAGTGTTTTGTCTTTTCAATTCGCTCGGGTCAGTCCGAGCGTTTCAGGATTTGAAGTTTAGCTCTGGAGGACGAAGACGAAGATTTGTATTACTATCATCTACTATTATTCCACTACACTATTTAATTCCGCTGCATTGATATTTATTGGTATGTGAACTCTGATATTTATTGTATAAAAAAAAGAATCAATCGTTTTGTAAATAGTTTTATGAACTGTATATTTATTATTATATTTTATCCTTCCGCTGTGAGATTCTGTTTTATTTTATTTCTTCTTTGTTTTTCTTATTTACCCCATAACAATCCGCCCTTCCGTATGCTTTGAATTGGCACGTGTGTCGATTTGAAGCGTGCGAAAAGGAGGGACGTTACATTTGGTATCAGAGCTTTGGTTTAGCGATAAACCTTAGCTTTGTGGGGTTTGACTCTTTACTAATAAGGTAGTAATACCCTATGGGAGTTGCTGAGTGTATATATGAGAGAGCGTATTTGTTAGTGTATAAGAAAGGTTTTAATATTGTGTTAATCTGTTCCGTTTTGTATTTACAAATTCTGGTTGGTGCATGGGACGCTATGACATCAATAGGGATTTCTAAACACTTAATAGGACAGACCGACATAATATTTGTTTTAATATGAGAGAATGAAATAATTTTGCCTATTATATTTTCTATATAAAATAAAAATTTCCAAATGATATCTGTATTTGGCTGCAATAGATTGGTTGTTAGGTAATAAAGTGTGTAAATAATAATATAAATAAGATTGAAAAATAAAATAAATGAAATTCGGAAATTTAGAACTTAAGTTCCGAGGTTTTGAAATTTCTTTCGAATAAATTTTGGAATATAATAATATTGTTATAAGTATTTTCTGATATAAATATTTCAATATAATTTGAAAGAATTGTTTTAAAGAAGATTTTGGAGAATATAAGTTTTGTACTTTTCTTTTTGTCGTTGGAAAATAATTTCGGTGATGGCGGCCACATCATCGACTTTCATTTTCGAGTTTCGAAGGGGAAAGACTACTGTAGTAGTTCTACTGCAGATTCATTTTTGAAAATATATAAATTTTGGATTGTTTTAAATATAATTAGAGATATATAAGTTGTAAGAATATATTTATCTATTATTTTAAAATAATTTGAAATTTAACCCGGTATGAAACTCTTAAATTTCCATTTATTAATTGTTTCAATTATTGTAGTGAAACAGAATTTAACTAATAATTGGAACCCTAAATTAAATAAGAGACTTAAATGCTAAGTTGTAAAGGAAATAAAAAGGAAGTTAACATTGTAACTTATAAGAAAAAGGTAAAGATTTATTTGACAATGAATGAATTAAAAGAATTGAGATAAAACTTGTATAAATTCCTCTGCATTTTCTTTAACATATATAACTTACCAAATATGAAAAGTTGAAATGTTTAATACGAAATGTAATGAAAATTGTACAAGTAAAAGTGGGTAATGAGAATTAATGTTATAAACTTAAGTTATAATTGAAATTTTACTATAAGTGAATATAATTAAAGGTAAGAAATTCAAATAGATGAATATCAACTTTAGTAAAAAAAATGAAAATGCTAAGAAATTTAATGGGACATGAATACTATTGACAAACAAATGTAAGTAATGAGGGCATGCAATAAATGAATGAATAATTATAATGAAATTTAAAGTTTGTTAGAAATAAATGTAAATTATAAAAGAAAATTTTATGTGGTATGAATAAAAAGAGAAATTAAACAACAAATGTATGAATGAAATTAATAAGGATAAACCGAATTTGTTGTTCAAATTGGTTTTGTTTGTTTGGATTTTAGTTATTTGGGTAAGGATACTTTAAATTTATGTGGATGCATGAATAACCTATTTAGTTTTATCTAAAGACTGTTGAGTAAATGATGCGCTAGTAGTTATTCTTCATTCCGTACAATTTAAAAGTTTGAACTCGAACAACTATTTGTTTGTTTGGTTGAATGGTTGTTTTATATTTGTGGGTATGCTGTTGTTGAAATTGATGGTTATTGTATTGATTTGTCGTTAATGTTTGAAACCACCTAAATATTTCACTTTATATAAATTGTTAACCCTTATATATTTTATAAGTGAAATGCAGGTTATGGAAGCAATTGTTACTGCATTTGGTTCCATAAACTAAGCGTAAATTACCCGACAAATAGGTACGTTTTCGGATTACGGTTTATAGAGCCATTTTATATATTTTCCCGAGTTGGGATATATATATTATTGTAAATTATTTGTGTATGTTATTATATTTATATTATATTTTCTCCCAAGCCTCTTCGTACAAAGGAGACTCTGCCAAAATTTTCCGTAAAATTTTAGACTTATAAAAATATGAAAATATTTACAAACTTTAACAATTTATGTATAAAGGATTTAAATGGGTATAAATTGGTATATTTATGTTAAATTATTTTATTTTGTAAACTTATTTGTTTATAAATTTAATTAAGAAAGATACATTGTTTTCTTATTTCTTCTTTTCCCTTCCTTTCCTTTTGGGGGACGAAAAGTTTTGAGTGGAGGAGAGTGTAACGACCCGTAAATTTTCGACAATTTGATTTATTTATTTTGTACGATTTTTGTAATTTATTTTAGTAGAAAAAATATAAAGGCGATAAATAAATGTCAAAATGAAGGCTAAAATAAATTATATAAATGGTGACTTAAAACCTATTTATAGAATTTGAATAAAATCCAAATTTGAATTAAGTAGAAAAAGGATTCTTACCTGGATATAAAATTTAATATGAGAAATTAATGAAAATATTAAATTGATTTAATGCAATAAAAGAGTGTAAACGGTAATTGGAATAAATTAAGCAATCAAGTTAATGCAAGTAATAATTTATGGCTTGAATGAAATTCCAGATCATTAAAATCATTTAAATGTTATGATTTGATTTTTAAATGGAATATGAGAAAAACAAATGTAAGGATTTGATTAATATATACGTTATTTATTTAGTATATTGAATAAAATTGGAAATCCAATTGTAATTAATGGTAATAATGTTGGTATTAGCTAATAAATTAAATTTCAATGCAATACCCAGAAATGAATGTAATGAAATGAATCTATGAAAATGTATACTAGGTTATTTATCAAATAAAAGGAAAGAAAAGTAAATATCGAATTGATTGATGAATAAATATACATTGAATAGTAATTGAATGTAAAGTTAATGGTATTTGTATAAAATCAATATAAGATAATGAATTGCAAAAATTGTGGGTTGATAATAAGGTGTGAATGGAAAAGTGATTGTTATATTAATTGAATGGAATTCAAACTTAATGGGAAAGGTAAATGGGCATTTGGTAATAAATTTAAAACGGACTTAAATAGTGAATTTATCTAATTACTATATAATAAATAATGATTGAATAAAAAAAACATATACCTGTAAATATCTATAATATGTGAGTGGAATTAACAAACTTATAAATGTGGGATTGAGAGTTTTACAACAATTATTATGAGCTATATGTATATTTAGTTCATTCAATTTAATTTGTAAATCATTGAAATAAATGGTACGTTTAAATAAATTTAGGTAATAATGGGGAATAACGTATATAAATTCTTCATTAAATGATGGTTAGTGTATATAAAGAATGGAGGTAAAGCTTTATAAATTGATTTGAATCTAAAATTTAATTAAAGGAGTAATTGGAATTAAATGGATTAAATGTTTGAAGTTACGTAAATTTTAATTTAGATAAAAGGGTATGCATTTATGTAATAGAGTATGAATCTATTGTTAAGTTTATTTATAAAATGGCAGTTGGGTAAATGAAAGGGTGCAAAGGTAAGCTCGTTAGTATATTTAAGTAATATATGATAATAGGTTTAATCGAAATAAATGTAAATTTAACATCTAAATATTACGTTAATAGGGATTTAAGTGTAATCGAAGAATATTAGGATAATAAATTTTGAATCTAATATTAAATCCATCTATTTGAAATATATGAATGGAATAGCCATTGATTTCTTTGATTGAATATAAATTTTTAGAAAGTTAAATTATAATTTGTGAATTTAATGAAATTAAGGATTTATATTGAAATTTATAAATTTACCTTCTTTAATTTTGACATCTAAACTTGTTTGAAAATTTGTCAATGATTAAGAATTTTTAAAAGTGATAAAATGGGTCAATTTTTGAATCTAAATATAAAATTGGATTTTTTTTATTTTGAATTTATTTAATTAATATAAAAATAGCCATTTTGGTCACGGACTCGGATTTCGACGAAACCAGTTTCATCGGATCCGTAACAGTGAATTATTGTAGGGTTTCAAGTTTCGTAGCGATCGGACTTGTCGTTTGATCGTACGAACGCGAAACGCCTCGAAATCGATTTAATTGAAATCAATTTGAAATCAATTTGAAAATATTATTTTCAGCATAACTTCTTCATACGATGGAATTTGGACGTAAAATTTTTTCCATCGCGTTCAGAATATTTTAAAATGCCTATTTCGATATATGGGTTTACCCAATTTCGTTCAGGGGTCAGAACGGGCTTTTTGGGCCATAGTTTGTTCCGCGCGTTCATTTATCCGGTCTATCTACTATATTCCAACCCTACATATAAATAGTCGATCATAAACCCTAGCCTCCATCTATTTTCATTCGTTGTACGTTCATTTCCTCAACTCTTTCTCTTCCCAATGGATACTAATTTCAGATCCAATTCTATTCAAAAATCAAATAAAAATTTCAAGTCTCCAGAAAAATTCACAAAAATTATATGTCATAGTTCTAGAGGAGCGTAATCTGCTGGTACTGTTCGTTTTTCAATCCGGTTCATCGTTTGTCCAGGAACTCAAGTTGAACTTCGGCCATTCATAGGCCATTTGCTCGATCAACGGTGGATCTGCATTGATAGCTAGATCTGATGGTGCTGTAGCGTAGAGATCGAAGTATGGAGCCGATCCATACGGCTAGGCGTCGAAATCATCACCTAGATTTGCCGGAATAGCACCATGAACAGCGGCGGCAAGGTGAGATCGAGAGGATATGGGGACCGTCGCTCGTCACATCGAGGGCATATTTTAGGGCGGCTTTGGGAGGCGAAGGTGGTGGTGGCCTCTGATCGGAGGCACAAGACACGGTGATGACATTGATATTAGGGTTAGGCGGCGGCTTTCAGTAGGGATAGGTCAGCGAACGAACGAGAGCAGGAGGGAGGACGCGTTCTTCGACGTTCACGTGGCATTATTTATTTGTGAGAGTTTTTTTGTTTTTATTTAAAATTTGTTTCCAACGATTTAATTCGCCTAACTTTCTCATACACGATCCAATTGACGCACATTTTTTTTTATTAGGATCGTAATAAAATTCCGAACGCTTTGACGCTAGTTTGGACAGATTTGGAGACCGTCAAATTTTTGGGTTTAAATCGGATTTAAATTCGACTTAAATTCAAAAAGTGAGTGTTTTAACCCACTCACAACTTCTAAAATTTCTTATGTTTGTTAATTTGACATATGATATGAGTAGAAATTTATTTATGATTGTTTGGCATGTTTTATCCATCATATCGGTTACATCGCATTTATTTAATTAACTATTAATTAATTTTATATTTTTGCATATAAATTGACAGTTAAAATTTATTTATTTGCATATAAACAGATAGTTAAACAGTGTTAAATTTATTACTGAATATAAACTGTTAGTTAATACCTGTTATTTATTCCTTGTTATATTTTATATGCTCTATATTGTTGTTTGTTTAAATTGGATGATGATTATAAATTAATGGTTGATGATTGATGTTTGGTGAATGGATGATGTGTACTATATTTTAAAATCTGCAAGTTATCATGCATTTTATTTTATTCGGGATTGCGGTTTGAAATGATATACAACCGCATTTTTTATTTTTATTTTAAAATTGCGGGTTGAAATGATAAATATCCATATCACTTGACCATAGGATAGAAAATTATATACAGGCACCGAAGTATATATGTAAAATTATTTTTGAAATGATTTTATGGTTTGGATATGATACGGTTTAATAAATATTAAATTTTGGATATTATATAAATATTATTTTTTATATATATATAGTTAAATTTTGGAATTTAAGTCACGTATATATCTGTTGAATATAAACAAGTATGTTGAATAATGAAGTTTGATAATTTATATTTTATGATTAAGTGCAGGTTTAAGATATTATATATAAGAGTTAATGATTCAAGTCAATTAAGCTTGGGTGATAAATTGAAAATTATTTGGAATTGGGTTTATTTAAAAATTTAAACTCCATAAGATGTAAACTTATTTAAAATGGGAAATTTTAAAGGTATGATATTTATAGCTGGATTTTATTCAAGATAAATTAAAAGAATATTTCTAGTATAAATAAATTGAAGAAAATTTTCTTTATAAGTAATTTGAGTTTTCTTAAATGATTACGGGTTTATTATGCAAATATTTCAAACTAAATAATAGGACCTTAATTGGTAGAATAGAAATTTCCAACCTTAGTTCCAATTGTCTAATATTCAAAGTTTGCAATATATTGAAACTGAAGTGGTTATTGAAACTGAAAGTGAATCTAAAAGTTGTGGATTTAGACTGAATTTAAAGTGAATAAAATTGTGTAGGTGTAGAAATTATTTACTTTTAAAGAAATTTTAAATTCAACTGTTTTATTTTATATACCGTTTGAATATCCAAACCATTTAAGTTTTGAAAAGTTATGGTTTTAAAACTATGGATTTCGAAGTATTATGTTGAAAGTTAAAAATTCAAATATTTGGTTTCGAGATATTATAAAATTTAAAAGTGGCATGATTTTGGAAAAGAAATATATTTGAAATAAAATGATATCATATTTATTTGGGTTTTAAAAGGAAATGATATCGAATTTATATGATTTTGAAATGGATATTTTATTTTGGTTTTGAAAGTATAATTATTTTTTTATGACCGCGGTGTTATAATAACGTTTGGTTGTTGAAGAGACCGGGATCGGAAGTTGTCATACTCTCTGCCAACTCCGAAAACCACTTTAACAACCGTGTACGCGGTGGAGATTCCAGAATGAAGTAGGATGGTGGCGGCGTTTTCTGTAAGGTAAATACGTGGACCCAACTCCCGTGAGTTGGCATAAGGTGGCTAGAAAAGGAGCGATCGACGGGTTAATAAGGTAGCACCTTTGATCGGACACATCCCTTCGATATTATACTTTGACTCTTGGATTGATTCGGTGGCTACTTTTGATTTTTATTTGGGGGTGTGGCTCGAGGTGGGCGGTAGCTGCGGCTATGCGTTACCATCGACCCGGAAGCATAATTGGTATATCTACCCTGGCATTGTCTAGTTGTGTCGTGTCACCTACCCTAGCACGCCTTATACGATTGTGGTTTTGTACCATACCTATGGAGTGCCCTCTGACGACGCCCAGTACGGGGTAGATTACGGCACTGTATAGACTATGGGAATATATAACCGTGTTAAGGTGGAAAATGTAAAGCCTTACCGCTATTTAAAAGTAAGTTTATTTTACAATTAGACACTATATTAATAGCGAAATATACTACATAGTAAATAGTTTAACGGATCCTTAGGAGATGTAAATCCTGAGCATCTCTTGAGTTACTGCACTCATATTCATTTCTGTTAATTTAACTTACATAAGATCTTTTAGTTCACATAAGATCTTTTAGTTCTGACTCGAGTGTTTTGTCTTTTCAATTCACTCGGGTCAGTCCGAGCGTTTCAGGATTTGAAGTTTAGCTCTGGAGGACGAAGACGAAGATTTGTATTACTATCATCTACTATTATTCCACTACACTATTTAATTCCGCTGCATTGATATTTATTGGTACGTGAACTCTGATATTTATTATATAAAAAAAGAATCAATTGTTTTGTAAACAGTTTTATGAACTATATATTTATTATTATATTTTATCCTTCCCCTGTGAGATTCTATTTTATTTTATTTCTTCTCTATTTTTCTTATTTACCCCATAACAATCCGCCCTTCCGTATGCTTTGAATTGGCACGTGTGTCGATTTGAAGCGTGCGAAAAGGAGGGACGTTACAATAGCCTTAATTTCTTATTTAATAATTTATTTAATTCATTTCATACACTGCTTTATTTCTTTTATTCTAGAAAGTAACTCTATTTTATTTGGTTGGTTGTGAAAGCTATACTAAAATATATTTCCATAATTTAATACTAAATATTACTATAAACAATAATTCGTAACTGCATGATATTTCTTTTATTATTTTGGGCTAGTGCAAAATACAGTGGTCTCTCTATTTTTCACTAGTTCCCTCTCTCTTTCTTTTTATTCTTGCAGTTACGTTTATCATTATGTTTTAATTTTTAAATTATAGAAATGTATTCTAGTTTCTAAACCAACCAATTATTACTTACTCCCTAAATTAAATTATCAGATAAATCTATTGTTTCCGTTCAGCGTAATTTATTGCAAAATTCCACTTTTCTAATTTTATTCCAATTTTCCAATTTTTTTATTTTACATCTACTTCTATAATGTATAGTATTTTAATGTATAACCACGAATTCTCTTTCTAACTATATTATTCACATAAAATGGGAATAAAAGGAATCAGTATTAAGGCGAAACTATGACTTTTAAAACAGATGTAAATAACTGGAAATTTCTTACTTTTAGGCCTACGCCTTTTCTAACTATCAAGCCTAATTAAATATAAATAAAATTTACATTTTTTCCATAACTAATACAATCAATTACTGGAATAAATTATCTAACGAAAGTTTAACGGTAATATATATTATAAACGTAAAAGATTATAATTAAATCCACTCACATGTCGTCCTTAGCTTCAATCTCCATCCCTTTTAATTTGCTATGTTTTTCTCTGCTTTTCCTCCTTTTTAATTCATTATAAATTCCCTGATTTGTTTGCGGAATTCTATGATTTTCTTGTATGTATATCCTTAATTAATTTTATTTTTTGTTTGGAGAAAGATTTGATTGATGGAGGAGAAATGAAGAGAGAGAAGAGGAGTTTGCTGTAAATGATAGCAGCTGATTCAAAGAAAATAGTGTGGGCTAGGGTTAAGTTATGTTTAATTTATAGGTGTAGTGAACAACTATGAACCATCCGATTAAGCCTTAAAACAATCATCATCATCATTTATTGATTTATTTATCATAATGTATAATTCTCCAATGTTATTCATTTATTCCTTTGTTATATGACCCTATTAATTCACGTTTCTTTCTAAATAAGATTCTTCCATTAATTACCCAATTAATTAGATCATACATATACATATACATATACATATACATATACATATACATATACATATACATATACATATACATTAGTTGATTCTTATACGTCATAATTTCTTACCTATTTGAACACGTCAATTAATACCAATATTATTTGATTGTATATAAAAGTTATACTTTTTAATTTACTCTTATTAACTTACCTTCATCATAAACTTAATTGCTCGTTTTGATTATTGTACGTATTCCAATTCTTTCTTTTTCTTTCTAACTTGGAAACAAATAATCCTACAACTGGTGTTTTCTTCTAGCTAATTAATTTACATTAACCGCTATTGTAACAAGGACATATTCTTTGATTAGTTGACACCCTTTTTAAAATGCTCAACTGATTGCCAATTAATTAATTAACACGTTTTCTCATTTTAATCGATATCAAATTTAATTCATATGCATCACTCAATCACACATTTATTAGTTATATATATTTAAACCTCCAATTCATCATCCAATCAATTGACATATAAATCTCCCTCTTTTATTAATTGACCTTACTTAATGTCTTTAATTAGTTTCCTAATAATTGATTGCGTCGATAATAAATTAATATATGTATGTTATCATTTAATTTATTCCCCACATACGTTTCCCATTATTAGAAGAGCTCTTAATTAATTAATGTTATAAAAGTGACATATTCTCTGACTAATTGATGTCTCTATGTCTCTTAATTAATTCCCTTTTTAATCGATTGATGTGTCAATTAATCACACACTCATTGCTTGCATAAATCTATGTAACTTCTTAATTCTTAAATGTATATATTTGACATTTATAGTCAGTTTTTCAATTTTGTTAATTTAATTGATTTTATTTAATTATATAAAAATGTGGGGTGTTACAGTTGTTTAATCCAAAAATAATAACTTCCGTCAAATTTCCTTTAAATCAATAATATTATTACCGCTTTACATCAAAACAATAGTATTTATTAAATCTTTTTTTCATAACCACTGTATTGTTAGATATCAATCAGCAATAAAAACATTCTACAATAAATCCCAAAAATCTCTTTTATTTATATTTATATCGAGGATAGTAATAATTTATCCAAAAATATCAATTGAAAATATCTCTTTATTATTCTCAAAATACCACTTATTTCTATTAATTAAATAATAATTAATAAAAAAATTGTAAACTCTATAAAACGGTTATATTAGTTATTTGTTAAAAATTTGAATAGTCTTTCGAAAATCATATTACTACTTATTCATATTCCATTTTACTTTATTAATAATAGTAAATTCTCAATTAATAATAGATTTTTCATTATTGTTTTAGAATTTTCCAAAAAAATCATATAATACCCTCCTTAGTTTTAAGTACAAATCCCTAAGTTACAAATCCATAACCTTCACTTCTAACTAGTCCTACCACACTGGCATTTTGACTATCCTAGCTAGCTTGGCTTAATCGATCAATCTCTATAAACTGTGTAATTCTTTTCCAGCTCCAATCAAATTTAAATAAAAATATCAATAACCTTATAGTTTAGTTTTAAATTTAAAATCTTTGATCCTAAATCTTATTCTTTATAAAGCTTGCAAGATTTAAGAAACATAAAACCCTCCATAATTGTAAATAAACATTTAATAAAATCATAACATATACTTTTTGAAATAAAATATTTAAATTCCACTTAAATAAATTTTCAAAAAGTTTTACTTTGGACATTTCTTATTTAATCATTTCATAAGAAATAATAAAACAAATTTATCTCAAGTTAATCACTTTATATCAATTCCTAAGTCTCCTTACAAAATAAATAATATAATTTTGATTTCCATAGCCAATTTTTTTTTCAACGATTCCTAAAAATATCATTGCCTAAAATATTTAATTTTCAAACTTAATTTTTTATAGTTTAACCAATTCAATATTAAATACTCAATACTAATTTCAAGATAACTCATACTTCAATTTTAAAACATTATTTCATATGATTTTTCTTCGACATCATGTTATATAATCTATAACCAATTTATCGTAAATAAGTATATATCTTTTTATTTAATAATTTGCCAATCTCAATCATTATTAAACAATAACTAATGTTTACAAAAAAATTATAATTTTAAATTTGTTCTTCTTATAATTAGTCAATTCCTATCACCTTTTAACCAATACATCGTATATATACATAAAAAAATTATTTTTTTAAAATTTATTTTTTCTGCTAACTATATTAATTTCGGATTCGAAAATAATTTCCAAAAGTTTGATCCATTATTATCGCATGTTTTCAAGAGTTTACATAAAAAATTCATTAATTTCCATTCAAAAATACGCACACGTATTCCACATGTTTAAAAATATATTTTTTTTCAATTCAAATTCTTTCCAAAATTGGTCAAACTTGACTTAGAAAAATAATCATATAAAACACACCATTTAAACTCCAGCTTTATATATAACAACTTTTCATAAAATGAAAAAGTAAGCGTGATGTCTAAGATTTTTTTTCAAAGTGTGACATTATTTATTTACATAATAATGCAAATTCAAAAGGATGTGTCTAGACTAGTCGATTTACTTTCAAAAATGTTTCTTTATAAAAAAAAGTCTATAACAAAATATAAGGACAACAACGTGCCTTACATGATTTTTCAAAAAAAGGCTTTAATATATTTATGGAAACTTTAATTTATTATATTTTTATGTTCAAAACTTAAAATAAGGGGTTATTATTTCAAAATTTAAAACAAACTTTTCCTAAAACCTCGAACTTTATTATTCTAACTTTTTGGGGAAATCGTTTAATTTAATTTCAATAAATTTAATTACCCAATTGGAGTAGATCATAACTTACACAAGCCCAACTACAATAAAAAAGAATGGCTAAGTACCTTCATTACACCATGTAAACATCACATTATATCCTATGGACTTAAGGATACTCCTTTCCTTCTTATTCATCCCTAGTCCCACAATTTACTCCATTGTTACTTGGCATCTAAACTCTTTTTTGCAATATTATACGAGTAAATTAAAACAAATGTCGTGGCCCATTTTTCTATACCCTTTGAATCGACAATAAACCACATTTGTCCAACTTAAATTTCACGAAAAGACGGAACATGAAGGGAAATAAAGAAAATAGACAGAACAGAATCTCATACAAATGGAGTAACATATAATATTGAAAAATATCTCTATAGTGGAAAACTTTATAAATACATATATCAGAGTCTAGCCTAAATTCAGCTTGGACAGTTATAAACATATGTCCTTACAATTACTAACAAACATCAAACAAAAACAAATAGACAGTGGATAATAGAATATGCCATACGTAGATGAATATCACCAGCTCTCCTCTGGAAACTCCAACCATCTTCGACTAACCCTGAAACTACTCGAATCTGACCCGAGTATTTTAAATACCCGGATCGGGCTTGATAAAACAACATGAGAAAAATTCAATAATAAATAATAGTATCATATATCAGCCTTTGAATAAAATCCTTTGAAAAGAAAGAGTATCTCATAAGACCATGCCTACACATAAACACAGACGGGTTTTTACCTTATGATAACTAAAACACTTTTATATCAAAACATTTGATATTACTTTTAATGACATCTCTTTAAAAAGATTTGCAAATAATCTTGTTAATCTTATCCGAAATGGTTTCCCATATAGCATTTTAAGGCTAGTCATTACGCCAATACAAACAAAACCGCGGGTTCTTATTGGAGAAAGGATTTCCATACAAATGACCAGGTGAAGGGACTACCTTCCGATGGGTACACCTCTAGATGGATGTCTCGAAGATCGGCCTACCTCTATAACTAGACAGTACTGAATATGTCATCCCCCGATCGTTACCGACCTTTAACCGAGCGTACTCTAGCATACAAACCACATTAATTTACATCCCGACCATCATAGCGGGAAGAAATATATCTAGAAGGGATGATCATACCCTAATTGGGAATAACCCACTTAGCCTTGCCGCATCTAACCCTGTTTCGGTCATTTTCGGTCGATGAGGCTCGAGGCGACGGTTAGCTTTTCGCATAACACATCTTCTTTCACTTTGAATGCCACATTGCCATTTCAAATTCACACAACTAATTTCTATAAACGTATAACTTTCTAAGCTCTTAAGTCTTGGGAAAGGGTGTTAAGCTAAGAGAGGGTGTCTCCTCTGCCACCGACTGATATACATTTATAGAGCCCACTCGTCGTAATTTAGAATGCAAGGTCAAACAGTAATCCATGCAAGTTCGTTTTGGGACTGAACGAAACTGAAGGAACTTTCTTCAGCCATTAATGGTGAGAAGCCCAGTGATTTTAAGGTTTTTCATAACAAAGAGACCGCTGCTAAAACATAATGAATCGGGAGTTTATCCCAAATTAATCAACAAGTAGTCCCTCGTTATTATTCGTCTTAATATCTTCGTCTTCAAACATCGTCATTTTTTGAATTCGTAAATAGGTTTGAAGTGGTTTTCGGATAGGCATCATCCAAATCCGATCTCGGTTCCTCCAAAATCCAATTATCGATAAAAAGTGAATATGAGTATACAGGATTTATTAAGTTCACTTTAATTCTTCTTGGATGGTTTCGAAATCTCTTTCTTTTATCTTAGAATAATTCTAAGTAATTCATTCTTTTTCTTTGGATAATCTTTCGATTTTCTTTTATCTAATTCAAATATCTTTCTTAGATATATTTTCTTCAATTTATTCTATTTTCTTTTCAAGAGTATATGGAATCATTAAGCCTCATTTATTAAATCATTTGATTTATTTAAACCTTTCTTAAATCCTGAAATAATTCCAAATCATTTTCACTTTTACTTAGGAAAACCTTTCCAAATCATTCATTAAATCTAAATCAAAGATTTCTTTCATTCAAGTTATAAATTTTAACTTAGGAAAAATATTCCCAAATCATTTATTAAATCGTAATCAAAGATTATCTTCTTAACTTTAAATCATATTCTTGCAAATCGAAGATTTTCATAACGGAGCACTGCTGCCACTTTAGATATGGTAAATTTCACCTCTAGGGACTAATGGCAAGTAATCATACATCATGAATATCTTTGTCTATCTTCAATATGTTTTATTTCGAAAATTAGTTTGAAGGGGTTTCGGCATAGGAATCATCCAAATCTGATCCCGGTTCCTTCTTACCAATCGTCAAATAAAAGATGTTAAGTCGTTAAATAAAATTAAAAGAATTTGTTTCTTTTCTTTTGTCTTGGAAAAACTTAAATATGATCTTTAGAGCATCCGGGCTTTCTTATCGATCTATTCCACCCCTCGCCTAAAAGCAGAAAACATAGGCCAAGTAATTAAGTGCACTTGTTGCTCCATTTCTAACCTTATTTAAACACCTTATTTTATCTTCCCAGATCTCACAGGTGGGACACATGTATTAATCATTTCTGCATACTCAGTTTGTTAATACATTCAATATTCTTTACATTTTGTTTAAGTGGTATAAACAATTCCTCTTAACCATTTATTCAAACTCTTATTAAAACATCCAAATCATCCTTGAATTACTTAATTATTCTATTAAAATTATCCACAAAATATATAGGAAATAATTGTTAAGTTTAAAACTATATTCAAAAGGTTATAGAATTCGCGGCATAAAAGTGCTACAGAAAGTACTATATAAGCTTATTTGATTTAAACAACTTTTTAATATTTGAAAATTCATATTTTCATTCCAAATATATTTAAATTATTTTAATAGATTTATCAAATTTGTTTCATAATTTTTATCATTTAAAAATATCGTTTATGAAGAAATCCTTTTTGAATTCCGAACTGCAAAACCGCGATGATTTTAGAAAATTATTTTGGACATATTTCAAATACACAAGATGAAATCCTGATTTTCTTTGTTTATTTCTTTAAACATATTTAAATGTCTATAAAACATTTCTAACTCATTTTAAAACTATTTCCAAAAGTTTTAAGCATTCCATATACACCATTTCATTTTCAGTAGGAAAGTGATTCCTTTGTGCTTAACGACGTGTACTAACGTGACTTGGTAAAACAATTTAACAATCATATCAAACAATCAATACTTGATGATCAAAGCATATATAAGCATCCATAGTAATCATAACACATCATCAAACATGTGTGTGTTGTGTGTATTAAATAGGGTTTCTCATCATAAACCCAAGCGGTTAACTTCCTACCAACATTCAAACTAATCCACGCTTCACTAACTACTTCCTACTCCACTTAAACGTTAGTAAAAAACTTTCCCTTCCTTCACGGTGCTCGTCCAAGGCTTGAGATGGAAATGGCTGAAATTATATAGAAGAAGTGGTAGAGCTTTGACCTTGAATTCTCAAAATTAGACCCCAAAAATAGGTCATCGTCTCTCTTGTTTTTGACGCTCTTACTCTCAAAATTTGAAAAACTTCTTAACTGAAAAATTGTTGTAAATTATTTTCTCTTGAATTTGAATAATTTTGAGGAAGATATAGTCAAAAGAAAAAGAGCTATTATTGAATTCACAAATATAAAGCCCGGAAATGTACTTCAAAGAATTGAGTTTCAAGTATAGAAAACCTCAAAACTGAGAAAAGTGATCAACGTAAAAGTTGTAGCCACCGAAATTTCATATGGTTTAAAAAAATTCTTAATTTGGATATTTTATTATCAAGGTATGGTCAAAACAAAATGGCATATTCTATGGCTTAAAAACTAGGCCAGAGAATGCACTGGAAAGAAGTGGATTTTTGATATGGTTACTCTTAGAATGAGATAAAGTGGTCAATAAGAAAGTTTTAGCCATTGGAAAAATACATGATTCGAAAAAAGAATTTTTCATTTGGGTTCCGTTTTGAAGAATTTATGTCCGAGAGAAGAAGAGGTAAAATATGGAGAGGAAAAAGGAGTTTGATTTGAAGAGGATGAACATTGATTGCTTTTGAATATTTTGTAGATATTTTGACATTATTTCTTTCTATTTTTTTCCTATAGCTTGGAAGCCATTAAAGAGAATAGAAAGAAGGTGAAGAAGCTTGAGAAAATAAGGAGAAGAAGTGTGAATGAAAGTGAAGAAGGAGATGGGTATTTATAGTGAAAGAAGAAGTGGTAAATTTACCAATATAACCTCTTACCAAATTGTCAAACTATGTTTGCTTCAACATAAAGCAACATCCACTTTTTCAATACTTAACATCACTCTTTCACTTCTTACTTTGTGCCTTAGTCACTTAAAAATTAAGCAAAGAAAAGTAATTATTTTGTTGGATTTTGATTTAATGTGATTTGATGTTTACTTTTCTTACTTTTGATAATTCTTACTTACTTTTACTAATGACTTCTAGAAGTTTTCTAATCCTATTTAGTAAAAGTATACATGTTTAGTTATTAAAATGTATAATATATACATTAAATCATGTTAACAAAGGTGCGATAACGTTGCAGCGACTTATTTTGAACAAAACGTTGATTTTTGACAAAACGTTTTTCGGTCACATTTTGACGTTTTTGTTAAACTATTATTCATGTAAACCAAACTTTAAAATAAATTTCTTATTATATTTAATTAATTAAAACAAGAATATTTGATTTATAAAATAATATAAAATAATATTCAAATCTTCTTATAAAAATACAACATCGATTTATCGATATGCGACGAAATTTGTTAATTTTATATAACAAGTTTTATATATTTATCGAACAATTATAAATTAATTTACTATCAATATCAAATGAGTTTGATATCGATTATATATATATAAAAGGAATTATTTATCCTTTAAACAAATTTCTCGAATATTTATCCTACTTAATCGAAATCTGACTTTTGTCAATTTTACAATGACTTGGTGAAAATTAGATTTTTTAATTATCAAACCATAACATACTATATCCTATTTAAGTGTATGTATATAAAGGTTGGGTTTTAATTACCGATTACATTATTTATAATCTGATTTACGATTATAAAAGGTGAATTGCTAAGTCCTACCAACCTATACATAAATATGATAAATCCTTAGCTTTATTGTCCAGAAATTCCTCAATTTTGACATACCAAATATCTTGATAGCTTTGATTTACTTGTATAGTTATCTTTGCGGTGATCAATTCAATATATTAATTTGTTTAAATTAGATTTGATTTGGTATATTATAAATTGATTTGGACAATATATACTTCATTTAGGGATTAGGGTTTAAGAAGTTGAGGCATAATTTATTAGAGGAAAAAGAATTGGCTAGAGATCCATTTATTGGCTGAAAATATAATATTTTGGCTAAAATTTTGAAATTAATATATTATGAAATGCTGACTTCTTCCAATTTTTAGCTCATTTAACCAAATTCAATTATTATAATTTTCTTACTAACTATAAACGACATTCTAGATGCAATGAAATAGGTCCTGAACCTAAATTCCAAATCTTGTAAAAAATTAACTATTTTGCCCTTTAAGTTAAAGTTACGATTTTATCATTTTTAATTTAATTATTTAATTTCATAAAATTACAGGACGTTACATTGTATATGGGAGGTTGAGGTGCTTATGCACAAACACATATCGAGTTGTTCTTAACTCATACATAGCCAGGTATATGTGTTCGTGTTTTGTTTTGATTGCTTGTGCCCTCGGTGTGCTTGCTTGTGAGTATGGGCGTGTGCAAGTGTATAGATGTTATTTGTTTTGAGCCTTTTGTGTGCATTGTTTATATTGGTTTGGAAGATCACTATAGAACCCTTTCTATAAATTGTGGGAAAGAAATTTATTTAAGAAGGGTGTTTGTAACGACTTAGTATGGAGCTATACCCAAATTTATTAAAAATCACTAATAAAGTAAATATATGGAAGTGATATGGAAATAATTAATGAAAAAAATTCATTTGGATTAATAAAATGTTTTATGTTGTAGTAAAATGGAAGAAATATTTTATAAATAAGTTAAAATAGAATTTTTGAACTATATTGAGGTGAGTTTTTAGAAAAACTAAATTAGTGAATAATTGATAAATGATCTTATAATGACATAAAAGTAAAGTTTTGTTTTAATAACTTATAATAAAGGTTTAAATAGTTTTTACCTTAAATTGGTTTCAAAATAAATAAGATAAATTACAATGGATTAAATATAGCAACATGTGTTTTCATTTATAAATAAAAAGCATTGAATATAATGTGTTTTGTTATTATAAAAATTGCTAATACGGAAAAATGATGTTTAATGTTTAAAATAGATCTTAAACGTATTGATTAGAACATCTAAGTTGAAAATATAAAAATATATTTTAATTTATTTTAAAGTGAATAATTTGCAAATAAAGATACTTTATTTATTTAAAATGTTTCCTTTATTTAAAAATGGAAAAATTAGATTTTTAAACACTGTTTAAGCCAAATAATAGTTAAAATGAATTTTGTGGGTTTAAAGTACGAAATTTTATTCGAATTTGACCAAAACAAGTTATAAAGAACAACTAGCATAATACAAAGGAAAATATTCATATTTCTTTATCCTAATAGGCTTAATGGGTTCAAACCACAGCAAAACCCATTAGCAATATTTATTACCTCAAAAATGAGGGTATTATCTTTATTTCACTTCACTAAAGCTTGACTAGAGTTTAAGAAAATAAAAAATGGCAGCCTTCTTCTCTCTATTTCAATAAAAATTATAGCGTTAAGCAAAATTTAGTGCAACATAAAGGTAAAACTAAATGGCATTAACTTCTTATCGGTAATACCTAGAAATTTTACATGAGACGTTAAAAAATAATAAATAAATTAGAAAATGAATTGGAGGATATTTTGGTAAATTACCATTAGAAGGGCAAAATGCTAATTTTTGTAGACAGTTTAATTAGCTTATGGGAGTTGCACCATGAAGTTAATGATATATTCATTAATAATGGTATAAGATGTTTTAAGGCTACTTGAGGATTTAATTATGATTTAAAATAGCCTATACGATGAAATCTGAAACCATGAAGTTAAATTTACGTACATGGTTTTAAGGAATTAACAAAGAATCCTGTTCTTCATAAATTCGAATCAAAATCCTATAGAACTCAATTTTATGTATATGAATATGTTAGGACCGTAGAAACATGATATATTATATATGATATAAACCCTTTAGAAAAAAAAATGAAGTGAATAAATCGAATCAGGAAACCAAAATATACAAAACAGGTAGAGAAACCTATAACCGTGACATGCATCGGTGCACCTGTGGTGTACATCGGTCCACAAATGTACAACCCTATTTTGGGTGATTTTGGGCTTTTAAATGCCTGAATCGACGTGCGATGATTTGACTTTCTGCATGGTGTTCTTTTGCGACTCTTTGGTGATATCGTAATATATATGGCTGCTATTTGGATGCAGGGTATGGTGGTGATGATGATGTATAGGCATAGTGTACATAGATTTAGACGTGCAACAAATGCGTAAATCATGTAGTGCATACAGTGGGTCTGTGGTTCATATTATTAGAATATGTTCTCCTAAAAAGCAACGAGACTGGTCCAGGAGTTTGGATGTAGGCAAAAGTTGACCTATAGCGCACATGGAAGGACCAAGCATGAGTCCAATTTGTATTACTATCCTTTACCATAGGTGGTGACACCGAATAGTAGCTATAGATGTGCAATCCTTTACTATAAGTGGCGAGTCCCGATTACGTATTGTGCAGTCCTCTACCATAGGTGGCGAGACCGGATTACATATCGAGGATCCATTACTGTAGGTGTTCAGGATTGGATCATTTTCAGATACACAATATCATTCTGTAGGCAAGTCCATAAGGTATTATGCTTTTGACGTAAATCATGCTATATCACTGTTAAAGTAGTATATATGTATTAGATGGCTATACTTACTCAAACGTATGTATGACCTTCTCCTATATTTTCTTTTATCAATATTGTGTAGGTTGATGGAATATGGAGATGTGATTAACCATGAGGAAAGATTTGTATATATTGTAAAACATTATATGTAAATATTGTAAAGATGTTGTGTGTCAAAGACATGAGGTGACAATGTTTGTGGATTTGATTGGCTTTGGATTGTATAGACTTATATAGTGGTACAAGATATGCAGGTAAATATATGTATATTTTTGTAATATGGCATTTTGTAACCATCCGCCAAGACACTCTGAAAGTTATTAGTTAGCATATTTTTTGTCATATGCTCCCTCTATAAATCAATATGTATCACCTAACAACTCGTCGTTTCGAGACTTTGTTATGTACTTATGGGGTTCTGAATTAGCCGGTTGTTACATTTGGTACCAAAGCATAGGTTATAGGATTAGGGACATAATAAGAAAGCGCAGTTGTATATTTTATAAAATATATAATAGAATATATAAGAGGCAAATTGAATATATATGAATACACTGCATTCTACTCTAGTTTTGATTAACTAATTAGGGAGTTGCTAGTGAATCTCATTTACAGATAATTAAAATATGAATAATTCAAAGGAAACTAGAATAGGGACCAATGTTGGTGGAATTAACACCAAGGTAGGTGTGAGTACTCACTGGATGTCCTTGAGATCCCTGGCATGAACACGCCCATTTGGTTCTCTTGTATCTCCAAGTACATGATTAGACTAGTACCACTATTACCTCCATCGAACCACTTGCTGTGACCAAAGCTGTGGTTGTAGTCCCACCACCGAATGTTGACTTTTTTAAACTTTGTAAAGATATTTCCAGCTTAGGTGGAAAGTCGTATGCAGGGATAGAATCATATGCGGTAACCAAGACATGGCTAATGATTTGCGAGAAATCATTTCACTTATTGGGTTTTAGTGATGGGACTAAGAGTCAGTTGGTATCTTGGACATACAGGAAGAGGTAGAAAATTAGAGGGAGATTGTCATAATCAAAACAGAGGATAATGCTATTACTTGGGATGTTTTCAAAATGAAGTTTGAGACAAAATTCTTTTCTAGAGCTAAGAGGGAAGTAGTACCAAAGGAGCTTATTTAGCTTAACCAGGGGGACAGAACCATAAGGGGTATGTAAATCAATTTAATGAATTGGCAAAGTTCATATTTGAGTTGATAAATACCTAGGAGAATAAAGCTATGGAATTTGCTAGGGGATTGAATACACACAAAAGGAATTAGCTTTGAATACGAACTATTTGGAGTGACTTTTGAAAGGTTGATTGAGACGGCTCTGTTGAATACTATAAGTGATGATTTGAATAAGAAGTAAGTGTTAGTTGGAGATCAAAATAGGCATAAGAATGAAGGACCACATGGTGGGCGGAATAAGAAACAAACTACTGTATGTAGAAGGTGTAATAAAACATGACACATAGCTAAGAACTGTAGGGTGAACCTCCAGAAGGAAATAGAATGTTACCAGTGTGATAAGATGGGACATTTGGTGAGAGAATGCATGTCAGGGAAGTTAAAGCAACAAGGACGGTTGGGGCAATTGGGACAGTTGAAGGGTTTAAGTGTTATAATTATGACAAGATGGGACATTATAAGAGGGACTGTCCAGCATTACAGAAGGAGATTTGGATTGTTAAAACATATGCATTTGATGTTGTACCTACTACTAGCATTACACCAACCGCCCAGGGGAAAGAGAAGTCGGTTGTGGAAGAAGTGTTATTACTATCTGATTTACCTACTTGAGTTTATTTGATACTAATGCGTAGTGTACATTTATAGCCAATGCATTGCTGGAAAGATTAGAAATAACCCTCGACATTGTGCATTAGTTCGTTACTGTATCGAATTCTACTGGAGATCGATACATTCACCTACTATTTTCCACGATCTTAAGTTGGTTGTAAATGGTGTAGAATTAAGTTGTGATGCATATGCACTTAGATTTGCAGGATACAAATTGATCTTGGGAATGGATTGGATGGTCGGGTGAGAGTAGTTTTGGATTTGAAGTTCTATGTGAGCATGATGTTTACTTAACGATGTCGTATTTATATTCATTAAACCTATCGCATGTAGAGTCGGCATCTATTTTAATAGTTAAAGATATTCCATACGTATTCATTGAGGTTTTGGGATTTTCGTCCCGCATAATAATTGAGTTTTAGAATTAATTAGGCTTATGGTGATGCCTTTGGGACATATGGCTTCAAAGAAGAGGAGAGATTTAAATAAACAAATTTTGGAGCTATTGGGAAAAAGGTTTTCAGGTAAAGTGTTTTGAAGCGGCGAGTGCCTATCATTTTTTCTACTAAGTCAAATGGTTCCTTAAGCCTATGCTTTGATTATCAAAAGTTGAATAAGCTAATAAAGAAGAACCATTATCCATTGCCTCGTATTGACGACCTCTTCGATCAACTTATTGGGGCAAAAATTTTCTCATGGGTTGACCTTTCTACCGGACTTCATCAATTGAGAGTTGCTGAGGATGACATTCCAAAGACTGCTTTTCGCACTTCGGATGGATTATTCGAGAGGGTTGTGATGTCATTTGGGCTGACTAATGCCTTAGCTAATTTTGTTGACTTGATGAGTAGGGTCTTTCGGAAGTAGCTAAATAAATTCATGATTGTATTTGTTTATGATGTCCTTGTGTTTTCTAGAGATGAGAACGAGCATGAGTTACAACAAAGGAAGTACTGGATGTACTAAGAATGAATCAACCGAGGGCTAAATTTTCGAAGTGCCACTTTTGGAAGATTAAGGTCGATTTGTAGGGCATGTAGTATCTAGTAATGGGTTGGCAGTAGACCCCGAAAATTGGTAGCCACTAAAAATTGGATGGTTCCACAAAATGCTTTAGATGTATGTAGTTTCTTAAGAGTAGCTGGGTTCTATTAGAAGTTTATAAATGACTTTGCAAAGATATCAACACTATAGACAAAGCTTATGAAAAGGAACTTCGTTTTTTTGGGATATGGAGTTTGAAGAGGTGTTTTTTAAATTGAATGAAATGCCGATAAGTTCACCTATTTTGGTTATACCTAATGGTACCAAACCAATTACGGTCTACACCGATGCTTATGGTACTAGTCTTGGTGTTGTCTTGATGCAAGAAGGTTGGGTTGCAGCGTATGCTAGTCGATAATTGAAGACGCATGAGAAGAATTACCTTATACATGATCTAGAATTAGCTATGATTATGTTTTCTTTGAAGTCGTGGAGGCACTAATGGATAGGAGAAAGATTCAAGCTATTTACAGACCATAAGTCATTAAATTATTTATTTTTGCAGAGGGACTTAAACTTAAGGTAGCATAGGTAAATGGAATTCTTATCGTCTTATGATTTTGGCATTTCCTATACCCCTGGAAAGGCTAATGTTGTGGTTGATGTACCGAGTAGGAAGCATGCGACACTAAGTGCTATGATTTTGGAGATGACATAGCTGAAGTATATTTATGGATTCTATTTATGACCACCAACGGATATTACAGCTGGATTATTGGCAACCTTAGAAGTTAGACTGGCATGAGTGGTTAAGATTGTTATGAATCAGAGAATGGATCTAGAGTTGGATGCTACTATAGAGCAGCTAGACAAAGGTGAGAAGTCAAGCCATTTCGAGTGATATATAAAGGATGTGAAGTGATCCTTGAGGCTGGATGGAAGGTTGTGTGTGCCGAAGTTAAAGGAGCTGATTGATAAGGTGATAGGGGAATGTCATCATTCAAGGATGACCATACATCAAAGAGGTGACAAAATGCATGGGGATAAAGAGGATTTATTATTGGCCGGGGATGAAGAGAGATTTGGCGAGATATGTGGCAAGATGTCTCACTCGCCAAAGGATTAAGGCGGAGTAGAGGAAACTAAGTGGATTGTTGATGCTTTTAGAAACTCTGAAGTGGAAGTGGAAAATTGTTTCAATGGATTTTGTAGATGGGTTGCCAAGTAGTTGAAGAGGTAAAGAGTATTTGGGTAGTGGTAGATCGATTGACGAAGACTTCACATTTCATTCTTGTGAAGAGCACGAGAACGGCAACATCTTTCGCAACATTATACATTGAGGAAGTAGTGAGGATGCATGGTATGCTGATGAATATTGTGAGTGCCAGGTCCCACTCTTTATGAGTGAGATCTAGAGGAACCTTTAGGATAGCTTGAATACAGAGTTGAGTTTGAGCACGACATATCACCTATAGACAATGGACAAGCCGAAAGGGTGAATAAGGTGTTAGAGGTTTGTTAATGGCATGCATTATTGATTTTGGAGGTGTTTGGGAAGATCATTTACCATTAGTAAAATTCACATATTATAATAATTATCAGGTTAGTATTGAGATGTCACTGTTCGAAGTATTGTACGGTAGGCCATGTAAATCACCTTAATATTTATGGGAGTGGATGGATAAAGTGATACTTGGACCATAGATGATAAGTTATATATCAATGAAAGTAGAGTTGATGAGAAAAAGTATGAAGGTGGCAGATAGGCAGAAATCATAGGCTGATAAAAGGTGAAAGAAGTTGGAATTTGAAGTTGGTGATCTTGTATTCGTGAAGATATCGTCCCTTAAGTATGTGATGAGGTTTGGAACCTCAAGAAACTAGGCGTCGTGATTTGTTGGACCGTTCAAGGTATTGGAGCGATTGACATATAAGGTGGGGCTACCACAGATAATGGTTGGAGTTCATGAAGTATTTCATGTATCACATTTGTGAAAATGTGTACATAACTCGGCTATAGTGGTGAAGCCTTATTAATTGAAGGACGTGGAACTAGAAACTGAAGCGAGTTCATCTAAAGGACCTACATGGATAATGGAGTGTAGGATTCAAAGGCCAAGGAATAAAGTCATCAAGTTGGTGAAGGTGAATTGAGGAGAAAATCTAGCAGAGAGTACGTGGGAACCTGAGGAGAAAACACGTGCTTCTCATCCCAAACTCTTTACCAACACGTTCTTTTGGTTGGTGTGACTTGTTAGAAGTTAGATTTTGATATTGAACGTTAGGACTATATGCAATGCGTATTGGACGCTATATTATATACTATCTCAAATGCCATTAAATTTACATTCATATAGAACTGCTAGTTTTTACACTAAGGTTTCTACGCATACATGCCTACTATGTCATACTCTTGCATTCATTTTGGTTGCATTTATCGCATCAATTACATTACGCTAGACATTCACAAGTTATCATGATCATATTCATTATATTCCATGTTTAAATGTTAATGTTTTAACTAAGACCTATATATATGTTTATAATAGTAATGAATGTATATGGTTGCTTTGTATAAATGATCGTACGCATGCGCAAGTGCTACAAGTGTGTAAACGAAGAATAAATTGTATATTACATTTTTCATTCCTTTAGAAATTTAGGAAGAAATTCTTTTAAATAGGCGATGTATACCCTAAATTTCAAATAAGACTTAAATAAAGATAAAAATTAATAATAAATAAATTTGAAAATGAATTGGAAGGCATTTTGGTAAATTTCCATTAAAATCAAAAAATAGTCATCCTACAAATAGTTGAATTAGCTGAAAGGAGTCACGGCATTGCGTAGCTCTCATTTTCTTAATCAAGCTAGAGTATTCATTCATTTAAATCGGACATGAAATAAGTGAAATATTGGGTTTTAATGAAGTGGGCTGAAACTGTATGCGGACAACGCGTCAGATTGGGCTTACTTGAGCCAGGTCTATAATTCGAATTTTAAACTAACTACCATTTCACTTTTCCCTCCTAAAGCCAGATTTAAACTATGTATATTTTAGTTTCCACTTTCTTTTCTCATTTCTTAACCAAACGATCATCTTCCTTCTTTAATTAATTCAACACAAAATATTCGTCTCTCAACAAAATTCAACGAAACGAGTTGCATTAGAATCAAAACAAGATTCTCTATCTTTTTAAGTAAAGATGGCAGGCTATTACGGAGACTAATTTTTGGAAAATTCTGGACATTGGGAAAATTCAAGTTCTTTTGGCTTGATTTGGAGAGGAAGTCCTTTCCGACCATGATATATTGCTTTGATAATCATATAAGATGTTTTAAGGCTATTTAAGGATTTAACTATGATGCAACATAGCCTAAATGATGAAATCTAAAACTAGGAAGTTAAATAAATATACACTATTTTAAGAATTAACAAAAAGACCATTCTTCACAAATTCGAATCAAAATCCTATAGAAACTCAATTCGATATATATGGATATGTGAGGATCCTAGAAACATGATAGATAATGCATATATATGATATAGAACCTTTAGAAACAAAGAATGAAGTTAATAAATCAAATCTGGAAACCAAAATATACAAAATAGGAAGAAAACCCCATAACTTAGATGTGCATCACTGGTGCACACCGGTCAATTGGTGTGCAACCCATATTTGGGTTTTTTAATGCCCAATTTGACATCCGACGATCTGAATTTCCGCATGGCCTTCCCTTGTGACTCTTTGGTATAGATTGTTGTGTATGGCTAATGTTTGGATGCGTAGTTTGGTGGTAATGATGATGTATGTGTTAATACCTTGGTTGTTGATTTTGATGACAGCAGCCATATACAATCATATAAAATATAGATACAAATGTTTTATCAAGTTATATAGTGTATAGTGCGAAATATTACACAGATATTGAATCGTAGACAGTACAGTATAAAGACTCAAAAGACAGACCTGGAATTCAGGAGTTCAAAGACCAAGATATGAAGATATCAAGATTATAATTTAGTACATAAAGTCATAGCTTATATTATTAAAGTCTTTGATAGCAATCTTTAATCTTTGTCTCCTATTTTTTATCTTTTATATTTTAAAACAAAATAAATTTTCAAATAAATTTCAGAATATTTTATAAAAAAATTCAAAGTTCAACATTTTTATAAACTATGTTCAAACTATTTTACAAAGTATCAAATTATTTTACGAAGTATAGGATTTTCAAAATATTTTAAAAGAAAACAAGTTTTCCAAATATACATGCATACGTCGATATATAGGCAAATGGTATGTCGACATACATGTGGCCAATTGGTTTTTCAAATTTTGAAATGAAGTGTCTATTCGTCTTAACTCTTCATGAACGAACACATCGATTGATTTACTATATAAAGGAGAGCTCAAATGAATTTTATAAATGACTAACTACTCTTTTTCTTCCCTCCTCTTATTCACTTGAAAACACAATTGAAAATATATTCTACTCTCTTCAAAATCACTTATAATCCATTCATATTCCATTATATTAATTTAATACTCCTTTCTTACTATTTTGGAAACATCTCTCTCTCTCTACCTCTCAATTTAAAGGTCAAAGTACGATCCAAGCAGTTATAGAATCCATTGTATCCAAAGTTCAAGAAATTGTCATTGAAAAAACTATTAACTCTATTTCTATTTACTTGGGTGTGCTTGTAACTCATTCAAATCAAGTGAGTGTACTTAGTAGCCCGAAAATCTAGTGGGTGTGCTTTTAGCTCATTCAAATCAAGTAAGTCTACCACGAGCTGGAAATTCGGGAAGGCGTGTCTCGTAGCCTCGAAAACAAGATTGTGTTTGAGTTTTCATTCTTCCTAGTTAAAAATTGGCATTTGCAAAGAAATCTGTATAGAAATTCTACGAGATTGGATGTAGGAGAAATCCAAACCAGTATAAAATACCAAGTGCCAGCTCTCTTACTCTTTGCTTTACTGCTTTTATTTTTTTATCTATAATTGCATCTGTGTCAGTTTGATAGTATAATTCTATGTTGTTAATCTATGATTTTATATTTAACTTGAAAGAAATTTGAAAAGATTTACATTATTTAGAAAACACTATTCACCTACACCCTCTAGTGTTTAATTAGCCTTAAGGTCCATAATTCTGCAACCCACATTTTGTATTAGAGCACTAGGTTTTCAAAAACTTTTAATTTGATTTTTGAAGAGTATAAATAACTAGTCATATTGTTAGTACTCTTTTTAACAGTTTTATGGAAAAACAATTTTGTGAAAACAATAAATTACTTTCAAGTACTAATAATTTTAGAAAGTCGCTTGATTTCCTGGAAAGGTATGATTTTGAATTGCAGGAACAGTTTGTTATATGACTAATGGTGAACCGACACTTGATATTCAAATATCACAAATCAAGAAGGACAAACAGATTATGAATAGTGGATACTGAAGACATATAAATGGAAATTTAGAGATCTTGAAGGATATCGTCTACAAAGATGGTGGATCGGTAAACTTCGAGGACAACTCAAAAGGATATGTGATTGGCATTGACAATGTTAGTAATTCTAAATCTCCCTACTTTTTCTAATGTTTTGCTACTTAGGAATCTGAAACATAACCTGGTTAGTATTAGTCAAAAATGTGATAAGGGTTGAAATTAAGTTTGAAAAAGATAATTTCATCATCGAACATTATCATTAAAGGTATTAGGAAATGTAACATTTATATTTTAAGTATGAAAATTTGTAATGACAATCTATTTCTTTTGGCTGAATATAGTGAGCCTTAGATTTGGCACAAAAGATTTGGTCATTTGAATTTTTAAGCACCCGTCTAAAGTTTCTAGATATGAACTTATATTTATATTTTAATTATGAAAGTATCTAATGACAACTTGTATCTTTTGGCCGAATATAGTGAGCCTTAGATTTGGCACAAAAGTTTTGTTCATTTGAATTTTAAGCACCCATCTAAAGTTGCTAGATATGAACTTGTTAAGGATCTTCCTAAATGAGTTTCAATTTCAATAGCTTATACGATGCCCGTCAACTAGGAAAACTTCATAAAAGCTCTTTTAAATCAAAAGGTGTGATTTTTACTTCTTTAACCTCTTGAACTCTTTACTTAGACCTTTTCGGACCATCTAAATATAATCGATAAACCATAATAGATATGTTTTGTAATTTTACATGATTTTTCTACACTTACATGGACAATTTTCTTCAAACTTAAAAGTGAAGCTTTTGAAATGTTTGAAAAAATTATTAAATGAATTCAGAATCAAATGTCAATCAAAATTAAAAAGATTAGGAGTGATCATGGAGGAGAGCTTGAAAATGAGAATTTTGAAAACTTTTGTAATAAGAAAAGAAATACATATAACTTTTCTTTTCCAAAAACACCCCTACAAAATAGAGTAGTAGAATGCAAAAATAGAATTATAAAAGAATGTGCTAGAACGATGTTAAAAGATAGTGAATTACCTAAAAGTTTTGGGTTGAAGCAGTTGTTACAACATATTATATTTAAAACGGAATTTTAATAAGGCCTTTGACTAAGAAACCTCCTTATGAATTATTTAATAATAAAAAGCCTATAGTATCTTATTTTCGAGTTTTTGGTAGCAAAAGTTTTATATTAAATACAAAAGACAATTTAGATAAATTTGATTTTAAATTGGACAAAGAATTTTTTATTGATTATTCAAATAGAAATAAAGTTTCTAGAGTTTTTAACATCAAAATTAACATCGTTGAAGCGACATTACATCGTTCATTTGATGAGATTTTTAAAATCAATAATTCAAGTTTTGATGAAGAATAAAATATTAATAAAACTAATGAAATTACAAATAATGAAATCACTAATGTTGAAAGTAATAATAACTCTGAAAATTCACATTCGAATAAAAGAACAAAATATTTGAAAGATCGTCCTATAGAAAACATTCTAGGAATTATAGATTCTATTGTAAAAACAAGAAATTAGTTAAATAAAATAGTGATGTTGCTTTTATCTTAACTATTGAACCTAAAAATCCAAAAGAAGCATCATTGGATGATTCATGGACTTTTGCTATGAAAGAGAAAGTGAATCAGTGTACCAGAAATGAAGTTTGGGAATTACTCCTAAGACCTGAAAATAAGTTTGTAATATGAACTAAATGGGCCTATAGAAATTAGATAGATGAGTAAAGAGAAATCGTTAGAAATAAAGCACGTTTAGTTACTTAAGGTTGTAGTCAAGAGAAAAGTGTAGATTTTTATGAAACTTTTGCTCCTATAGCTAGATTAGAAGCTATTAGAATTTTGCTCACTTTTGCAAATCATAATAATTTTAAAATTTTCAAATGGATGTCAAAAGTGCCTTTTTAAATGGTTTTATTAAAATAAGTTTATGTAAAACAACCCTCGCTTTTTGAAGATGAAAAACATTCGATCACGTTTATAAGTAAAGAAAGCTTTATATGGTCTAAAATAAGCTCCTAGAGCATGATATGATAGACTTGAATCCTATTTATTACAATATAACTTTGAAAAAGGAAAAGTAGATAGTACTTATTTATCAAAAGAAATAATAATGATGTTCAACAAATACAAATATACATAGATTATATTATTTTTTGATTAACAAATGAATAGTTAAATAAATATTTTTCAGAAATAATGACTAAGGATTTTGAAATGATCATATAGAAGAACTAATCTTCTTTTTAGCGTAACAAACAAAACAATTAGGTTATGATATTTTATAAGTCTAGAAAAAATATGCTAAGGATTTAGTTAAAAAAATTGGCATGTCAAATACTAGTTGTAAGCCAACTCCCATAGCAACAAATATGAAATTAATCAAGGATGAAAACTCAAAAGATGTAGATCAAAAATTATATAGAGGTCTGATAAGATCCTTATTCTATATAACTGCTAGCAAACCAGATATAATGCATAGTGTAGTCTCTGTGCAAGATATTAATCTTAACCTAAAGAAACTCATCTAAATCCGTAAAACGAATACTGTGATATGTAAAAAACACACTAGACTACGGACTTTTTTGTCCAAAAGAAGATTTATTTGATTTAATTTCATATAGTGATGTCAACTATTCTGGATGCAAATCAGTTTGAAAAAGTACTTATGGAACTTGTCACTTTCTAGGACATTCTCTTATTTTCTGGTTTAGCAAAATAAATTGTGTCTTTATCTACAACAGAGGCAGAATATATTTTAGCTGCATTAGCTTGTTCCTGGGTTATGTATATGCAACAAACTTTAAAAGATTTTGGTATAAATTTCTCTAAATCATTATTGTACCACAATAACACTAGTGCAATAAATCTATCTAAAAACCAAACACAACAAGCCATCACCAAGCATATAGATATAAGACACCATTTTATGAGAGAAAACGTAAATAAAGGAGTCATTTCACTTGAATTTATAAATGCTAAAAATCAAATAGCCGATTTGACAAAACCATTAACTCAAACATATTTTATTAAACTTAGAAGAGTGTTAGCAATATGTTCTTTCTCTGAAATATAAATATAACAACATATAAATTGTACACTTAAAAAGAAAATAAAATATCGAAACTTACATATGTATGCCTACATACAATCTGCCTATATATCAACATATACAGTGGATTTTTGAAAATATGTTTTCCCTCTTGAATTTGAAATTCAAAATATAACTATTAACCACCAAATTTCGAATTCTTTCTCATCTTTATGTCTTCTTCTTTCTATAAATTTCAATTAAAATAAAACTAATGGATTTCTCAAGTTCAAACGTCCAAGAGAAGCGACCGCCCTCTTTAACTTTAAAACCACCACTCTATGCCCCTTCAAACCATCACCATGGACAAAGTCATCAAAGTTTAGGATTATTTGAAGCATGTCCTTAACATGCTTTTAGGAATAGAGGTTGTTCAACTATGCCTCTTAAAAGAACAAGAAAAGAAGGCGCCTCCTTCGGAATCTCCAGAAGCATCCATTGGATAATGTAGCCCATCCAATAGTGATCGAAGAAGAAAACTCCTAATCATGTCATTCACAACCCCATGAATGATGAAGAAAAAAGAGGAAGAAGAGGAGAAGGAAGAAGATGTCACTGAGGAGGACGACGAAGTCAAATGTGTAAGAGAAGTTTGCTTCAATGGTGATGGAAATCTCATGGAAAAGAAAGGAAACTTTTGTCTCCACTATCCCTTTTTCCCTCTCCCTAAGTCTCCCATAATAAAAAAGACACGTTAATTCTTATGTTTTAATTTGTTTTGTATAGGTTTGGGTTGATTAGTACTCTTAGGTTTTGATTTGGTTTGGTGTGTTTTATATGTATACTTGGATTTACAATTTGATATGTATTGTTTGACTTTGCTAAATAAAGATTATCTTATCTTATTTATTTAAATTCTTCATATATTAGTTATATCTTGTTTAATATGCTTCAATTATTTTAGTACTTAATTATTGACTTTGACTCTATAGTTTCTAAGTATTTAATTTAAGGGGACTTTATTTTTCACCCATTTTTGTTGATGACAAAGTGAGAGAAAAATATAAAATATACATGCATATATTCAGGGGGGGTCATGTAAATCAGGGGGAGTTATATCGTATTTTATATATAGGAATATTTAATGGTTATATCATCAAAAGAAGAGAGATTGTTAATACCTCAATTATTGATGTTGATGACGATAACCATATATAGTTAACAAAATATAGATACTAATGTTTTATCAAGTTTTATAGTATATAGTGTAGAATATTACACAAGTACTGAATCAAAGACTATACGGTATAAAGATTCAAAAATAGATATGAAGACTCATGAGTTCAAAGACGAAGACAGGAAGATCTCAATATTATAATTTAGTGTATAGAGTCATAGCTTATATTGTTGAAGTCCTTGATAGAAATCTTTTAACTCTATCTCTTATTTTCTATCTTTTATTTTTTTAAACAAAAAAAATTTTCAAAATACTTTAGAAGTTATTTTTAATGTTAAATTTTTTTTGGCAAACTATGTTCAAATTATTTTACAAAGTATCAAATTATTTTACAAAGTATATGATTTTCAAAACATTTTAAAAGAAACAAAATTTTGAATTATGCATGCATATATCGACATATAGGCAGATGATATGTCTACATACATACCATCAATTGGTTATTTAAATTTTGAAATGAAATATCTATTTGTCTTAACTCTTATGAAGAGACACATCTGTTGATTTACTATGTAAAGGGGAGTTCAAATGATTTTCTTTGATAACTAATTACTTGTTTTCTTCCCTCCTTTTACTCTCTTGAAAAATCCTGAAAATATACTATATTCTCTTCAAAATCACTTAGAATCAATTGATACTTCATTGTATTGATTCAATACTTCTTTCTTATTATTTTGAAAAATTCTTACTATTTTAAAAACATCTCTCTCTCAATTTAAAGATCAAAGTCCTATCCAAGAGGCTATAAGATGCATTGTATCCAAAGTTCAATAAATTATCTTTGGAAAAACTATTAACTATATATGTATTTGCTTGGGTGTGCTTATAGCCAGTTCAAATCAAGTGAGTCTACCCTGAGCTTGGAAATTTAGAAGGGTGTGTCTCATAGCCTCGAAACCAATCGTACTTGGTTTGCCTTCTCCCCGGTTAAACATTGGCATTTGAAAAGAAATTTGTATAAGGAATTGTACGGGACTAGATGTAAGAGAAATTCGAACTAGTATAAAATCCCCGGTGTAATCTCTCTAACCTATGATTGCATCTGTGACTGTTTGATAGAATAATTATATGTTGTTAATATGTGATTGAATATTTAACATAAAAGAAATTTAAAAAGATTTACATAAGTTAGAAAACACTATTCACCCATGCCTCTACTGTTTAATTAGCCTTAAGATCTATAATTCCCAAACCCACATTATAGGCATAGTGTATGTAGATTTAGACATTGAATGAATACCTGAATCATGTAGTGAATGCAATGGGTCTGTGGTTCATGGTATTAATGTACGTTCTTCTGTAAAGCAACGGGGCTTGTCTAAGAGTTTTGATCACAAAAGTCGACTTGTAGCGCACATGACGAGACTAGGCATAAGTCCAATTCATATTAGTATCCTTTACTGCAAGTGGCGAGATGGATATTAGCTTTAGACATGTAATCCTTTATATCAGGTAGTGAGACTGGATTATATATCGTGTAATCCTTTATCGTGGGAGGTGAGAACAAATTACGCATCAAGGATTCTTTACCATAGGTGTTCGGGGCCTGATCATTTTTAGATAGTATAATATCATTTTGTAGCATGTTATGCGGGTCCAGAATGTGATATATTTTAGCCGTAAATCATGTTATATCACTGTCATAGTAGTATATATGTATTAGAATGGCTTCATTTACTTAGACATATGTCCGACCAACTCTTATATTTTCTTTTACATTATTTTTCATACTGATGGAATCTGGAGACGTAATGGACCAGGACGCAAGATTTTTACATATTGTATATAAATATTGTAAACAAATTGGGCATTATAGACATGATGTGATAGTGTTTGTGGATTTGATTGGATTTGGATTGTATAGACTTATGTAGTGGTAATAGATATGTAAGTTTATATATGTATATTGGTGTAGTATAATATTTTGTTACCATCGTTAGTATAGTTTTTAGCTTGTGCTCCCTTTGTATATCAATATGTATCACATAATAACTTGTCGTTTTGGGACTTTGTTATGGTGTTATGGGGTTTTGAAATGGCAGGTTGTTACATTACCAATTACTAACCATTTTTACCTTTATATTGTTGTAAACTGTATGTAATCATGTTGTAATAGCTTCAGATCTGAAATCATAGAAGCATATTTTAAGGAACTGGAGCAATTTTTTATGTAGATCAAGCTTCAAAACTTCATTTTGGTGAGTGTAACTTCTCAACAACTCTTGAATGTAGTGATTTCTAAAATATTGTATTATTTTGATGATAATTTTCCTTGAATTATTGAATATGTTAAAGTGCATTTCTTATTGCCGATATTATATTCTACCATTTGACAAAAATCTTCAATTTCCAAATAATATTATATAGAAATAGTGTAATTCTTTATACTTAAATGCATGCCTATTGATTGATGTTCGGATGCTCTTTCTATGCTTTAAAACTGGCCAGAATTGAGCCGAAGTTGATCAAAGATCGAATATGCAGAGAACTCGATCAAATTCTTAGATCAAACAGCTCCAGGCTCATTACTAGTCAATTGCCTAGACCTTGACCGATCGATGGGTGGGGATTGACCAGTCGATCGATGGGGCTTTACCGATCAACTCGTAAGGCCTGTCCGGTCTACTTGTTTGGTCCGGCCAGTCGACCTGCGCAGAACCTGGAACCTTTGCTCCAAGCATTAAACCTTTTAATAAAATGTTTTTAGTTCCATAAAAATATTATAACTAATGACAATTTATTTAATGTAATTATTTCGTTATTTGAGGCTAAATGAAATGAAATTTAAAATGAGAATATATATATATATTATCTAAGGTTAATTTATTTCGAAAAAAAATGTTATGTAACTACCCATATTTTACGTATCGGACGATCGTAAAATATTAGTTTTAACTTTATACGAGATCGCATGACTCTATAACTTTGAGAAATGCCTACTATGATATTTCCTATATTTAAGAATTTTATCAAATGATTTTATCCCTAATAACTAGTAATGGATATAACTTTTGATAGAAGCAAAATTAGTGTTTGAGACCACTTCCATTGAAAAGACATGATGGTTTCCTCTTCCATAGATTTGTTATATTTAAGATTTTGAATTTTTGACTAGGAAATATAATAGTCTGAAGTTTTTTGAAATAGCATAGTGGGTAATTAGTAAATTTGGGAAGAGGTCCAAGAATCCCTTTTGGGTTTGGAGGCTATATTTCCTAAAATAAACATCCTCAATCATTTCTACCACCTCCTAAATAGATCTAAGCCTTCATTAACTCATTATTCATCCAAAACCTTCTTTTTTTCTGCATTAAATCAAGTCTAAATCATAGATTAAGGATAGATTAGCAAGGGGATTCATTAGAGATCTTTAAGTCTACATTTTTAGGGAAGAAAAATCAAGGCTTGGTTGTTCATTCTCGGATTTGCCTCGATTTGCATGTAAAACATGGATATTTGAGGTTTTGGTGGGTGATTTACATCTCATACCTTATTTTGCGTGTACATATATGTATATGTATGTGCGTGTTTATGTATAGATTTTAACATGTTTTGGATCTAACATTTGAAGTCAAAATTATGTTTTGTTGCTTTTTTGAAACCCTACCGATAGTAAAAAACGTGAAAATAGATTTTCCATGACCAAGACATGTTATTTGGATATGTGGTTGCCTTGATATTTGTTAGGCTATGTTGTAGGCACCTTTTTTTTAATGAATTTCTATGTTTGATTATATGATTTGCATGTTTAAATGTTGTTTGGTGCATATATGGTGTTAGTTTGTAAGCTTGTATGGTTGAAAATGCTTGTTGGAGCAAACTAGAGGTAGAAACCATGAAAATTGTGACGACCCGCAAATTCGTACCCTTTGAATCAACAATAATCCACGCATGTCCGACCTAAAAATCACAAACTGACGAAAAGTCAAGAGAAAGAAAAGAAGAGAGAAGAAGAGAAGAGAAGAAAGAGAGAAGGTAGATCCAAACAGAATAATACAGAATCTCACATCGTAGCGGAAAATATATAATATCATATCAATGATCTTTACAAAACAGAAACTGTATACACACACACACATCAATTAGAGTTCTACAATCAATCAATAGTTATCAGCCTGAACAGTTGCAATAACATGTCCTTACAAATGCCAATAATTTAAACAACTAAGCAATGGAGTGGATAATCAAGCAAATACGGATGTACGAAAATGAAGATCCCCAGCTCTCCTGCTGAAGCTCCAAAGGCATCAAACCTAGACCTGTAAATATACTTGGTCTGACCTGAGCATTGAAAGGGAAGAACGCCCAGATCAGTCGGGTAAACCAGCATGAGAAACACACTCAACTGAATTTATTAAATTACCAAACTTTTCCTTTATCAAAACAAAAGTATCTCGTAAGACAAGTCCACACATAAACACGGACATGTTTTTACCTTACGATAACTAAAACATATCATATCAAATCCTCTTATATTATAGTATTGTCTACTATATATAAATAATATTAATTATAGCCGAAATTGTTACATTGATTAAATTCCAGCATATAGCCCAATTGGTTAATACAATCAAAATGGCAAGCACGTAGTGGGGTTTATTTCCATACAAATGGCCAGTTGAAGGGACTACCGGTAGTACATCTCTAAGAGAATGTACCGAGAAGCCATCACAAAGTTTCTCTACCAACACAAGACCGGCCCACCCCTATAACTAGATGGTACCGAATATGTCATCCTCCAGTCGTTACCGACCTTTACCGAGGGCCCTCTAGCATACAAATCACAATAATCAGATACACGACGTCATAGCGTGCAAAGATATATCTAGAAGAGGATGATCATATCCTAATGGGAATGACCCACTTAGCCTTGCCGCTCCAAACCCTGTTTTGGTCATTTTCGGTTGATGAGGCCTGAGGTAACGATTATCTTTCACAATCGCAATCACATCACTTAGAATGCCACATGGACATTTTCGTTGACTACTAATTGCCTTCCACAAAAATACAACCCTTAAGCTCATACGTCTCAAGGAGGGTGTTAAGCTAAGAGAAGTTGCCTTCTCCGCCACCACTGATGTATATTTGTAAAAACCAATGTACGTAATCTGTAGAAATGCAATGTCAAACAAACATCCATACAAGTTATCCAGGAACAGGACAAACCAAAGGTACTTTCCTACCACATCCCGTCGAGAAATCCATAGGATTAGTAGCGAGTAGTCCTTGCATTGGATATTTCATAATGAAGAGACAACCACTACTGGATGTATATTGGGATTTTAACCCCAAATGATCGACAAGCAGTCTTTCGCTATGAAAATCCGGAATAACAAATTCATCACAAGCAACCGACACAATCGTCGCATATAAGTTTGTCCGAAGTGGTTTTCGGATAAACCGATCCCGGTCTCTTCGCACCAACAACGCAAAAGCGTTTCTCAACCTCACATAGAAACTAAGTCTCATAGTGTAACGACCCGTAAAGTTCGACCATTAAATTTGTTAATTTAAATTTGATTTTTTGTAATTTAATGAAGAAAAAAAATGAAAATCTTATAATTTATATTGAAGCGTGTAGAACTTAGATGAAGCAATTGTACTTAAATGTAAATAATTAAATATTACAAGTGTGTGAAACGTAGAGATAAGGGTTAAGAGTTGTTAGAATGGGTATATTAAATTAATGATAAAGTGTAAATGTAAGTATTAACAGAAACATGAATTTATTTGAAGGGAATGTATTAATTGTTTTGAAACCTTAATTAATATGGGTAATAGTTTAATATAAGCAAAACCAATGAAAATATTGAATTTATCATTAAGCAATAATAATAAATAGTAATCAATTCAAAATTGGTAATCCATTTTTTTATGATAATAGTGGGTATAAGCTAATAAGTTTAAATGCCAATGCAATACCAATTAATGGATTGGAAGTGATTGCGAAATTGGAATTCGATAAATGCAGTAACTGATGTAGTGCATATAAATTTATAGAACTAATGTAAGATTTTAACTGATGGTAATTAAAATTTGGAGATAACATAAATTTCATATGACTATTGGTTAACGTAAAGATTTAAAAGATTTATTTATTTAATGATAAATTTAATTGATTGTAAATAAATGAAACTCAACATAAGTGAATGCAATTAGGTAGTATGTTATTTGGTAATAAATTTAAAGGTAGATAACAACTATTATAAATTCCCTAATTAATTGGTCAATAAATTTATTTGTAATAACTTTCATTTAAGTGTTGAGAAATTATAATGTCGTTATTAACAATAAGCGTTACTTTAATAATTTTGATTGATTGAGAAATTAATACGAGAAGTATGTAAAGTAATAATTAAGAAAGTAACATGTTATAAATTGAATATAACCTAAACGTAAGTGTAAGTTAGAGGTTGGAATTAAATCTAATCCGTTTAATTGGAAACTTATTAAAATAAATTGGATTTAATTTAAAATAAAGGGGTTATTTTAAGAAATTGAAATAAAAACTATAATTAGTAAATTAAGTTACTTTAAACTGAAACAGGAATTGGTTTAAAGAATTATAAATTTATAAGTAAATCAAGATGATAAAATTTATGAATTATAGAATTTGAGTTTCAATAGTGAGTTAATTTATTAAATTTATAATAGTTGGATTTATTGCAAATGAATGAAATTAAATATAAAATTTTACGTTAATTGAAAATTTAGTTGAAACTGGAAAATATTTATGTAATAGCTTTGAACCAATGTTAATTTCATCCATTTGACTGTAATGGATTGAAAAAAAAGAATGCATGGTGAATTCAATGGAATTTTTGAAAAGTTAATTTATAATTGATAAATATAACGAAATTTGAATTTACGCTGAAATTTATGATTGCATCAACAATTAATTGACATCTAAATTGGTTTAAAACACTGAGATTGTTTGAGAGAAAAAACTGATAAGATTTGTAAAAATTTGGAAGATAAATTGAAAAGTGATTTAATTAATGAATTTTTAATTTATTTAATTTAATATAAAATAGCCATTTTGGCCACTAACTCGGATTTCGATGAAACTAGTTTCATCGGAACTGTAACGGTGAATTATGATAGTGTTTCAAGTTTCGTAGCGATCAGACTTGTCGTTTGATCGTACGACTCGAAACGCCTTGAAATTTAGGCAATTGAAATCAATTTGAAAAATATTGTTTTTAGCATAACTTCTATATACTATGCAATTTGAATCTGAAACCTTTTACATTGCATTTAAAATATTTTAAAACACCTATTTTGATATATGGTTTACCCAATTTCGTTTCGGGGTCAGAACGGGCTTTTTGGGCCACTTTGTCGTTAGCGCGTATCCAACCCGATTCATTTATTCTATCCCAACTTTATCTATAAATACCCTGATAAACCCTAGCCTCCATCTATTCTCATTTATCTGTGCGTAAAATTTCATCAGCTCCTCTTCTTCTTCAATGGATGCAAACTCTAGATCCAATTTCAAATCAGATCCAAAGCTAAAATTTCGAAGTCGTCAGAAAATTCTGGAAAAAATATATGTTGAAGCTCTCGACTAGCACTTTTCACCGGTGGTGTTCATTTTTCGTTTTGGTCCATCATCTGATCATTAAAAATTCAAAGAATACTCAGCCGTTCATCGTGCGATGGTGATCTTCGTCAGATCGAGAAACCCTTTCTGGGTTTTGAAGAGAGAACCGAGGGGACTTCATCCATGTAGTTTATTCCACGAATCGACGGTTGGATTGGCGGAAAAATTCGATTAGGGTTTTGGGTATCTTGCGGCGGCTGGTGGGTTTTGGGTCGCGAATGGGCGTGGGAGCCGGGGGGAGGAGCGGCGTTGGTGGTACGGTAGGCGCGGCACAAATTTGCTTCAGCGGCCGTCCTGAGGTGCAGGGGGATCTACAGTCTCGTGTGGGGTTCAAAACCTATATGCGTGCGTTTATGTTTTCTTCCTGTAGCCGCCAATTCTCTTCTGCGCGTGAAGAGGTTGAATGATGGCTACGTGCTGACGTGTGAAGATAGAGTGAGAAAATGTGTTCACTTTTATTATTCTATTTAATTGAAATTCAATCACAATTTTCGCTACATATTTCACATACAAGCTCCGTTTCACGCGAGATTTTTTTTGTTAGGATCTTAATAAAATTCCGGACTTGATGACGCTAGTTTGGACAGATTCTGAGACCCTCGAATTTTTGGGTTTAAATTGGATTTAAATTCAATTTAAATCCCAAAGGTGAGTGTTTTAACCCACTCACAACTTCTAAAATTTCCTATGTCTGTTAAATTAACTTAAGATATGAGTAGAAATTTATTTATGACAGTTTGGCATGTTTTATTCATCATCTCTGTTAAATCGCATTTATTTAATTTAACTGTTAATTAATTTTATTATTGCATATAAATTTACAGTTAAAATTTATTTTTTTGCATATAAAATGATAGTTAAACAGTTACTAAGTTTATTTTTGAATATAAACTGTTAGTTAATGACTGTTATTTATTACCTGTTATATTTTATATGCTATATATTGATGATTGGTTAAATTGATGATGATTGCAATAAATTGGTTGATGATTGATATTAGGTGAATGGATGATGTGTTCTATATTATATAAACTGCAAGTTATTATGCATTTCCATTTCATTCGGGATTGCGGTTTGAAATGATATATAACCGCAATTTTTATTTTAAATTGCGGATTGAAATGATAAATATCTGTATCACTTGACCATAGGATAGAAATTTTTATACAGACACCGTCGGTCGATATATAATTATTTTGAAAATGATTTCTATGGTTTGGATAGGATACGGTTTAATGAATATTAAATTTTGATATTATATAAATATTATTTTATATATACATATATAGTTAAAATTTTGAATTTAAGCTATGTATAATCTGTTAAATAAAAATGAATAAGTTAGAAAAATGGAGTTTGATAATTTATAAGATATGTTTAAATACAGGTTTAAGATCTTGTGTATATATAGAGTTTTAAATGATTCAAATCAACTAAGATTGGAAGATAAATTGAAATTTATTTGGCATTGAGCTTATTTAAAAATTTAACTCCATAAGTTGATGTAAAACTTATTAAAGCTTGGAAATTTTAAAGGTATGATATTTATAACTGAGATTTTATTTCAACATAAATTAAATGAATATTTCTAGTATAAATAAATGGAAGGAAATATTTAGTTATAGGAAATTTGAGTTTTATATAAATAATTATGGATTTATCATGAAAATGTTCAAGACTAAATAATAGAACGGTGAATTTGTTGAAAGAATAAAATTCCAACCTTAGTTTTGAAATTATTAATACTCAAATTTGATATATATTGAAATTGAAGTGGTTTTGGAAACTGAAGGTGAAATTTAAATTTATAGTTTAGACTTTATCTGAAGAAAATATATTTGTAAAGTCATGGAAATTATTTTACTTTACAAAGTAAATGTAACAACCCGATATTTTCGTCAATTTTCAAAATTTAAGTTTTTAAATTTTAAATTACAAATGATTATAAAGTTTGAGGGGCTTTGATTTCTAAATAGTGGTTCATTTGATTTTGGGCCGTGAAAAATTTAAAAAAAAAAAACCAATATCCCATTCTTCTTTTATTCGTTTGCGACCCGATCCCCCTTTCATTTTTCATTCGCGTGCCCTAATCGATCGAGAGAAAAATTAATGGCGGCCCCTTTTCTTCTTTTATTGTTCGTCCCTCTCCTTCATCCCTCTGCCAAAGCTAGGGCTTCAGCAATCGACTTCTTCAAATCGATCGGGTTCGACTTCGATGGTCTCCTCCTTGCTTCGGTCGCTTCTTCCTTGTCGAGTGCGTCCCCGCTTCAATCATGGTGAGTAATTTACTTACTCACATCTTATTCAAACTGTTCGATTACGTTTCATTGTTTCGGCCTTGATTTGAAATTGTTAATTGAATTTGGTTACTTGGTTATCAAGATTTGAACTTCTCCTGGTTTTGTTTTTAAATTACGTTGTGCAGTAACCTGAGCATTTAGCTTGTTGTAGTGGTTATTTTCACTTTGGCACTACACATCTTTGCATATCATTACATTGTCACATGTAATGTTCATTTGAAACTGTAGCTTTTATACTCGAGTCATGGTTCATATATTCATTGAGACACCTACTGCTCGACTTTATGGTTGTGTTCATTTTCATTTGAACTATTCTCTGAAACTCGTAGTTGTGTCTGTTTCATTCACTAGTCCTTGTACCAATGCTCGGCCATTTGGGTGGTAGCTGCTGTTATTGGTTTCACTTGATTTTGTAATTGGTATATTCATGGGTTCATGCCTGAGTACTGTTCGAACTGTTGTTGCACACTGTTTTTATACGTGTGTACTTCATATCCCCCTGTGAATTGGGTGCTTCCCTGACCTGTGCATGACTTGATGTCTGTACACATTTGCCTTGGCTCTGGCCATCCTTGTTCAATTTCCTCCTTGACCCTTTTATGTTTGAGCATATTGCATATGTGAAACATATCTAGCTTGGTTGTCTCAACCATATTTGTTTTGTTCTACCTGAACTTGCCTTAGAGACGATCTGCAGTTGTTTTTAAGATGTAATATCTTCTTATTACATTATACGGTTTTCACTTTTGAACTACATGTGTAGTTGATATTGGTGCCATGTATCTACTGCCTTCATGTTCGTGTGCAGTGGTACCACTTCCTGTTCTCATGCATGTGTGTGGTGCTGTGCATACGTACAGTTATAACCTTGTTGTATTCACCTTTGTGCTTATACATGCTATGGTGCCACTTTTGTTTTGCATATTTTGTATGCTGATACTTGGTCATTTTGTTGTTTCATTACAACTTTTGTCGGCATATTCAATATGCAGACACTTGAGCATTTTTGTTGTTCACTGCCACTTTTGTTTTTGCATATTTAATATGCAGACATTTGAGCTTGTTTTGTAGTGATGCACTTGGTTGCATCTGATTCATTTTTGAGGCAGTTTGCATGTATGGGCTGCTACGTTGTATATATGAATTGCTTAATGCATTTTTGTGACCTTCATGTATACGCTACAGTTTGTACATGCATTTGCATCACTGTTGTGTCTTTGGCTTTTGGGGTTGCTGTGTTATCATCATATTGAACTGGTTTTCTTGTTGTTGCATGCTTGTATCACAGCATACTGCATGTTTTACCTTTGAAGCTTGGCATTTGAATAAAGTTTTTCTTTCTTTTAAATTTGCAGTAGTTTGCTAATTATTTCTTTCGAAAATGTTTGCTGGTTATCACCATGTATATACATACATATATGTATATATATGTGTGTGTGAATGGCATAACTACAGCTCCAATGTGTTCATTGCTGTGTTGTTTTCTTGCCTTCATTTTGTTTGCATATTTAATATGCAGTAACCTGTATTCTTGACTTTGAGTATTTATGTGTACGAGCACTTGTATCTGGCACATGTGTTATGTGCATTTCAGTTGTACTTCTTTTATTGCCTGGTTTGGGTTTGTGTTCTGGATCTTGTTTAAGCACTGTTCACTTTGTGTTAGCATTACACTTGTGTTGAACTCGGTTTTCGAGTTTGACCTTGTGCTCATGTGTGAATTTTTATTGTGTACAACAGCACTATAGTGGCAAGGCAGTGCACGCAAGCGTGAACTGCAGCCACACAGTACGGCGTGTATGATATTCTATTTGTTTTGACTTATGGATCCTTTTGCGTATTCCTTATGCAGTAGTGGCGAGGCAGTGCACGCGTGCGTGTACTGCAGCCCTACTTGAATTAATATTTTAATTGATATTTCAATGGTTTGAACTGTTTGTTCATTTCTATTCAATATTCTGAATTGCATTCTGATTTGGTTTAATTACTGTCGTCTATTCAGTAATTAATTATTATTGCTTCTGTGCACTAATAACTAAGTTTGAATTAGACTGACCCGAGTATTATTTTCTTTTGAATCTAATACTCGGGTCAGGCCGAGTATTTCAGGTTGTAGATATTCAGCTTTGGGTTGCTGCTAGAGCTATGAAGTTCTTTCATATCTTTTGGAGTAGTCGTCGTCATTTGTAGTAGCCTGTATTATTGTATAGGAAGATATGTATTCATGTATATTATGTACGTTAATGTACTTGTATATGTAACTTCCTGAATCGACTGTTGTTGTTGTATCACATGTACCGTGTCAAATGTATTGTAACTGACATCAGTTATTATATATATGAGATTTTCTGTTTTATCTGTGTTCCGCATTTATATTTATCTGTGTTATTAGTTTATATTTTGTCCTAGACTATTATAGCCACTGTGTAGTAGCTTTGAGTTTGCATCGGCGTGTTGGATTCTCTCCTGAATTTAAAAGCATGTTTTTACTATCTGACATATCGGTGCTCTCACAAAGCAATTACACGGATGGTCGCTCCTCAACAGCCTTATTCTCCGTGCTAGTTGACAGCACTACACCGTAGTGTTCTTGGCTAGCGTGGGTATAGAGGTGGGGCGTCACAGTAAATCTAAAATTAAACCATTTTATTTCATATACTGTTGAATATCCAAACCATTCAAGTTTTAGAAGTTATGATTTTAAAGCTATGAATTTCGAATTATAATGTTTTTTTTTTTGAAAAGCAAAGAGCTATAAGCTCATTTTATTGACTTAAACTAAATTACAACTCACACTTACAAGACCCAAGGTACAAATAACACCAATACAACACAACCTGCAGCCACCTCAAACAAAACAAGAAAAACACACACATTACAACACTCACTATGCCAAAACTCACTTTACAACTGACTACCAATATCACAATCACACATACTCAATCAACATGAAACTTAAAGTGTACAGGAAAAACAATCTGAACCAACAAACAATTACAACCTCAAACTAAAGACAAACTTCAAAGTAATCACATGCTAGGAAAAGAGCAATCCATCAAACTTCAACATCAAACTGAGTACTTGAATCTGGCATCCAGGGAGGAGACATAGAAATAAACATCAAATACAACCTGATTTCATTTTAGAAAGAATACTGCCATGTATCATGTTATAGAGTTGAGAAGTATTTTTAACATCAATGCCAAAAACTCTATTGTTTCTCTCAGTCCAAACTGCATAAATCAACTTCTTGAGCAACTTTAGGAGCACAAAAGTCCTTCTAGTTTTCCATCTAGTAGCTTTAAACACATTAAACCACTCAATAGCACTATTGACAGTTGATGGTTTGTAGTATCCACCATTAGACAAAAGCTTATACCGTATTTGATATACAAAAGTACATTCAAAAAACAGATGAGTATTTGTTTCCTGGTCAGCTCTGCATAATACGCATGCATCCTCTGATATTAAACCCAATCTACATAGCTTATCTTTAGTATTCAATGCATTTGCCATCACCTTCCATAAAAGTAAATTTTCTTTTGCACTTCCACCAAATTTCCAAATTCTTGAATACCAAGGAAAATAAGAACCAACTCGACAGAGAGATTTATATACGAGTTTAATAGAATGAGGCTTTCCTTTATCAGACCAAATAAGAAAATTATCATTATTGGTAATTTGGTTGTTAGTAATAACATTCCAGAGCTTCCTGAGCAGACAAGAACTAGAGTATGGTAAGACAATATTATCATCATGGATAAACTCATCAACTATAGCTGAATCAGAGATGCCAGAGTTTCTTCTGATATTATAATCTACAACATTACTTAAAATTAAACCTTTCCTAGACCAAGGAGAATGCCAGAATGAAAGGCCTTTAATCTGAGTATAGTTACATTGTAAAAATGGGATAAATGTTTGCCTAAGCTTAAGAATACTTCTCCAACTCCAGCTGCAGTTCTGTGGAATTTCCATAGTCCAAAAATTCTTATGACCAATCAAGTAATGATTAACCCATTGAGACCATAAGCTTCTATCAGATTCAAATTTTTTATTGAAGTATACTATATTGCAGCCTTATTCCAAAGAAAAATGTTAGTTATGCCAAGACCACCATTCTTCTTAGTTTCAAACAGTTTATAAAATGAAATTAGGATTAATTTTCAGGAAAAAGGATCTCCATGCCATAGAAATTTATTAAGAGAACTAGATATCATTTCAATCAGTTTTACAGGGAGAATGTAATGCCTTGTCCAATAGTTGGTCATAGCAACAGCAATGGATTGAATAATTGTTAATCTACCAGCTTGAGAAAGCTTATCAATGGGCCAAACAGTAAGTCTTTCAATGATCTTCTCAAAAAGAGGTAAGCAATTATGCTTTGTTATTCTTGAACTCAAGATAGGTAATCCCAAATAAAAGGAATTCTTTGGTAATTCAAGCAAGCCTGAAAATTCTATGATGTCTTTCTTCTGAGTTGAATTTAAACCAGCAATGTAGATATTTGATTTCTGAAGATTTATTTGCAAACCAGTGATAGAATGGAAAAGATCCAAAGATGAAGTAATAGATTGAATATTGTAGAAAGTGGGTTTTGTGAAGATAATAAGGTCATCAGCAAAGAGCAAATGAGTGATTAATGGATTATTACATTTGGGATGAAGTTGTAACTTGTTATTAACTACTAAATCTTTCAATATAGAATTTAAAAGCTCCATGACTAATATGAACAAGTAAGCAGAAATTGGATCACCTTGTCTTACACCTTGTTTTCCTTTGAAATAACCATACAAACCACCCTCTCTATTAATAGAATACCTAGGTGATGAAATACATGTGCAGATCCATGCTAAAAAAGGTTTGGGAAAATTCATTCTAGACATAATAGCTAAAATAGAAGGCCAAGCAATGGAACCGAATGCTTTTTTAATATCAAGTTTAAGCATGCATCTTGGAGAGATATTTGCTCTTTCATAACCATACAACAATTCTTGAGTCAAAAGAATATTATCACTTATTGATCTACCAGAACAATAAGCAGCTTGATTGTTTGAGATGATAGAAGGTAAAACAGTTTGCAATCTATTTGACAAAATTTTTGAAATTATTTTGTAGATAATGTTGCAACAAGATATAGGCCTAAAATCTGAAACAGAAGATGGATTATTGATTTTGGGAATCAAGGTAATTGCTGTTGCAGCAAGACAATCAGGGAGTTTATTATGGAGGAAAAAATATTGAATGGCTTTAATAATATCAGATCCTACAACATTCCAACTCTTTTGAAAAAAATGAGCATTAAATCCATCTGGTCCTCCATAGCTATTAGCATCCAGGCTAAAAACAGCAGATTCAATTTCATTTCCAGATATTGCAATAATCAAATCATTTGATTGAGAGGTAGTAATTGTAGGGAGATTAATATGAAATAGAGGATTTATATCAGGAATGAATAAATTTGACGGAGCTAAATAGATTTGAAGTACTGAACAAAAGCCTCATTGATTCCATCAAAAGTATTAACCATGTCACCAAACATATTCTTGATCTGAAGAATACATTCATGATTCCTTTTTACTTTAAGAAAATTATGATAGTACCTAGTATTCCTATCAGCCTCCTTTACCATTCTCAAGTGAATCTTTTGCCTAAGTGAAGAGACTTCCTTTTGAATAGTATTGTCCAGAGAATGTTTTAATTGTGATTCTAAATGAATTAAGGAAATGTCAAAAGGTCTCTCAGTCAGCATAGTCTGAATTCTATGGAGCTCATATCTAATCTGAGTGGAAAGATTAGAATCCTTACCAAAAATGGTTGCAGACCACTTCCTAAGATGAAATTTAAGAGCCTTCATTTTGAAAGTAGTATTTGACAAAGGATCCCTTCCATATTGTAAGTTCCACACCTGCTTTAAAATAACAAAAAATTCATCTTGCTTAGTCCAGAAATTAAAAAATTTAAAAGAGTGTTTTCTACCATGTATATCATCCATTCCACAATGAAATAATAATGGGCAGTGATCTGATAAAGAGGGATTTAAGATATTATAAAAGGATTTTGGCCAGAGTTGAAGAAAAGAGATGTTTAAGAAAATATGATCAAGCTTACATAAAGTAGGATAACCACTCCTATTATTATTAGACCAAGTGAAGTCAGGACCAAAGCAATTAGCAGAGAAAAGATTAGATTGAATAAGGGCACTGTTTAATGGAGAAATGTCTTTAAGAGATAAAGGGCAGCCACCAAATTTTTGATTACTAGCATACATGGAATTGAAATCACCACCAATTAGCCATGGAGTAGAATCTGATTTTAAAGAAGGAAGGAAATTAAGAAAGTCTTGCCTTAAAGATAATGAATTATGAGCATATACAGAGGTAAGATGAAAAGAAACATTCGAAGGCAAGTGCAGACAAAGGTAGTGAATAAATTGATCAGAAGCATTTAATCTGGAAAGTTTGAAAAAAATTGGATTCCATAAAGTAAGCAGTCTACCATGATTGGCTTCAAGAAAATTATCATCAAATAACCATGATGGAGCAATCAAGTTCCTAGCCTTCAAAGAGGCTTGTGTATCAAGCTTTGTTTCAGATATACACATTATATGAATATTATTTGCAAAAATAAGATTTTTAATGTCAACTTGCTTTGAAGATAAATTAGCTCCTCTTATATTCCAAAAAGCAATATTATTCATTTAGTAGGAAGAGGAGGAAAAATGGTGGTAGGATTTTTCCTAGTATGTCTATGATGAGAATTGTTTTTGGAAGATGATAAAGGTAAGACTTCATGTGGCTTAAAGTTTTTGCCTTTATTGAGATCATCAGAATTAACAACATTGTTTTTACCAGACTGTGAATCAGAAGGCTCAATAGAAACAGAGGGTGGAGGTAACACAAAATTATTTGGAGGGGACAGATGAAGATAAGGTGAATCAGGATTAAGGATGGGAGATTTAGTGCTAAACTGAGAGGAACAAGAAGTTGAAGTAGATGTAGATGAAATTTGAAGTGCAGAAGAAGCTAATAAACTAGCAGATGGGGAGGATTTTCCATCTGCCAATACAGAAATAGATGGTTCAGAGACAAAAGCCACATCATTAATAGCTGATAGACTATTATGAAGAGAAGCAGATGAGCTAATGGATTGAAAAAGTGTAGATTTAGAAGAGAGTACTTCACTGACACTATTAGTATTAGTAACAAGTGAAGTATCATTTAAAACTGCAAAGGAATTAACATTTTCAGAAGGACATGAACAATTATTATGAAGTACTACAGTTTCAACTGCTTTGCCTACTTCCAACTGATTAACAGAAGTAACATTAGGAATATTATTTTTATCTATTGATACCACTTTCTTCTGTTTCCAAGCTCCTTTATTCTTTTTATTAACAACTCTCCAATTAAGATCAACTGCACTACCATCCTTATTACCATCTTGATTATTATCTACCTTCACACCCACCACATGATTATTATTTCCAACAGATACACCATCAACACCCCCAACATACTTCTTGTTCACAAATTCACAGGATAAAGTGTAGTGCCCAAAGACCTTATAATGAGTACAGATACTAGGTTTCCAGTCATAAGAAAGTTGTACATCAGGGCAATTACTTCCTAATTGCGGAATATGAATAGAACTTGGTAAATCACAGTCAGGAGAAATCTCCACAAGTGCCTTAGCATACTTAAATCTTTGTAATTTTTCTGTGGTACTATCAAAACAGATCAATCTACCAACGTGACATGCAAGCCAATTAATACCAACTAAAGTCCAAAGAACGATGGGTATCTTATGAAAATGAATCCAAATAGGAACCTTCTTAATATGAGCTTGCGTTAAACCTATGGATGGATCCCATTTTGTAATTATGAACATTCTACCCCTAATCAAAATTGGATCCGACTCAAGAACAAGATTCTTATCTTCTTGATTAGAAAACTTGAAGTAAAAATTATAACCATGTGATTTAAAATCAACATCACCTTTGAGTTTCCAGAATCTCTTCAAGAAGTTGACAACAGATAAAAAAGAGAGAGTACCATCCAGAAAGAATCCCACCAGGTGATCATTCCAATACTTAATACCTTCTTCCTTAACTACATCTGGCAAATCAGTGGTAGGCTTGTCACGAGAGATATCAAAATGAATCGGTTTATAAGATCCAGCATTTCTAGGTAAAGATTTGAAGAGCGAAGACCAATTCGATTTTAAAGAAGGAGAAGCAACAGGATCAGATGAATTCAAAGCAACAGGCAAATTGAGAGCAGAAGAAGAAGAAGGAACAGAAGAGGAGGAAGTTGAAGCGGAGGAGTGTAAAGAGACAAGAGGTGGAAACGAGGCGGAATCAAGAGAGAAAGAGGAGGAAGAAGGATCGGGCGCCATTAAAATTTCAAAAAGGAAGCAGATAACATGGTTTTTTCCAAGAATGAAAAGGAAAATTCTATAAGCTTTTCGAATTATAATGTTTTGAAAGTTATAATCCAAATGTCGGTTTCCAGATATTATAAATTTTAAGCAGTATGATTTTGGAAAAGAAATATATTTGAAATAAAAATGATATTATTGATTTGGGTTTTATAAAAATAATATCGAAATGAGTTGTTTTCGAAATGGGAATGATATCGTATTTATGGGTTTTGAAATGGATAATTATTTTCTAGTTTTAAAGTATAAACTATTTTAAAGACCGCGGTGTTATAATAACATTTGGTTGTTGAAGAGACCAGGATCGAAAGTTGTCATACTCTCTGCCAACCTCGAAAACCACTTTAACAACCGTGTACGAGGTGGAGATTCCAGAATGAAGTAGGATGGTGGTGGCATTTCCTTTAAGGTAAATACGTTGACCCGACTCCCATGAGTTGGCATATTGTGGCTAAAACAGGAGCGATCGATGGGTTAATAAGGTAGCACCTTTGATCGGACACATCCCTTCAATATTATACTTTGACTTTGGATTGATTCGGTGGCCACTTTTGATTTTGTTTGGGGTGGGGCTCGAGGTGGGCGGTAGCTGCGCGCTACGCGTTACCACCGACCCGGAAGCGTAATTGGTATATCTACCCTAGCATTGCCTAGTTGTGTCGTGTCACCTACCCTATCGCGCCTTGTACGAGTTTCTATTTGTGTCGTACCTATGGAGTATCCTCTGGTAGCCTCCCGATCAGGAGGTATTACGGTACTGTATAGACTATTGGCATTGTTTGTGTTAAGGGCTATTGGGTAACCCCTTAACGCTATTAAAAAGTAAGTTTATTTTACAAATAGACACTATTATAATAACGCAATATACATACATAGTAAATAGTTTAACGGATCCTTAGGAGATGTAAATCCCGAGCATCTCTTGAGTTATTGCACTCATATTTATTTCTGTTGATTTAATTTACATAAGATCTTTTAGTTCTGAGTCCAGTGTTTTGTCTTTTCAATTCGCTCGGGTCAGTCCTAGCGTTTTAGGATTTGAAGATCTTATTCGGGAGGACGAAGACGAAGTTTGTAGTATTACCATCTACTATATTATTTCACTACACTATTTAATTCCGCTGCATAAATTATTATTCTCTGGTATGTGTACTCTGATATGTATTGTATAAATATAATCAAATGTTTGTAAACAGTTTTATGAACTGTATATTTATTATTATATTTTATCCTTCCGCTGTGAGATTCTGTTTAGTTTTTTTTCGTCTCTGTTTTCTCTTATTTACCCCATAACAATCTGTCCTTCCGTATGGTTTGAATTGGCACGTGTGTCGATTTAAAGCGTGCGAAAAGGCGAGACGTTACAGCTGGTATCCGAGCTTTGGTTTAGCGATAAACCTTAGCTTTGTGGGGTTTGACTCTTTACTAATAGGGTAGTAATACCCTATGAGAGTCGCTGAGTGTGTATATATGAGAGAGCGTATTTGTTAGTGTTATAAAAAGGGTTTTAATATTGTGTTAATCTGTTACGTTTTGTATTTACAAATTTTGGTTGGTGCATGAGACGCTATGACATCAATAGGGATTTCTAAACACTTAATAGGACAGACCGACATAATATTTGTTTTTAATAGGTGAATGAAATAATTTTGCCTATAATATTTTCTATATAAAATAAAAAATTTCAAATGATATCTATATTTGGCAGAAATAGATTGGTTGTTAGGTAATAAAGTGTATAAATAATAATAGAAAAAGATTGAAAAATAAAATAAATGAAATTTGGAAATTTAGAACTTAAGATCTGGGGTTTTGCAATTTTTCGAATAAATTTTGGAATATAATAATATTGTTTATAAGTATTTTCTAATATAAATATTTCAATATAATTAGGAAGAATTGATTTAAAGAAGATTTTGGATAAAAAGTTTTGTACTTTCCTCTCTGTCGTTGGAAAATAATTTCGGTGACGGCGGCCGCATCATCGACTTTCATTTTCGAGTTTCGAAGGTGGAAGGCCACTGTAGTAGTTTTACTGCAGATTCATTTTTGAAAAATATATAAATTTGAATTGTTTTATTATAATTAGAGATATATAAGTTGCACGAATATATTTATCTATTATTTTAAAATAAATTGAAATTTAACCCGGTATTATTTTCTTAAATTTCCATTAATTAATTGTTTCAATTATTGTAGTGAAAGGAAAAGTAAGTAATTAATAATTGAAATCTCTAACTTAGGTAAGAGATTTAATGCCAAGTTATAAGGGAAATAAAAAGGAAATTGAAATTGTAACTTATAAGGAAAAAGGGTAAAAATTTATTGAACAATGAATTAATTAAAATAAACGAGAAAACTTGTATAACTTTCAAGTACACTCTTTAAAAACATATATAACTTACCAAATATTAAAAGTTGAAATGTTTAATAGGAAATATAATAAAAAATTGTACAAGTAAAAGTAGGTAATGAAGTATTCAATGAATTTGATATTATAAATGAGAATTTAATGTTATAAACTTAAGTTATAATTGAAATTTTACCAAGTAAATATAATTAAAGGTAAGTATCATAAATAGATGACTATAAACTTAAGTAAATGTTAAAGTTAATTATTTTAATAAACAGAAAAATGAATGTTGTAATAAATGAAATTAAGAAAAAATAAATGAATAAAAAAGAGAGATTAAACAACAAATGTATGAATGAAATTAATAAGAATAAACAAAATATGTTGTTCAAATTGGTTGTTGTTTGTTTTGGTTTATAGTTTTTTGGGTAAGGATACTTTAAATTTGTTAGGATGAATAAATAATCTATTTAGGTTTATCTAAGACTGTAGAGTAAATGATGCGCTAGTAGTTTATTCTTAATTCCGTACAATTTAAAAGTTTTGAACCCGAACAACTATTTGTTTGCTTGATTGAATGGTTGTATTGTATTTGTTGTGTATGCTGAATTGATGGTTGTTGTATTGCTTTGTTGTTAGTGATTGAAACCACTTAAATATTTCACTTTACATAAATTGTTAATCTTTTAGATTATATAAGTGAAATGCAGGTTTTGGAAGCAATTGCTACTGCTTTTGGTTCCATAAAATTAAAGCGTAAATTGCCCGACAAATCGGTACGTTTCGGACTACGGTTTATAGCGCTATTTTATATATTTTCCCGGGTTGGGATATAATATTTTGAATAATATATGTAATATAATTGTTATATTTTGATATTATATTTTCACCCGAGATCTCCGTGCAAAGGAGAATCTGTCGAAATTTTTCGTAAATTTTGGACTTAGAAATTATTTTGAAATTGTTTTTCCAAACTTTATTTATTTAAGTATAAAAGGATGTAATGATTATAAATGGGTATATTTTATTTAAAGTTATAAATTTTGTAAATTATTGTTTATAAGTTAATATTTTAAATAAAATGTATTGTTTATTTAATTCTTCCTTCTCCCTTCTTTTTCCTTTTCGGGGACGAAAAGTTTTGAGTGGGAGAGAGTGTAACGACCCGTAAAGTTCGACATTTAAATTTTTTAATTTAAATTTGATTTTTTGTATTTAATGAAGAAAGAAAATGAAAATCTTATGATTTATATTGAAGCATGTAGAACTTAGATGAAGCAATTGTACTTAAATGTTAATAATTAAATATTACAAGTGTGTGAAACGTAGAGATAAGGGTTAAGAGTTGTTAGAATGGGTATATTAAAATAATGATAAAGTGTAAATGTAAGTATTAATAGAAACATGAATTTATTTGAAGGGAATGTATTAATTGTTTTGAAACCTTAATTAATATGGGTAATTAATTTAATATAGGCAAAACCAATGCAAATATTGAATTTATCATTAAGCAATAATAATAAATAGTAATCAATTCAAAATTGGTAATCCATTTTTTTTATGATAATAGTGGGTATAAGCTAATAAGTTTAAATGTCAATGCAATACCAATTAATGGATTGGAAGTGATTGCGAAATTGGAATTCGATAAATGCAGTAACTGATGTAGTGCATATATATTTATGGAACTAATGTAAGATTTTAACTGATGGTAATTAAAATTTGGAGATAACGTAAATTTCATATGACTATTGGTTAACGTAAAGATTTAAAAGATTTATTTATTTAATTATAAATTTAATTGATTGTAAATAAATGAAATTCAACATAAGTGAATGCAATTAGGTAGTATGCTATTTGGTAATAAATTTAGAGGTAGATAACAACTATTATAAATTCCTTAATTAATTGGTCAATAAATTTATTTTCAATAACTTTCATTTAAGTGTTGAGAAATTATAATGTCGTTATTAACAATAAGCGTTACTTTAATAATTTTGATTGATTGAGAAATTAATACGAGAAGTATGTAAAGTAATAATTAAGAAAGTAATACGTTATAAATTGATTATAACCTAAACGTAAGTGTAAGTTAGAGGTTGTAATTAAATCTAATCCGTTTAATTGGAAACTTAGTAAAATAAATTATATTTAATTTAAAATAAAGGGGTTATTTTAAGAAATTGAAATAAATACTATAATTGGTAAATTAAGTTACTTTAAATTGAAACGGGAATTGATTTAAAGAATTATAAATTTATAAGTAAATCAAGATGATAAAATTTATGAATTATAGAATTTGAATTTTAATAATGAGCTAATTTATTAAATTTATAATAGTTGGATTTATTGCAAATGAATGAAATTAAATATAAAATTTTACGTTAATTGAAAATTTAGTTGAAACTAGAAAATATTTATGTAATAGCTTTGAACCAATGTTAATTTCATCCATTTGACTGTAATGGATTGAAAAAAAAAGAATGAATAGTGAATTCAATGGAATTTTTGAAAAGTTAATTTATAATTGATAAATATAACGAAATTTGAATTTACGTTGAAATTTATGATTGCATCAACAATTAATTGAAATCTAAATTGGTTTAAATCACTGAGATTGTTTGAGAAAACAAAACTGATAAGATTTGTAAAAATTTGGAAGTGAAATTGAAAAGTGATTTAATTAATGAATTTTTAATTTATTTAATTTAATATAAAATAGCCATTTTGACCACTGACTCGGATTTCGATGAAAACAGTTTCATCGGATCCGTAACGTTGAATTATGATAGTGTTTCAATTTTCGTAGCGATCGGACTTGTCGTTTGATCGTACGGACTCGAAACGCCTTGAAATTTATGCAATTGAAATCAATTGAAATCAATTTAAAAAATATTGTTTTTAGCATAACTTCTATATACGATGCAACTTGAACCGGAAACCTTTTCCATTGCATTTAAAATATTTTAAAACACCTATTTTGATATATAGGTTTACCCAATTTCGTTTTGGGGTCAGAACGGGCTTTTTGGGCCACTTTGTCGTTAGCGCGTATCCAACCCGATCCATTTATTCTATCCCAACTTTATCTATAAATAACCTGCTAAACCCTAGACTCTGCCTATTCTCATTTATCTGTGTGTAAAATTTCATCAGCTCCTCTTCTTCTTCAATGGATGCAAACTCTATAGCTCCAATTTCAAATCAGATCCAAAGCTAAAATTTCAAAGTCCTCGGAAAATTGTGGAACAAATATATGTTGAAGCTCTCGACTAGCGTAATTCACCGGTGGTGCTCATTTTTCGTTTTGGTCCGTCATCTGATCATTAAAAATGCAAAGAATTCTCAGCCGTTCATCGTGCGACGATGATCTTCGTCGCATCGAGAACCCTTTCTGGGTTTTGAAGAGAGAACCGAGGGGACTTCATCCATGCAGTTTATTCCGCGAATCGATGGTTGGATTGGCGGCAAAATTCGATTAGGGTTTTGGGTATCTTGCGGCGGTTGGTGGGTTTTGGGTGGCGAATGGGCGTGGGAGCCGGGGGGAGGAGCGGCGTTGGTGGTACGGTAGGCGCGGCACAAATTTGCTTCAGCGGCCGTCCTGAGGTGCAGGGGGATCTACAGTCTCGTGTGGGGTTCAAAACCTATATGCGTGCGTTTATGTTTTCTTCCTGTAGCCGTCAATTCTCTTCTGCGCGTGAAGATGTTGAATGATGGCTACGTGCTGACGTGTGAAGATAGGGTGAGAAAATGTGTTCACTTTTTTTATTCTATTTAATTGAAATTCAATCGCAATTTTCGCTAAATATTTCACATACAAGCTCCGTTTCACGCGAGATTTTTTTGTTAGGATCGTAATAAAATTCCGGACTTGATATCGCTAGTTTGGACGGATTCTAAGACCGTCGAATTTTTGGGTTTAAATTGGATTTAAATTCAATTTAAATCCCAAAGGTGAGTGTTTTAACCCACTCACAACTTCTAAAATTTCCTATATCTGTTAAATTGACTTAAGATATGAGTAGAAATTTATTTTTGACTGTTTGGCATGTTTTATTCATCATCTCTGTTAAATCGCATTTATTTAATTTAACTGTTAATTAATTTTATTATTGCATACAAATTTACAGTTAAGATTTTTTTTTTGCATATAAACTGATAGTTAAACAGTTAATAAGTTTATTTTTGAACATAAACTGTTAGTTAATGACTGTTATTTATTACCTGTTATATTTTGTATGCTATATATTGATGATTGGTTAAATTGATGATGATTGCAATAAATTGGTTGATGATTGATATTGGGTGAATGGATGATGTGTTCTACATTATATAAACTGCAAGTTATTATGCATTTCCATTTCATTCGAGATTGCGGTTTGAAATGATATATAATCGCAATTTTTATTTTAAATTGCGGATTGAAATGATAAATATCCATATCACTTGACCATAGGATAGAAAATTTTATACAGACACCGTCGGTCTATATATAATTATTTTAAAAATGATTTATATGGTTTGGATAGGATACGGTTTAATGAATATTAAAATTTGATATTATATAAATATTATTTTATATATACATATATAGTTAAAATTTTGAATTTAAGCTATGTATAATCTGTTAAATAAAAATGAATAAGTTAGAAAAATGGAGTTTGATAATTTATATGATATGTTTAAATACAGGTTTAAGATCTTGTGTATATATAGAGTTTTAAATGATTCAAATCAATTAAGATTGGAAGATAAATTGACATTTATTTGGAATTGAGCTTATTTAAAAATTTAACTCCATAAGTTGATGTAAAACTTATTAAAGCTTGGAAATTTTAAAGGTATGATATTCATAACTGAGATTTTATTTCATGATAAATTAAATGAATATTTCTACTATAAATAAATGGAAGGAAATATTTAGTTATAGGAAATTTGAGTTTTATATAAATGATTATTGATTTATCATGAAAATGTTCAAGACTAAATAATAGAATAGTGAATTTGTTGAAAGAATAAAATTCCAACCTTAGTTTTGAAATTTATTAATACTCAAATTTGATATATATTGAAATTGAAGTGGTTTTGGAAACTGAAGGTGAAATTTAAATTTATGGTTTAGACTTTATCTGAAGAAAATATATTTGTAAAGTCATGGAAATTATTTTACTTTACAAAGTAAATCTAAAATTATACCATTTTATTTTATATACTGTTGAATATCCAAACCATTCAAGTTTTAGAAGTTATGGTTTTAAAGCTATGAATTTCGATGTATTATGTTTTGAAAGTTATAATCCAAATGTTGGTTTCCAGATATTATAAATTTTAAGCAGTATGATTTTGGAAAAGAAGTATATTTGAAATAAAAATGATATTATTGATTTGGGTTTTATAAAAATAATATCGAAATGAGTTGTTTTCGAAATGGGAATGATATCATATTTATGAGTTTTGAAATGGATAATTATTTTCTAGTTTTAAAGTATAAACTATTTTAAAGACCACGATGTTATAGTAATGTTTGGTCGTTGAAGAGACGGGGATCGGAAGTTCTCATACTCTCTGCCAACCCCAAAAACCACTTTAACAAACGTGTACGCGGTGGGGATTCCAGAATGAAGTAGGATGGTGGTGGCGTTTCCTTTAAGGTAAATATGTGGACCCGACTCCCGTGAGTTGGCATAAGGTGGCTAAAACAGGAGCGATCGACGGGATAATAAGGTAGCACCTTTGATCGGACACATCCCTTCGATATTATACTTTGAATTTGGATTGATTCGGTGGCCACTTTTGATTTTATTTGGGGGTGTGGCTCGAGGGGGGCGGTAGCTGCGCGCTACGCGTTACCACCGACCCGGAAGCGTAATTGGTATATCTACCCTGGCATTGCCTAGTTATGCTGTGTCACCTACGCTATCGCGCCTTGTACGAGTTTCTATTTGTGTCATGCCTATGGAGTATCCTCTAGTAGCCCCCCGATCAGGAGGTATTACGGTACTGTATAGACTATTGGCATTATTTGTGTTATGGGCTATATGGGTAACCCATTAACGCTATTAAAAAGTAAGTTTATTTTACACATAGACACTATTATAATAGCGCAATATACTACATGGAAAATAGTTTAACGGATCCTTAGGAGATGTAAATCCCGAGCATCTCTTGAGTTACTGCACTCATATTTATTTCTGTTGATTTAACTTACATAAGATCTTTTAGTTCTGACTCCAGTGTTTTGTCTTTTCCATTCGCTTGGTTCAGTACGAGCGTTTCAGGATTTGAAGATTTTATTCGGGAGGACGAAGACGAAGATTGTAGTATTACCATCTACTATATTATTTCACTACACTATTTAATTCCGCTACATAAGTTATTATTCTCTGGTATGTGTACTCTGATATGTATTGTATAAATATAATCAAATGTTTGTAAACAGTTTTATGAACTGTATATTTATTATTATATTTTATCCTTCCGCTGTGAGATTCTGTTTAGTTTTTTTTGTCTCTGTTTTTTCTTATTTACCACATAACAATCTGCCCTTCCGTATGGTTTGAATTGGCACGTGTGTCGATTTAAAGCGTGCGAAAAGGCGGGACGTTACACATAGACTTATCACGTTTCCAACTTTCAACTGCTATCCTTTGAGCCAAGAAGGAAGCTCGATAGATTGGAGTAATACTCTGCACTATACGAATCAACATCCTCAACACAAACGATAATCAAGCCTACACAAAAGGCTACGTACTAAGTGTACGACTAAATAGTTCCCACATCAAGTCGAGGAACTAAAATTTTGGCCAAGTCTGATAGTTGGTTATTTAAATATCAAAACTAACAAGCAAATATTCAGCACTATAACAATCACTAGGCCCTTTTAATTAATCCCAATACTATATTTCATAATTCACAATTCAATTTATTTTCAACACCTGGAAAATATTTCATATACTTAAAACACAATTAAGTATATATTTCATTATATAAGAAAAACATTCTCTTTAAACACATTTATTCGGGTCAAAACGATGTTGCATAAAACCTCATTACGACAACCCAAAATCAATAGTATAGGGATTCGAAAATAAGACAGATATATAAATCCCAATACTATACAAAAACATTTCCTTTCGGAAATCATTTACTATAACAACGGAGTTATAGTCCATAATTTCCTTATTTCTTGAAAACTTCTATTTCAACAATGAATGTTGAAATCTGTGGTTTCAATATTCAACATATTTTAAAACATCTTTAAATTATTTTACTTAATTTAAAATATCACTTTCCAAAACATTTCTTTAATTCAAAAGGTTATTCACTTTCCAAAGCATATCCATTTTATTCAATATATTATTCACTGTCCAAAATCGTGAATATTCATTTAAATCCAATCCAATGTTTCTACACATTTGTTAAAGGATAATCCCCTGTCCAAAATCAAGGATATAATTCCCAACCAAATTCTCTATTATTACAACGTTTAATTTGAAGGATAATTCATTGTCAAAAATCGTGAGTAAAATTCCTTTAAATAAACTTCTACATATAACTTATCAAAATTAATCAATTTTAGTTTTATAAAAAATGTTTATAAATTCCATTTATATTTTGTAAAAACTTCAATATACAAAATTCCTTTACTAACCAATTCCATTTATAACTCAATTATATACCAAAAAGCCAAATTATAAGTTAATAACTTATAACTCATTTATTTTACAAAATCATTCATTTTATGACATCCCCAATTATAAATTTGTAAATCTTATTTACTAATAAAACCCATTTATAACTTCATTTTAACATTTACAAATCTCCTTTACAATTTCATCATTTCGATTTATAAAAATCCAATTTTATAAATCTTATATAAACCTTTTATAGTAAATTCAAAAATCTCAATTTAAACCATTTTACAAAATGGTTAACTTCCTATTTCAAAAATCATATTCTTATTATATTTCCCAAAAATCATAAATTTTATAACATAAAAATTATAATATTTACTTATTCAAAATCAATCCCTTTCCTTAACAATTCAAAATTCAATAAACTTATATTTTCAAAATCACTTTAAAATTCTTTTTATATTCGAAATTATCACTTAAATATTTTTAAAATTCCAAAATAGGCCCAATGCTGCAACAACACTAAATATAACAATCACGGCATCCAAAACATCATACATCATATGATAACAGAATATACAATATCTGTAAATAAATCAATACTGTTGAGGAATCCAGTTGGATCCCTCCAACCTGTCACCTGCAACAAATATACATATTAGAATATGTGTATAATGTCCGCTTCAAGGCAGACGCATGTACAAAGGGTCATCCGCTCATATACGGGAACGTATACGATCATCTGCTCCACTAGGCAGTTATATATCCAAATACCAATCAATATATCATATATCATCAAAGCAATCATCAATCATCATAAAATAAATTATTTCTCACTTATATAAAAATATCAGTCAATCAGAAAGAGTGAGTTGTACTCACATTGCGTCCAATAGCAGTTAAATAAAATTAAACGACTGTTTAATTGTACTCAAATTTTTACTAGCTCAAATAAATCCAAATCCAGCTATATAATGTAGTGCTTATCCATATGAACCCAACGCAATTCGTTTCGTGCGAAACGGAACTCGTATGAAAAAGTTACAGCATTTTAAAGTTCGTACGAATTATTATATAAATCAATTAACATTTTATTTTATTTTAAAACCTTTTAACATCGTAGCCGTTCATTTTCCCTTGATTAACATCTGGCCGACCATTCTTTCTTCTCCTCCCACGTCATTCCAGGTTAGATCGAATGCAAGGAACCCATACTAGCCGCTACTAAACCCTAATCAACGCGCCATCATCACTAAATTTCAGTTCGATCGAACACCATCACTTCGTAGCCCATGCTCCACTCCATCACCACCCCAAATCATGGAGAGCTCGGCCCTTTATCTTGCTCAAAACTTGTGTGCAAATGTGATACGAACGCGAGCTTATTATGTCCTCCATACGACGTTGTTTCACATCTCCACCATTGAGATTATAGAGCTCGATATGCTCTTCATTTTTGTAGTTGAAGGTTTCGGCTAATTGTTTATGGATTGGAAGAGATCGAGGAGAGAAAATCATGCATTTCTTGCCATTAACAGTAAAGTGGCGGCTAGCGTTTAGATGTTAGGGTTTTGAGTTGCAAATGCGAAATGTTGTGGCCATATATAGAAAATTAAAATTACGAGACACTATTCATCCGGAAATTTTCCGAACTCGAAACAAAGCATGCCGCCTGGTGTTTATAATATTTTATCCCTATTTCGAACGCAATGGAATATATATCGGGAGCCAGTTCGATCGTATTTGGAAGATAGGTTTCCAAATCGACTATTTAAATTTAAAATTCACTTATACAGATTTCTACATGTTTTAGCTTGCCCCGGACAAACCGTAAATCCGATTGACACGAAATTTGAAATATTATAATAATATTACATAACGGATCCAATGAAACTGGTTTCGTCGAAATCAGAGACTGTTTGCACAATTGCTATTTTTACTCGTCAATTAAATATTAAAATATTCAATTTCTACAAATCAACTTTTAATTCGATTTTAAAAGTTCTGTAACATCATTCTAATTCGAATAAGATTTAATGCAATTTTATAAATCATTTTTATTCATTTTAAATCCAAATCTTAATTATTTATACAATTTGAAATATTCAATTAACAATTTAATTATCCAATTAAATTCAGATATTCGAAATATAATCTATTCAGTTATAAATTTAACTTGTGCATATTTAACATTAATTAAATATACAAATTTCAAATGACAGAAATTCTGGGTCATTACCAAAACTGGATTTCGACGGATAGGCACAAGAACGTTAGGAGTTGTAATTATGCATATGGAAGGCACACGAGTAGAAGAATAGAGCGCAGTAGTGAAATAACTATGAAAATGGAAGTTGGAGTGATGACAACATTTTGGTTCAGGGGAAGTCTATCTGGTGCTAGGAATTCTTGGGGTTTGGGAAGGTTTAGCTTAGGCTTGGCTTCGGTCTGGTGGGAGGAGGGACTGGACACAAATGCTATCCAGTGATGTTATGTTTAGTAGCTGGTAAAAATGTGGTGTTATGCTATAGCTTCGAGTAATGCTCGACGGTATGAAGGCTTGGCTTTGATTAGTACTCGGGCAAGTTTTTTTATCCAGCATTTGGGTGTTGCTATAAGCTGGGGAAAGCGTTACTTTGGGCTAGGTTCGGTATAGCCGAACATAGTATGGGAGTTGAGGAATTTTTGTCGTGGCATAGTGGTACTTCGAGGATTTCTTCATGGTGTATTTTGGGGTTTTTAGGGGGGAGTGGAGCAAAGTTGGCAACTACAAATGACTCAAAATGACCTTGGCTTTCGTATTTGAGTAGGGAAGTGACGGCATAGCGCTTCGATACGATGTTGTCGACGATGACGACAACAGCTTCAAAACCTTAGTACGATGACTCTACGACTTAAGGTGGATGTGTAGAGGCGTTCTGAAGAAGTCGACTTGATGATGGGCGTCATGACGATGATCCACAAGGATAAGTTCGACGATGAGGACATATTGGTAGGAATTGTGACTGTATTCTATTATGAAGATAGCTATGAAGGCCAATATGAAGACGAGTGCAAAGAGATCGTTGATAATCCGAAGGTTTGTAGCATGCTAGTAAAGAAGGGTTATGTGGGTAGCTTCTATCTAGATTTGCGATCGTGTCCAGGCCTTGCGATGGTATATTACCTTAAGCTTTTGCGATTGTGAGTCTAGTTCCTAGCCTTACGATGTGCCATGGATTCAAGCACCAATGAAGCCGAGATTTGGATTGAGTTCCTGATTTGCAATTGTATCATACGAGTTGTCATATATCCACTGCACAAGAGTGATGGTGAGGATTGTTTGATGGATGCTATATTGCCATAGTTGTTTATAACTCTTGGGTGTCACACAATGTAGGTATTTTCGACTGTATACTTAGACACTAGACATTGTACTTTGACTGTAGTTCACTGATATGGTTGTGATGGTAGATTATCATATATCGACTGTTATGTGCTAACTCTTTTAATGTAAAGACATGTCAAGTATGGTTCTTCATACCTTGTGCCCCTATTTAATATATATGATCACTATAGTATTTTTAAGATGATGTATCGCTCACACCAGGTTATTTTCTGACCCAAGAATTTGTGCTTTTCTTTTTATTATCTCAGGTACTCTTAAATGAGTAGATTACGGTTAACAATTTTGGATAGTGCACGGAGATGTATGGAGTACGAGCTAGAGGCTACGCTTTCATATACCTATACTTAGAGCTTACTATCACTTATTTTTCGATGTGTGGTACTATGGAGTTATACTAGTACTTATTTTACTTTAGAGACAGTTTTAGAGTTTATTTTGGAGATTGAAATGTATGAACTCCATTATTTCATTTTTTGTATTATCTGTAAACTTGTTACGCATTAATGTTCTTATTTATGGTTCAATTGATTATATAATTGTCTTTCATATTTTACATCTATTTTATTATATTGTATTTTTTGCATGATGTGAGATGCTCTATAGGTTTTGTGCTTGGATTTTTGTTATTTACACCATTGGCTGCCATCCTACATCGCTCGGATAGCTCCATGGCACATTTTAAAGTTTATTGGGTATTAGAGATGTAAGGCGATCGTCACATTTGGCATCAGAGCTTAGGTTTCATAGGCGATTTAAGTTGATAGTTGATACTTGATTCCATTAAAGATAACGATTGATCTATCACCTTAGAATGGATTGAGTGACATATGAGAGAGCATGCTTTTATATTCTGGTTCTTAAAACTACATACTAGTATGTGTCTATATATATGTATATAATTCACATTACATTCATAAGCATCACCTATTCCTTTTAGAGAGACTGATTATTCTTATTACAACTTATAAGGAGGAGCCAGTTAATGAGGTATATTACTAGGAACTCTGTTTCTGGAGTTGAGGAGGGGCGAGATATGGGCTGCTAACCCTGACTTGTATAACATGTTCATAGGGATAGTGTGAAACATGGTTCAAAATGCCCAAGTTACTCCTGTTATGGTTGCTGGTGGTGGTGTTCTAGTGCAAGTGTCGAAGGCTGACTTTGCCTCACTAAACAAGGATTACTCTACTCTAGGAGGCAAACCATTTCTTGGAACTGAATCGGCCATCGAAGTACAAAATTGATTAAACGTGCGAACGCATCTTTGAGGGTATGGAGTTAGAGGATGCAAAGAAGAGGAAGCTAGCCTCTAGACAGGTTTAGGGACAAGCTATAGGTGGTGGAACGCCATCAAGATTACTACTGCTGAGGACTGGATGACTTAGGAGTAGTTTAAGGCAAGATTTGAAGAGAATTATATATCGACCGCTCAGAAGTTGGTGCTTTTCTAAAAGTTTGCTGACTTGAGACAAGGGAAGATGTCTGTGTCGGAGTTCGAGATGTTGTCGAAGTATGGTCTGTTAGCGCCAAAATTGGTCACTAACACCCTTAGAGAGTTTGTGTAGAGAGATTAATGAAGAAGATAAATTAAAATAGAGAAGATAATATAAATTAAAATGCGGGAGACGAGAACACAGAATTTATAGTGGTTCGGCGTTGTAGCCTACGTCCACTTTGAAGTTGATTCTTTATTTCTTCACTTTAAACTTGATTACAGATACAATCTGCTTTTAAGTATTCGAATACAATTGCGAAATAAAAGTAGAAGTCTTGGATGAGGTTTGGATGAGGCAGAGTCTCCCCTGTGTTCTCTGAAATCTGATCCCGTTTTCTGTGCCCTGCCTCCTTATTTATAGATGACAGTGGGTTGGACTTCCCTAGTGGGCCTGGTAGTCGAATAACACGATCCAAAGAGTGTAGGCATGGCGCGCGGACCAAGGAGGCTGAATGAAGGAATACCGAAGAGAAACCTTCGTGCCGAACGAGTAGGCCGAGCAACAGTTGGAACAGTTGTGTTGAGGAGGATGCTGAAACATCTTGCTGGCCGAACGTTCGGGGATGCCGAGCGTTCTTACGCCGAACGTTCGTAGAAAGCCGAACAAACTTTGGTGGCCGAACGATATTATTTGGCCGAGCGGCATTCAATGCCTAACTATCTCTCGATGCCAGACGACCTCTAGATGCCGAACGATATCCTTATGCCGAACGGTCTTATGCTGAATGTTTACTTCGGTCGAACGCTCCTATGGCCGAACATGCTCTGGATGCCGAGTGTCCTTTGACTGTTGAACACACTTTACACCGAGTACACCTTGGAGGCCGAACGTTAGTCTTGTCCGGACGACATTCAATGCCGAACGTTCTTCTGATGCCGAGCGATACTTGATGCCGAGCGCTCCTCTCTGACCGAGCGTCCTTGCTATGCCGAGTACTAGGTTGCCTGGTCAATTCCTTGGGAAACACTTGCCCCCTAAAGTGCATTACGTGGCCGAACGTGATGCGCTTTGATCCTTGGTCGCCACCTTTGTCTTAAGGCTCTCTTAGCCGAACGCAGTAGGGAAGGCCTGACGTCAGCAGGGAAAGCCGAACGACATATGTTACCCCGAGTGAGTTTGTATGCCGAGTATTCGGGCCGAACAATACAAGTGTCGGTAGATCCCAGTGGGCCCAAGCTGGACGAACCGAGGTGTCCGAACATGACCGTTTTGACCGGTAGAGCCGGTCAGAACCCCTTCGACTTCCTCTTCTCCCTTGTAAAACCCAACTTCTTCTTCCTCCCCCTTTTTCTCTACTTTCACTTCTGCACTCTCGATCTACCCCAACCATCAGACTTTTCAGACTTCTCAACCCTTCCTAACACTCGATCCACGAACTAGGTAAAATCCCTTCATCTGATTCCTTTCCTTGATAAGTTTCGAACGGTTGGGATAGGTTAGAACGGTGGCCGAAAGAGCTATGCGGGTGGATGATCCAAACCCTGATTTGGACGTCCCCACGGCCGAGCGACTTAAGGCAGGGAGGTGTGGTGAGGGTTGATCACCTCATAGGGTTCGTTCCGTTGTTTGAGAGGGATGCTGTGGTTCGGCACGGCCTCTATGTATTAGATGAGGCCGCGGGAAAGAGTTGGGTGGAAGAGTGGAAAGTATGGAGGCCGTGTTGAATGTTAGGACACGATTCAACTTTGGTTCGGCATGGCATATTGTCGGCCGAACGATGGGTCAGAAGGTTAGGGAGGAAGTGTGAGCCAGTAGGTAGGCCGGGCGTTGTTTCGGCCGAATCATGTTTTGGCCGAACAACACTAACTCAGTACGAACTGATGTTGAGCCGAACGATGGTTGTAGGCCGAATAGTAGTTTTGCCGAGCCACTACTTTAGCCGAACAAACTGTTATGCCGAGCGTACATAAATGCCGAGCCTACCTCCATGCCGAGCAAACCAACATACCGAACGTACTTGAGTGCCGAACAAACTATCCTGCCGAACAAACTAAGCGCCGAGCAGACCTTAATGCCGAACCCAAGTAAATGCCGAATATACTTAACATGCCGATCATACATAAAACCGGACCTATCTTCATGTCGAACATAGTTAGCATGCCGAGCACACATAAATGCCGGACATATACAAATGCTGAACATACTCTCCTTGCCCAATTTCATAACTGGTCTTTACTTGGCATAATCGGATAATTACCTCTAGTGTCTTACTGCAGTCGTTATTCAGAAGGCTTTCGGAGACGGTCAGCGATGACGGTTTTCGGAAGCGATGTTTTTAGGCTTGACGTTATATTAAATGCTTATGCACGATTGATTGCACTAGTTCACACACCACACGGGGGGGTTATCTGCGTTATTAATTCTAACGTCGATCATTTTTCAAGTATAGTTCACACAGGTGCTTGGTTGGGTCTGCTATTTATTCAAGATGTCCAAAAGATCCAGTTCTGCTACACTTTCCGACAAACCTGGGCCGTCTTCTAAGCGAACGGCTCCCGACACAACTGACCCGTCAGTTTCTCCCGCTCATGACTGGGCTCCCGATACTTTGGAATCATCGATTTTACTGGATGATCCAGTTGACTCACAGGCTTCGAGAGTCACAGAGGCCGCTCTTAAGCGGATATGTTCTATTCATGGTATTCGGTTTGCTGACGTGCTCGTTCCGTCGGGGCATGACCGCCCACATATGCCCCCAGCGGGATATACGACGTGTAGCAAGTTCATGTGCTGGGTTGGTAGCGTGCCACCTTTCAATCTATTCCTTCGCGACGTGCTGCAGTATCTGGACGTCGCCCCGTCTCAACTTCATCCAAATGGTCACGCTTTTATTTATGGCACGTACATGCTTTTCATGGCCGTCTTCTCCAGGCCTCCAACTCCCGGCGATATAAGGTACATCTATATGACCGAGAAATGGGAAGAAAGCCCCTTTTACATGTTTCTTGAGCCACATCGGAAGTGCCAACTTTTCACTAGCGCGTGGAGTAGCAAATTCGCCCTGTACAAACAGAAGTGGTTTTATGTGCGCTGCCCCCAAGGCTTTGCGAGGCAGTGGGTTGAAGGAAGTAAATCCTTTCTCTGAGTTGATGTCCATTCCCGATTGAGGTTGAACTTCTCCTAACTCATTGTTCTATTTTTTCAGATCTCGTCCCCCGACCCGAGGGCCGGGGGTACTCCGATGCTGTCGATGCCATTAGAGCTCTTCCTGCTGAAGAGCGAGATATCCGAGCCCTCATTTCCAATGAGTCACTATCGAAGTTCGGCTTGCTAGCCCCTGGCCGCCGGGTTAGCCTTCCAGAGGGCGTATCGCTTCCCAAGTCCGTGCCCGTCAGAGGGAAAAAATTGCCTGAATCATCCGTTCGCCCTTCTCTTGATGCACCGGAAGAAGGGGAAATTCTAGGCGAGCCACCTAAAAAGCGAGGTGAGGCTTTGGGTCCTACAGCTGAAGCTCATGATATCGAAACGTCATCTTCCCCTTCGAAGGGGAGAAAGGAGCTGGCGCGCAAGTTGAGGAAGGAGAAGGTTGGTGGGACTTCCAAAGCTATGCCTGTTCAGCCAGAGAAAGTGGCTTCTTCACAGCGCGTTGGAAGTTCTCTGAAAGGCTTATCGAACCTCTCCATTCCCGACGATTTTCTCAACTATGATTTCGATGACCCGGAGCTGTTTAAGTTTCGCTCACCCGTCAGGGGTGATGCGGGCGTTCCGGTCCCGATCCAAGGGGAAAAGACTCCCGTTAGCAAAGCCACTGGTCCGTCGGGGGGTAGCACTAGGACACACACAGACACATGCATTTCACTTTGCATCTACTTTTCTTTCACCATTATGCCCTCTCGCTAATTCGCTATTGTCTGATTGCAGGTGACATGGGGCGCTCTCACGGATACGACCGCCTTCGTGGTTCGTCGACTTTACGCCAGTCTGGTCGGGACTCGGGCCTCGAGAAGCGCCGAGACAAAGACAACGACAGTGACCGAGATTATCATGCCCGGGACTCGTCATCTCGGAAGAAAACTTATTATCAGCCCAAACACCGCCAGGAGACCTCTTCTTATCAGGAGCGAAGCAAAGACAAACGTGGCCATAAGAGGTCGCATTCTGATGCTCCCCGGGACCAACACTCTGACTCTTCTTCTACCCGGCACTCCCGAGATTCTCATTGGAAGGGCGAATTTTCAAAGCCGTCTCCTCCCGCTCACATAACAGACCCGACAGTGTCGGAGAGATTGAACGAACTTAAGGCTAAGTTTTCGAAGATGTATTATGATGGGTTAAAGTTCCTCCCGGTGATTCATCCTATTCCCGGAGATGTCAAACAAAATGCTATCGCCTGTACCAATGACGTCTACGTGCAACATGACGCGTTCGTCCATCTGGCTGAGAAACTTTCTGAAGTCTCTATGGAGCTCCAGCACGAAATCGATCGTCTAAAACTCGAGGCCATCCATGACAGGGATATCATTAAGGCCCAGGACGAAGAGCTGGCTACTTACAAGTCCGAGCTTGATGCTGCTCGTCTGAATGCTAAAGATACCGCCGAGGCAGTCTCTCGGCTTGAATTGACTCATAAGAAAGAGCTCGATGAAGCGGTTCAACGGTGTGGGGCATTAGCCTTGGAGAAAGACTCCGTTCAGAAGGAGCGAGATGTGCTTAATAGGCGAGTTAAGGAGCTCGAGGAGCAACTCAATAAGGAGAAGGAAGAGAAAGTGGCCGCCCAGGTTGAGGCATGGCACTATTGTGATGAGATCGTCGCCACCCGGCTCTTAAAGGGGAAACTTGAAGACGATCTCTCCAAAATCGAGGCACTGAGGAATGAGGCCCGTGAGGAAGGTAAAAGGGCAGCAACTGACGACATTGGCTCTCGCCTCGAGGCGGCCAGGGAAGAAGGCAGGGAGGAGATAAAGACCGAATTCGACCCGCTCATCGCTGAATTCAATGCCCGAGTTCTCATGCATCGAGATCTAACTTTTCTGGGCGACGGCTACCTTGAGTCATTGGCCGAGGCATGGGAGACCCTGATTCAGATCAGGAAGGTTGAGAGCGGTGCCGGTGAGGTCGACGAAGAAGCATTGATAAAAGAATTCCTGAGGGGGAAGGAGCCTTCAGATTTATCAGCGGCTAAAGCCCTCTACAACAAAGGCTCTCCCTCCAGGAAAGGGAAAGAGGTGGCTACCGACTCTTCCGGCGTCGTGCCCCCAGTTCGCATGCCTACTCAATCGGCCAGTCGGCCAATACTTGACCCCTTCGAGCAGCACGTTGGCTATGACCCGGAAGCCCCCGGGCTTGGCATTCTTGTTTTATCTCCCATCCCGGAGGGTGAGACCCCCCCTGATGACTAAGAACCCACCGGCATCTGGTGAGTAACCTATGTGCTTCACAAAGATCTTTCTCGTTCCCCCAGAAGTTGTTGTGTTCTAACACTTGTTTTTTTTTTGTGTCTTCTGTTCAGGCTGTTCTGACCCCGAGCCCACTCTAAGGAGCGATGCCGCCAAGGAGGTGGAGATAAAGGCGAGTGAGGCTACTCAAGTCGGCGGAGATCCTGGTCCAGATGCTCAAGTAATCGGGGCGCTGGATGAAGGCAAATCTGACTCTTCCTCGGAGAATTTCGAAGTAGAAATCACAGGCGCCTCTGAGCACACATCCGACTTGAGCATGAAGGAACGGCTCGAGAAAGAGAAAAGAGATACGACCTCAGTCAAGGTCGAGCCGCGTGGAGTGGACCTGGACGATCCTCTGAAAAACCATTGAAGGTCATTCTTCCTGGCAAGTCCCAGCCCATGGATGTTCCCCCTACGTCTTCGGTCGTCACCCCTCCGTCAGGGAAGGATTCCAAGAGTAAGCGCTCTGGGAAGGAATCATCCAGGAAGAAGTCAAAGAAACACAAGAAATGACCGTCGTCCCCGTTCAACGAGAACTAGTTTAAGTCATGCACTAATTTTTGTAGACTGTGTAAATAGGCTGTTGGCTCCGAACTTCGGAGCGTTTTTGTAACGGGAAGCTTTTGTGAATAAAATTTGATCTTCACTTTTGTCTTCTCAAAAGACTTTTATTATTCAGTTTCTTTTATGGTTGTGATTGAAATATGAATTGTTATGGGTAACTTAGACTTCTTGGTCCATCTTTTCATGGCTTGGGAGCTTCCCTGGATTTGATCAATCTCCACTTGGTGCTTCAAGCACTTAGAATATTTCATAGCCCGTATGTTGGGGACTTGACATATCCAAGTCATTTGCGTCGTTGTTCCTACTCAAGGAACTCAGAGGTTTGAACTGCTTGTAATTAAGTCTATACACCGGACTTCGAGTACTCCAGTCCGTGCTCCGGGGACTTGGAGATTTCGAGTCATTTGTATTCGAGTCCGCACTCTGGGGACTTGGAGATTTCGGATCATTTATACTCGAGTCCATATTCTGGGGACTTAGAGTACTCCAGTCCGCGCTCTGGGAATTTTGAGGTTTCAAATCGTTTATACTCGAGTCCGCACTCTGGGGACTTAGAGTACTCCAGTCCGTGCTCCGGGGACTCGGAGATTTTGAATCGTTTATACTAGAGTCCGCACTCTGGGGACTTAGAGTACTCCAGTTCGCACTCCGGGGACTTGGAGATTTTGAATCGTTTATACTCGAGTCCGCACTCCGGGGACTTAGAGTACTCCAGTCCGCACTCCGGGGACTTGGAGATTTTGAATCGTTTATACTCGAGTCCGCACTCCGGGGACTTAGAGTACTCCAGTCCGCACTCCAGGGACTTGGAGATTTTGAATCGTTTATACTCGAGTCCGCACTCTAGGGACTTAGAGTACTCCAGTCCGCGCTCCGGGGACTTGGAGATTTTGAATCGTTTATACTCGAGTCCGCACTCGGGGGACTTAGAGTACTCCAGTCCGCACTCCAGGGACTTGGAGATTTTTTGTCGTTTATACTCGAGTCCGCACTCCGGGGACTTAGAGTACTCCAGTCCGCACTCCGGGGACTTGGAGATTTTTTGTCGTTTATACTTGAGTCCGCACTCCGAGGACTTAGAGTACTCCAGTCCGCACTCCGGGGACTTGGAGATTTTGAGTCTTTTATACTCGAGTCCGCGCTCCGGGGACTTAGAGTACTCCAGTCCGCACTCCGGGGACTTGGAGATTTTTTTTCGTTTTATTATAAGCGTTCGTACGCTAGCCAAGATATCATAATTTTTAATTGCGTGTCACAGGAATATCATACGAAGAGACATTGGTCATTCATGGAAAAGATGGCTTCAAGCCTTTATTGATGAAAACAAGCTAGATTATCTTATTACATGCCAAGAAGAAAGTATACTGGAAAAAAATGAAACTACCGCATAAAGGAAATGGACTAAGTGTAATAACGCCGCAAATGCTCACTGTTCCATGCTCGGGGGAGTGTCGCACCATCGACGGTCGTTAGCTTGAAAGTTCCTTCTCCAAGCCTCCGTTCGATGACGTATGGACCTTCCCATGCGGGATTCACGTGCGAAGGGGTTGGAAAGACTCGTTTCAAAACGAGATCTCCCACGCTAAAGGTTCTTGGCTGGACTTTTCCATTATAATATTTAGCGACTTGGAGTCTATATGAGGCTGCTCTCAAATCAGCTTCTTCGCGTTTCTCATCAATGAAGTCTAATGGTTCCAATAGGAGATCCTGGTTTGACGCAGGATCGTAATAGGTTACCCGGTGTGACGGAACTTCAATTTCTACGGGTATGACGGCTTCCGTGCCGTACGCCAGTGCGAATGGTGTGTGGCCAGTCGCGGTCTTGTGGGTAGTTCTATAGGCCCAAAGCGCTGTTGGGAGTTCATCCACCCACTTGCCTCTAGCCTTTTCCAAATGCTTCTTCAATATGGACTTGATGATTTTATTGACGGCTTCTACCTGCCCATTCGCCTTCGGCTGAGCAACTGCTACGAACCTTTTCTCAGTGCCATACCTCTGACAGAACTCTTTGAATTCCTTGCTTTCGAATTGAGTTCCGTTGTCCGTTATGATGGTCCGTGGGAGGCCAAAACGACATATGATATTTTGTACAACGAAATTAATGACTTTCTTAGTGGTGATTGTGGCCATTGGCTCTGCTTCCGCCCACTTGGTGAAATAATTGACTGCCACTATTGCATCGCCTCCTTTGGCTATGGGCAGAGATCCAATTAGGTCAATTCCCCACATTGCAAATGGCCAGGGACTGACCATTTGTACGAGTTCTGTCGGCGGAGCTCTTGGGATTTTTGCAAACTTCTGGCATTTATCACATCCTCTTGCATAGTCTGCTGCATCCCGATTTATAGTCGGCCAGTAGTATCCATAGCGGAGGATTTTCTTTGCTAATGTTTGCCCCCCAGTATGGTCGCCACATTCTCCTTCATGAACTTCCCCCAAGATTCGCTTTATTTCGTCGTGTGCTACACATCGAAGTAAGGGGGTCGAGAATCCCCTTCGATACATTATTCCATCTTGTATCACATAACGCGAAGCCTTTCGGAGGATTTGTCGTCTGTCGCTTTTCTTCTCGGGTAGTTCTCCCCGTAGCAAATATTTTTTGATTGGGGTCAACCATGACTCCTTCTCAGGTTCAGTTTCTAACGCGAAGTCTATTTCCATCATGTCTATGCACGGGGACTGTAGGGTCTCAACAGGGAAAAGTCCCATTTGCTGTGCATCGCCTGTACTTGCGAATTTGGCCAACGAGTCGGCCTCCTTGTTCTGTTCGCGTGGGACATACGAAATGTCATAATATTCCAGGTCTGCTAATAGCTCCTGAACACGAGCAAGGTAAGGAGCCAGTCTCTGTCCTTTCGCTTGGTAGTCTCCCAGTGCCTGATATACCACCAGCTGTGAGTCGCAAAAGATTTCGATGGACTTTACCCTCAGTTCATTGGCAAGTCTTAAGCCAGCAATCAATGCTTCGTATTCGGCTTCGTTATTTGTCGCTGTAAATTTGAGCTTCAAAACGTAGCAAATCGATCGGTTTTCGAGAGTTACCAGAGCTATCCCAGCTCCCGACCAACGGTCGTTAGATGCCCCGTCAGTGAACATCTTCCATCGGACAGGAGGGATTACTTTGTGATTTTCACTCGGTTCATCCGAAATGGTGAACTCAGCAACGAAGTCAGCTAATGCTTTCCCTTGGATGGTCCTTCGTGGCAGGTAGGTGATATCAAACTGGCTTAACTCGATGTTCCACTTTAGCATCCTACCGGAAGTTTTCGGTCGTTGGAGTACCTGTCGCAAGGGTTGGTCAGTGTAAACACTGATTGAGTGCGCCTGAAAGTAGGGACGAAGCTTGCGTGATGAAATCACCAGGCAATAGGCAAGTTTCTCGATCTTTGAATAATTCTTTTCTGCCCCCGTCAGTCGTTTACTAACATAGTACACCGGCCTTTGAACCTTGTCTTCTTCGCGAACTAGGGCTATACTGATAGCGTGTTGAGACACAGCCAAATATACGTACAACGTCTCGTGGTCTACTGGTTTTGACAACACTGGAGGACTTTCCAAGTGTCTTACCAGGGCTCGGAATGCTTCCTCGCAGTCAGTCGTCCATTCGAAGTTTCTCTTTCCTTTCTTTATGATATCGAAGAAAGGAACACACTTATCTGTGGCTCTGGATATGAATCGACTGAGCGCAGCTACTTTTCCGTTCAAGCTCTGTACCTGTTTTATGGTTCTAGGTGCCTATATATCTCGGATGGCCTGGATATTTTCCGGGTTAGCTTCAATTCCTCGTGCATTCACAATAAAACCCAAGAACTTTCCCGACGCTACGCCGAACGAACACTTCAGGGGGTTTATTTTCATTTCGAAGAGCCTCGGTATATCGAACATTTCCGCCAAGTCTCGAATTTGGTCGTTTGACTGCCGTGACTTCACAAGCATGTCATCCACATAGACTTCCATTGTTTTCCCAATCTGATCTTTGAACATTCGATTTACCAGACGCTGGTAAGTTGCTCCGGTGTTCTTCAGTCCGAATGGCATCACTACATAGCAGTACAACCCAACATTTGTGACAAAGCTGGTGTGTTCTTGGTCTGGGATGTGCATTGGAATTTGGTTGTATCCAGAGTGTGCATCCATAAATGACAATAACTCATGCCCTGCAGTTGAATCGACCAGTTGATCGATCCGTGGTAGCGGGAAGCTATCCTTCGGGCATGCTTTGTTTAAATCAGAATAGTCAACGAAAGTTCTCCATTTCCCGTTTGCTTTCTTTACCAACACAGGGTTGGACACCCATTCCGGGTAGAGGGCGTCGCGGATAAACCCATTGGCTTTGAGTTTATCCACCTCCTCTTTGAGAGCTGTAGACCTCTCCGGGTCCATGCCTCTCCTTTTTTGCTTCACAGGTACGGGTCTATATTCAACATATGGCTCGCAATTGCAGGGGAAATCCCACGCATATCAGAGTGTGTCCAGGCGAAGACATCAAGATTCGCTCGGAGAAAATCAGATAAATTCTCTGCCATTAGGGGATGGAGCTGTGACCCAATTTTAAGAACTCGTGTCGGGTCGCTGTGGCTAACTGAATATCAATTGTTAGTTCGGCCGGTGCTGCGTCTGGTTCCCTAGGTTCCCCTTTGTCATCTCTCAGATCTATCTCTCCAACGATCCGAGAATGTCGCCCGAGCCAGGGCTCGGGCGCTAATTATCAATCATCAGAATTGGGGATGCGGACGATGCTATCCGCAGTCTTCCCCTTTTCTCTACGCTAGGCCTCTCTCAGCTCAGCCACGTAACATGCACGTCCGGTTGCTTGGTCGCCATGCACTACACCAAATCCTTTGTCCGTCGGGAATTTCAGTGTGAGACACCACGGGGCCAAGGCTGCCCTAAAATCTGCGAGGGCTAGTCGTCCCAAAAACACGTTGTATGGTGAATCAACATCCAGCACTATGAATGGTAGGATTCGCACACTCCTGCGTTCACCTTGTCCCAGTTCAACTGGTAACTCCACATATCCTACTGCGTCTGTGGCTGCGCCGTTAAAGCCATGGATTCGGGCTTTGGATGGCTTCAAATCCTTAGTCTCCAGCTTCATTTGGTCATACGCTTTCTTGAAGATGATGTTAATGGAACTTCCGCAATCAATTAGGATTCTCCTTACGAATGCCGGTCCGATGGTTGCGGATATGACCAATGGATCGATGGTGGGAGCTTCCACCTTATCCGCGTCTCTATTCCTGAATACAATATCGTCGTGCATCATGCGCTGCTGCTTTGCGGGAGTTCCATCCTCCACATTTGAACAGCACTCATGCTCTGTATGTCTCAAGGAATTAGCATATCGCTCCATTTCCTGCCAATTTTTATCCGCAGGATGAGGCCCACCAGCAATTGTGTTAATAATCAATCTTCCCACAGTTCGAGTAGGTTGCTCTGGTTGGTGTAGAGCTGGGCCACGTCCGGGGTCTGAAGTCTCTTGTCTTCCTTCTGGCGTATCTTTGACGAATTCCTGTAGCTTCTTCTGCTTAATCAATTTCTCAATAGCGTCATGGAGATGCCTGCATTAGACTGTATTGTGCCCATAAGACTCGTGAAAGCGGCAATACTTTCCAGTCCGCTTTTGCTCCTCTGTTGATTCCTTAGGGCGTGGTTTTCTGTATTGAAAAGTGTTGCAGGTCGATAAGTAGATGTTTTCAAGAGACGCATTCAGTGTAGTGTATTCGTTGTAGGTTGGGATCCTTGACTTTCATCTCCCCGTTTCCTTCTTCTTTCCAGGATTTCCATTTCCAGTTCCCTTAGACTGCCCGGGCTTATTTTGGATGCTGGCCTGGGCCTTTCCAGGGTTATCGTCGGTTGCTTTCATGGCGATGTTGCCCTTTACAGACTCCTGAACGGACCCTGGTGCCTTGTCTTTCCTTATCCACCGAGCTTCTTCCCTCCTTATGAACTGGTGGGCTTTCGAATAGAAACGTTCCAACGTAGCTGGTGGCTTTCCCGCCAACCAATCTCCAAATTCAGAGTCTGGATCCACTCCACGCATTACGGCCATCAAAATCGCGTGGTCGTTTGGATTGCTCACTTCAGTGGCGGCAACATGAAATCTCTGCAAGTATGCTTTCAGTGATTCTCCAGGAGCTTGGGTCACGCTTGATAAGCACATCACATCCTTGGGTCGAGCGGTGTGTATCCTGAATTGTTCTATGAATTTCCTTGCTAATTCGTCGAAGTTTGAGATTGACCGTGGAGGAAGTCGAGTGAACCACATGGTGGCAATTCCGGACAGAGTTATTGGAAAGCACCTGCACTTAGTTGCGTCGTTGGCCCTTACTGAATCCATCATCCATCCATACCTCATTACATGTTGTCTAGGGTCAGTTTTTCCTTCATAGGCGGGTATGGTGGGCATGTTAAACTTCCTTGGATATTCAGCCTGTAGAATGGTATCTGTGAAAGGAGCATGACTCTTAGACATTCCCCAATCTTCATTAGTCAAACCTTGATTCTCTCTCATCAACTGCCTCACCATAGCTGTCAAATCCGGGTTTGTATGGTAGGAGGAAGGTTGGGTTCCGCTCCACGGGCTTGATTTCTAGTAGAGCGATCAGTGGAACCTGCTTGGTCATCTTCATCCTTGCGGCGTCTACGCCTGTGAGGTTCATCAGCTGAAGTTGAGCTATCATCTTCAGAGTAGGGGACAGGGCTACCACCAGCATTCTGATGCTGCTGTTGAGCAAGTCGGGTCATGAGGTCAGCATTAACTTGCATTTGCTCAGTGAGTTGCCTTCTGCTTTCCGTAAGCTCTTTTATCAAATCATTCAATTCTGCTCATGAAACAGCTTCCGCTTGGTTTTGGCTGGAGGGCCCCGTGCCTCGAATTGCTTGTTGATCGTTAGGTCCAAGTTGTTGAACACTAGCGGTTTCGCGGACATCTACATTTTGGGAGGTCGATCTTGTTCGTGGTCTTCCCATGGTAGAGTCGTTGGTTGTAACTCTGAGTAGAATCAACAGATGCCTTATGGATAATTACGGATCTTCTTCGGGGGATTTATGCAATGCAGTAGCTACAAAGTAGATCCTCACAACCTGAGAATTCGGCTCTCAATGAAAGCACCAAAATGTTAGCGCCAAAATTGGTCACTAACACCCTTAGAGAGTTTGTGTAGAGAGATTAATGAAGAATATAAATTAAAATAGAGAAGATAATATAAATTAAAACGAGGGAGACGAGAACACAGAATTTATAGTGGTTTGGCGTTGTAGTCTACGTCCACTTTGAAGTTGATTCTTTATTTCTTCACTTTAAACTTGATTACAGATACAATCCGCTTTTAAGTATTCGAATACAATTGCGAAATAAAAGTAGAAGTCTGGGATGAGGTTTGGATGAGGCAGAGTCTCCCCTGTGTTCTCTGAAATCTGATCCCGTTTTCTGTGCCCCTACCTCCTTATTTATAGATGACAGTGGGTTGGACTTCCCTAGTGGGCCTGTTAGTCGAATAACTCGGTCCAAAGAGTGTAGGCACGGCGCGCCGACCAGGGAGGCCGAATGATGGAATGCCGAACAGAAACCTTCGTGCCGAACGAGTAGGCCGAGCAACAGTTGGAACAGTTGTGTTGAGGAGGATGCTGAAACATCTTGCTGGCCGAACGTTCGGGGATGCCGAGCGTTCTTACGCCGAACGTTCGTAGAAAGCCAAACAAACTTTGGTGGCCGAACGATATTATTTGGCCAAGCGGCATTCAATGCCTAACTATCTCTCGATGCCAGACGACCTCTAGATGCCGAATGATATCCTTATGCCGAACGGTCTTATGCTGAATGTTTACTTCGGCCGAACGCTCCTTTGGCCGAACATGCTCTGGATACCGAGTGTCCTTTGACTGCTGAACACACTTTACACCGAGTACACCTTGGAGGCCGAACGTTAGTCTTGTCCGGACGGCATTCAATGCCGAACGTTCTTCTGATGCTGAGCGATACTTGATGCCGAGCGCTCCTTTCTGACCGAGCGTCCTTGCTATGCCGAGTACTAGGTTGCCTGGTCAATTCCTTGGGAAACATGGTCTATCTTATATTAATACTATACTCAAGAAAAATGAGAAGTATTCTATGGGCTGGGATGATTATCTCTGAGAGAAACCGGTATGACATATTAATAAGACATTTGAGGGGCTAGGAGAAGGATCTTTGATATGAGTGTCTGTATCCTAAGCCTGAGTTGATTGTTGCTCCCAAGGATGAGCCAAAGCTACCAGCAGAAAGGAGAGGCAAGAAGAAGTGGAATAACTGAAAGTCTATGCGGATTGAGTATTATGGTTATATCTACTAGATAAAACTTATATCAAACTGGCAGGATGAAAATTACGATAAGTAAAGTGCACTAAATATTTTTATACAGGTTCGAACTTTCTGTTCTATATCCAGTCCCAGACTTCTTCTGAGTATAACTTACAAACGCCCTTACTTAACCCGAAAGAATAGGTACTACAGACAGTTTGAGCTGCCGAACAGAACCTAATGCCTGAAGATCTCTAACAAGACTTTTACTATTACAAATAGTTGAGTTTGTGACTGTGCGTGCTCTCTGAATCGCATGGATGAGTCAATAAGCACAACCTTCCTATAATCTTCTTCTTAATGGTTGAGGAATTGGAAGTGAATTGATCACAAGAGAAGTAAAATTGAAAGTGCAAGCGATCAAATTTGAAAGTAATGTAAATCTTTTGAATGAAAGAGAATTCAAATAAGAATTAGAGAGTAATAATTATCTATAATTCAGGAATAAAGATTGCTTTATATAGTGAGTAGCTATAACTATTAGTTGAAGAATGACAAATTATCGAAGAGTTACAACCATTGTTAGAGGGAAATATCTCTTCATATAGGAAAAGATCCCTTTAAAGTTTCAAATAAAAAATGACAATTGCAGCGTTCAGTAGACTGAACTAAAGAATTTAGTTGACTTAATTACAGGGATTTTTATCGCAAAAGAAAATAGTGCAAAAACCCCTGAATTTAGTCGACTAAGTACACCAAGTTAATTGACTGAATTCTATTTAAAAATAAAAGTTATCTTAGCTCAGTTGGTTAGAGCAGTTGCTTTCTAAACTAGTGACCCATGTTCGAGTCCTGCTCCATGCATTTTTGAAAACTTGATTTTCATTTAAAACAAGAGTGCATCAATGATCTGAGTTCGAATCTTGCTTTTTGAATTTTTTGAAGAGATTTTAACATTTATATACTCTAGATATGGCACTTTATGACTAATAGTACTTTTTCGTCACCTTCATCTTATCTCCTTCATGTATATCTCTTCTTGTATCTCTATATACACACTTTTATCCTCTTTTCTACTGTGTATTTTCGTGTTGAACTTATTTGTTTATCTCTTTTTAATACTTATGGACCTGCAAGTTAGCTTAGTGGTTCTTTGGCATAATTATATAGTTGTTGTCATTAAAATCCAACAAAAGAGGTTCTAACAACAATAACAACAACAACAAAAGGAAGCAGCTGCATATTAAGGGTGGTTAGAAGAAGGGAAAGTGGGAGTACGACGATCGCCCAACACTACCGGCATCCAATATACATGAGATGATGCACTGATGACGTGCCCAGGCGATGTAGAACGATCATCAAGGTTACAAAATGAAATAAACATCACATAGCCTCTCATATATCTCACAGCACATGTAGTGAAATATAATATACATCACATTTATAAAATAGGAGAGACAGTAATAACTAAGCGATTCAAATACTAGAGTACAGATTCACAGAGTTATACTACGAGTAATAGAGTTTATACTATGATAATAAACTCAAATAACTGTCTCAGAATAATAAGTAAATACTGCCAAGGCTCCATAGTGTTGCACTGGGAAATAAGCATAGAAATCCATATATGATACAAGATAGCTCCATCCAGCTCGTCCTCTTCATAGCTACTACACCATGCATCTAGACCTGCTATCTAGACTACTCATTTAAGAGTACTCGAGATAATAATAAACAAAACATAAAACCTCGAGTCAGATGACAATCTCATGTGAGGGTTAAATTAATCTCAAAATACTATACAATTCAATATTGTAAGGAACAAGGATGTATGAACCATACTTACCCTGTCCATGCAACCAAAGAGTTAGCACATAACAAACATAATATGCTACTCTACAAATGTAGTAATGGTACACTGCAAACCAAGTGTGGTGATGGATGTCTAGCTATCCATATCTCCAATACCTATCTACAATGACATCTCTAGAGTGATAGACTATAGAAGAATAATCAAAACAACCGTTGCATCTGTCAAATAATCCTCATCATCACTTAATGTTCTTTGGATATATGATAAATTGTATGACCATTCAATTGCTAGGGACTAATGGAAGTCCTAATCTTCAGTGTACTCTCTTTAGCCCAAAATTGATACTAGACCCAGTCAATCGGTCTAGGGTACATGAATTGATTCAACCGATCAGGGATAGCCTTTCAAAGTACCCATGAGGGTCCTCACAATACCCCTGCTTTGAATACATAAAAAAAAACTCCAATTATCAACGATCTCTTTACACACATATTTGAACCCTTCCCTTACTCTATCCAATTTCCATTATCCTTAAGGAACTATTCTACATTCCTCCATTCCATGATAGAACCATTCAACCGTCTATCCATGGGTCACCTTTCTTAGAACTAGTCCTTTTGTGGATGATCACGACTTTGTTCAACATCGAGCCACCATCATCGAAACCTAACTCCATTCACCATCAAATTGCCACCAAAGTACAGAAACCATAATCGTGCTACCATGTTGCCATCAAACTATAAGCGAACAAATAAACAACTACGACACGACCTACAGAGCCTCTACTTCCCCATTAGAAGTTTCACTCCAACCCTATCAATATAAATAACTCGGTATTGACCTATAATAGCTCGTAACCTAGCTATATACTAAACCAATTTTTATTTAGTATCCATCCTTGGTTCTAGTACTTCATTACCCAAGTGCTTTAGACCTAGGACCATCCTTTATAATAGCTCAACATCACCTTAAAGATATGGATTCCAAGTTCTAGAAATAGCTTGGCATGGTACCCAATCCTTAGACATTTTCCTACATGTTGCTCTTATCCATCTCCTCTAGACCTTTCCCACCGAGCCATCAACTCACCGACCTATTTTGACCAAAAATATAACTCAGTACCGAGCTATAATAACTCAATACTGATCTATGTCCTTAAACCCAATTTTTCTATGACTTGTAGTTTGAACTCCTCCCATACTCCAGAACTCCTCCCCCAAGTTTCATCCAATTCTGACCATCTTTGCCTTCGATTTGTCGAATTCGCCAACCTATTCTCCAACTACTTAAAATACTAGCAAAAAACATCAAAACACAACATACAACTATAGAAAATCATGCATACACATCCATTCATACAAGCTATATAAAAATGTGGTAATCAGGCAAATCTTAATCTGGATCTAACTTTTACACTATCATATGCATATAAATAAAAGAGACTGCAAAACCATTTAAATCTATTTCTAAGCCATTATGATTTGTCCATAAAAATGTACAAAAATGTAGTTAGTTTAGAAAACATTTGAAAGTCAAGATCAAGTCAAAAACATCATTTTTAACTATATAAACATGCATAGTAAAGTGAGAGGTCAAGAACAACTCACCAAATAACCAAAATACCAATTTTCTCCTTAGATCTGAAGTAGAAAGTAAAGAAGATGAACCCAAATCAGCAAAAATGGTAATATAAATCTTTCCTATGCTAATCACCCCTCTAACCAATGGTTTGGCTAAGATTAGTAAGAAAAATATGTGGTTTTTAATTAAATTATGGTTAATAGAGGTTTAGAGTTATTTTAAAGAAGATGAAAATGACTTTGATCGGTTCCTACACTTAGCACAATTTTGGAGATGGGTTAATGGGCATAAGCACGAGCTCAGTTAATTACCATAAAACTGGCCAGCAGTAGCTAAAACTTAAATAGCTATGACTTTCAAACGATAAGTCCGTTTATATTTTATGACTACTTTATGGAATGGGAAACCATCATATTTTAGCAATGGAAGTGGTTTGATAATCTAATTCGACTTCCTATTATAAATTATCGTCCAAAAAATATTTTCAAGTTTGAAATGGTCACATGGAAATTCGGTAAATACCATTGTAACGACCCTCCTTTCTCTCCATAGAAAGACACGTCATCATTAAGAAAAAAAGGGATAGAAAGGAGAAAAGATAGAGAAGAAAGAAAGAAACAACATCAGAATCTCAACAGCGGAACGAATAAATTATATTAATGACACAAATGTTACATAGTATACAACATCTATCAGAGTTAGCTTACACATCACATACTAGACATTTATAAACACCTGTCTAGGTATTACACCTCAAATACAACAAAACCAAACGACTCAGAGATCACACTCTACAAATGCTGAAGCCTCCTTCTCCATTGCTCCTCCGGAATTCATCAAAGCTAACCTGAATCCCTTGGCTACTCGTAAAAATTTGAGTACCCATGAGTTTAAGAAAACAGAAGATAAACTCCAGGTCAGACATGGGTCTGGTGTGAGTAACAGGTTAAAGTTGCTTAATTTTAAAAACCTTTGAAAAGAAAGGGTATCACGTACGACTCCCCACACATAAACATGGGTAAGTTTTTACCTTACGCCAACCAAAACATTTGATAGGAAATCCAGTGATATTATAATAGGGTCTAGGGTTTTCAAGTAAATAAGAATTAGCTGAAATTGTTACATGATTAAATTCCAACAAACTAGCCACAAAGTGGGTAATACAATCAAAACCGTAAGGGCATGTAGGAAGAATGGGTTTCCATCAATAGCAGGGCTACTGGGTACCGCCCGTCACAATACGAGGCCCAGATCACCGTACCGAGGATTACTCCCAATCCCTTGCAACACAAGGCCGGAACCATCCCTTACTGGATAGTCCCGAACAAGACAACCATGTAGTTGGCGCGTGTTTCCAACTGCTCACACAGCCGAATAAAAGGGACTTCTAGACAGGGGGAAATGTTGTCCTACTTAAGCGCAACTCACTTAGCCTTGCTGCACCTTCCATGTTTTATCCATTCTCGGTTGATGAGGCTTGAGGCTACGATTACTTTTATAGAACACATCTATCTTAGAATGCTCATCGCTCACCTGATGATGTTCTGAAAGCATTCAATCCATACAAGTTCGTTCCAGGTTCGAACGAAACCGAAGGCATTATCTCATTACATTCATTTTGAAATCACCCTCAGAGTTAACCACAATAAGCCTTGCACTCTGAATCTTTATCTTCCCTTGAGATTCACGACCTAACGTTAATTTGGATCGACATCGTTTTCGGATATCCAAATTTGGAAACCCGATCCCGGTCTCATCAATATCCAAAATGTCATCTTTTAGGTCCAAGTTGTTTTAAAGTTAAAATAATTCAATTCTATTATCTATATTCACATAGATAGATAATTCACAATATCACAATAGATAACTCATACCATTACAATTCAACCAAAGCATTTCAATATCACAGATCAATACATATCTCATATCAGAGATATCAAACCAATCAAGGCATGCAATATCAATCAGCCATCCATAAGCAAATATCTATTAATCACATCATTTCTAATTAATTTAAAATAAATTAAATTAATTACTTCCATCTCTAATTAATTTAAAATAAATTAAATTAAAGTAATTACTTCCATTACTATAAATCTTGCTTACTTAACCATTAATTAATTACAAACCAATTACTTAATCATCATCTAATTTCTATCTTAATTAATCGTCCTTGATTAATTATTCTCTAATTACATTAAGTACTTAGTCTTAATTAATTACAAAAATTAATTATCCTTAACCATTTATAGTAATTAACCTTTAATTACTTTCAATAATTAATTAACTATAATTAATTACATTAATCCTTAATTAATTACATTAATTAAATATCCTCTAGTTACTTATATTGAATAATTACCTTTTAATTAATCATCCCTTAATTACATCATTAATTACTTAATTAATGATTCCTTAATTACTTCTTTAATTCATTACTCTGTTTAAATTAATTACATTTAATAATTAATCTTTAATTAATCACATTTATTAATCACCCTTGATTAATCTCATTCAGTAATTAACAACCCTTAATTACTTCATTAACTAATTAATTACTCCTTAATTAATTATCTTTAATTAATCCCTTAACTAATTACACAAAGTAATTAAACTCAAATTACTTCCAATAATAAATCACCCTTCAATTGATTACATCCAGTAATTACCCATTAATTACTTCACTAAGTAATTATACTTTATAAATTACATCAAGAATTATACTTAACCAATCATCCCAAATGATTATCCATAATTAATTCATCTAATTAACTTTATCTTAAATTAATTACATTTTATAATCCTTAGTTAATGATCTTTCATTAACTATTAACAATTCTTAATTACTTTCCTAAGTAATTAAACTTAAATTAACCATTATTAATTACAAATTAATTTATTCTTAATTACCAATTAATCAATCTCTAATTACTTAATTAATTAAGTGCTTAACTGTAACTTAACTAATCTTAATTACTTGATAAATTAATTTCAAATCATTAATTAATAATTTATACTAATCTAATTAATGATCCTTAATTTCAAATTAATTAATATTTAATTAATTAACTTAACCCTTAATTACTTAATTAATTAACCCTTAATTACTTAATTAATCAACCCTTAATTAGTTAACTAACAATCCATAATTACTAATTAATTAATACTAAATCATTAATTAACTAAATTAAACATTATTCTTTGAAACCTAAATTATTTTTAAGATAAATCATTCTTTTATTAATGACTTAATTTTCATTAACATTTGCCTTTAAAACATTTCATTTTTAAATTTACTTTTAAATTTCATTTCAAATTTAATATTTTAAAATGATTAACAAATTAAAGGTTAAACCAAATTTAAATCAATTTTATAAACTTTTAAATCAAATGATAAAGAAACATTTATCATTTATAAAGAAACTTATATAAATAAATGTTTAAACTAACTTACTCAATTATATTTAAAATCAAGCTTTTTTATAAAAAAAAATCCTTTAACTTAAAAATTTAAGTTAAACTAATTTATATAACCTTCCATTCAAATGTTAAAGAAACTTTTATAAAGAATTTTATATAAATAAAGTTTTAAACATTTTATTGGAAAACCATTTCATTTAAAATATACTTTAAACATTTAAACTTGTTTAAACAATTTAATTTTCCAAAACTTTATTTATTTTAAAAACTAGGATACAAAAGTTAATTTGAATCTATACTTAAACTTGATTTAAAACTTGGTTTAAATCTTGCTTTCAAATTTTAAAATCATTTAAAATTTAAAAAAAAACAATTTTTTTTAAAAAACTTGTAACAAACCCAATTGACCCGAGCCAACTCTCAAAGACTTTTAGTCAAAACCTGCACATCTTCGAGCAAACCACACGAACTATCGAGAAAAACTCGAGTACCTCCTCACTTTCCAAACCCAAACTTCACAATGAACAGAAATTTCACCATGCACATGCACTGGCCAACCATCCACTTCCGATCATCCATGACGACCTTCTAACATCGGCGATCACCCAACCTTATGACCTCGATCATATGAACTCCCATAACAACTCGAAATCAAAATCGAGCCTCCAAGCACAATCCTGGAACCATAACCCAAAACCTGGAACAACCCCAAACTCCTTTCTTCGATCACCAGAGTTTCAGAGCCTCCGGCCACGACCTCTCCAACAACCCCGCTACCATTTCCCAAAGACTAGGGGCACTCGATCCACCAGAGACGCCGTGGTGGATCATTTCGCAACCAAGCCTAAAAATAGGTTTACAAACTAAATCGATCATTCACCGTCGCTACAGTGACCTGCCATCACTTCTACCATTTTTCCCAAACTCCCCGATCACCCTTCTATCTCCAGTGAGAACCACGACCTCGTCGAGCAAATATATCACCAGAGGCAACCCAAAACACCCAATCTGATCAAACTAGAACAACTCCTTCGGTTCAATTCTAAAAATTGTGATTTCACCTCTAAAAATCGTAATTTTGGTTAAGGTTTCAGATCACATATCTGAATCAATAAATTGATGTATTTGAATTTTCAGTTATCTTAAGCTTGCTCTGTTCTTTTTAGTTTCCAGAGACATTCAAGTTTTATTTTTACTTAATTAAAATTTTAATCATTAATCTATGATTAAACAAACAACTTTTATTTATAATTTAAATCTTAGTAGAAACTAGATCAAGAGAAAATAGATTTGTTTAAAAATCTAATTCTGAAACTATGCACAGTCAATGCACAGATACAACAGCCATATACACATCCACACATTTATACACACACACACACACACACACACACACACACACAGAAATGCACTTATAAATATACACACAAATGTACTTATTTTTCCAGATATGAACATGCAAACAGATTTCATATACTTAAACTTTCAAAAAGTGATGCTACTCACCAGGCATGCATGAAACAGAGGCCAGTGTTCAGGCTTTAAGCAAAAATTTGGAATTTGAAAACGAACTTGAATTGCTTCTTTTTTTTTTTAAAGACTTAAGTTGCTTGCTATTGAAACTTGCAGAGATGACTTCTTTGATTTCCAGGTTTTACTTGCTTTGATTTTAAAACTTAATTATAGGTTTCCTTTTGATATACTTAGGTTGAAGATGATATTGCAAGCTTTACTGTTTGATCTTGAAAATGATTAACTGGTTATAGAATTTTGATTTCTGGTTTATGGAAGTGTAGATTACAGATTTGTTTTTGAGATTTTTTGGTTTGAGTTTATTATCTTTTGAAAAATAAAAATAAAAAGGAATATAAGAGAAGGAAACTTATGTTTATATAAGCAAATTTGTGATTTATTTAAAACAAAGAAAATCAAAATTATAAAGGACACTTGTAAAATCTCTCAACATTTCTTATATTGTTTTATTTATTACTTTACACATGTCATATTGAGCCCTTAGAGATTTACACTTGTAATTTAAGTAATCTTTACTTATATTTAAATATTAATAAAAACTTTATACTTAATTTATAAATTTACAAATACTTATCTATATGTAACAGTTACTTTAAAGGAAATAAAACCAACTATATTTATAAATAAAAGCTTATATATCATTTTAAAATATTTAAAATATCTACCTTTTGAATTTCCAAATTTAAATCCAAATTCAAATTAAATTTGAAAATCTAATTTCAAATCAATTTATAACAACACATTCAAATTTGAAAATAACAATTCTATTTCTTTAAAAATCTACTTATATATATAAATAACATATTATTATTATTATTTGAAAATAACATATTTTCCAATTTAAATAATTAAAAAGAGAATTATCTCACTATGTATAAATTACTTATCCCACTTAAATGGATCAATGTATCATATTTATTAAGCAATATTTAAAAAGATGTAAAACAAATGTTTATGTTAATTTTATTTAAATTTAAACTTAAGCTAAAAGATATTTAAAAAATTAACATTTATCCTAAATATTTTAAAACTATATAATTAACTATTTAAATAGCCTTTGAAAAGTTTTATATTAAATTTAATCATAATTTCCAAATCACCAAAATATATTAGAATTTGAAAATATGTTTTTACTTGTTAAATTCCCAAAGCCTTTCTATTTTTAATATATACAAATATATATATATACATTATAAATAGAAAATATTTTATTTGCTTTAAAAAATGTATCAATTAAATATTTATTAAAAAAAATCATTAATCAATTCAAATTTTATTAACAATGATTATAAAATCAATTTAATTATTAATACAGGTTATTAAATTGATATTGCATAAAATTCCGGGTCATCACATTTCTCTCCCTTAAAAGAATTTCTTCCCCAGAATTTAAAAGCAAAGGTAATGTAATATCCCATCGAAGTTTTTAATTTTCAACCACAAGCATATATCATCAACCATATGCTAACAACCAAAGCAACCAATTTACTCAATCAAAAAAAATCTAATGATCCTGACACAAATCAGGATAGGTCTTCCTAACACAATCTAGAGTTTTCCTGGTATAAACATTGGAATACTCGCTTTACTAAATCCAAACAGTCAACACTACTAAGCTACAGAGCTCCTATTCATCTAGGTCTACAAAACCGAACAAGATATCAGACCATACTCAAGTCTTGCTCAACTACCAAATCCTCCTGATCTGCTGGTTTCAAAACCAGAGATAGACACGTACTCTCTCAGAGATACGTGAAATACATTGAATCCCAGTCTTCCAAACTGGCAATTCAACCCTGAAGACCAAACTCTTATCCTAATCAGAACACATAAGAGATCCAAATACCTCGGAGCTGGCCTCCCAAGCTAACCGAAACTTATAGCTCCTATGATTGAAGAAAACATATCCAACATCAGATCTTCGATTTCAAATCCAAATCCCTCCGTCTCTTATCCCCAAAATTATTCTAACGATCCTGGGCTGCCTTCATCCTTCCTGATCAGTTCAACCTTCACTGATGCCTATCGAAACAATTTGGACCAACAAAATAATCCTTTCAAGATCAACCAAAAGCAAGAACACCAACTCTGCTATGATCAATAGAGAACTAACTTTTCCTACCCGATAAAGATAAAACGGGAGCACTCGCCAATCTTGCCTTCAGATCCTGTAGAAACCCTTTAATCCAAAGCACTGCAACTTCCGGGTTGCTTCCCCTCCAAAATAGCTGCTACCTCGTTTCCGCTGCACAACTCTGATCTGAAGTAGATGAGAATATTGATGGTGAAAACGAGCACAAACTAGTCTGACACATCCCAGAAGACACGGCTCATCAGATCCATAAAGAGAAAACTCAGAAGTTCCACTAAAACCTAGGCTGCTTCACCAAACCATCTCTCTAGGAGCCATCCTTTAACTAGCTGAACCATCGGTATCACTCCTGGAATCCTAGTCGATATGAAAAATCAATTTCCAATGCTATGGCAAATCTCTGACTTCCCTGAAGACATCTGGGAAAAAAAAACTCTAACAACTCCGATAACTCCTATCCTCTAGAGATGCCTCGATCCAAGCAAAAGATTACCCAGTAGAACACTCAACTATTATAAGTCACTTTTACGATCAACCCAAACCAATTTCCAAGGAAACTATTCTCTCTTTACCAATCAGAAGTGCTTAAGCTTATCTATCCAATCCATCGAAGAAATAGATCCATTCTGCTGCTTCTACACTCCACATCTAGAAAACTGCTATGCCAAACGATCTTCCTGCTGGCACACAAAACACCTCCAAGCTGCACTGCTGACATAGATTCCAAAGACTTCCTATCCAAAGCTCTTCGAGAAACTTAGGCCTCAAAGCCATACAAAACACCCTGCTGAACATAGTTTCATCACCGATGTAGACATGTTTCCTTAAACTTGCTCCAAAAGAAACATCTTTGGAAAAATCCGTAGTTGTTGTGCCTCATCACGCAGTTGCTTCTTCCCGAAATTGCCAAGATACCATCACACACTTCTGCTCATATGACAGATCCAAACTCTACCCATCCAAACTTACACGTCAAAGAGGGACTCTGAACCTCAAAACGAATTCCTTCAACGATTGGTGAAATCCTTACACCACTACAAGACTCAGTTGAGACGGTATCGGGTCGACAGATATACTTCTAACCTTGACAATCGGACTCCTTCATTGGTAGTCGTGTTACACACACCACTACCTTTCCTACCTCTATAAATTATATTGGAAAACCCAAACAGGTATTCCAACAAATAGGTAGAAATAATTATATATATATATACACACGCTCTCTCAAGAAGAAATCACTCCAAAGCCTAGGTATTCACTAAATATAGCGCTCTGATAACACTGTAACGACCCGCCTTTCTCTCCACAGAAAGACGCAACGTCATTAAGAAAGAAAGAGATAGAAAAGAGAAAAGATAGAGAAGAAAGAAAGAAACAACATCAGAATCTCAACAGCGGAACGAATAAATTAAATTAATCACACAAATATTACATAGTATACAACATCTAACAGAGTTACACAGCTTACACATCACATACTAGACAACTATAAACACCTATCTAGTTATTACATCTCAAATACAACACAAGCAAACGACTCAGAGATCGCACAACGGAACACTATATATATATCAACAAATGTTGAAGCCTCCTTCTCCATTGCTCCTCCAGAATTTGTCAAAGATAACATGAATCCCTTAGCTACTTGTAAAAATTTGACTACCCAAGAGTTTAAGAAAACAGAAGATAAACTCCGGGTCAGACATGGGTCTGGTGTGAGTAACAGTTTAAAGTTGCTTAACTTTGAAAACCTTTAAAAAGAAAGGGTATCACGCAAGACTCCACACATAAACATGGATAAGTTTTTACCTTACGCTAAATAAAACATTTGATAGGAAATCCAGTGATATTATAATAGGGTCTCAGATTTTCAAGTAAATAAGAAATAGCTGAAATTGTTACATGATTAAATTCCAGCATACTAACCAAAAAGTGGGTAATATGATCAAAACCGTAAGGGCACGTAAGAAAAATGAGTTTCCATCAATGGCAAGGCTACTGGGGTACGGCCCATCACAGTTTGGGGCCTAGATCACCATACCGAGGATTACTCCCAATCCCCTACAACACAAGGCCAGAACCATCCCTTATTAGATGGTCCCGAACAAGACAACCCCGCAGTTGGCGCGCGTTTCCAACTTCCTACAAAGCCGAATAAAAAGGGACTTCTAGATAGGGGAAAATCTTGTCCTAATTGAGCGCGACTCACTTAGCCTTGCTGCACCTCCCATGTTTTAGTCATTCTCAGTTGATGAGGCTTGAGGCTACGATTACCTTTATAGAACACATCTATCTTAGAATTGTAACAACCCGCATATTTATCGATTTTATATTTAAATATTTTATTTAAATATTTTATCGTTAGTCGGATTTTAGTCTGAAAAGCTACTTTTTGCATACGGTCGAATTAGGACTCAGGACCACTCCCATTGAGTTTAAAATGCCGTTTGCGACCTTTTTGAGTATAAGCTTCGATATGTTTGGAGAAAGTTGATTTTTGCTACTTTTCACTTTGGGTTTGGTTTTTGGGCTCAGCCCTATGTTAACTTATGCTCAAATCTGAGCCACTCTCCCCCACTCACCCTCATTCTCTTCTCTTTTCTGTTTTTATAACATTAATGGTGGGAGAGATTGGAAATTAAAACTCCAAAACCCTAGTTTCTCTTGCAAATCAAATTCCTAGCTCCAAACTCAAGAAGAACCCATTGGTAAGCTTCTCTTCTTCTTCTCCAACTTATTCTCTTACCATTTTCAGAAATTCCTAAACCTAATTTTGGGAATGTTCTTGTTTTTAAGCTTCGATTCAAGCTCAATTGGGTTGTGCTGAAGAGAGGTTGATTCTCCATTTGCTTTCAAGCTTCTTCTTGTTCGATTTTGTGAAAAGGTGAGATTTTTATCTCACACCTATGACTATAACTATCTTTGGTTTTTGGGTATGAATTCCTAACACTTCTTCATGTGCATTTGCTCTTGATTTGGATTGGTTTTGTGAATACTCCAATTTTTGGGTTTTTAAGTCAAATTTGTGTGAAATCCTTTTATGGATGTTTGATCATGCTTTTGGTGATGCATCGAGGAGCATATAGGGCCGGGTTGCCGATTGGCATAAACCCTTAGAGCCAATGTTTGTCCGGTTGCATTTTGGAAGAGTTTGCCCTTCATTTGAATAAGGCTGAAAAGCAGCCCAGGCATGATTCAGTCGATTGAAAACTCTGTTCAGTCGACTGAACCTGGAACCCGAAAGTTTCCAGGCATGATTCAGTCGACTGAAAAGTCTGTTCAGTCGACTGAACCTGGAAACAGAAAGTTTCCTGAACCTGGAAAATCTCCAGGTACAGGGTCAGTCGACTGAAAACTCTGTTCAGTCGACTGAACCTGCTATTTGAGTCCATTTTGCCTTTTTGGATTGAATTTCCAATTTAAATCGATTCGTGATGATCCTATTTGTTGTTATCATTTATTATGACCTTGATGACTCCTTTTTGGGGATTTTTGAATATCCATTTCGATGGATTCTTTATCGGTTTCTTTGGATTTTATTCACATCTTCGTATGTGAATTTTAGTGATCGATTGTTCTTACAATCTTCTTTGTGATTTGTCACTTTAAAAATATAAAGGTTTTCTATACTAGTAGTAAATATCAAAACTCTTTCTTCAATTGATTTCAACTCTACTTTAATACCAAATTCGTTTATAAAACAGTTTTCCAATCTATTAGTATATACAAACCTTTACCTCACTCGTATGAGAAATCTAATTAAACGACTTAGTAAAACGAGTGGTATGAAACGCTTGCGTTTACTTTGTTGGTTAATTCTTGGACTTGATCGATTGAAACTCTTGTGACAATTTTCTAGTGGAGATCTACAATTTGTTCGTAAATATTTAAGTTAAGCAAGTGGTTATGGGACATGAAGCTAAACTCATATATTTACTAGCTTAGTGTAATTGACACTTCTCGATGATCATGACGATCATTTTTGTGATTTAGACTAGCAGTTGTGTGATGTCTCTTTGTCTGCTTTGTGGAGTTTCGACTCAAATTTGGTGGGGTAGCAACCCACGGTCTTCGGACCATTCGTGTGTCAGGTCTTCGGACCATTCGTGTGTGAAATTAGTGGCTAGCTACCATGAGATAGCTTCTCGTTCATGTGTTACAGCTGTTGGTGAGTTTTCATGCTCCCGTTCATGTCATAGGCCTCCCCCCCTTTATTTTGTGAAATTTCTGGATTTCGTGTGTCGAATTCTGGAGTTTATACTTCACCTATTTTTGTGATTTCTATTGATATGATTTATCAATTCTTGTGCATAGGTGAATTTTTGTGTCATTGACTGGATTTCTTGTGTTGATTTCTGGAATTTATGTTTCGCCAACTTTGTGATTTCTATTGATATGATTTATCAATTCTTGTGCATAGGTGAATTCGTGTGTCATTAACTTGTTGTGAATACAAGTTTTGGGTGTGATACCCTTTTTGGATCTTTGAGAAGATTCTTTGATATTGATTAATCGTTTGTTGATTATCATTTACATACTTATAGTAGTATGCCATTATGGATATTATACGTCTATGCCATATCTTATATGTCATTTATTGTGGCTTAGTGAATGAAATTAGGAGTATGACATTCCTTTTTATCTTGAGTAGATTATCGTGATATTGATTAATCTCTTGTTGATTTTCAATTACTTATATATATATATCACAGCTTGGCATTGTGATTATTATGTGTTTAGTCATATCTCCTATTCTATATCATGTTATCTGATATTTATAGTTAGACTGATCCGTTTATTATTTTCTTATAGATAATACTCGGGTCAGACCGAGATGTTGCAGGTGCTTCGACTTGACTTCTCTCCGGGGATCCATTGCTCTGACCTTTTGCTTACTACTTAGATTAGTAGTTTTTTTTGTATACATTTGAGATATAGACTCCATAATGTATACTTATTTTTTTGTGTAGTTCATGTAACTATTCTTTTGTGATATTGTGGATCTCTTTAGACCACTACTCTGATGAACACTTTCATGTGTTATATTCATATCTATTTCCGCCTTTGTGATATGAATTGTCTGTGACTGATTTATGTTATGTTTACTTCTATATTTGTTTCCGAAGATATTATAACCACTGTGTAGTAGCTTTGAGTTTGTGTCGGCATGTCAGATTTCCACTTGAAAAGAATTGCATGCTATACTATCTGACATATCGATGCTCGCACAAAGAAATTATACGGAAGGTCGCTCCTCAACAGCCTTATTCTCCGTGCTAGTCGACAGCATTACTCCGTAGTGTTCTTGGCTAGCGTGGGTATAGAGGTGGGGCGTCACAGCTTGGTATCAGAGCCAAACTTCGGAACAATATGGAATAATATAACAAGGATCATCGTCCGAAGTCCATCTTAGGAGTCGTGCTTTAGGATTTAATTCGAGTCTTCGTACCGATTCATCCTATTTTCCTTATGATTCCTTGTTTATCTATCAAGATTGCTTGATATTCAATTTGGTGAATAACCTTTTTCTTCTTCTTCTTGCTTTTTAAAGGGAGAAAAATGTCTAGACCAAGCCTCCCCAGAGCCGTACCTTCTAGCACTCCACCCCAAGATGGAGTTTTTATGACTGCTCAACAACTTCTTGATTTGGTGACAAATGCTCAAGCAGCTGGAGCTAACCCGGAACCTACTCACCCAAAGTCGGGATTTGCACGCTTGTGCAGCGATTACACAAATTTGGGTGGGGAGCCATTCAAGGGTTCCGAAACTATTATTGAAGTACAGGCCTGGCTAAGGCCATGCGATCGAATCTTTTCTCGCATGAATCTTATTGACCTTCACCGAGTTTAGGTGGCCTCTAGTATGCTCCGAGAAAGAGCATTGGACTGGTACGAGCTTCTTATTTCTGAGATTAATGAAGCGGATCTCACCTGGGAGAAATTCTGAGAATGCTTCGAGTTAAAATTCATACCAGAAGCAGAAAAAGTGACATTGGCTCGACGATTTATAGACCTTGTTCTAGGTGAGTCATCCATGACTGATTACGTCGCCTCCTTCGAGTCGCTTTCCAAATATGGGGTTGAATACATCAACACCCCTCTTAAGAAGAATCAAAGATTCGTCTATGGCTTAAACAAAAGTCTCAAGAAGCCATTACTTCTAAAATTAGAAGTTTCTTTCGACCAACTCGTCGATATCGCTCTTCGTCTTGAAGAGGCGGATAGGGAGGGTGATGTTGAAGCGGTGGGAAATAAACCAAACTTCAACAACAAGAAGAGGCCAAGCAACTTCAAAGGTCCTTATCCCAATAAGAAAGGGAGGCAAGCAACTCCTGCTGAAAAGACCTTTTCCTCTACTCTAGGGAAATGCTATAATTGTGGTTCGAAAGATCATTTTGCGAACAAGTGTATAAAGCCTCGTACTTGTCGCTATTGCAAAAGCCCAGACCATTTTATGCATGTATGTCCCAAACTTCAAAATAGGAGGGAGGGAAAGCTTAATGTTGCTCAAGCCCCTGGCAACACATCTCGTGGCCAAGGTATTTCTCATTCTATTCTGGATGGAATTATTTTATTTCGTGATCGTCCTATTCGAGTTCTTTTTGATACGGGTGCATCCCATTCTTTTATATCAAAAGAACTTGTTGATACCTTTTCTTTGGATGTTTTGTGTTTAATGACTTCTTTGAGAATTGCGAATCCGGTTGGTGGATCCGCAACAATCAGTTTATTGTGTAAAGATGTTGAGATTATTTTGTGTGATTTTTCTTTCCGAGCCGATTTGCATGTCATGCGTTATTTAGGCTTTGGAATGATTTTGGGAATGGATTGGCTTAACCGTTATGAAGCTCATATCCTATTTCCTGAGCGGACTATTCATCTTCGACATCCTCAATCTGTTAATCAGGTTTCTGTTATTCTTAAAGATTCAGATTCTACTTTGGTTCCATCTTTATATTCTTTAAATCCTCGTGATGACGACGATGATGATGAGGGTGATATTATTTCTCTTATTCACGTCGTTTGTGAATTTTCTGACATATTCGAGCCCGTTTTAGGATTACCACCTAAGCGAGCAATTGAGTTCAGAATTAACCTTATTCCTGGAGCTCAACCTATCACTCTTCCTCCTTATCGTATGTCCAATAAAGAAAACGAGGAGATGCGTAAACAATTATCTGAATTGGAAACGAAGCAATTTATTCGCTCTAGTTCCTCGCCTTGGGGAGCTTCGGCTATCTTCTTGAAGAAATCCGATGGAACACTTAGGCTTTGCGTTGACTACCGCAAGCTTAATGATCTTACTATCAAAAATAAATATCCTTTACCTAGGATTGATGATCTATTCGATCAACTTAGTGGTGCTAGAGTCTTTTCACAATTGGACTTGGCTACCGGTTTTCATCAGCTTCGTATTACATAGGATAACATTCCTTTGACATCGTTCCGTACTCGGTATGGATCTTATGAATGGCTTGTTATGCCATTTGGGTTAACGAATGCCCCGGCTTATTTCGTTGACTTAATGAATCGAGTTTTTAAAGACTTTCTCGACCGGTTTGCTCTCATCTTTATCGATGATATTCTTGTGTATTCTAAAACCGAGGAGGAGCATGAAAAACATCTTCGGATTGTGTTGGAAACTCTTAGGAGTAATCAATTAAAGGCAAAATTTTCTAAATGCCATTTTTGGCAATCTCGTGTGAAGTTTTTCGGTCATATTATTTCCGAATCTGGAATTTCCGTGGATCCTTCAAAGATTGAAGCAATTCAAGATTGGAAGAGACCGGAGAGTGTGACGGAGATTCGTAGATTTCTCGGATTGGCGGGCTATTACCGTCGTTTTATTAAAGACTTTTCTAAGATTGCCGTGCCTCTTACTAGCTTGAAGAAGAAAGGGGTTAAATAAATTTGGTCGGACAAATGTGAAACTTCTTTTCATAAATTAAAAGAACTCCTATCTAATGCTCCTATTCTTGTTATTCCCGAGGGGAATCAAGATTTCGTTGTTTATACCGATGCTATTCGCATTGGTTTGGGTGCCGTTCTTATGCAAAAAGAACGTGTTATTACTTATGCTTCTAGGCAATTGAAGCCGGTCGTGACTAGATATGCCACTCATGATTTAGAACTCGCGGCTATTGTTTTCGCTCTTCGGGTTTGGCGTCATTATCTCTTAGGAGAGAAATTTGTTCTTTACACAGATCATAAGTCTTTGAAATATTTATTCTCTCAAAAGGAACTTAATTTGCGTCAACAGCGTTGGCTCGAATTTCTTGCACCATATGATCTTGATATTCTTTATACTCCCGGTAAGGGTAATCGTGTCGCCGATGCTCTTAGCCGTAAACAACAAGCTGTTGTTTCTATGATGATATCCGAATGGAACGATCTCGAGATCTTATCCACTTGTGAGATTCGAGAGCGTGTTCCCGATTTATGTTCATCTCTTGCTTTATGTAGCCTTGAGGCTCATCCTTCTCTTTTAGACCGCATTCTTGAAGCTCAAAGGCTAGATCCCGAATTGGCTCTTCTTGACCAAAATATTAAGGATAAAATTGATATTGAAGGTTTGAAAGACTTTGATATTGATCCTCGTGGCGGCATTCGAAAATTTGGTAGACTTATCGTACCAAATACTGTTGATCTTCGTAGAGACATTTTAGAAGATTCCCATCGTTCAAAATTTACCATTCATCCCGGTAGTAGTAAAATGTACGCGAATATGAAGCGGCTTTATTATTGGGAGGGAATGAAACTCGATATTGCTAACTTTGTTAAGTGTTGCATGACTTGCCAACTCGTTAAGGCCGAACATCAAAGGCCCGGTGGGTTATTGCAACCTTTAGAAATTCCAGTTTGGAAGTGGGATCAAATTTCCATGGATTTTATAGATGGCCTTCCCCGTTCTCGTTCGGGTCATGATAGCTTATGGGTGATTGTAGATAGGCTTACTAAATCTGCCCATTTTATTCCCGTTCGGTCTAACTGAACCGTTCCTCTTTTGGCCAAACTCTTTATCAAAGAGATTGTTAAATTACATGGAGTTCCTACTTCTATAGTTAGTGATCGTGATCCATTGTTTACTAGTGGATTTTGGAAGAGTCTTCAAAAAGCTTTAGGAACGAAGCTTAATTTTAGCACCGCTTATCATCCCCAATCCGATGGACAAACCGAGCGTGTTAATCAAACTCTTGAAGATCTTCTTCGTGCTTGTGTGTTTGATTTCGGTGGAAGTTGGGAAGATCATATTTCTCTTGTTGAATTTTCTTATAATAATAGCTTCCAATCTAGTATTGGTATGGCACCTTTTGAGGCACTCTACGGAAGGCCATGTCGATCTCCTTCTTGTTGGCTTGAGGCCGGTGAGAAGCTGGTTTTAGGTCCATATTTTATTCGTGATTCCACAGAGAAAATTGAACTTATTCGACATAGGATGAAAGAAGCCCAGAGTAGACAAAAATCCTATGCCGATAACCGGAGAAGGAAGTTAAAATTTTCTGTGGGAGATCTTGTGTTCATTCGTGTGTCACCTATGAAAGGTGTTGTACGTTTCAGTCGATCGGAAAAACTAGCGCCTCGATATATTGGGCCATTTTCTATCACCGAACGTATTGGTTCCATGGCTTATCGCCTTTTATTACCGGCTCCGTTTTCTGCTATGCATGACGTGTTTCACGTTTCTCAACTTCGGAAATGTCTTCGAGATTCTGATTCTGTTCTTGAGCCCGGTGTTGTGGAAGAGATTGAAGTTTCGCCTAATTTAACTTATGAGCAACATCCTATTCGTATCATTGCTTCGGAAGTCAAACGACTTCGAAATAAAGATGTTCCGCTTGTTAAAGTTCAATGGTCTTCAAATCCTAAGGATTGTTCTTGGGAATCTAGAGAGTACATCGAGCGAACACATCCGGACTTACTTTCTCGTGCTCTTTGAGGTGAACTTCTTATTTCAAGTTTCTTTTGTGTTGAATATGCTTTTATGGTTGTTACTTTATGTTCTCTTCTTGTATATTGCGAGGACGCAATTTCTTTAAGGAGGAGAGTCTGTAACAACCCGCATATTTATCGATTTTATATTTAAATATTTTATCGTTAGTCGGATTTTAGTCCGAAAAGCTACTTTTTGCATACGGTCGAATTAGGACTCGGGACCACTCCCATTGAGTTTAAAATGCCGTTTGCGACCTTTTTGAGTATAAGCTTCGATATGTTTGGAGAAAGTTGATTTTTGCTACTTTTCACTTTGGGTTTGGTTTTTGGGCTCAGCCCTATGTTAACTTATGCTCAAATCTGAGCCACTCTCCCCCACTCACCCTCATTCTCTTCTCTTTTCTGTTTTTATAACATTAATGGTGGGAGAGATTGGAAATTAAAACTCCAAAACCCTAGTTTCTCTTGCAAATCAAATTCCTAGCTCCAAACTCAAGAAGAACCCATTGGTAAGCTTCTCTTCTTCTTCTCCGACTTATTCTCTTAACAATTTCAGAAATTCCTAAACCTAATTTTGGGAATGTTCTTGTTTTTGAGCTTCGATTCAAGCTCAATTGGGTTGTGTTGAAGAGAGGTTGATTCTCCATTTGCTTTCAAGCTTCTTCTTGTTCGATTTTGTGAAAAGGTGAGATTTTTATCTCACATCTGTGACTATAACTATCTTTGGTTGTTGGGTATGAATTCCTAACACTTCTTCGTGTGCATTTGCTCTTGATTTGGATTGGTTTTGTCAATACTCCAATTTTTGGGTTTTTAAGTCAAATTTGTGTGAAATCCTTTTATGGATGTTTGATCATGCTTTTGGTGATGCATCGAGGAGCATATAGGGCCGGGTTGCCGATTGGCATAAACCCTTAGAGCCAATGTTTGTCCGGTTGCATTTTGGAAAAGTTTGCCCTTCATTTGAATAAGGCTGAAAAACAGCCCAGGCATGATTCAGTCGACTGAAAACTCTGTTCAGTCGATTGTACCTAGAACCCGAAAGTTTCCAGGCATGATTCAGTCGACTGAAAAGTCTGTTCAGTCGACTGAACCTGGAAACAGAAAGTTTCCTGAACCTGGAAAATTTTCAGGTATAGGGTCAGTCGACTGAAAACTCTGTTCAGTCGACTGAACCTGCTGTTTGAGTCCATTTTGCCTTTTTGGATTGAATTTCCAATTTAAATCGATTCGTGATGATCCTATTTGTTGTTATCATTTATTATGACCTTGATGACTCCTTTTTGGGGATTTTTGAATATCCATTTCGATGGATTCTTTATCGGTTTCTTTGGATTTTATTCACATCTTCGTATGTGAATTTTAGTGATCGATTGTTCTTACAATCTTCTTTGTGATTTGTCACTTTAAAAATATAAAGGTTTTCTATACTAGAAGTAAATATCAAAACTCTTTCTTCAAATGATTTCAACTCTACCTTAATACCAAATTCGTTTATAAAACAGTTTTCCAATCTATTAGTATATATAAACCTTTACCTCACTCGTATGAGAAATCTAATTAAACGACTTAGTAAAACGAGTGGTATGAAACGCTTGCGTTTACTTTGTTGGTTAATTCTTGGACTTGATCGATTGAAACTCTTGTGACAATTTTCTAGTGGAGATCTACAATTTGTTCGTAAATATTTAAGTTAAGCAAGTGGTTATGGGACATGAAGCAAAACTCATATATTTACTAGCTTAGTGTAATTGACACTTCTCGATGATCATGACGATCATTTTTGTGATTTAGACTAGCAGTTGTGCGATGTCTCTTTGTCTGCTTTGTGGAGTTTCGACTCAAATTTGGTGGGGTAGCAACCCACGGTCTTCGGACCATTCGTGTGTCAGGTCTTCGGAGCATTCGTGTGTCAAATTAATGGCTAGCTACCATGAGATAGCTTCTCGTTCATGTGTTACAGCTGTTGGTGAGTTTTCATGCTCCCGTTCATGTGATAGGCCTCCCCCCCCCTTTATTTTGTGAAATTTCTGGATTTTGCTTGTCGAATTCTGGAGTTTATACTTCACCTATTTTTGTGATTTCTATTGATATGATTTATCAATTCTTGTGCATAGGTGAATTTGTGTGTCATTGACTGGATTTCTTGTGTTGATTTCTGGAATTTATGTTTCGCCAACTTTGTGATTTCTATTGACATGATTTATCAATTCTTGTGCATAGGTGAATTCGTGTGTCATTAACTTGTTGTGAATACAAGTTTTGGGTGTGATACCCTTTTTGGATCTTTGAGAAGATTCTTTGATATTGATTAATCGTTTATTGATTATCATTTACATACTTATAGTAGTATGCCATTATGGATATTATACGTCTATGCCATATCTTATATGTCATTTATTGTGGCTTGGTGAATGAAATTAGGAGTATGACATTCCTTTTATCTTGAGTAGATTATCGTGATATTGATTAATCTCTTGTTGATTTTCAATTACTTATATATATATATATCATAGCTTGGCATTGTGATTATTATGTGTTTAGTCATATCTCCTATTCTATATCATGTTATCTGATATTTATAGTTAGACTGATCCGTTTATTATTTTCTTATAAATAATACTCGGGTCAGACCGAGATGTTGAAGGTGCTTTGACTTGACTTCTCCCCGGGGATCCATTACTCTGACCTTTTTTTTACTACTTAGATTAGTAGTTTTTGTTGTATACATTTGAGATACAGACTCCATAATGTATACTTATTCTTTTGTGTAGTTCATGTAACTATTCTTTTGTGATATTATGGATCTCTTTAGACCACTACTCTGATGAACACTTTCATGTGTTATATTCATATCTATTTCCGCCTTTGTGATATGAATTGTCTGTGACTGATTTATGTTATGTTTACTTCTATATTTGTTTCCGAAGATATTATAGCCACTGTGTAGTAGCTTTGAGTTTGTGTCGGCATGTCGGATTTCCACTTGAAAAGAATTGCATGTTATACTATCTGACATATCGATGCTCGCACAAAGCAATTACACGGAAGGTCGCTCCTCAACAGCCTTATTCTCCGTGCTAGTCGACAGCATTACTCCGTAGTGTTCTTGGCTAGCGTGGTTATAGAGGTGGGGCGTCACAAGAATGCTCAACGTCCACCTGACGATGTTCTGAAAGCATTCAATCCATACAAGATCGTTCTGGGTTCGAACGAAACCGAAGGCATTATTTCGTTACACTCATTTTGTAATCACCCTTAGAGTTAACGATAATAACCCTTGCACTCTTAATCTTCATCTTCCCTTGAGATTTACGACCTAACGTTAATTTGAATTGATGTGGTTTTCGGATATCCAAATTTGGAAACCTGATCTCGGTCTCCTTGAAATCCAAAATGCCATCTTTTAGGTCCAAGTTGTTTTAAAATTCAAACAATTCAATTCTATTATCTATATTCACATAGATAGATAATTCACAATATCATAATAGATAAGTCATATCATTACAATTCAACCAAAGCATCTCAATATCACAGATCAATACATATCTCATATCAGAGATATCAAACCATTCATGGAATTTAATATCAATCAGCCATCCATAAGCAAAGATATATTAATCACATCATTTATAATTAATTTAAAATAAATTAATTACTTCCATCTCCATTAATTTAAAATAAATTAATTTAAATTAATTATGCCATTACTACAAATCTTGCTTACTTGACCACTAATTAATTACAAACCAATTAATTAATCATCATCTAATTTCTATCTTAATTAATCATCCGTGATAAATTATTCTCCAATTACATTAAGTAATTTTTTTAGCAAAGCCAGCGGGGTTGACTGGTCCCCTACCAGTTTTATTACAACACAATAAAAAGGTACAAACAAGACTGAAACAAGCAAGAACGAGAAAGGAAAAAACAAAGAAAAAAAAGGGAGAAAAGCAACAACTAGCAAGCCCATCTGGTAATCAAGACATTAGGGATCGGTCTAATACTATTCTTCAATTGCCTGAAAGTACCAGACCTGACTGCATTCCAAATCACTTCAAGATTCTTTCTATGCTTTTCAAATGTGATAGCATTGCTTTCTCTTCAAATAACACTCAAGTATATTTTCAAGCATACAACAAACATTCTAGCTTTATCATTCCTCCATCTGGTTGCCTTATAGATAATACTCCTAACAAAACTAGAATTAGCAGAGGATAAGGAGAACCCAGTAATGCAACTAATTCTAAACATCATGAATTTAAGAGCCGGGCATTCAAAATATAGGTGCTCAGTAGTTTCCTCATTCAACTCACAAAAAACACATTCAGGACAACAACCCAAACCATAATAGATCAATACATTTCTAGTCAGCAAAGCATGGCTAATAACTTTCCACATCGTCAGATTATCTTTAGGAACAGAGTCAGTAGACCAGATGAAAGAGAACCACCTAGAAGCAGGCATTGGAGCAATGGTAGATACATGTTTGTAAACATTTTTAATAGAGTGTAGCTTCGTATCCCATGCTACAGAAACAAGTTGATTATCAGAGCAGAAATTAAGTGAATATCACTCCATAGCTGCCTGATCATCTGATTACTATTGCATGGCATTTGCATTTTTCCTTCATGTAAGAAATCATTGGCCTTAGCATCACAATGTATTCCAGATTGAACAATCTGAGAATAATCACACACTTTGGATAGGATCTTCCCTTTACTAACCCATGGATCATGCCAAATACTAACACCAGAATTGGCATTAACCAGATATTGTATCATAGGAAGGTAAACATCTCTAAGTTTTAAAATATTTCTCCAATTAAAACTGCAGTTTTTTAGGAATATCCAATTAAGTAATTAGTCTTAATTAATTACACAAGTTAATTATCCTTAACCATTTACAGTAATTAACCTTTAATTACTTTCAATAATTAATTAACTATAATTAATTACATTAATCCTTAATTAATTGCATTGATTAATTATCCTCTAATTACTTATATTGATTAATTACCTTTTAATTAATCATCCCTTAATTACATCATTCGTTAGTTAGTTAATGATTCCTTAATTACTTCTTTAATTCATTACTCTATTTAAATTAATTACATTTAATAACTAATCTTTAATTAATCACATTTATTAATCACCCTTGATTAATCTCATTCAGTAATTAACTACCTTTAATTACTTAATTTATTAATTAATTACTCCTTAATTAATTATCTTTAATTAATCCCTTGATTAATTAACAAAGTAATTAAACTCAAATTACTTCCATTAATAAATTACCCTTCAATTAATTACATCCCGTAATTACCCATTAATTACTTCACTAAGTAATTATACTTTATAAATTACATTTAGTAATTATACCTAACCAGTCATCCCAAATGATTGTCCATAATTAATTCATCTAATTAAATTTATCTTAAATTAATTACATTAGTTAATCATTTTATAATCCTTATTTAATGATCTTTCATTAACTATTAACAATTCTTTAATTACTTTCCTAAGTAATTAAACTTTACTTAACCATTGTTAATTACAAATTAATTTATTCTTAAGTACCAAATAATCAATCTCTAATTACTTAAGTAATTAGCTGCTTAACTATAACTTAACTAATCTTAATTAATTGATAAATTAATTTCAAATCATTAAGTAATAATCTATACTAATCTAATTAATGATCCTTAATTTCAAATATATTAATCTTTAATTAATTAACTTAACCCTTATTTACTTAATTAATTAACCCTTAATTAATAAAGTAACAATTCATAATTACTAATTAATTAATACTAAATCATTAATGAATTAACTAAATTAATCATTATTCATTGAAACCTAAATTATTTTTAAGATAAAGCATTCTTTTATTAATGACTTAATTTTCACTAACATATGCATTTAAAACATTTCACTTTTAAATTTACTTTTAAATTTCATTTCAAATTTAAGATTTTAAAATGATTAACAAATTTAAACTTTAACCAAATTTAAATAAATTTTATAAACCTTTTAAATCAAATGTTAAAGAAACATTTATCATTTATAAAGAAACTTATATAAATAAATGTTTAAACTAACTTACTTAATTATACTAAATCAAGCTTTTTAAAAAAATTAAATTAATCCTTTAACTTAAAATTTTAAGTTATATAACCTTCCATTCAAATGTTAAAGAAACTTTTATAAAGAATTTTGTATAAATAAAGTTTTAAACATTTTATTCGAAAACCATTTCATTTAAAATATACTTTGAACATTTAAACTTGTTTAAACAATTTAATTTTCTAAAACTTTATTTATTTTAAAACTAGGATTGAAAAGTTAATTTGAATCCATACTTAAACTTGATTTAAAACTTGGTTTCAATCTTGCTTTCAAATTTTAAAATCATTTAAAATTTAAAAAAGACAGATTTTCTTAAAAAACCTGTAACAAACCCAATTGACCCAAGCCAACCCTCAAAGACTTTGAGTCAAAACCCACACATCTTCAAGCAAACCATGCGAACTACTCTAGAAAAACTCGAGTACCTCCTCACTGTCCAAATCCAAACTTCACCCTGAACAGAAATTTCACCGTGCACATGCACTAGTCAACCATCCACTTTCGATCATCTATGACGACCTTCTCACATCGGCGATCACCCAACCTTATGACCTCGATCATCAGAACTCCCATAACAACTCGAAATCAAAATCAAGCCTCCAAGCTTAATCCTAGAACCATAACCCAAAACCTGGAGCAACTTCTACCTCCTTCCTCTGATCACCAAAGTGTCAGAGCCTCCGGCTACGACCTCTCCAACAACTCCTCTACCATTTCCCAAAGACTGGTGGCACTCGATCCACCAGAGACACCATGGTGGAACATTTCCCGACCAAGCCTAAAACTTGGTTTACAAACTAAATCGATCAATCATCGACACTAATGTGACCTGCCATCACTTCTACCATTTTTCCCAAACTCCCTGATCACCCTTCAATCTCCAATGAGAACCACGACCTCGCCGAGCAAGTAGATCACCAAAGGCAACCCAAAACACCCAATCTGATCAAACTAGAACAGCTCCTTCAATTCAATTCTAAAAATTGTGATTTTACCTCTAAAATTCATAATTTTGGAAAAGGTTTCAGATCATATATATGAATCAATAAATTGAGGTATTTGAATTTTCAGTTATCGTAAGCTTGCTCTGTTCTTTTTAGTTTCCAGAGACATTCAAGTTTTATTTTAACTTAATTAAAATTTTAAACATTGATCTATGATTAAACAAACAACTTTTGTTTATAATTTAAATCCTAATAGAAACTTGATCAATAGAAAATGGATTTTGTTTAAAATTATAGTTACGAAACTAAGCACAGTCAATACACGGATACAACAGCCATATACGCATCCACACATTTATACACACACACACAGAGAAATGCACTTATAAATATACACATAAACATACTTATTTTTCCAGATATGAACATGCAAACAGATTTCATATACTTGAACTTTTACAAAGCGATGTTACTCACCAGGCATGCTTGAAACAGAGGCTAGTGTTCAGGCTTCAAGCAAAAATCTGGAATTTGAAAAAGAACTTGAATTGCTTCTTTGTTTTTGATTTTAAAGACTTGAGTTGCTTGCTATTGAAACTTGCAGAGATGACTTCTTTGATTTCCAGGTTTTACTTGCTTTGATTTTAAAACTTGAGTTACAGGTTTGCTTTTGTTATACTCAGGTTGAAGATGATGTTGCAGGCTTTACTGTTTGATCTTGAAAATGACTGACAGGTTATAGAATTTTGATATCTGGTTTGTGGAAGTGTAGATTACAGATTTGTTTTTGAGAGTTTTTGGTGAGTTTATTAGCTTTTGAAAAATAAAAATAGAAAGGAATAGAAGAGAAGGAAACTTATGTTTATATAAGTAAATTTGTGATTTATTTAAAATAAAAGAAAATCAAAATTATAAAGGACACTTGCAAAATCTCTCAACATTTGTCATATTGTTTTATTTATTACTTAACACATGTCATATTATGCCCTTAGAGAGTTATACTTGTAATTTAAGTAATCTTTACTAATTTTTAAATATTAATAAAAGCTTTATACTTAATTTATAAATTTACATTTACTTATCTATATATAAAAATTACTTAAAGAAAATAAAACCAACTGTATTTATAATAAAAGCTTATATATTATTTTAAAATATTTCAAATATCTACCTTTTGAATTGCCAAATTTAAATAAAAATTCAAATTCAAATTAAATTTAATAATACAATTTAAAATCAATTTATAACAACACATTAAAATTTGAAAATAAAAATTCTATTTTTTTTTAAAAATCTACTTATATTTATATTTAAAAATGACATATTATTATTATTATTTGAAAATAACACATTTACCAATTTAAATAATTAAAAATAAAATTATCTCGCTGTTTATAAATTACTTATCCCTCTTAAATTTATTAATGTGTCTTATTTATTAAGCAATATTTAAAAAGAAAGTAAAACAAATCTTTATGTTAATTTTATTTAAATTTAAACTTAAGCTAAAAGATATTTAAATAATTAACATTTATCCTAAATATTTTAAAACTATATATTTAACTATTTAAATAGCCTTTTAAAAGTTTTGTATTAATTTTAATCATAATTTCCAAATCACCAAAATATATTAGAATTTGAAAATATGTTTTTATTTGTTAAATTCAAACCAAAGCCTTTCTATTTACAATATATACAAATATATATACATTATAAATAGAAAAAGTTTATTTTCTTTAAAAAAATGTATCAATTAAATATTCATTAAAAGAAGATTATTAAATCAATTCAAATTTTATTAACAACGATTATCAAATCAATTTAATTATTAATACACATTATTAAATTGATATTGCCCAAAATTCTGGGTCATCACAATCATAGACATGGAAAATGTCCCTAAGAGTCAATTCTCAAAATTTTAAAATCGTACGATCTTATATGAATAAAACAAATATTTTATGATCCTCTGATACGTAAAACATGGGTCGTTACACTCTCGTTCTTTAGGAATTTCGCCCTTGAAATCCCCAAATGAAGCAAATATGATTACTCTGTATGCCTAATAGTCATATGCAACCATCATACATATCAAACAAGCAACCATGCAATCCACAGTGTAGGTAAGCCTATCATAGCATTCGACATACCAAATTATCCTATGCCATATTAAAAGTGAAAGAAAATGCCCTCACCATACAAATAGTATCGGACAAGTGGCCTTATGCTCTCTTCAGTTTCCTACGTGCAATCACCTTCACTTTCGCCCCATTGAACCTTTACTAACTTCACCATCTTCCTTCTAAATTGCTTTGTATCGCATCCTAAAATACTAATCGTCCTACGAGGTCTTGAACCTTCTACTTCAATCTTGATATCATCTGATCCAATGTAATCGTCATGCCTGAGTCATGCAAAACTTCCACAAGCAAGAAACATGGAAGTTATTGTGCACACCCGCCATCTTCTTAGTTAAATTGGCCCTAAATGATAGGTTCCCAATGCGCTTTATTACCGGAAAGGACATACGAATCTCGATGCCAAGTTCTCCTTACTACCAAATCGAATAGCATTCTTCATAGGAGAAATCTTCACAAATACCATATCACCAATGGAGAATTCTAAATCTCTACGTCTCCTATCATTATAGCTCTTCTGCCTATCCTAAGCAGCTTTCGTTTGCCATCGAATGATCTTTATCTTCTATGAGATTTCTCTTATCATATCTGGCCTAAATATTAGTTTCTCACCTGCTTCTCACCAATAACAGGAGCGTTACACAATCGGCTATATAATGCTTCATATGGTGCCATATCAATACTAGACTGATGGCTATTATTGTATGCGAACTCCACCATATGGAGGGTATAATCCTATGTGCCTCTGAAATCATGTATGCAATCCCACAGGAGATCATCCCATATAGGATTCACTCTCTTGGTCTGCTCATCCGTTTACGGATGATAAGCTGTACTGAGATGCAGCTCGGTACCCAATGCCTCTCGTAAGCTCTTCTAGAACCCACTAGCAAACAATGGTTCTTGGTTGCTAACAATGCTCTTTGGCACATCATGAAATATTATGATCCATTTCCCGTACAACTCGACCAATTTGGCTGCAGTCCTATTTGACTTGATAGCAAAAATCAATCATTCTTGGTCAATAATCGACTATGGCCTAGATGCTATCGTACCTTGATTGAGTACTTGGCAGTCCATTAATAAAGTCCATCGATGCTTGCTCCCACTTCTACTTGGGAATTTCAAGCGGTTGTAGCAACTCACTTGGCTTCTTCCGCTCTACCTTCACCAACTGGTAGTTCATGCCTTTCAAGATGAATGCCCCAACATCCTTCTTCATCCGCTCCTAATAATTGGTCTTTTTCATATCACAGTACATCTTATTACCATTCAGATCTATAGTTAACCTAGAATAGTGGCACTTTTGTAGCACCTCATCTCGCAATTCATTAACATCGGGAACAAATAACCTCTCGTCCTTACAAAGACAACCTTCTCGGTTGAGTTTGTATTGCTTTATATCTTTAGACTACACCTCCTTTTATTTTTTCTATGATCTCTGCTAGTCTAGCATCTTGGCTCTAACTAGTATTGATCCACTCAATTAGAGTAGGCCTAGTAGTCAAACTCGACAAGATCTTTGGTTCTAACTCGCAATGGGGTCCAAAGTCATAACCCGTAACATACTCCAACTTTTTCCCCTCCATAAACATCGCTCCCAAACTGGCATGTCTTCTACTCAATGCATCGGCAACCACATTTTCTTTACCGAGTGTACAAGACATGGTAAAAATCATAGTAGGCTAAGAATTCCAACCATCACTGCTAGCGAAGGTTGAGATCTTTCTATGAGAAAAGGTAGTATAAGGATTTATGATCTGTAAACAACTCGAACTTTCTCTTAATTAGTAGTGCCTCCAAATCTTCTAATAAAACACTATAGCCGCCAACTCTAAATCATGAGTTGGTTACTTCCTCTCGTGTGGTTTCAGCTGTTAACTAGCATAAGCAACAACTTTTCCCTTTTACATTAACACCGCACTTAATCCAGTACCACAGACGTTTGTGTATACTGTCAGCTCCTCATTCACACTTGGAATGGTCAACACTGTTGCACTCGTCAACCTCTCTTTCAGACTTAAAAATGCATACTAACACTTTGTGTTCCCAAAAAAAAGTCTAATTCTTTTTCATCAAATTGATCAACATGTTGTTATCTTCGAGAAGTCCTTGATAAAACATCTATAATATACTGCCAATCTTAAGGTACTCTTTACATCCATAGCGTTCTTAAGTTGGCTCCAATCCTGACCCACTACTACCTTGGCAGGATCCACTGCGACGCCTTATTCCGAGATGACATGACCTAAGAATATCACTTCCTTCCTTCACAAGTGACTGTTTGAAAACTTTTCTTTCAACTTGTGCTTCCTCGACACTTCAAGCATAAACCTCAAATGTGTCATGTGCTCCTCCTCTATCCTAGAATAAATCAAAATATCATCCACGAACACAAGCATTAACCTGCTTAGGTGATCCTTGAAGACATGGTTCATGAGATCAACAAAGTCTGTCGGAGCATTAGTCAGTACAAACGGAATAACCAACCACTCATAGAAACCAGATGGCGTATGAGACACGGTGATCGGCACACTCTCCTTCCCTACTGTTTGCGCAAAAAATGGACAAACACCTCCAATCCGTATAATTTAGTTGATTATATGTTATTTTCAAGGTTTTAGGTTACTTATGCAAATATGAAAAAGGCAGGGGCTAAACTGTAAAAGACACACAGATTTATAGTGGTTCGGCCAGAACGTGCCTACGTCCACTTTATATGTTATTCTCCTGTTCCTTTGAGATTACAAGTACAAAGCTTTGTGTACAAGTATATGAAAGTTGTTTGAAAGTTCCTTCCTTGCTTGAGCTCTCAAACTTGTCTGCCATTGTTGTACCCCTGCCCCTCTATTTATAGAGTGAGGCTAGTGGCAGGGGTCTTCGATGTATATAGCTGCTGGTGGGCCTGGGCTGAAGCAATCTGGACTGGCACATCTGGTTCGGTGGCAGGAGATGAATGGATCGGTAGGGCTTTGGCTCGGAAGTAAGTGATTCGATGTTGCGTGGAGATGGAGGCTTGGATCGGCATCATTGGACTTGGGAGTTTGGTCCGGCAATTGGTTGATCCGGTGGTGAGATGGAGGTGAGATTGGTTCGGCAAGGAGTTTGGTTCGGTGGTGAGTATGTTGGGTTCTGGTCCGGTAGTGGAGGGATGTCGTTGGTTCGGTAGTGGAGGAGTATGTTTGGGACCGGTGATGCAAGTGGTCCGGTCTTGGTGGGAGAGGGTTTGGTTCGGCCTCCCTGGATATGGTTGATTCGGTGAAGGCGCGTGGAACCCTGGTTCGGCATCGGTGAGGCATGCTGGTTCGGTGATGGCGATGCAAGTAGCCTGGTTCGGCTATGGGGGAGATGGTTGGAGGTTTGGCTCCTTCTTTCCCTTTGGTTCGATGGGGTTGGAAACACACCCAACATTTGCCCCCCAAAGTGGGGCATATGCCGGCATATGTCGCGCTTTGTTTTCCTGGAGTTGAGATTCCTCGTCCGGCGTTGGGGTTAACGAACAGGCTTCTAGCGCCGAACCATCTGGTCCGGTCGTTGTCGCTTGCTTATATATAGGGGCTGCACCCCTTCGTTACTCCTTACCGAACGAAGAGAGCCGAATCAAACTGCGTGCCGAGTCAAACGAGTGCCGAATCAAACGATTGCCGAATCAAACGAGTGCCGAATATATCCCTTGCCGAATCTGTTTCGTACCGAACCAGGTATACATTCTCTCGCCGAACAACCATGAATGGCTTTTAAGGCCGAATGCTTCTTCGTGTTGCTCTACCGAATGGGCTTGTGCCGAATGGACCTAATCCCGAATGAAACATGGAAGCATTTGGCACCGAATGGACTTGACAACTATTCGTTTATATTCCCATATTCCTCGTTTTAATATCATGTTTTTCTTGTGCCGCAAATAAATGTCTCGCAAAGCAGAAACTCGATCAGATAGAAAGAAGTTCAAGGATAGAGAAGAGTCTTCTTCCGTGCCCCCAGCCCAACCAGGACCGGAGCGACATAGACCTGCCCCGAGGTCGTTAGTGGATGGGTATGGTCCCCAGGAACTTCTGGTCTCCCCTCCCGATTGCTTTCCTAGCTCCCTAAAGGAGGAGCAACTTGATGTTATATCTCGTTCCTTCGGGATAGATAGAGCGCTTATGCGGTTGCCGGGGAACGGAGTGATGCCATACAATCTCCCGGAATGATATTTTGCGTACAGTAGGTACCACTGCATGTGTGGTGCTATCCCGCCCCTCAACGCCTGGATAGTTAGCTTTATCACATATCTGAAGGTGGCTCCATTCCAGCTTCAGCCTAACTCCTACGCCATTCTGGTGAGTCTTTTCGTCATCTTTCAGAGGAGATATGGGCGTCCTCCTTCCAACCGGGAGATCCGGTATCTGTACAACTTGAGAGGCTACAAGAAGGGGTCTCCATATATCAGTTTGGAAGCGGCCGTGCCCTTCAAGCCTGTTCTGGATCTGTACTCGAAGCTCAGTATGTTCAAGAAGGAATGGTTTTTTATTAGGGATGACTCTGTTTCTTTCCGCCTTTTCACTTCCGGCTGTAAGTTGAACTTCATTTATATTTTCCTTGTCCCGATCACAATGCTTCTTCTTATATGCTTTTATTTCTTGCTAGCGACAGGTGGTTTTGCGGTCGTGGAGACTGATTCCTTGGCTCGGATGGCTACTGAAATAAAGGCCATTTCGGGAAGGGATAGATCGGCCTCTTACCTGATCAGGAACGCCACTCTCCTGGAGTATAACTTGATTCTACCACATCAATCTGTGGTTAAACAGAGAGATACAGCCGAGGAGAGGGCTGCTAAAGCTAAGGATGGGGCTACTGCGAAGAATAGCAAGAAGAGACCTTTCTCGGTGCCTCCTGCCGTTGGGGGAAAGAAGCTTAAGAAGTCTGATGGACCCTCTCCCAGTACATGTCCAGATATTCCGGAGGAGGAAGGTGGAGAGGAGGAAAGAGACGAAGAGGAGAGCGGAGGAGATGGAGAAGGTGAAGGGCAGGGTGGTAGTGGTGCTGGTGTCTTAACTTCCGGGCAAGTAGGGGAGCTTCAGGAGTGGACGGATGAGGCTCTTCGTCAAGCTTTCGGGGAATCAGATGGGGAATCGGATTTGGCGGAGAAGGTGAAGAGAACTGGCAAGGCCGGGGCTTACGCCGATCCGTCCCCTAAGAGCTCCTCAGCTAGGGTGACTCCGGCAGTGCAAGGTGAACTTTTGACTTCTGCAGACTCCATTTATGACAGGGACTTAGGAATATTTTATGGCTCTCTCCCGTCCTGGGATGAAATCCAGGACTTATTGCAGGATCCTATTCCTCCGTAGGGTTTGTATAATAAACGTGTCTTCTCATTCTTTTTAACTTAACATATTTCCCGTATTATGGACCATTGTATGTTCGTAACACTTGTTCTTTATTACAGGGGCAGGCGAGGTGGCCAAAACTTCAGACGTTCGACACCGCCTTGAACAATTCAAGTTGATGAGAGCTTCTACTAAGCCTCCAACTGGCCGTTCCGGGAATGTAGTTAAATATCGCCCTCTTCTTGGAGTCATTGAGGAAGATATCCAGCAGAGGAAGAGGAGGCGTTCCTTGTTTGATTCACCACCTGGTCCTCAGCCTTCTACTCAGCCTTCCCGAGATACCACGGAGGAGACCACGGAGTTCACCCCCTCTCCGCCTCCTTCCGAGAATCCTACCGTGATCCGCATAAAACGTCCCGACGTGTCTCGCAATCCCTTTGCCGGCCACCCGGATTTGGACCCAAGCTCTCAGGATATATTATTTGACGAGGCCACGGGCGAGCATCTTCTCCCCCGCAATCCCATGGTTCGGATTCTTGATGAGGCTAAGTCCCTAGATTTGGATCTGCTCACTACTCGGATAGCTGCTATGGGGGACGAAGCCAAGGCCAACATTGACCGGGTCGCGGAGGAGGTCAAGAAGTTGATGGAGCACCATGATCGACTGGCTAGGGATGGGGAGGAAGTCGGGAGTGCTAACATCCGGCTGCGGCTACAGGTTTCTGATCAGGCCAAGCAGCTTGCCGATCAGGCTTTCTAGATTTCTCAGCACGAGGCAACCTCTAGGCAGTTGAAGGAGAATCTGGAAAAGGCCAGCAGGGCAGAATTGCGAAAAATGGAGGCTGCTTGCAAGGGGCGGATTGATATGGCCATTGCGACGGTGGATGAGGTTCGGAATGCGGATCTTGAGTGGATTGAAGAGTTGTCTGGAAGGCTTGAGGCCGCAGAGCTTGCTCAGGCTAAGCTAAAAGAAGAGATGGAGGAAATGAGGAGGTCTCTCCGGGCTGACCGCTTGAGATATCGATCGGAGAGGGATGTTGCCGTCGCTAAGTTGTTGTCCTACGAGGCCCGGGTGAGGGAGTTTGAGGAGAATGAAGGGATGATGGATGAGATATTGCAGGATATGTACTTCCGTACCTGGAAGCATGGTAATCTATCCTGGATGGATGACTATCCCCGGATCATGGCTAGGATATATCTTCGGGCTTTGGAGGAGGCTAAGGCCGATGCAGATAAGGAAGGTGGAGCGGCATTCAGGATGGATGTGGTAACCGTCCAGTTCTAAAAGGAGGAGAAGGTAGCGGTGAAGGAGGGGATGCGGCTGTTTGCTGCGGAGGAAGCGGGTGTGCAATTTGCTGATGAGGATCAAGCGGCGGACGTTGGTGAGTCTCTCTTCTCTTTCTCTTTTCTTTTTAGATTTTCATAACTTGATCGCTTACTGTTCGTATAATGAATTCCTCTTCTGAATTGGACAGGTGGGACTTCCGGTCACCATGCTGGGAGCTCCAACCCTGCGGCTAAGTAGGCTTGGAGAGTTGGTAGGATGAGGGCGAAGCGTGAACGCTGCTGGTCACCTTTTGATTTCTTTTTATTGTTGTTCATGTTAGTCCAAAACATTGATGTAACTGTAATAATATTGTTTATGATGAATGACGTTATGTAATTTCATAGTATAAGCTGCATAGTATAAGCTGATTCCTTTATGTTGGAATGTTGTTGCTATTTTGCTGTGCTGTGTAAGTGATGTAACTATGCATGTTACTAGTGACTTGGCTGTGCCTGATGCCAAGTTTTTTTTTAAAGTATAATTTTCTCATTTTGCAACGTAAGTGTGATGTGTGAATATGAACTGCAGTTATGCATTAATGTATAAAAGTAGAAGGTACCGCCCTTCATGTTTCGGCTGTGGACGGCAACTTCGTGCGCCCTGTAAGACTAAGCACGGAATGCTGTTGAGTATCTCGTCATCTGATTGTAAGTTTCTGTTCCCATTAGTGAGCATTCCCTATTTCATATCTTGTACTTTCAAGCACCGTTACGGAGAATAGGAGAAAAGTTTTAAATGAAATTGAAATATAGGAAAAGTAAAACTTCCAGTCACGGAAGGCCGTCGATGTGCTTAAGTTCGTGGAAAACGGGTTTTGTAGTCACTTCCCCTAGCTGTGGGTTTTGGAGACATTTGTCACCCATCTTACGCCTCTGCGGGGAGTTTTCTTTTTTACCACAGCCGTACTTAAGACACATCGGAGCCGATCGCGCACAGTAACTATCCGGGCCATTATGGGCCGTAATCGTGGGTATTATTCGATTTACTGTGGCCGGCTAGCGTGGGGGCCGATCGTCAACTGTGAACTGCCCCTGGCTGGCCACACCTTATGTTGGGGCTTATGATCGGTTCACAGTCGTCGGCGAGCCGAATCGCTGTAATGAGCTGCCATCGGCTATAGTCGGCCTTTTTTATGACGACTTATACTCGGCTTATTACAATCGGCTTTAAGGGCCGAGGCAAACAATGAGTTAACTCGCGGTAGAGGGATACCGGAGCAAAGTGTCTCATTGGCGAGGGCATAGGAGCGTAGCGTACCTGTTAGATTTTGTCCAGGTGGAGTTGTGTTGCGAAGCTCTGGATTGAAATGTCATCTGCAAAGGATTTTGTTCAACAGCAAAGGATAAAGCTTAACAAGTAGCCAAGATATAAAGGAACAAGTTAACAAGAGCCAAGTTTTTTAAAGTGGTTCGGCACGAAAATGCCTACGTCCACTGATTCTCTTTGTTAATTCAGTTCATATGGGCAGTACAAGTTAAGAAAAGTATCGACGGAGGTGTCGGATGTTCCATGCCCTCTGGAACACCTCTCCGTCCACTGTTGACAAAATATAAGCTCCGTTGTGGAGATCTTTATGAATTACATATGGACCGTCCCAGATTGGATCCAGCGCTCCTGGGCGCGGAAAGATTCGCTTGAGGACAAGATCCCCTTCTTGTAAGCTGCGATGTTTGACTCTGGAGTTGTGTAGTGCTGCCACTTTTTGTCTGTGAGCTACTGCTTTGAGTGCTGCATCATTCCTTCTCTCCTCAATTAGATCCAAAGACATGTGGAGGAGTTCTTCGTTTTCTTCCGGGTTGTAGTGGATCCTACGGTGAGAGGGCACTATAGTTTCAACTGGGAGCATAGCCTCCGATCCGTATGCCAAAGAGAAGGGAGTATGCCCTGTTGAAGTTCTGTAAGATGTGCGATAGGCCAAGAGTGCCGTAGGAAGTTCGTCCACCCAAGCGCCTTTTGACTTTTCAAGTATCTTCTTGATTAAGGTTTTGAGGATCTTGTTGACAGCTTCGACTTGGCTGTTTGCCTGGGGATAAGCCACGGATGAGAAGCTTTTATGAATCCCGTGCTCTTGGCACCAGTTGGCGAATTCTTCGCTGTCAAACTGAAGTCCGTTGTCTGATATGATCTTGAGTGGGACTCCGTACCTGCACAGAACGTTTTTTATCAAGAAGTTGATAACTTTTGCCGAAGATATTTTATTTAGAGGTTCCGCCTCCACCCATTTGGTGAAGTAGTCAACTGCCACTATAGCATATTTGGCTCCGCCTCGGCCCGTTGGCAGTTCGCCAATTAAGTCAATTCCCCATATTGCGAAGGGCCAAGGGTTGGTCATCTGAGTAATTTCATTGGTTGGTAGTCAAGGAATCATAGCAAATTTCTGACATCTGTCGCATCTTCTGACGAAGTCTAAAGCATCTTTGTCTAAAGTGGGCCAGAAATACCCATATCGGAGTATCTTTTTCGCTAGGGTCTGCCCTCCGGTGTGGTTTCCACAATTTCCCTGATGGATATTGGATAGAATTTCCTTGGCTTCTCTTCCAGAAACGCACCTCAATAGGGGGTTAGAGAAGCCGCGCCGATAGAGGATGCCTTCTTGCATTGTGTAGCGGGAAGCTTTCCTCAGAATTTTCTTAATTTCATTTCGCCCGTCGGGTAGGGTGCCATGTTGTAAGTATTCTCGGATAGGGGTCATCCATGTTTCTTCTTCGGTTGCAGCTATCATATTTACTTGCTCGAAACTTGGTGCCAGCTGTTTTGAGATGGTTATCGTTCCAGAAGTGGTATCATCTCCCGTGCTAGCTTGCTTTGCCAGCTCGTCGGCCTCTTGATTTTCTTCTCGAGGAATGTGTTTGATCGAGTAGTGATCCAATTGATTGAGCAACCGCTTGGTCTTTTTCAGATATGCCGTGAGCCGCTCTCCTCGAGTCTGAAACTCCCCTAGTATTTGATTTACGATGAGTTGCGAATCACTGTGAAGACATAAGGAACTGACTTCGATCTCCAGGGCGAGCTCTAATCCGGCTATTACTGCTTCATATTCGGCATCATTGTTGGTGGCAGCGTATTCCAGCCTTAGCGCATAACGCAGCTTTCTTCCCTTGGGAGTGATGATCACAACGCCTGCCCCCGAGCCTTGTTCGTTCGATGCTCCATCTACGAAGAGATTCCACTTGATATCTTCTGCTATATCAGATTGGTCCTTACCTTCGCTAGTACTGAATTCGGCAATGAAATCAGCTATGGCTTGCCCCTTGATAGCGGTGCGAGGATGGTAAGTGATATCATATTGACTTAGTTCGATGCACCACTTAAGTAATCGCCCAGAAGTGTCGGGAAGATGGAGCACTTTCCTCAATGGTTGGTCGGTTAGGACTCTGATGGGATGAGACTGGAAATAGTGTCGTAGCTTCCTTGATGTGATGAGTAAACAGTACGCCAGTTTCTCGAGTTTGGGATACCGGGCTTCTGCTCCCGTGAACCTTTTGCTTATGAACTACACTGGCCGTTGTGTGCGGTTTTCTTCTCTCACCAAAGCGGCGCTTAGAGCATAGGAGGACACAACAAGATATAGGTATAGTTCTTCGCCTTCATTCGGAGTCGAGAGTACTGGTGGCCGTTGGAGGTGCTCGATAAGGTTAAGGAAAGCTGCTGAACATTCGTCGGTCCACTCGAATTTTCCTTTGTCTTTCTTCAGGGCTTCGAAGAATGGAATGCATTTTTCGGTTGCTTTAGAGATGAACCGGCTTAGGGCGGCCACCTTCCCATTTAGGCTTTGCATTTCTTTCCGAGTGGATGGTATTTTGATATCTTGCAAGGAACGGACTTGTTCGGGGTTTGCTTCGATCCCTCTGGCATGGACAATGAATCCCAAGAACTTTCCTGATGATACTTCGAATGAGCACTTTAGAGGGTTCAGCTTCATTCCATATTGGCGGAGTACTTGAAACATCTCGTCCAGGTGGTTTATATGGTCGTTGGCTTTCCTCGATTTTACCAGCATGTCATCCACATAAACTTCCATAGTTCGTCCTATCAGTTCTGCAAACATCTTGTTGACGAGGCGCTGATAAGTAGCTCCGGCGTTTTTAAGTCCAAATGGCATTACCTTGTAGCAGTACAATCCTCGGTCAGTGATGAAGCTAGTGTGGTCTTGATCGGGGGCGTGCATAGGCATCTGGTTATACCCTGAGTATGCATCCATAAAGGATAAGAGTCCGTGTACGGCAGTGCTGTCCACGAGTTGGTCGATTCGGGGGAGTGGGAAGCAGTCTTTCGGGCAAGCGTCATTTAAATTGGAGAAATCGATGCATGTTCGCCACTTCCCATTAGCTTTCTTTACCAGTACCGGGTTGGCGATCCATTCCGGGTAGATGGCTTCACGTACAAAGTCATTGGCAAGTAAGTTCTTTACATCTTCCTCGAGGGCTGCTGATCGTTCCGCCCCATACTTCTCTTCTTCTGCTTTACCGGCACCTTGGTAGGATCAGTGTTCAGTGCGTGGCATGCTATGTCCGGGGAGATTCCAGTCATATCAGCGTGCGTCCATGCAAATACATCCATGTTATGGCGAAGAAAATCAATGAGTTGATTCTTTAATTCTCTTTTTAACTGAGATCCGACTCTCAGCAGTTTACTTGGGTCGCGTTTGTCTATAGGTACAAATTCCATAGCCTCTGCAGGCTCGGCGGTGGCCTCCTCCTCTTTGACCCTGGGGTCTAATTCATTGAAAGGATCACTGGTATACCGAAGAGGAGGGGCTTTCTTTAGTTGCTATGCTTCCAAGCTTTTCATGCAGAGAATAGTCTTTGCATTTTTCCCTTTATCTCCCCTGCGATTATTGCGAAGTTCGGTTACATAGCAGTCCCGAGCGGCGTCTTGATCCCCTTCTACTTCTCCCACTCCATTATTCGTTGGGAACTTCATCTTCGGGCACCATGGGGCAAGGACAATTTGGAAGTCGGACAAGGCTGGTCTTCCTAAAAAGGCATTGTAGGCCGAGTGGTTTTCTATTAGCATGAATGTTTGTTTCCGAACGGCGGAGCGGGGATGACTTCCTAATTCAACAAAGAGATCCAATTGTCCGAGGGGCATCTTTGCTTCTCCAGTGAAACCGTGTAGTGGTTTGTTACAGGGGGATACATCCTTCATTGACAGCTTCATTTTGTCGAAAGCATGCTTGAATAGGATATTTACTGAACTTCCAGTGTCTATTAAAATTCGAAAAACTTTGGCTGGACCGAACCAGGCAGAGATGACCATAGGATCCATATGAAGGTATTGCCTTCCTTCTAGGTCGCGCCCGCTGAATGTGATATCATTACTTTCCTTCCGCTTAGGGTGGCGTTCTTCCATAATAGAATTGACGCAGTCTCCCTCGCTTCTGAGTGAGTCTCCATATCTTTCCATTTCTGCCCAGCTCTTGTCAGCGATGTGTGGCCCTCCTGATATTGTATGGACCACTATCTTCTCTTGGCTGGAACCGCTGGTGTTGCGATTTCCTCTGCCTGTCTCTGGGTGGAGCTGCCCTGGATTTTCCTTTGTAGGAGCTGGAGTCATGTCCTGGCCCTTTACATAGCGTTCCAGCTTCTTCCTTCTAATGTGTTCCTCGATTAAGTCCCGGTGATGACGGCATTCATTGGTATCGTGCCCATGAGACTCGTGGAAACGGCAGAATTTTCCGGACTGGATTGCACGATCTAACTCTTTCTTGTACGGGGGGCGCTTGTATGTAAGTTCGTCCTGCGTGGCCAGGAAGATGTTCTCGACTGTTTCATTCAAGGGAGTGTAAGCGTCGAATCTCGGTCCTGGTCGGTACAAGCGCTTTTCTCCCTTCTTGCCCCCTGCATTGTCTCTGGAGTCGTTTCTCCGAATGTCCTTCGCTGCGGCGGGGGCGTTTCCATGGGCCGTCTTAGCCTGTGGTCCTGTCTGCCTTTCAGTGGCAGCCTCTTCGAGTCTCATGTACTTCCCAGCTTCATGGAAGAAATCGGGCAAGGTAGCTGGTTTTTCTTTAGTTAGTCTTCTAGCAAACTTGGTATCTGGGTGCACACCACTACAGAGGGCCATTAGGGTGAGTTTCTCATCGGCATCTTGGACTGCGGCTGCTGCGGCGTTGAACCGGGTTAGATATTGTTGCAGTGTCTCTCCGGATTTCTGTTTGACATTGGATAGAGAATAAGCAACCTTGGGTTGTTCCACATGAATGCGGAACTGGCTAATGAACTTTTCCTTCAACATTTCCCATGAACTGATGGATCCTTGGGGTAGATGGCAGAACCAGGAGGTAGCTAGATCTGTTAAAAATAGTGGAAAGCATTTGCATAATACTCCTTCCGTTGCCCCGCTCATGAGCATATGTTGTGTGTATCTTTGCAGGTGTACAACGGGGTCGGAAGTTCCCTTGTACGGTTCCATCGTTGGCATTTTCCATTCTCGAGGGGTGATGGCGGTTTCGATGTCGCGGGTGAAAGGGCTGGTTACCCTAGCGCCTATCTCTCGATCTCTTTGCTCCCGTCGGACGCATTCCCTGAATAATCGTGCCATTCTTTCATCAGAATTTGGAGCGGACAAAAATGAGCTTGGTTCTTCCCTGCGGGATCGATCTCGCCCAGATGACCTGTAGGGATGGTATAGCCTATCGCTTCTGACGTTATCCGGTGGCTGTCTTTGGCAGCTCGGATGCATGCTAGGACCAGCTACAGTTGCCCCCTGCCTTGATCTTCCCCTGTGGGGTTCTGCTTCGAGCATTTCCATGGGGTCAACTTCGGGCTGGGTTCTAGCTCGGCTCCATTCAGCGGGGTTTCTATGATTAGGCTGCATGACCGGGTCAGCTACATCCGACCCTCGCCTGGTTCCTCCCCCATTGGGTTCGGTTCCAAGCGCTTCCTCGAGTCGGAGTTCGGTCTGAGTCCGGGCGCGGCCCCTATCATTGTTGTTCCTATTGATAGCTTCTTCGAAGAGGGAAGACCTTTGTTGTCTCTGAGATCCTCCAGATTGAGACTCACCCCATGATTCAGTGTTGCGGTTGGATTCTTCGGCATCCCTCAAGCGTGACATAAGTTGGTTCACCAAAGCTTCTTGTTGGGATGCGAAGCAGTTAGTTACTTCAGTCACAACTCTGTCCAGATCTGCCCTAGTGATTGCTGTTGGTTGTTCCGCGGCAGGGGCTGTCGGATTTGCCTGATCTGCTGTCGTAGTGGGATGGTTTTCTTGATCTGGATCCACTGGATCTGGAGCGCTGCTGGTTGCGACGTTCTTTCCCTTGTGGGCGTCTTTTCTCGGCCTGGAAGTCATGTTTCCTAAGCAATGAAGGGTGCTATTGGGAAAGAAGGTTGAATGAGGGAAGCTGAAGCTTCGAGTTCCAAGTTCTCAGTGAAAGCACCAAAAATGTTTGCGCAAAAAATGGACAAACACCTTCAATCCGTATAATTTAGTTGATTATATGTTATTTTCAAGGTTTTAGGTTACTTATGCAAATATTAAAAAAGCAGGGGCCAAACTGTAAAAGACACACAGATTTATAGTGGTTCGGCCAGAACGTGCCTACGTCCACTTTATATGTTATTCTCCTGTTCCTTTCAGATTACAAGTACAAAGCTTTGTATACAAGTATATGAAAGTTGTTTGAAAGTTCCTTCCTTGCTTGAGCTCTCAAACTTGTCTGCCATTGTTGTACCCCTGCCCCTCTATTTATAGAGTGAGGCTGGGGGCATGGGTCTTGGATGTATATAGCTGCTGGTGGGCCTGGGCTGAAGCAATCTGGACTGGCACATCTGGTTCGGTGGCAGGAGATGAATGGATCGGTAGGGCTTTGGTTCGGAGGTAAGTGATTCGATGTTGCGTGGAGATGGAGGCTTGGATCGGCATCATTGGACTTGGGAGTTTGGTCCGGTGGTGAGATGGAGGTGAGATTGGTTCGGCAGGGAGTTTGGTTCGGTGGTGAGTATGTTGGGTTCTGGTCTGGTAGTGGAGGGATGTCGTTGGTTCGGTAGTGGAGGAGTATGTTTGGGACCGGTGATGCAAGTGTTCCGATCTTGGTGGGAGAGGGTTTGGTTCGGCCTCCCTGGATATGGTTGATTCGGTGAAGGCGCGTGGAACCCTGGTTCGGCATCGGTGAGGCATGCTGGTTCGGTGATGGCGATGGAAGGAGCCTGGTTCGGCTATGGGGGAGATGGTTGGAGGTTTGGCTCCTTCTTTCCCTTTGGTTCGATGGGGTTGGAAACACACCCAATACCTACTCTTAACTAGTGAAATCCTATTGCAAGATGCAATTGAGAGAACATCTTTGCACCTAGGAGCTAATCGAAAAAGTTGTCAATACATAGGAGTGATATTAGTTCTTCTCGTCACTTTATTTAGCTCACGGTAATTTGCGCATAACCTTAGAGAATATGTGTGCACCCCACTCAAATATACTCTTACGAATGAACGTCTTCTTCAACAGGCTATTTACTTGCACCTCCAACTTCTTTTTCTCTTTGGGTGCCAGGTGCCTCAAAGGCAAAACTATCAGTCTGACATCCTTCACTAAGTCTATCTGAAACTCAGTCCCTCTATGCAGTGGTGATCTAGTCAATTCCTCAAACACATCTGGATACTCTATAATGATACGCACAGATGACGATCCATTCTATGGAGTCTCAAGCGAGTATAGAAAGCTAACCATAACCCCATCCTCCAAGAGGCAGCCAATCACTACCGTCTGCCCCTCCACAGCCCCAATAGTCACCAATAGCCTCTCGCAGTCCACTACTACTGCATACTTCCCTAGACGGCCCATTCCCAAGATAACCTCAAATCCAATGAAATTCAAAAAAAAGCAATCACAAACAAAAAAGCATCCATGACTCGATAAGGTCAAACTACATCAAACCATGCATGGACTAGTGGAGCCTCCAATAGGTTCATCACAATCAATGGTCGGTCAATCATTTTGGGTTTCAATCCTAACCTATCTATGAAATCACCAGATATGAAGGAATGTGAACCCCGATATCGAATAAAACACATACGGGAACATTGTAAATGGAAAGTATCTAAATAACAACACCCTTGACCTTCTCTTTCACCGAGGAAGCACTTAATGAAGTCAGAATAGCATCCAAAGCTTATGCATTCACAACCAGTTTCTGCGACGCTAGTTTCGGACAATTCTTCAGTATATGTCAGCGTTTGCCACAGTTATAACACTTCTTCTTCCCATCAGATTTGCAGTTTCTAATTAGGTGACCCTTATCTCCACAACTATAACAAATAGGATCAAATTTAGCATTTATCTAAGCGTTCTTTCCTTGAAATTGCTTCCTCATACCATTCCATTTCTTCTTGCATCCACCGCTTTGTTGCTGTTTTGACTCCTTCTTAGTAGCAACAGCTAATTCGAACTTGTTGTATAAACTCTTCTAGTGAAGAGCTTTCTCTACAGGTCTTTCCAATGGCTCATCGATATGACTGCCCAACTTCTCTCCCAAGTAGTCATCCAAATCCATAATAAATTTCTCGTTCTTTCTCAACGGAATATTGATGAAAGATGTCCCACACTTTGAAAAAGCATCAAACTCAGCAATATATTCGGAAACAAACATATCTCCCAATTTAAACTAGAAAATTCCTTGAATAGCATCGACTTCTGAGCCACCGAAATGAACATCTCTTCAAACCTAGCCTTGAACTAGTCCCAAGTGAATTGATCCTCAAGTGTACCAATTGTAATGGCATTCCACCAGTTCATTCCCCGCCCTTGAAGCTATCTAGAGGCGGATTCCTCTTTATGGCATCATCTATTTCCATATGATAAAGAGAAACATTCGGAGGTGTCCGACCAATCCTGCATTTCGATAGCCGATTCGGTTCCAAGGAATGGTTTGCCTCCTAAGGTGGAGTAATCTTTGCATAACTTGGCAAGTCAGCTCTTCGTGCTTGCACTTGAGCACCACCACCAATAGCAGTATTTGGAGCAGCCTTTTGGGCAATTTGAAGCATGTTCGCCATCATCGCATTGAACTAGCTTGCAAGTCGGGTTAGCAGCCCTCGAGCCTGCTCCTTCCTCAACTCCGGAGATAGAGTTCTTCACCGTGTTTCTTGTTTTTGGCTCATTCTTGATCTATAACAAGAATGATCAGTCTCTTAAAAGGAAACTGTATCAATGGTACTCGTATGTGCACGTGGCTTATATGCTATATATACTACTATATAGTTTTGAAAATCAAAATATATAATAAGTGCACACTATCTCGTATACATACATACATACATACATACATGCATACATACATACATACATACATATATATATATATATAGTCAGGATCCAGTCCAAGATGATAACTCCTTCCCTGTCTCTACTGCACCACAGTATCAACTTAGGTTAATTGTGTAGCCTAAGCTTTGATACCAAATATGTGACCGTCCAACACCATCGGCACCTAACATACATAAGATAGTGCATTGCTGACGTAACTAGTTAATGGAGAACAATCATCAAGGATTTAAAATAAAATAAACATATCATATAGCTCAAAGCGCATGGAATAAAATATAATATACATCATAGATATAAAACATAAGAGACAATAATAACTAAGTGATCTAAATAATAGTGTATGGATTCATAAAGTTATGCAACGAGTAATAGAGTTGATACAATGAGAATAAATTCAAATAATTATCTCTTATAATAATAAAAAACATTTCAAAGCCTCCATAGTGTTGCACAACGGAATAAACATAGAAATCTGTATACAATATGAGATAGCTCCATCCAGCTCGTCCTCTGCACGGCTACTGCGTCGCACCTAGACCTGTTATCTAGTCTACTTGTTTAAAGTACCCTAGATAATAAGAACAAAGCATAAAACCTTAAGTCAGACAAAAGTCTGGTGCGATCATTAAATGAATCTAAAAATACTTATAAGTTGATATTGTAAGAAACAATGGTATACGAACCATACCAGACATGTCCCTACAACCAATAGAATATAACAAAAACAATATGCTACTCTACAAATTAGTAAAGGTGCACTGCAAACCAAGTGTGATGATGGGTGTCCAGGTATTCCCATCCCCAATACCTATCTACAATGACATTACTAGGGTGATAGACTATAGAAGAACATTTAAGTAAACTATAGCATCCATCAAACAATCCTCATTATAACTTATTTTGCTCTAGATATATGAAAACTCGTATAATCATTTAACTTCTAGGGACCAATGGAAATCCTAATTTTCAATGTACTCTCTTTAGACCGAAGCTGATACTAGACCCATTCAACTAGTCTAGGGTACAAAGATCCATTCAACCGATCCGGGATAACCTTTCAATGTACCCATAAGCATCCTACCAATACCCCTACTTTGATTACATCAAAAACACTCTGAGTATCAACGATCCCATAACACATGAATCTGAGCCATTCCCTTGCTTTATCCAATTTCCATTATCCTTGTGGAATCGTTCTATATTCCTTCTTTTCACTATAGAACCATTCAACAGTTCTAACATTTGTTCACCTTTCCCAGAACCTGCCCTTTTATGGATAATCACGACTCTATCCAACATCGAGCCACCATCATCAAAACCTAAATACTTTCACTATCGAGTTGTCACCAAAGTACCGAAACCATCATCGTGCTACCATGTCACCATCAAACTCTAAGCGAACAAATAAACATATTCAGCACGGCCTTTCGAGCGTCTACTTCTCCTCTTGAAGTTTCACTCCAATCCCATCAATATAAATAACTCGGTACTGGCCTATAATAGCTTGGGACCGAGCTATATGCTTAACCAATTTTGGTTAAGTCTCCTTCCCTGGTTCTAGTACTTCATAACCCATGTGCTTTGGACCCCTACACATCTTTTAAAATAGCTTAGCATCAACTTAAACCCATGGTTTCTAAGTTCTAGAAATAGCTCGGCATAGTATCCAATCCATAGCCATATTCCTACATCTTGCTCTTATCCATCTCCTCTAGACCTTTCCCACCGACGAATCAACTCATCGACCTATTTTGGCCAACACAAATGACACGATACCGAGTTATAATAACTTGGTACCAACCTATGTCTTTAACCCTAATTTTGTTGTGAATTGGAGCTTGGACTCCTCCCAATGCCCAAAATCCTTTCTCCAAGTTTCATCCAATTCCAATCGTCTTTGCCTTCGATTACTCAAATTCACCAACCTATGCTCCAACTATCCAAAAAACTAGCAAATAACATCAAAGCACAACATACAATTATCAAAAGTCAAGCAAATACATCCATTCATATAAGCAATACATGAGAATGTGATGATCGAGCAAATTTAAATCTGGATCTAACTTTTAAACAAGCGTATGCATATAGATACAAGGGATTGCAAAACCATTTAAAAACTATTTCTAAGCCTTTATGATTTGTTCGTAAACATCTATAAAAAATTTAGTAAGGTTAAAAAATGTTATAAAGTCAAAATCATGTAAAAAATATCATTTTTAACTATATAAACGTGCATAGTAGAGTTAAAGATCAAGTACCACTCACTAAATACCCAAAATACCAATTTTTTCCTTAAATTTAAAGTGGACAACAAAGGAGATAAACCCAAATCAGGAAAAATGATAATCTAAAACTTTTTTATGCTAATCATCCCTCTAATCAATGATTTGGCTAAGACTAGTAAGGAAAATGTATGATTTTTTATGAAATTAGGGTTAATGGAGGTTTAGAGCTATTTTGGAAAAGATTGAAATGGCTAGACTAGTTCCTATAGCATTCCCTTAGTATAATTTTTGAGATGGGTTAATGGGTCTAAACACGGGCTTTGTTATTTACCCATTAAAACTGGCCAAAAGCAGCCAACAAATAAAATAGTTTCGAGATTCAAACGACAAGTCCGTTTTTCTATTATGACTACTCTACGAAATAGGAAACTGTCATACTGAAGCTGTAACGGCCCACAAATCCATACCCTTGAGTCAACGTTATTCTACCTAAATCAACTCAAGTTGTACAGAAATACGAACCATTTGGGTTAAAGAAGAAGAGGTAGAAGAAGAAAATAGAAATCAACAACAGAATCTAACCATCGCAGCGGAATAAAATATAATAGATATTAACATATCTTTACACAAAATCAAATATATCTGTTTATATATTACATCATCAGAGTACATCAATCACACTCAACATCAATAACATACAACTGGATACACAACTACTCAACACAGTGGAATATATATGTAAACAAGTACGAAAGTATGTATCGTCATCCAGCTCGTCTCCTGAGCTCTACAGCATCAGTTCCTGTATCCTATAATACTCGGTCTGACCCGAACATTACAGTTAAATAACACCCGAGTCCGTCTGGAATACCAGTGTGAGAAAATCACACGCAATTGATTATTAAAGTTTCAAAAATCCTATTGAAAACAAAAGCATCTAGTAAGACCATGCCACAAATAAACATGTCGGGTTTTTACCTTACGATAGCTAAAACAATTTTTATAGAAATCCTCTGATATTATAATAGGGTCTATATACAAATACTTATAAAATAGCCGAAATTGTTACATTCATTAAATTCCAGCTACTAGCCACAGAGTGGGTAATACAAACAAAACTCGTACAAGGCTCGTAGGAAGAATGGATTTCCAACTAATGACTAGGCACTGGGGAACCACCTGTCACGGTATGTGGCCTAGATCACAGTACCGAGGAGTACGCCCGCTCCCCTGCAAAACAAGACCGGGACTACCCCTTAATGGGTAATCCCGAGTGAGATCACCCCGCGGTTGGGATCAGCAACCGCCCACTAAGCCGGAAAAAAAGGACATCTAGACAAGGATGACCTCACCCTGCTTAGGTGCTACCCACCTAGCCTTGCTACATAACCCCTGATTTTCAGTCATTCCCATTTGATGAGGCTTGAGGCTAAGCGTTACCTTTATAGAACATATCTCATATAATGCCCATCGTCCACCTGACAATGTTTCGCAAGCATTCATCCATACAAGTCCGTCCCGGGTCCGAACGGAACCGAAGGCACTATTCCTACTATATCCATTTTGGAAATATCCTCAGGATGAGTAGCGACTAGCCCTTGCACTTCACTGCTCCATCTTCGAATCCAAACTCGTTTCCGCGAAACGTACAAACCGAATCGAAGTGGTTTTCGAGACATAAATCTCGATCCCGGTCTCTTCGAAACGATCAACGCATTTGGCCAATATTGATAGTCGGTTATTTAACTATCAATTAATATTCACAAACAACCATCAACCCATAAATAATTTTCCAAATTATTTATTAACCTTAAAAATATCTTCATAAGGTATATTTTTACTTTTCAATCCTTTTGAAAAAAAACAATTTCAAAACAATCTTCCTTTCTCAAAATAAATTTCAAGTCTTTTCTATTTCCACTAGAATCACCAAACACAAAACTTAAGATTTTAAAAATAATTTAAAAACACTTTATTGTCAAATATATTTAACATTTAATTTAGAAGAATTACTTTAATACTTAATTTAAAATAATACTATAGAAATAACTAAAATAAGGTTACCTTATAACTATACATTAGATTTTCTTCTTTAAAATACCAAATCATTCTTTAAATAATTATTACGATAATGGATTAAATTAAAATACTTACTTTGGAATTTACTTTAAAACATTTAAGTTAAGACTACTTCAATGATTGGCTAAAATATATACTATATGAATATTTGAAAATAGAGTTACTTTATAAAATATAAAACTAGGTTTTCACTTTTGAAATAGAATTACTAAGTCACTTTTTATAAATAATTACTATGGTAATAGATTTGAATAAGTATTTACTTTAGAATTTTGATATTTAGAAATAATAAATTCCTAAAACATACTTCTTCTTTTTTTAAACAACATTAAAACCTTTATTTTATTTAAAAACAAACTTACTTTGAAAACGTACTTAGCTATCCAAGAAATATTCTTCTCTTCACATTCTTCTTGAAATTATCAATTCCAAACACTTGAATCAATTTCCAAATTTATTTACAATTAACCCCATTTATTCCAAATTCCATTAACTCCATATTTAAATCCTTATTATGATTTAAAAATATTTTTACTGAAATACCAGTTTAGATTTCTCAATTTACTTCTTTATTCTTTTAAATAAAATTTAACTATGAATTTTAAAATAATTCTTTATTTCTTTAGATAATATCAATTAATTTTTCACTTCACTAATTTCTGTTTATTCAAAATCTTTTTCTTTCCATACTCATAGTTAATTACTAGTATTTTAATATCACTTCATTTCTTTCAATTCATTCTTAATTTATTCAAATTTCCTATAATGATTTCGCTTACAAATTCACTTTTTTTATTTTCTTTCCAAATTCCAATTTATATATTTTTGGTAAATTCATTATACCCAAATATATCCAATCAAACCATAATATTCAATATTCCAATATTACCCATCATAGAATACCAAATAATCACAACAGAGAATATTAAATAATTTAAATAGATGTTGAGGGATCCAGTTAGATCCCTCCAACATGTTTTCCCTGCACCCACAGATGTTAGCACAATATAATATGCCAATTCCAATATATACCATACTATAGCACATCAATCAATTCAAACATTCAAACAATTATTTAAATTTAATCATTTAATTTTAATTTTAATTCAGCTGAGTGAGATTAGCTCACCTTTGCTTTATATTTGCAATCCACTTCCCTCTTAACTCGATTTTCTCGATTTGAGACCTTGTATAACAATTATATAATTTTATCAATATTCCAACAATTTGAATAATTAATTTCCATTTGATAAATTTAATTTAATTAACTAATAGTTTATTTTAACTAATTATTTCCTTTTAAAAACCTTTTAGTAGTTACAACTAATTAAATAAATTAATTGAACCAATTCATCATCTTATTAATTTAAAGTAACTAGCAACGTAAATATGTATATGCATATTTATTTTCTTTAGTACTCATATACATATATAAAATAATCTATATGTGTTGAACAAAAATCTAATTTATATATACACACTTCACAGTCTTTTAAAAAAAATCTATTTTCAAACTTTATCTATGTACATATTTTCTTTCTGTAACTAACAAAACAGTCATCTGTTTTACTGTAAACTTTTCTATCTTTAGTATTCCAAATATACTTACTTTACAAGGTATATATATATATATATATATATATATATATATATATATCTTCTAAAATTGAATTAAACATAAATTAAACCTCACTGCGAACAAGGAACCAACCCATCGAGCTTCTTCTCACAAACATGATCCCGATACGAACACGAGACATCAACATCGAGCAGCGTTAAACATCACGACGCACAAGCCTCTCGACCCACCAATGCCTTCTCTGGAAGTAATCCCACTGCCCTCCTCATCTCCATCTTCAAAACTCCAATTCTCTTCACTTGTACGCGAATCTAGCCTAAATAAAAATACAGGCGGCAAGGCTGGTTTACAGCGGAGTGGAGCGCAGGGGAGGACGACGAGATCAGGACTAGGTCGAATTAGAGAAAATGAGGCGGCGATGGGAACGACGCACTTCGAAGCTTCAATCTTGGACCTGGGCCAGGCATTACATGACATTCGAACTCCATCTATGTCGCCGTTGCCGGCGAGGTCTGTGGTCATGGAAGAGATTTAGATCTAGAAATATCGATCGGTTTATTCCTCTTTTACACGAGAACGAGCTTTTGGAACGAGTTTTAAACTGGAGAATATGGAAAGGAACGTGATCCCTTTCTTGTTTCGGCCATTATTGAATTTTTTTTTCCTTTAATTCCAAGGAAAGAAGGCTTGGCCGATAAAAAATAAAGAGGGACACGATATTTGAAAAAGAGGTTAGCGTGCAGGAGGGGCTACCGTGATATTTGACTTGAAGGGAAAATACTTACATGAAATTGTTTGACTGGACAATTATTATACACTTTATTTAAATTTCAAATTTTAAAACGTCACGAAATCGTAGTCCAAAATCTCCACACCTATCGCCGCGTGCCGCTCAGCGTTCATAATGTTATACCCCTATTCCGAACGAAATAGAAAAGGTTTCGAGTCCTAATTCGATCGTATGGAGACGATAGCTTTTTGGACTCAGTTACTATATTAAATTTTCAATATAAATTTCAGTGCGTTTATATGTCGTACGCTCACACACCAACTCCGAAAGCTCCAAAATTTGAAATTCGATAATAATACAGTATTACGGATCCAATGAAACTAGTTTCATCGAATTCCGAGACCGTGCCTCGGAAGGCTATTTCTAAATTCAATTTAAACTATAAAATTTTAAAACTAAACAAATCAGTGTTAAATTAAATTTTACAACTTCTATTATCCTCATTATTATCAATATAAACTTTGTAAGCCTTCAAATTATTTTTAACAGGCCTAAAACTCCATATTCAACATTTTACCCAACTTCAAATTATTTAATCCAATAATTTAATTATCAAATAAATGGTGATATTTGAATTCAAGTTAAAAATTTACTTTTAAATATTTCAAATCAATTAAATATTCTAATTTAAATTGCTTAAAAATTCCGGGTCGTCACATTTCTCCCCCCTTAAAAGAATTTCGTCCCCGAAATTACTAGTTAGGAAGAATGATCCAATACCCATTACTATTTCCCAAAACCAAACAGTTTTATCAACTTGCCATAACATATCTTTTATTAAAGACCCACTATTACTCCCACCAACTCCCTAAACCTTACATAGTTTCCAAACAACTTTACTTGTTCATCCATTCAATTTTAAATTCAAATTCAAATTATCTCAATTTTCCCAAAAAATTTCTAACTCTCTAAATTTTCGAAAAATTTCGCCATCGTCTCCTTTGCGTGGCTAGCTCGGTACAACTACAAAATGGCTCTACGGCCTCCCAAATCCAAAAAGAAAATAAAAGGCCAAGTGGCTAGATCCAAAAACCGAATCAAATTTCATACAGAAATTTAAACACATACCTTTTTTTAGTCGGGCAATTCTAATTTATTATCTGAAATCAAAACCAATTTTACTTTCCCTTTTTCATACCTGCATATCATGTTTAGTAATAATATCCGATCACAACATTCAAAAACATTTTATTGACTTCTTTTACACATTTTTAATATTTGTTTTACTTAAGCTCATACGATGCACATATATCATCCGTACGCAATACCAAATCTGATCGCTCACTCGATCACACAATTTCACTTCCGAACTAGTATCGTTCACCCGACTTCCTAGTGCGGACTCAAATCCGGTTTCCTGATTAGAAAGCGTCATTCTCCTTGCATAGCTGTAAACTATGATAGAGAATTTACAGAATCAATCAAAATTCCATATCCAGGTTGGCCGTCGAACATCGAGTGAAAAATCCTAACTCGGATCGATAAAACTATCTCGAAATTTTGTGCTCGAATTTTGGATCAATATAGCTATGCGAATAAAATAATATACGTACATCCTACGTATTTGCCCCAATTGATTATCAACTACATCAATTTCCTTTTATTCCCATTTATCTTGATTGTCATTCACTTATCCACACTTTCCCTTGCCACAACTTCCAGTTTTAATCTTTTTGTATTCCTACTCCAAATAAATTCAATTTTCTTCAATTTGCGAATTAATTTCAAACCTCAATACTTTTATCCAAATTTCATTTTCAATTTTGCTTGAGTTTAATCCACCTTCAAATTCAAAATATTGTGTTCAATTCATCTTATTTAAAATGATATTCAATTAATCATTCCTTAAATTAATTTCACTTACTAATTCATTTTTATATCTCAATTAAAAGTTGTTTGTAAATTTTTTTCTATCTTCAATTTCTTGAACAATATCTTCAGTTCATCTTACTTTACATATACAATTTAAATTAGATTTCAATATTCAGTTTCAATTCTATTTGCTTACAAATTTTAATTCATTTGTCGTTAGTGAAAATTTTCAAAAGATTCAAAAAATTTCTAACTCCCAAAATTTTCGAATTTTTTTGGCAGAGTCTCCTTTGTACGGAGGAGCTTTTGCAATTTGACAAGAGATATTAATATATATACATCGACCCAGAAGGTCGGAAAATAGAAAAACAGTTCATATTTCCTATTTTTATTGCGTAGGCATACCTTATTTAGCATTTTAAGCAAACGGCTTATTTATTTTAGCATTTTGCGCGATCAAATCCAGCCATACGGCTCTCATGTACCTCTACTTACCCAATATAAACTGGTAAGTGACAAATATACCAAGTTTATAGCATTTCACTTATATATAAATAACTAAAACATGGATTCTATAAACAGTGCATATTATATACTTCCATAAGCACATATGAAATATTTCTACACTTATTTTGAATGCTTCCCAACAATATTCAAACCATCCTGTTCAATTTAAATGATTTCACAACTCTCTTGCTTAACTTAAATTCATTTTAAGTCCAAGCAAACTCATTTAAACTGAATTAATTTCAAAAGCAATCTAACTCCCATTTTTCCGAAGTCAAATTCTCATTAATATAACTTACGTTAATTAACTCAATTACTAATTCCATTTCATTTACCAAACAAGTCTTATTTAAAATCATTTCATAAAACTCGACACAACCATTTCACAGTTTTACTTAAATCAAGCTTTTATTCAAATATTACTTAAGTTATTTTATTTTTCGTCAAGTTATTTCAACTTTAAAACTCAAGTTATATATATATATATATATATATATATATATATATATATATATATTATAAGCACTTTCCAAATTAAATCCCTAATTTGATTTCAATTACCAACCAATTTCATCTACTAACTAATTTAAATTAGTTTATTCAGTCAACCATTTTGAATTTCATACTTCCAATTATATTCAATTCACCAACAATCCAAGCTGGATTCATTTACACTCCATTGCATACATTCAATTTATTTTTCATCCAAACAAGCCCATATTTATTACAATTGATTCAAAAACCAATTTTATTGGCTTCTGTTAATCCATAGAATTTATATAATCTCGTTTACGTCAAACGACAATTATTTTTATGCAAATTCAGTGATATTCACTTAAAAGAATATCCATTCCTGTTTATAACAATTTTAAGTTGATACCAATTCAATCTATACTTAATTTGATTTCATTTTAATTGATTCCGTTCAATTTATTTCGCATTCCATATCCTCATTTAATTTATTTAAATCCATTTATTAATCTTGGAACATTTCATATTGGTTACATCAAATACTCATTTCATAATTCATTTACAAACTAAGCATTTGCCACATTAAATTGGTATTCGACTTTCATTTAACCAATTCAAGTTCCATCTCCATATTTCATTACCAATTAATTATTAATTTGTTTATTCAAGGTTTATTCCCAATATTTTATTTTTATCTCAAAACCACTTTAACTATTTTACGGGAGGTCAATTTATTTTATAATTTAAGTTTTGAATTTTTCATTCACTTCCCAATATTCAAATCAATTTTATTTTGGCTTGTTTATTCCACTTCTAAATTTATAAGTCACAAACTTATTTATTTTCCATACTTTCATCAATGGGCAACCAATCCCATTCACGTTTTATTTTTAACTCGGAATTATACATTTTATTTAGCCAATATATTTTTATTATTCCATAAACATTTAAAATAAGATTCCAGAGTTTAAACAATTTTCCAAAATTTCAAAAATCACTTTTGAAATCAACTACATCCAAAATCCTTTGGCAAATTCAATTACCCCTTTGGGTTTTCAAAATCAAACCCAGTTCTCAAACAATTCCAATTTAAAATATTCAGATAGTAATTCCTCTCTTGGAAATTCGAAAATGAACACTGATGATGTTGCGATCATCATCGGAATTATTTTCCAGCGACCGAAAGAGTTTAGTGCTTTTATCTCTTTAGCAACATTTCAAATATTTTTAATTTCCAAATTTCACAAGATTTCAAATTCAACACAAAAATGTTTCCAAAATATTACTATTATTCCTCCAAATCTTTTTGAAACCCGTTTTCAAACCCAAAGGAATTTAAATTTTTCCCAAAAATTCCAAATTGCAATTCCATTAAATCTATATTCAAACATTCTCTGGAATTTTATCTCATTTCAATTCAAATGTTTCTCTGGAATTCTATTTCAAAATTATAATCACCTTTACAGTTTACATTAAGAAATCTCATTTGTATATGAAGTTTATTTCAATTTATAAATTACATTTATAATCTATATTTTAAATTCCACTTTGTTATATAAATTTATTCTTCAACTTTGGTTATAAGTTTTCAATTCCTTATTCAATTTCTACACAATAGTGTTAATAACTTAATATTATCATTCCTTAACAATCAAGCATCCAATTACTATAATACTTTATAAAAATTATATCTTTTTATATACAAAAATAATTTGGGTAAAATTATTTCATTTACCCTACTTTAAAACAATACTGTGTTGAATTGTTCCATTCAAGTGTTTAGAGATCCCTATCAATAACGTTAATTACTCGTATTGACCAGAATCCATAAACTACTCAATAAACCAATCAACACAATATAAAATCATTTTATATTCACTAACAAATACGTGCTCTTATCTATTAATGCGCTCAAACTCAATCTAGAGTACTGTTGACTCTATTTCAATGAGTAATTCCCACCAGAGCCAAGGTTATCGCTAACCTAAGCTCTGATACCAACTGTAACGGCCCGCAAATACGTACCCTTGAGTCAACGCTATTCTACCTAAATCAACTCAAGTTGTACAGAAATACGAACCATTTGGGTTAAAGAAGAAGAGGTAGAAGAAGAAAATAGAAATCAACAACAGAATCTAACCATCGCAGCGGAATAAAATATAATAGATATTGATAGTCGGTTAGTTAACTATCAATTAATATTCATAAACAACCATAAACTAATAAATAATTTCCTAAATTATTTATTAACCTTAAAAATATCTTCACAAGGTATATTTTTACTTTTCAATCCTTTTGAAAAAAAACAGTTTCAAAACTATCTTCCTTTCTCAAAATAAATTTCAAGTATTTTCTATTTCCACTGGAATCACCAAACACAAAACTTAAGATTTTAAAAATAATTTAAAAACACTTTATTATCAAATATATTTAAAATTTAATTTAGAAGAATTACTTTAATACTTAATTTAAAATAATACTCAAGAAATAACTAAAATAAGGTTACCTTATAACTATACATTAGATTTTCTTCTTTAAAATACCAAATCATTCTTTAAATAATTATTACGATAATGGATTAAATTAAAACACTTACTTTGGAATTTACTTTAAAACATTTAAGTTAAGACTACTTCAATAATTGGCTAAAATATATATTATATGAATATTTGAAAATAGGGTTACTTTTTAAAATATAAAACTAGGTTTTCACTTTTGAAATAGAATTACTAATTCACTTTTTATAAATAATTACTATGGTAATAGATTTGAATAAATATTTACTTTAGAATTTTGATATTTAGAAATTATAAATTCCTAAAACATACATCTTCTTTTTTTAAACAACATTAAAACCTTTATTTTATTTTAAAAAAAACTTACTTTGAAAACATACTTGGCTATCCAGAGAAATATTCTTCTCTTCACATTCTTCTTGAAATTTCCAATTCCAAACAGTTGAATCAATTTCCAAATTTATTTACAATTAACCCCATTTATTCCAAATTCCATTAACTCCAGATTTATATCCTTATTATGATTTAAAAATATTTTTACTGAAATAAAAATTTAGATTTCTCCATTTACTTCTTTATTCTTTTAAATAAAATTTAACTGTGAATTTTAAAATAATTCTTTATTTCTTTAGATAATATCAATTAATTTTTCACTTCACTAATTTCTGTTTATTCAAAATCTTTTTCTTTCCATACTCGTAGTTATTTATTAGTATTTTAATATCACTTCATTTCTTTCAATTCATTCTTAATTTATTCAAATTTCCTATAATGATTTCGCTTACAAATTCACTTCTTTTATTTTCATTCCAAATTCCAACATATATATTTTTGGTAAATTCATTATACCCAAATATATCCAATCAAACCATAACATTCAATATTCTAATATAACCCATCATAGAATACCAAATAATCACAACAGAGAATATTAAATAATTTAAATAAATGTTGAGGAATCCAGTTGGATCCCTCTAACCTGTTTTCCCTGCATACACAGATGTTAGCACAATATAATATGCCAATTCCAAAATACACCATACTATAGCACATCAATCAATTCAACCATTCAAACAATTATTTAAATTTAATCATTTAAATTTAATTTTAATTCAGCTGAGTGAGATTAACTCACCTTTGCTTTATATTTGCAATCCATTTCCCTCTTGACTCGATTTTCTCGATTTGAGATCTTATATAACAATTATATGTTTTTATCAATATTCCAACAATTTGAATAATTAATTTCCATTTGATTAATTTAATTTAATTAACTAATAATTTATTTTAACTAATTATTTCCTTTCAAAAACCTTTTAGTAGTTACGATTAATTAAATAAATTAATTGAACTAATTCATAATCTTATTAATTTAAAGTAACTAGCAATGTAAACATGTAAATGTATATTTATTTTCTTTAGTACTCATATACATATATAAAATAATCTATATGTGTTGCACAAAAATCTAATTTATATATGTACTTCACAATCTTTTATAAAAAAATCTATTTCAAACTTTACCTACATACATATTTTCTTTCTGTAACTAATAAAACAGTCATCTATTTTACTGTAAACTTTTCTTTCTTTAGTGTTCAAAATATACTTACTTTACAAGGTATATATATATATCTTCTAAAATTGAATTAAACATAAATTATACCTCACTGCGAACAAGGAACCAACCCATCGAGCTTCTGCCCACAAACATGATCCTGATACGAACACGAGACACCAACATCGAGCAGCGTTAAACATCACGACGCACAAGCCTCTCGACCCATCAATGCCTTCTCTGGAAGTAATCCCACTGCCCTCCGCATCTCCATCTTCAAAACTCTAATTCTCTTCAGTTGTATGCGAATCTAGCCTAAATAAAAATACAGGCGGCAAGGCTGGTTTACAGCGGAGAGGAGCATAGGGGAGGACGACGAGATCATGACTTGGTCGAATTAGAGAAAGTGAGGCGGCGATGGGAACGATGCTCTTCGAAGCTTCGATCTTGGACCTGCCCAGGCATTACATGACATTTGAACTCCGTCTATGTCGCCATTGCCAGCGAGGTATGTGGTCATGGCGGAGATTTAGATCTCGAAATATCGATCGGTTTATTCCTCTTTTACACGAGAACGAGCTTTTGGAACGAGTTTTAAACTGGAGAATATGGAAAGGAACGTGATCCCTTACTTGTTTCGGCCATTATTGAATTTTTTTTCCTTTAATTCGAAGGAAAGAAGGCTTGGCCGATAAAAGATAAAGAGGGACATGATATTTGGAAAAGAGGTTAGCGTGCAGGAGGGGCTACCGTAATATTTGAGTTGAAGGGAAAGTACTGACGTGAAATTGTTTGACTGGACAATTATTATATACTTTATTTAAATTTCAAATTTTAGAACGTCACGAAATCGTAGCCCAAAATCTCGACTCGTGCCACTCGGCGTTCATAATGTTATACCCTATTCCGAACGAAATAGAAAAGGTTTTGAGTCCTAATCCGATCGTATGGAGAAGATAGCTTTTTGGACTCAGTTACTATATTAAATTTTCGATATAAATTTCAGTGCGTTTATATGTCGTACGCTCACACACCAACTCCGAAAGCTCCAAAATTTGAAATTCGATAATAATACGGTATTACGGATCCAATGAAACTGGTTTCGTCAAATTCCGAGACTGTGCCCCGGAAGGCTATTTCTAAATTCTATTTAAACTATAAAATTTTAAAACTAAACAAATCAGTGTTAAATTAAATTTTACAACTTCTATTATCCTCATTATTATCGATATAAATTTTATAAGCCTTCAAATTATTTTCAACAATCTTCTATTATCCTCATTATTATCAATATAAATTTTATTGGCCTTCAAATTATTTTTAACAGGCCTAAAACTCCATATTCAACATTTTATCAACTTCAAATTATTTAATCTAATAATTTAATTATCAAATAAATGGTGATATTTGAATTCAAGTTAAAAATTTACTTTTAAATATTTCAAATCAATTAAATATTCCAATTTAAATTGCTTAAAATTCTGGGTCGTCACAGAAGCAGTGGAAGTAGTCTGAGACCCTAATTTGACACCTAAGTTGTAGTATAGACAAGATTTTCAAGATTAAAATAGTCACATAGAAATTCTATAGGAATCATAGACGTGGAAAATGTCCCTAGAGTCACTTTCTAAAATTTTAGTATATATGATCTCAAATAAATAAAATAAAAATATTTTACGATCCTTCGATATGTAAAAACCGGGTCGTTATAGGGAGCCTACTTCCTACAATTATGGGGAGAAGGCCATCTTATCAAAGATTGTAAGGTGGAAGGCAAGAAGTGCTACAACAGCAACAAGCCAAAGCATATCAAGAAGGATCGTCCATAACTATCGAGAAATAAGCAGGTACTGTCTGCTTACACTCTAAACATTGTTCTGACTTCGTCAAGTGCTCCATCGGCGAAGGAGAAGGGGAAGAGTGTCACTATCAAGGTAAGCTTTCTATTCTGATACACATGTATGTGTTTTATTTGATACCAGGACTTCACATTCCTTCATATCTAGTGATTTGCTAAATATATTAGGATTGAAACCCAAGATTGTTGACTGGCCTTTGATTGTCACAAACCTTATTAAAGGATCAACTAGCATTTGCATTCTTTATTGATATTTAGCCTTATTGAGTCATAGATGTTTGTTTGCTTTTGATTGCTTTGTTTTGGATTTTGTGGGGTTCAGTTTTATTCTAGGGTGGAGTAACTATAGAAGTATGGAGTAATGGTGAATTGTGAAAGGCTGTTGGTGACGATAGGGATGGATAATGGGCATAGGTTAGAGATAGGCTACCTACCTGACGATGAGATGATGGTTAGCTTTTTGTACGTGCTTGAGATCCCACATAATAGGTGTCATCTATTCATATAGCAAGCGATTATTAAAATATAGTCGACGAGGTTATCGGATTACCACTGAATATATAGATTAAGTTTCATATAGATTTAGTAAAGGACGCTATACTGATTGTTATGCAACTGAGTCATTTAAGGCCGAAAGAGCAGAAGGAAATAGAGGTGCAAATGAATGACTTATTACGACGGGGGTTCAGTCGATGGAGTATATCTAAGTGGGGAGTACCTGTGGTATTTTTCACTGAGGTAGACGGTTATTTGATATTATGTGTAGATTACCATGAGTTGGATAAGGTGACAAGTGGAACAAGTATCTCGTCTCATGTAGTGGCCAATTGTTCAATTAGCTCCATGGTGTTAGGGTGTTCTCTTAGTTGAACCTTGTGAAGGATTTCATCAACCATGAGTAGCGAAGGAAAGTGTGTCATTCACAACGTTTCATACACCGTCTAAGTTCTATGAGCGGTTGGTTATGCCGTTCGAGCTAACCGACATGCCAACATACATTGCTGTTCTTATGAACTGTATCTTTAGGGATCAACTAAATAAATTTGTAATTTTTTTTGGATGATATCCTTTTTTGTTCGAGGTTGAAGGAAGAATACAAGGAGAATTTGAGGATAGTGGTATAAGAGTTGAGGAAGCACAATTGAAGGTGAAGTTTTCGAAATGTCACTTCAGGAGGAGGGAAGCGCAATTTTTGGGTCACGTTGTTTAGAGCAGGGTATTGCTGTAGATCCTACGAAGGTGGAAGTAGTACAGGACTAGGATCGACCCAAGACTACTACGGATGTGAGGAGTTTCTTTGGATTAGCGAGATACTATATACCTTTTATCAAGGACTTATCTAAGGTAGCAGCGTTGTTAACCAACTTGACAAAGATGGATTAGATTTTTATTTGGGATGCAAAGTGCGAGCATGCATTTGTGAGTTTTATGGATAGGTTCATGAGCACATCAGTGTTAGTCATTTCGAGTTGGAACGAGGAGCTAAGAGTGTACACAAGCGCCTGTGGTAATGGACTTGGTGCGATATTGATGCAGAGTGGAAAGCTTGTCACTTATGCTATTTGATAGCTAAAATGCACGAAATGAAGTATCCGACTCATGATTTGCGACGATAATATTTTCCTTAAATATATGGATGCATTATCTTCTTGGGGAGTGGTCCAAGTTGTATACGGACCATAAATCGTTGAAGTGCTTATTCTCCCAGGAGGACCTTAACCTTCATCATTAGCGATGGTTAGAGTTCCTGACCTTATACAACTTTGACATTTCCTATACTCTTGGCAAGGTGAATGCAATCGCTGATGCTTTGAGTAGGAGACATGTCAGCTTGGGAACGATGTTCCTAGAGTGGAAGCGGTTGGAGTTTATTGCTGGTTATGATTTTAGACCTTGATGTAAGATAGAATCAAAAGTTTTGTCTAGCTTTACGATCAGACCTTCTTTGATCGAGCGGATTAGAACTAGTCAGAGGCGACACGCTAGATTAGCAGAAATCATAGCGAAGATAAAGGAAGGAGTAGTGCCCAAGGAGATAAAGAAGTATGGGCTCCACTGTGATGGTTGTCTTCGTAAACATGAAAGATTGTTTGCTCTAGATGTTGATGGTTTGAGGGATGAGGTGCTACAAGAGTGCCATCAATCGAGATTGACTATACATCCCGACAGCAATAAAATGTACCATGAAATGAGGTAGACAGTTTATTGGGAAGGGGTGAAGAAGGACGTTGGGAAATTCAACTCGAAGTGCATGAACTACCAGTTATTAAAGGCAGAGAAAAAGAAGCTGTGTGGTTTGCTACAACCGCTTGAAATTCCCAAGTGGAAAGGGGGACAAGTTTCAATGGACATCGTCGATGGATTGTCGAGACCAGAGGAGGGTATGATAACATCTCGGTCACAGTCAATATGTTGACAAAGTGTGATATTCCGGAATTTCAAACCCAATTTAAAAATGATAATCTTTGTAATAAATTAATTTAAATTGATAAATTTGTTATTTTAAACAAATACGATAAATGAATTGTAAATGTACATTGATTCTAATTAAAACTAATATATACATAAGGGTAATGAATGTGTTAAAATTGTATTCTTATCAAATTTGATTTTTGAATTGAATTTAAAAACTTATTTTGAGTTTGAATTGTTGAATTAAAAGATTTTAAAATAGGTTAATTTTTATTCTAAATTTTACTTTGAGTTTAAAGGAATATTTTCATGATTTTATTTAAGATATAACATTTGTTTTATATTCATTCTTTAAGGAAAATTAATTTTTTTAATATATGAATTAAAAATGGATTTAAAATAAGAAAATCAATCAAGAAAACATTTTAAAATTCTTTTTGCACGAAATTAACACTTGTTAACATTTAAATCATACTAATAAAACATGTGTTAAAGGATTATCTAGATATAGTGATAAGTGTCAAATATTTTGATTTATTCTCTTTAATTTTATAACACAAATTTTTTTTCATAAAAAGCCATTTCTTACGTTTCACATAAACTTTCTCATTTTTTTTCTTAAGCAAGAAAATTTTTACAATCCTCATTTACAAAAATCTGAGAATTCTTCAATCTTTCAACTTCAACCAAAAATTAATCAAACTCAAAACTTCATTTCAAAATCAAAATCTGCAAAGCAAATTCCAAAGAATAAAAATCTGCATTCAAATCACTTTTGAAAAACTGCAATCAAGGTTCCTACAATCTGCAGAATTTCTGAAAACAAATCTCAAGTTTTTCTATCACTAACTGATTCAAATATTTGAAGCTTCATCATCAAGCAGAATAAGTTAATCAAGCAAATTTCAAGCAGAAAGGAAATCTGCAGTTCGTTCATTTTTTCCAGAGCTTAAGTTCTTAGCAACAATCAGGTGAGTAGATTTTAAATCAAAAATTTAAGTATAAAAAAGTGTGTTGCATGTAAATGTTAGTTCTGAAAATGCTTGCATGTTTCCTATTTTGTAAAATATTTGTTTACAGGTTTAAAATTAACTGTGCATGTTTAAATGCAACTGATGTTCTCAGTATCTTCAAAGTTCTGAGAAAGTTTAAAACAAAAAATTCAAATTTACATGAAATAAATCATTGTTAAGTTGGTGTCTTCAAATGTAGAAGTTTGATTCAACATGAATTAAGTATTAAAAATAATATTCAAAAGACAACAGTTAAAAATCTGCAGAATGAAAGACAATACAGTAAAACAAGAATTTATATCATGAAAATCATGTTTGAATTTTGATGAATCAAGTTCACATCCTAAATCTACTATGTATAACATGAATTTTAAGATAAAAATCAAAAAATTTAATTTGAATTTGAAGGAGAATTTTGTGGTAAACCGAAATTGGGATTTTTAACAAATTCTTGATACTGGGTTGATTTTAAACTTTGAAAATTGGATTGAAGTTGTGTTAATGGTTGTTTAACACTATAAAAATAATGGATGTAATAATCATTCAACAGAGGTTTGGGAATTTAGATTTTTAGGGTCTTATACTCTATGTTTTTCGAGCTTGAGGAATTCGAATGTGTGAAGCATGGAATTGATCGAGTTGCGATCGGCTTGGGGTGAAGGTGCGTTAGGGTCATGCGAGTGTATGGCCGGAATCTGGGAGCGTTCGGTGGTCGGCTTGTCGTGGACGATGGGTTTTTCTGGTGGATGCAGTTTGGGTTTGGGTTCGAGCAACCCATTTTTCGTTCGAGCTCGTGTAAGTGGGATGTAGGGGTAGGAGTTGAATCGATGGCCGAATGGAGTTTGCGCGTGATGTCGTGGGCGGTGGCGGCGGCGTCGGAGCAACGTGCATGTGCACGGGGGTGTTGCTGTGTCAATGGCGTTTGTTCGTGTGTGTGTGGGCTTTGACTCGAAGCAGCGTTCGCGTTTTCGGATTCGTGTCTCGCGTGTGTGCTCGGGGAGTGAGTGGTTGTAGCTCGTGTAGGAGTTTGGGTAGAGGGGTGTATTTCCAGTTTTTATCTTTTTTGTTTTTGGGTTTGATGAAGTTTAAACTAAGAAGAAAGGTAGGGGAGGAGGTGGAGTTTAGGTCTTGTGTTCAATCTTGAGTTTTGTCGAGATCAAAAAGAAAGGAAATGAAGTCGAAGCTTTAAACTTGTTTTAAATTGCAAGTTTGTTTTGAGTTTAAACTTAAAAATTTATTTTAACTACTTTATAAAATGTTAAATATTTTAATTGAAAGTAATTCATATTTTATTAGTTGAAGTTTTAAAATGATTTTACATCTTTTAAATTTAACTTTTAAAAAGGATAATTAATTTTTAACAAATTGAAAATGTTTTAAATATGTAATAGTTTTTAATAATTAATGAAATTGTTTGGTTTTTGAAAGTTAATTAAGTTTTGAAACTAAAGTTTACTTTAATTAATTAGTAATTAAGGTTGGAACAAATTAATCAATTTAGATTAATTAATTTATTAAGATTTAATTAATTACTTATGGATAATTAAAGGATTAAATAAAATAACAATTAATAGATCATTAATTAAGTAACTAATTAACTAAAGATTAATTAATAAGTGAATAAATACTAATTAATTAAGTGGTTAATGATTAATTGATTAGTAATTAATTAATTTATTGAATTGATTAAGAGTTAATTAATAAAGTAATTAAACATTAATTAATTTATAATTAATTAATTAATTGGTAATTAAGATTTAATTAATTAATTAATTAAGGTTAATTAATTTTTAATTAATTAAGTAATTAAGATAAATTAATTTGTGATTAATTAAGAATTAATTAAGGTTAATTAGTTATAAATTAAGTGTTAATTAATAACCAATTAAGGAATGATTAATTTTAAATCAAGTTTTAATTAATGAATAATTATAGTAATTAATTAATAGTTAATTAAAGATTAATTAATTAATAATGAGGACAATTAAGAAGTGGTTAATTAATTAAATGATTGGGATTAATTAATTAATGCTTGGTTAAGCAAGATTAAATGATCAATTCTTAAGTAATTAATTTAATTTAAATTAATTAAATTAATTATATGAATTAAAGTAGTGCTTACTTATGGATGATTGTTTGAATTGAATATATGAATATGGTTGATATCTGTTGAATGATAGTTAAGATATTCTGTGATGAGATATGGTATATCTGTGATAGATATTGGTTATCTGTAGATAATACTGTGTGGATGCTATGTTTAAACTGAATTGAATTGTTTAAATCTTTAAACAACTTGGCCTTTGAGACACGTTTGGATTTCGATGAGACCGGGATCGGGTTTGCTACATTACAGCATGATAGGGGGTTCTCGCTTTGCGTTAGGTGGCGAACGGGAGACTCTTACCCCTACATGCCCCCAGGGGTAGTATAAGGCCTTGCGGGGTTGGTTGCGAGTCGAGAGGCTGGCCGTAAAAGCAAACCCGAGGTACCACTGGGAGCCACGGCGGGGCTGGGATGGTTGAAAAGCCTACCAGTCGGTGAGCCGCTGTTGATGGTTGCAAAGCCTAGACTATCTCAGTTGGTATCGGAGCATAGGTTGAGAAACACCTAGGCTCTGGAGTAGTATCTATCTTGAGAGAGCGTATTTGTAATTTTCTTATATAACTATATCCCTATCTAAATTGGTTAGGCTACCTGTTCAGGTAGCCAGTATGAGTTCAAGAGGCCGAAGGCGAAAAGTTATTGGAAGTGCATCAATTGGTAATAGGAGAGAGCAGAATGATAATGAGACTGTTAATCCAGTTACGTCTCCAGTCAGTTTTGCTGCATTATGCAAGGACTTTGTTCATCTTGGAGGAAAACCATTTCAAGGATCAGAAACTATAATAGAAGTTCAAGCATGGCTTTGCTCGCGTGAGAAGATTTTTAAGAGCATGAGGTTATGGGATGAGCAGAAGAGAATAATGGCTGCGTGGCAATTACAAGTTGGTGTCGCAGTCTGGAGGAATTCAGTGACTGCTAATATCTCGGAAGATGATATGTCTTGGGAAGAGTTTAAGGAGATGTTTGAGGAGAAGTTTATGCCTGCTGCAGGAAGAACTCGGCTTTATCAAGATTTTCTGAATCTGAAACAAGGAAACATGTCTATAGCTGAATACGAGACTAAATTCAACAAGTTATCTTGCTATGGTCCAGGACTTATAGACACCTCTCTTAAGAAGAACGAGATGTTTGTCCAAGGGTTGAGTCCTGAGTATCATGAGAGAATGATTGCACATTTGAAAGGGTCTTTGTGGAGCTTATTGACATGGCGCTAAGATATGAAGACTTGATGAACAAAAGATCTGAGGCGCGAGTTGCTGCATCTGGAGGAAATTCTTCTAATCCTAATAAAAGAAAATTCAATCCTAATTGGAGAAACAAAACATGAAGAAGTTCGGAAACAATAATGGACCCTGAAAGTGTTATATTTTTCAACAAGAAGGTCAACTGGCAAATAAGTGTTCTAGAAGAGAGCCTCAGCAACAGAAACAGCGACAGCATTTATAGTGGACCAGGGTTAGCTTTAGTTCAGAAGTCTCTTTGCTTTAACTGTCACCAACTGGGACACATGATTAAAGATTGCCCACTCCTTCATAAGGTTTAACAGAACAAAGTATTTTCTTTAGAAGGCGCACCATCAAACTCGTCGAAGGGCAAGGGAGTTTTAGAAGGTACCTTACTTTTAAATGGAAAATATATTAAAGTCTTGTTTGATTCTGGTGCTTCTTTAAGTTTCATTTCCCTGGAAACTGTAGAGGATTTCTTACTTACCCCTAGTATCGTAGACAATCCCATTTATGTATCAAATCCTATAGGAGGGGTAACCAAATTAGATAGGATCTGTAAGGATTTGAGAATCTCCTATCTATCCCATAGTTTTTCCTATGATCCTTATGTATTGGTATGTATTTGATTTTAAAGGTTTCGACCTTATATTGGGAATGGATTGGCTTGACAAATATAAGGCTGTTTTAAATTGTGATGAAAGAACAGTTTCGTTGGAAACTGATCTGGGTACGATTGCCAGAGTCAGTGTGATAACTCTGGAATTCACTTGGGTAGCCTTTTACATGAAGTTGAGACTTCTCAAGAGGAGGTTGTAGATATTGAAGTAGTCCGGGATTTCTCCGACATATTTGAGAAAGTTAAGTGTTTACTACCGCACCGAGAAATAGAGTTTCGTATAGATTTGGTTCCTGGAGCAGTACCCATAATTCAATCTAGTAGGTGGATGGCTCCAAGGGAGAGGGAAGAACTAGTGAAGCAAACTCAAGATTTGTTGGAGAAGGGTTTGATTAGACCAAGTTTTTCTTGGTGGGGTTCTGCTGCTGTATTTGTCACCAAGTCGGATGGGTCGCTAAGGTTTTGTGTAAACTACCGTGAATTGAACAAAGTGACCATTCGGAATAAGTATCCTCTTCCTCGCATTGATGATCTCTTCGACCAGCTACATGGTGCATCAGTCTTTTCTTAGTTGGATCTAGCATCAGGTTTCGATCAATTAAGGGTAGCTGAGGACAGTATTCCCTTAACTGCATTTAAGGGACCAAATTGTTTCTTTGAGTGGTTGGTTATGACTTTTATGTTAACCAATGCTCCTGCCTACTTTGTATACCTGATGAATTGAGTCTTTAGAGATGTTTTGAATAAGTTTGTTTTGGTGTTCATCAATGATATCTTGGTTTATTCTAAGTCGGAAGAAGAGCACAAGCAGCACTTGAGATTAGTTTTGGAAACTCTGAGAAGGCATGTTCTGAAGGCGAAGTTCTCTAGGTTTCATTTTTAGAAATCTGAAGTAAAAATTTTGGGCCACATTGTTTCTGGTGAGGGAATCTCTGTAGATCCAGCTAAAGTTGAGACTATTCTGGAGTGGAAGCAGCCCCAGACTCCAACAGAAGTTCACAGTTTTCTGGGATTGGCCGGTTACTACAGGAAATTTATTAAGGATTATTCTAAAATCTATTCTCACCTAATAAAGCTGACAAGGAAGGGAGCTAAATTCAAGTGGACTCCGGAATGTGAAGAAGCTTTTCAGAATCTGAAGACAAAATTGACAAGTGCTCCTGTATTGGCTATTCCAGATGGAAAGAGCAAGTTTGAAGTGTATACTGATGCCTATATTGTTGGATTGGGAGCTGTGCTTATGTAGAATGGTAGGGTAATTGCGTATGCGAGTCGGCAATTGAAGCCACACGAGAGGAACAACGCTACGCATGATCTAGAGCTGTTGGCTATTATTTTTGCTTTAAAGATCTGGAGACACTATCTTTTAGGAGAAAAGTTTGAGTTATTCACGGATCACAAACCATTGAAATATCTTTTCTCTCAAAAAGATCTTAATCTAAGACAACAGTGATGGGTTGAGTTCTTGGCATCGTACGATTTGGATATTCTGTATACTCCAGGGAAGGCGAATATTGTGGCAGGCGCCCTTAGCAGAAATGCGGTTCTTTCTCTTTTGGAAGCTGTTCCGTCTCTCCAGGAAAGAATAATAAGCAAGCAAATGGAGGATAGGTCTTTTGAAGAATTGATTCTTGGAACTAAGGATGGTCGATATTCGGATTTCAAGATAGACAATCAAGGGACATTGAGAATTAATGGTCGATTGTGTGTACCGGCCGGATATAGGTGGATTGAGACACGAAGTATTGTTAGAAAGTCATCGCTCCATATTGAATATCCATCCAGGAATATCAAAGATGTACAAAGATATTAGAAGAGTTTTCTGGTGGCCGAAGATGAAGAAAGATGTAGCTAGATTCGTTAATAGTTGTGCTATCTGCCAGTAAGTGAAAGGAGATCAGCAGAAGCCAGCCGGTTTGTTACAACCTTTGGAGGTCCCGACATGGAAATGGGAGATGATTTCGATGGACTTCATCGACGGTTTGCCTAGAAAAAAGAAGGGGAATGAAGGAATATGGGTGATTATGGATCGTCTAACCAAGAGCGCCCATTTTATACCAGTTAAGGCAACCCGTACTGCAGCTTCTCTGGCAGAAATTTTCTTGAAAGAGATAGTGAGATTGCATGGTGTTCTAGTAAGTATTGTAAGTGATCGAGATCCTATCTTCACCAGCAAATTCTAGGAGGCATTGCAATCAGCTTTGGGGACAAATTTGAGATTGAGTACAGCATATCATCCCCAAACAGATGGGCAGACGGAAAGGCTTAATCGAATTCTAGAAGATATGTTGAGAGCCTGTGTATTGGATTTTGGAGGATCGTGGAAGGAACATCTACATCTAGCGGAGTTCTCTTATAATAACAGTTATCAAGCAAGTATCAAGATGGCTCCTTATGAAGCATTGTATGGGAGGCCGTGTACATCCCCAGCTTGTTGGATAGAGTCAAAAGACCGTATTGTGCTTGGACCAGATCTGATCCGTGAAGCATCTGCTAAAGTCGAGCTTATCAAGAAGAGAATGAGAGCTGCTCAGGATCGTCAAAAGAAATATACTGATAAAAGACGAAGACAATTGGAGTTCGAGGTTGGTGATTTAGTCTTTGTCAAAGTTTCCCCTATTAAAGGAGCAGTAAGATTCGGAAAGACAGGGAAACTCGCTCCGAGATACATTGGTCCGTTCCGAGTACTCGAGAGGATTGGTGCCGTAGCATACAGGATTGAATTGCCAGTCCGGATGGCTAGAATTCACAATGTTTTCCACATATCTCATCTTTGGAAATATGTGCACGATCCATCTCTTATTGTGGAGCCAGTTGTGCAGGAAGACTTTGAGGTTGAGTCGGACTTATCGGTTGTTAGACATCCTGTTCAGATTGTTGATCAAGACGAGAGGCAACTCGGAAGCAAGATAGTGAAGCTCGTTAAAGTCCAGTGGAGTGAGGATCCCAGAGATTGTACCTGGGAGACTCTGGATAGCTTTAGGAAGGCTTATCCGAATATGTGTCCTGATAGCTAGTCGTGTTTGTATTGGATGTATCGTTGTTTGGATGTTTTGTTTGTTGATTTCTTATGAATGGATGTTATGTATGTTTGAAGTGTTGAATAAAATGAAATATTGGATTATCTTTTGTTTAAATTTCGCGGACGAAATTCTTTTAAGGGAGAAGGAATGTGATATTCCGGAATTTCAAACCCAATTTAAAAATGATAATCTTTGTAATAAATTAATTTAAATTGATAAATTTGTTATTTTAAACAAATACGATAAATGAATTGTAAATGTACATTGATTCTAATTAAAACTAATATATACATAAGGGTAATGAATGTGTTAAAATCGTATTCTTATTAAATTTGATTTTTGAATTGAATTTAAAATTTTAATTTGAGTTTGAATTGTTGAATTAAAAGATTTTAAAATAGGTTAATTTTTATTCTAAATTTTACTTTGAGTTTAAAGGAATATTTTCATGATTTTATTTAAGATATAACATTTGTTTTATATTCATTCTTTAAGGAAAATTAATTTTTTTTAATATATGAATTAAAAATGGATTTAAAATAAGAAAATCAATCAAGAAAACATTTTAAAATTCTTTTTGCACGAAATTAACACTTGTTAACATTTAAATCATACTAATAAAACATGTGTTAAAGGATTAGCTAGATATAGTGAGTAGATTTTAAATCATATGAATCTGCAGTTCATTCATTTTTTTCCAGAGCTTAAGTTCTTAGCAACAATCAGGTGAGTAGATTTTAAATCGAAAATTTAAGTATAAAAAAATGTGTTGCATGTAAATTTTAGTTTTGAAAATGCTTGCATGTTTCCTATTTTGTAAAATATTTGTTTACAGGTTTAAAATTAGCTATGCATGTTTAAATGCAACTGATGTTCTATGTATCTTCAAAGTTCTGAGAAAGTTTAAAACAAAAACTTCAAATTTACATGAAATAAATCATTGTTAAGTTGGTATCTTCAAATGTAGAAGTTTGATTCAACATGAATTAAGTATTAAAAATAATATTCAAAAGAAAACAGTTAAAAATCTGCAGAATTAAAGACAATACAGTAAAACAAGAATTTATATCATGAAAATCATGTTTGAATTTTGATGAATCAAGTTCACATCTTAAATCTACTATGTATAACATGAATTTTAAGATAAAAATAAAAAAATTTAATTTGAATTTGAAGGAGAATTTTGTGGTAAACCGTGGGATTTTTAACAAATTCTTGATACTGGGTTGATTTTAAACTTTGAAAATTGGATTGAAGTTGTGTTAATGGTTGTTTAACACTAGAAAAATAATGGATGTAATAATCATTCAACAGAGGTTTGGGAATTTAGATTTTTAGGGTTTTATACTTTGTGTTTTTCGAGCTTGAGGAATTGAATGTGTGAAGCATGGAATTGATCGAGTTGCGATCGGCTTAGGGTGAAGATGCGTTAGGGTCATGTGAGTGTATGGCCGGAATCTGGGAGCGTTCGGTGGTCGGCTTATCGTGGACGATGGGTTTTTCTGGTGGATGCAGTTTGGGTTTGGGTTCGAGCAACCCATTTTTCGATCGAGCTCGTGTAAGTGGGATTTAGGGGTTGGAGTTGAATCGATGGCCGAAATGGAGTTTGTGCGTGATGTCGTGGGCGGTGGTGGTGGCGTCGGAGCAATGTGCATGTGCACTGTGGTGTTGTTGTGTCTGTGGCGTTTGTTCGTGTGTGTGGGCTTTGACTCGAAGCAGCGTTTGCGTTTTTGGATTTGTGGCTCGCGTGTGTGCTCGGGGAGTGAGTGGTTGTAGCTCGTGTAGGAGTTTGGGTAGAGGGGTGTGTTTCCAGTTTTTTTCTTTTTTTTTTGGGTTTGATGAAGTTTAAACTAAGAAGAAATGTAGGGGAGGAGATGGAGTTTAGGTCTTGTGTTCAATCTTGAGTTTTGTCGAGTTCAAAAACAAAGGTAATGAAGTCGTAGCTTTGAACCTGTTTTAAATTTCAAATTTGCTTTGAGTTTAAACTTAAAAATTTATTTTAACTACTTTATAAAATGTTAAATATTTTAGTTGAAAGTAATTCATATTTTATTAGTTGAAGTTTTAAAATGATTTTACATCTTTTAAATTTAACTTTTAAAAAGGATAATTAATTTTTAACAAATTGAAAATGTTTTAAATATGTAATAGTTTTTAATAATTAATGAAATTGTTTGGTTTTTGAAAGTTAATTAAGTTTTGAAACTAAAGTTTACTTTAATTAATTAGTAATTAAGGTTGGAACAAATTAATCAATTTAGATTAATTAATTTATTAAGATTTAATTAATTACTTATGGATTATTTAATGGATAATTAAAGGATTAAATTAAATAACAATTAATAAATCATTAATTAAGTTATTAATTAACTAAAGATTAATTAATAAGTGATTAATAAATAATTAATTAAGTGGTTAATGATTAATTGATAAGTAATTAATTAATTTAATGAATTTATTAAGAGTTAATTAATAAAGTAATTAAACAATAATTAAGTTATAATTAATTAGTAATTAAAATTTAATTAATTAAGTAATTGAGGTAATTAATTTTTAATTAATTAAGTAATTAAGATATATAATTTGTGATTAATTAAGAATTAATTATGGTTAATTAATTATAAATTAAGGGTTTATTAATAACCAGTTAAGGAATGATTAATTTTAAATCAAGTTTTAATTAATGAATAATTATAGTAATTAATTAATAGTTAATTAAAGGATTGTTAATTAATTAAAGATTAATTAATTAATAATGGGGATAATTAAGAAGTGGTTAATTAATTAAATGATTGGGATTAATTAATTAATGCTTGGTTTAGCAAGATTAAGTGATCAATTCTTAAGTAATTAATTTAATTTAAATTAATTAAATTAATTATATGAATTAAAGTAGTGCTTGCTTATGGATGATTGTTTGAATTGAATATCTGAATATGGTTGATATCTGTTGAATGATAGTTAAGATATTCTGTGATGATGGTATATCTGTGATAGATATTGGTTATCTGTAGATAATACTATATGGATGCTGTGTTTAAACTGAATTGAATTGATTAAATCTTTAAATAACTTGGCCTTTAAGACACGTTTGGATTTCGATGAGACCGGGATCGGGAATCAAATTTGATTTTTCGAAAACCACATCGATCCAAGTTAAATGTTAGGTCATGACATCTCAAGTGAGGATCGAGATGGAGTTTTAGAGTGCAAGGGTTATTGCCGTTAACTTTGAGGGTGATTCCAAAATGAGTGTAACGAAATAATGCCTTCGGTTTCGTTCGAACCCGGAATGAACTTGTATGGATTGAATGCTTTCAGAACATCGTCAGGTGGACAATGAGCATTCTAAGAGATGTGTTCTTTAAAGGTAATCGTAGCCTCAAGCCTCATCAATCGAGAATGGCTAAAACAAGGGAGATGCGCAAGGCTTCGTGGGTAGCCCCCACTTGAGAGTGAGATTTACCCCTGTCTAGAGGTCCCTTATTAATTCGACTGTGTGGGCAGTTGTTGGCCACAACTGCGGGGTTGTCTTGTTCAGAGCTATCAAGTAAGGGATGAGTCCGGCCTTGTGTTGCAGGGGATCGGGAGTGGTCCTCGGTACGGTGATCTAGGCCCTGTATTGTGACGGGCGGTACCCCAGTAGCTCTGCCATTGTATGGAATCCAATCTCCAATAAGTGCCCGTACGATTTTGATTGTGCCCAACTATGTTGGAACGTGAGATGTAAGCATTCCAGCTCCTTCTGTATTTTATTTTGAAAACCCTAGACTCTATTATAATATCACTGGATTTCCTATCAAATGTTTTGGTTAGCATAAGGTAAACACTTACCCGTGTTTATTTGTGGGAGGTCTTACGTGATACCTTTTGTTTCAAAATGATTTTTAAAGTTAAACAACTTTAACTGATTTACTCACACCAAACCCTTGTCTGACCCGGAGTTTATTTTGTTTTCATAAACTCTTGGGTACTCAAATTTTTGTAAGTAGCCAAGTGATTAGGTTGGGATTAGCAAATGTTTTTGGAAGCTGGAGCTGGAGTCCAGACGTACTATCTATCTCTTTCCGCTGTAGTGACATTTTGATGCTGTGTTTTGAGTTGTATGGTTTGGGAAACTCTTATAAATGTCTGATGTAATGGAGTGGTATTATTTTTTGTACTCTGATGTGTAAAATTTATGTAATGGATATGTGAAATATTATATTTTGTTCGTTTCCACTTTGAGATTCAGATGATTGTTGTTCTTTTTTTCTATCTTTCTATTTCTATCTCTTTCTTTTCTTATTGATGATACGTTTTTCTGGGTACTGAAAGATGGGTCGTCGCACAAAGAGTTTAATATTTATACTTATCAAGTGTAGAAGGATGACATCCAAATTCATCAGGTTGTACGTGAAGTGAGTTGTGTGATTCCATGGTGTACCGAAGAGCATTATGAGCGACTAAGATGTTTTGGTCACTAAAGGGTTTTGGAAGATCTAACAAGAGGCATTGGGAAGGAGATGCACTCAGTACAGCTTATGTGACGCCCCACCTCTATACCCACGCTAGCCAAGGACACTACGGTGTAATGCCGTCAACTAGCATGGAGAATAAGGCTGTTGAGGAACGACCATCCGTGCAGTAGCTTTGTGAGAGCACCGATATGCCAGATAAAATATAACATGCATTTCATCTCGAGAGGAAATCTGACATACCGAAGCAAACTCAAAGCTACTACACAGTGGCTATATATATTCTTCGGAAACAAATATAGAAATAAACATAACATAAATCAGTCACAGGCAATTCATATCACAAAGGCAGAAATAGATATGAATATAACACATAAAAGTGTATATCAGAGTAGTGGTCTAACAAGATCAACACTATCACAAAAGAATAGATACAAGTGCAAGCCAAACGAATATGTGTACATCAAGGTGTCAATATCTTAGATGTATACAACAAAAACTACCAAACTAGAGTAATTAGCCAAAAGATCAGATGATGATCCGATAAGGCGGCAAGCAGAAGCACCTGTAAAATCTTAGTCTGACCCGAGTATTATTTAAGAAGAAAATAACAAACGGATCAGTCTAGCTATAATTATCAGATAAAATGATATAGAATAAGAGATATGGCATAAACATATGATAACCATAATGGCATACTACAATAAGTATGAAATTGAAAATCAACAAGAGATTAATCAATATCACAAGAATCTTCTCAAAGATCCAAAAAGGGTATCATACCCAAAACTTGTACTCATAACAAGTCAATGACACAAGAATTCACCAAGGCACAAAAATTGATAAAGCTTATCAATAGAAATCACAAGAAATAGGTGAAGCATAAATTCCAGAAATCAATAATTAGAAATCCATAAATCACAAGAAAAGGATGGCCAATCCCATAAAAATGAGTCGGAGCTCCTCCAGACAGGGTATAGTCCCCCATTGCGGACGTTGAGCCGAAGCTCCTCCTGGTGAGTCAAAACTCCTCCTGACAGGGTATATTCCCCCATTGAGGACATTGAGCCGAAGCTCCTCCTGGTGAGCCGAAACTCCTCCTGACAGGGTATAGTCCCCCACTACGGACATTGAGCCGAAGCTCCTCCTAGTGAGCCAAAAATCCTCCTGACAGGGTATAGTCCCCTAGTGCGGACATTGAGCCGAAGCTCCTCCTTGTGAGCCGAAACTCCTCCTGACAGGGTATAGTCCCCCATTGCGGACTTTGAGCCGAAGCTCCTCCTGGTGAGCCAAAGCTCCACAAAATGAAGTGTCGTCCTCGAGGTGGACAAAGAGAAATCGCACAATTGCTAGTCTAAATCATAAAGTGATCGTCATGATCAAAGAGAAGTGTCAATTACAGTAAGCTAGTAAATATATGAGCTTAGCTTCATGTCCCATAACCACTAGCTTAACTTAAATATTTACGAACAAATTGTAGATCTCCACTAGAAAATTGTCACAAGAGTTTCAATCGAACAAGTCCAAGAAATAACCGACGAAGTGAACGGAAGCATTTCATACCACTTGTTTTACTAAGCCGTTTAATTAGATTTCTCATACGAGTGAGGTAAAGGTTTGTATACACTAATAGATTGGAAATCGGTTTGAGAAAACGAGCTTTGTAATAAAATAGTGTTGAAATCATTTGAAGAAAGAGTTTTGATATTTACTACTAGTATAGAAAACCTTTATATTTATAAAGTGACAAATCATAGAAATGATTGTAGAAACAATCCATCATCAAAATTCACATTATAAGACATGAATAAATCCAAAGAAATCGATACCGAATCCATCGAAATGGATATTCCCAAAAATCCCGATATAAAAGTCATCAAGTCCATAATAAATGATAGTCAACAAATCGGAATCAACATAAATCGATTAAAGTTGGAATTCTCAAGAAAATAGGTTAATAGGCATAAGAGTGCAGATTCAGACGTCTGAAATCAAGGATTCAGACGTCTGAATCTGGAAAATAAATATTTTCCAAAAACAGAATTCAGACGCCTGAATCCTTGAATTCAGACGTCTGAAATAGGAACTTTTTAGCCTATTTCCTCTCTGGTTCCAAATGAACTATTTCAGATGTCTGGAATATAGATTCAGACGTATGAATACTGGGGGATGAAAATTCCCAGTATAATAATCAGACGTCTGAAGTCTACGTTTCAGACATCTGAAACTGTGGTTCAGGGCATTCTCTGAACCTAGACCAAAAATGGCCAAACGAATACCGGAAGCGATCGATCGAGCGACAACGACTAAGGATTTATGCCAAGCGACAACCCAGCCTTAACGGCTCTTCGATACACCTCAAATATCAATGTCCAAATATCCATAAAAGGGTTTTTATAGATTTTGATTTCAAAACACCAAAAATTGGAATATACACCAAATCAATCCAAACCAAAATCAATTGCACAAGAATAAGTGTTAGGAATTCATACCTAACAATCGAAGATAATTATAGACTGAGATGTGAGATAAAAATCTCACCTTTGAACCCAAACGATTGAAGAAGAAGCTCGAAAGCAATGGCAAGAACAATCACCTTCAATCCCAACTCAAGAAGTTTGATTCTAAGCTTAAAAGAGAAATATTTCCCCAATTAGGTTTTAGGAATTTTCTGAAATCAAAGAGAGAATGAGTTAGGGATGATGAAGGAGATGCTTACCAATGGGTTCTCTTGAATTTGGAGCTAGAAGTTGGATTTGCAATGAAACTAGGGCTTGGAATTTCTAATTTCCACTCTCTTCCACCATTGTTGCTTAAAGCTTAAATTGTTAGGAAAATGAAGTAATGAAGAGTTGGAGTGGAGCTAGGGTTTTAAGGTGGAACATTGGGCTGAAACCCAAACTCAAACCCAAAGTGAAAATGTAGCAAAACTTTACTAACTCCAAACATATCGAAGTTTACACTCAAAAAGGTTGCAAACGGCATTTTGAACTCAATGGGAGGGGTCACGAGTCCCAATTTGACTGTTTGCAAAAAGTAGCTTTTCGGACCAAAATCCGACGAACGATAACATATTTAAATAAAATATTTAAATATACAATTGATAAATATGCGGGTTGTTACAGACTCCCCTCCTTAAAGAAATTGCGTCCTCGCAATACTTAAGAAGAAAATAAGAAGTAACAACCATAGAAGCATATCAACACAAAAGAAAATTTGAAATAGGAAGTTCACCATAAGGAGCATGAAAGAGTTAGCCTGAACGGGTTCGCACGGTGAATTCTCTGGATTCCCAAGAGAAATCCATAGGATTTGAGAACCATTGAACTCTCACAAAAAGAACATCTTTATTTCGAAGGCACTCAACCTCCGAAGCAATGATGCGAATAGAATGTTGCTCAAAAGTCAAATCTGGTGAAACTTCAATTTCCTCAATATCACCGGGCTCAAGAATAAAATAGGAAATCTAAAAGCATTTCCATAGTTAAAAGACGCAGAAAACGTCAAGAATAGCATAAAATTGAGCCAGTGCAACGGCGTAGTACAGAAACGGTACGCCCGAGAAACTTGAAACTCGAATAATTTGGAACACCGACGTAGTACAAAAACGGTACGTCCAATGAACCAATAAACCGGAACAACGATGTAGTATAATAATGGTACATCCATTGATCCAGATAAGACGGAACATCGATGTAGTATAATAATAGTACATCCGATGAACCGAACACCATAAAAGAACATCGGACGCTAGTCCATAAAAGAAATGAGATAAAGCTCAATAAAACGATGTATATCGAAACGTCCGATGAAATTAATAAAAAGATAATTCCATTCGAACAATCATCAAAGAACCAACCACTTGTTGCCTACGACTAAACGCATTGGCAACACGATTTCCCCTCCGGGAATAAAAGAATATCAAGATCATAAGATGCCAGGAACTCGAGTAAACATGAAGTTCCTTATGAGTAAATAAATATTCCAAAGATTTATGATCGAGGTGGAGAACAAATTTCTCATCCAAAAATGATGATGCCAACTTCTAAAAGTGAAATCAATAGCCGCGAGCACTAGATCATGAATGGCATATCTAGTCTCAATCGGCTTTTAATGATTTAGAAGCACAAGTTATAGCACGTTATCTTTTGCAAGAGAATGGCATCTAAACCAATACGATAAGAATTGGTACAAAAGATAAAATCTTGGTTCCCTTCGGGAAACACAAGAATAAGAGTATCGGCAAAGAATTCTTTCAAAAAATTTTCTTTCTCGAAAAGCTAAAACTTTCAAAATTACATTTATCTTTATGTAATAATCTTTCTAGAAAAATTTACATTTTCACAAGTCAATATATCATGTCTGATTGTCTCATCGAAGCGTTTAGGAAATTCTTATCGATAACGTTGATCAGGCGCATCGACCAGAATTCTTAAAGTACTCAAAGGGCAATAAAATCACAAAATCATCTTCTATATGATAAAAATATCTCTAAAAAAGTTTTAAGAATATTCTTTGCTCGTTTAAGAACAAAATCCAACTATACTTATAAATAAATCTTATGAAAAAGATTTGTAAAGATTTTAAATTGCTAATTTTATCCAAAATTAATAAACACAAGAATGGTCTCATCGAAATACTCATAGAATATTCGATTTATAAAATGGATGAAATAAGTTGGACAAACTATTCATAAGAATCGTAACGAGTGCGGAATGCGGTAAGTGGAATGCTAACTCCCGCAACTCGCAACAAATGAAAATCAGTGTCAAGGTCGAGCTAAAAAGACCTTAACACCACTCAAAAGATTTCTTAGGTGATAATCCTAAGACAAACTCAAAAATACCAGAAAAGTTTCACAAATTATTTAGCTAAGAGAAATAACACTTTTCTCATCTTGAGGGCTTAAAGAATAAAATGATGCCTTCAAAAATTTGAAATTGGAATCTCAAGAAAAAATAGAAATCTGCTTAACAGATAGAAAATGTCGAAGATGAATAGTCCACACGGAAAATAGGATATGGGCTTCACAACGATTGAGCCAATCCTTACAAAAATCAATTCCGAAGCCTAAGTCAAAAATCGTCTCGGAAACAAAAATCACATAAAATAATTTTGACATCAATAAAAAGCAAATTGAGTGTTGTGGATCTACTATCAGGATTCACAATCCTCAAAGAAGTCAATCAAGCCCAAAAATGTTTAAAGGAAAAGAATCAACAAGTTCTTTTGATATAAAAATAATGAGATGAAACCCATATAAAAAGAACTCAAATAAGAAGATCACGAAATAAAACAATGCCATCAAGGATTGAGTGAAAAATACCTTGACCAAGAGAAGAGTTGCTAGGGGCTTGCATCTTTCCTTGTCTCTTGCTTTGACGCTTGGGACACGAAGATATATAATGATCCGCACTTTTGCAATAGCGGCAAAAAATAGGCCTTGGACACCTATTTATATAGTGGTCCCTAGAGCCACAATTGTAGCATTCTCCACGATTAGGGATAGGAGTATTTGCTATAGAAGTTTCTTGCTTCGCCCTCTTGTTAGGATTAGGACTTTCGAACCTAATAAAGGGATGCCTCTTCTTTTTGTTGTTGGAGTTCGGTTTGGCACTCCCAACCTCGACTTCACTTTCTCTATCGGCCTCTTCAAGACGAAGAGCGATATCAATAAGCTGATCAAATGAAACCTCAAGTTTCAGGAGTATTGGCTTTTTAAGATTCTTATTCAAGCCATAGAAAAATCTCTGATTTTTCTTCAATGGGGTGTTAATGTATTCAACCCCGTATTTGGAAAGAGTTTCGAAAGATGCGACATAGTCTGTCATTGAAGATCCACCTTGAACAAGGTCAATAAAACGTCATGCTAAAGTTACTTTTTCAGCCTCCGGCACGAATTTCAATTCGAATCTTTCTCGGAATTGCTCCCAAGTGATATCCGCTTCAACGATTTCAGAAATTAAAAGCCCATACCAATCTAATGCTCTTTCTTGGAGCATGCTAGAAGCCACTTGGACTCGATGTAGATCAAAAAGGTTCATGCGAGAAAAGATGCGATCGCATGATTTGAGCCAAGCTTGAATTTCTACAACACTCTCGGATCCTTTGAATGGCCTTCCACCCAAATCGGTATAGTCTTTGCACAAGCGTGCAAAACCATATCTAGGATGAGTAGGCTCTGGATTGGGTCCTGCAGCTTGAGCATTCTTTATTAGATCAAGAAGCTGCTGAGCAGACATGAGTACTCCATCTTGGGGAGTAGCACTAGATTGACCGACGCTGGGACGGCCAGGTCTAACCATTTCTCTTCCTTAAGAAAGAAAGAAGGAAGAAGAAGAAGGTTATTCACAAAATGAATATCAAGCAATCTTGATAGATAAAACAAGGAATCATAAAGAAAATAGGATGAATCGGTACGAAGACTCGAATTAAATCCTAAAGCACGACTCCTAAGAAAGACTTAGGACGATGATCCTTGTTATAATATTCCATATTGTTTCGAAGTTTGGCTCTGATACCAAGCTGTGACGCCCCACCTCTATACCCACACTAGCCAAGGACACTACGGTGTAATGCCGTCAACTAGCACGGAGAATAAGGTTGTTGAGGAGCGACCATTCGTGCAATAGCTTTATGCGAGCACCGATATGCCAGATAAAATATAACATGCATTTCATCTCGAGAGGAAATCCGACATACGAAGCAAACTCAAGGCTACTACACAGTGGCTATATATATTCTTCGGAAAAAAATATGGAAATAAACATAACATAAATCAGTCATAGGCAATTCATATCACAAAGGCAGAAATAGATATGAATATAACACATAAAAGTGTATATCAGAGTAGTGGTCTAACAAGATCAACACTATCACAAAAGAATAGATACAAGTGCAAGCCAAACTAATATGTGTACATCAAGGAGTCAATATCTTATATGTATACAACAAAAACTACCAAACTAGAGTAGTTAGCCAAAAGATCAAATGATGGTCCGATAAGGCGGCAAGCAGAAGCACCTGTAAAATCTCAGTCTGACCCGAGTATTATTTAAGAAGAAAATAATAAATGGATCAGTCTAGCTATAATTATCAGATAAAATGATATAGAATAAGAGATATGACATAAACATATGATAACCATAATGGCATACTACAATAAGTATGAAATTGAAAATGAACAAGAGGTTAATCAATATCACAAGAATCTTCTCAAAGATCCAAAAAGGGTATCATACCCAAAACTTGTACACATAACAAGTCAATGACACACGAATTCACCAAGGCACAAAAATTGATAAAGCTTATCAATAGAAATCACAAGAAATAGGTGAAGCATAAATTCCAGAAATCAATAATTAGAAACCCAGAAATCACAAGAAAAGGATGGCCAATCCCATAAAAATGAGCCGGAGCTCCTCCAGACAGGGTATAGTCCCCGATTGCGGACATTGAACCGAAGCTCCTCCTGGTGAGTCAAAACTCCTCCTGACAGCGTATAGTCCCCCATTGCGGACATTGAGCCGAAGCTCCTCCTGGTGAGCCGAAACTCCTCCTGACAGGGTATAGTCCTTCATTGCGGACATTGAGCCGAAGCTCCTCCTGGTGAGCCGAAGCTCCTCCTGACAGGGTAGAGTCCCCCATTGCGGACATTGAGCCGAAGCTCCTCCTAGTGAGCCGAAACTCCTCCTGACAGGGTATAGTCCCCCATTGCGGACGTTGAGCTGAAGCTCCTTCTGGTGAGCCGAAGCTCCTCATGACAGGGTTTAGTCCCCCATTGCGGACTTTGTGCCGAAGCACCTCCTGGTGAGCCGAAGCTCCACAAAATGATGTATCGTCCTCGACGTGGACAAAGAGACATTGCACAATTGCTAGTCTAAATCATAAAGTGATCGTCATGATCAAAGAGAAGTGTCAATTATAGTAAGCTAGCAAATATATGAGCTTAGCTTCACGTCCCATAACCACTAGCATAACTTAAATATTTATGAACAAATTGTAGATCTCCACTAGAAAATTGTCAAAAGAGTTTCAATCGAACAAGTCCAAGAATTAACCGACGAAGTAAACGCAAGCGTTTCATACCACTTGTTTTACTAAACCGTTTAATTAGATTTCTCATACGAGTGAGGTAAAGGTTTGTATATACTAATAGATTGGAAATCGGTTTGAGAAAACGAGCTTTGTAATAAAATAGTGTTGAAATCATTTGAAGAAAGAGTTTTGATATTTACTACTAGTATAGAAAACCTTTATATTTATAAAGTGACAAATCATAGAAATGATTGTAGAAACAATCCATCATCAAAATTCACATTCGAAGACGTGAATACAATACAAAGAAATCGATACCGAATCCATCGAAATGGATATTCCCAAAAATCCCGATATAAAAGTAATCAATTCCATAATAAATGATAGTCAACAAATCGGAATCAACATAAATCGATTAAAGTTGGAATTCTCAAGAAAATAGGTTAATAGGCATAAGAGTGCAGATTTAGACGTCTGAAATCAAGGATTCAGACGTCTGAATCTGGAAAATAAATATTTTCCAAAAACAGAATTCATACGTCTAAATCCTTGAATTCAGATGTCTGAAACAGGCACTTTTTAGCCTATTTCCTCTCTGGTTCCAAATGAACCAATTCAGACGTCTGGAATATAGATCTAGACGTCTGAATACTGGAGGATAAAAATTCCCAGTATAATATTTAGAGGTCTGAATTCTACGTTTCAGACATCTGACTCTGTGGTTCAGGGCTTTCCCTGAACCTAGACCAAAAATGGCCAAACGAATACCGGAAGCGATCGATCGAGCGACAACGACTATGGATTTACGCCAAGCGACAACCCAGCCTTAACGGCTCTTCGATGCGCCTCAAATATTAATGTCCAAATATCCATAAAAGGATTTTCATAGATTTTGATTTTGAAACACCAAAAATTGGAATATACACCAAATCAATCCAAACCAAAATCAATTGCACAAGAATAAGTGTTAGGAATTCATACCTAACAATTGAAGATAATTATATACTAAGATGTGAGATAAAAATCTCACCTTTGAACCCAAACGATTGAAGAAGAAGCTCGAAAGCAATGGAAAGAACAATCACCTTCAATCCCAACTCAAGAAGCTTGATTCTAAGCTTAAAAGAGAAATATTCGCCCAATTTGGTTTTAGGAATTTTCTGAAATCAAAGAGAGAATGATTTGGGGAAGATGAAGGAGATGCTTACCAATGGGTTCTCTTGAATTTGGAGCTAGAAGTTGGATTTGCAATGAAACTAGGGCTTGGAATTTCTAATTTCCACTATCTTCCACCATTGTTTCTTAAAGCTTAAAGTGTTAGGAATATGTAATGAAGTAATGAAGAGTTGGAGTGGAGCTAGGTTCTTAAGGTGGAACATTGGCTGAAACCCAAACTCAAACCCAAAGTGAAAAAGTAGCAAAACTTTACTAACTCCAAACATATCGAAGTTTGCACTCAAAAAGGTTGCAAACGGCATTTTGAACTCAATAGGAGGGGTCTCGAGTCCCAATTCGATTGTTTGCAAAAAGTAGCTTTTCGAACCGAAATCCGATGAATGATAAAATATTTAAATATACAATTGATAAATATGCGGGTTGTTACATCTTATCACCCACAACAGATAGGCAAACTGAGATGGTGAATCGTATTTTAGAGGATATCTTATGAGCTTCCATTATCAATTTTCGGTGGCTCGTGGGATGATTATTTGTACTTAATAGATTTCGCATACAATAACATTATTAGTCCAACATCGGTATGGCACCATATGAGGTGTTATTTGGTTGACCGTGCAATGCTCCTTCATGTTGGTGGGAAGCGAGCAAAAAAATGATACTTGGGATAGAGATGATTATAGAAACTCCAGAGAAGATCGAGATCATTTAGCAAAAAATAAAAGCTGCTTAAGACAAATAGAAGAGCTATGCTAATAGTAGAAGACATGACCTAGAGTTCTCCATTGATGATATGGTGTTTGTCAAGATCATTCCATCGAAGAATGTTGTTTAATTTGATATTAAAGAAAGTTAGCATCGAGATTTGTTTGTGCTTTTTCGATACTTGAGGGGATTGAGGACCTGTCTTATAGAGTCGACTTATCTTAGAAGATGATGGTTGTGCACAACATGTTCCATGCCTCTCACTTATGGAAGTTAGTGCATGGCTTAGGCATCTTAGTTGAACCGAGTCAGCTTAATGATATCGAGATTGAACTGGAAGCATTGAGTTCGTCAGACATGATAGGAAGTAGCTTAGGATGAAGGTCGTAGAGCTGGTGAAAGTTGAATGGAGTGAGAGATGACGGTGATTGTACTTAAGAGACCGATTATCTTGAGCTCTTTACTTGGTGAGATTTTTGTTTATCTTATTTACTTTCACTTTCGATATCATATAGAGTAGTTTAGTATCCTGCATGCTAGGGTAGGCGTAGATGTCATTTCATGATTTTATGTGCATGTTTGATGTTTGCAATGATTTCTTATAGATGTTAGGCATGCAATGTAGCTATGCTTGATTTTACCTTATTTATATTGGGGATTTAAGAGGCGAAATTCCTAAAAGGGGAGTGTAATGACTTGTGTGTTACGTATAGGAGGATTGTAAAATATTATTTTTAAATTCGTATGAGGTCATGTGACTCTATAACTTTGGACAATTCCTACAGGTGACATTTCCTATCTTTAAGAATTTTATTGATGATTTTACCTCTGAAAACTTATGATGGGTGGTTTAATAGAATCCGAATTAGTGTCCAAGACTACTTCCATTAGAAAGATATGATGGTTTTCCTTTCAGAGTGGTCATATTGGTGATTTGGACTCTATGGCTAGGAGATTTGGTTGTTTGAAGTTTTAAAGTTTTTGAAGGAGCTTAGTGGGTAACTAGTATATCAGGGAGAGGACCAAGAACCCATTTTAGTTTTATAGGCTATATTTGCTAAAATAAAATCCCCAAATCATTTCTTCCATTTCCCAAATAGATCTACGCCTCGATTTACCTATTCTTCACCCAAAACCTTCTCTTTTCTTCTTCCAAATTCAGTCTAAATCATATATTATTGGTATATTGGTAAGGGGATTCATTAGAGATCTTTAAAAAAATATTTTTGGGGAAGAAAATCAGGGATTGGTTGTTTATTCTCGAATAAGCCTTGATTTGCATGTGAAACTTGGATTTTGGAGGTTTTGGTGGGTGATTTGACATTTCTGACCTTATTGTATATATATAGACTTTAACTTGTTTTGGATCCATTTTTGAAGTCGAAAATATGTTTTATGGCTATTTCAAAACCTTAACTATAGTAAACATGAACAAATGGATTTTTAACATTCTATACATGTTATTTGGATATGTGATTGCCTTGATATATGTTAAGCTATGTTGTAGGCACCTTATTTGATGGTCGGTATGATTGATTATGTGATTTTCATGTTTGAATGTTGTTTTATACATGTATGGTGTTTGTTTGTAAGATTGTATGGATGAAAATGCTCATCGAAGCGAACCAGATGTTGGAACCATAAAACCAGACTTCAGCGGATAGGCTCGAGAATGTAAAGAGCTGTATCATGGCATACGGAAGGCACATAGGTCGAAGAACAGAGCATAGCGGTGATATCGACATGAAAATGGAATTTGGAGTTAATACATCGTTTTGGCTCGGGAGAAATTTGTTCAGTGGTGGGGTCGCTCAAGGTTTGGGAAGGTTTGGCTCGAGCTTGGCTTTGGTCCGGTGGGAGGAGGGATCGAATAGAAAATGTTGTCTAGTGATGTTGTGTTTGGTAGCCAGTTAAAATGTGATGTCCAACTATTACTTCGAGTCTTGCGCGGGGGTATGGGGGCTTGGCTTCGATATGTACCTAGGAAAGTTTTGATGTCCGACTTTTGGATGTTGCTTCGAGCTAGGGAAAGCATTACTTCAGGCTTAGCTCGGTATAGCCTAACTGAGTATGAGAGTTGAGGAATTTTCATCGTGGCATGGCGGTACTTCAAGGATTTCTTTATGGTGTATTCTGGGATTTTTGGGGGTGATATGAGTTGAAGTAGGCAACTCTAAACGATTCGGGATGACATTGGACTTCATCTGGTGACTTGGGGAGCAATGATGTAGCGCTTCAACATGATAATGCTGACGGCAACGATAGTGATTTTGAAATGTTAGTACGATGGCTCAATGACTTACGATGAGTTTATGGAGCATTCCGAAGAGGAAAAATTAACAATAGGAATTGTGATGGAAATCCACAAGGATAAGTTCAGTGATGAGGACTTGTGAGTAAGTTTTACAACCATGTTCTACTACGGAGATAGCCATGATGGAATACCGATTGAGTTCCGCTATGGAGACGAGTGCAAAGCAATCGTTGATAACTTGAAGGTTTTTAATGTGCTCGTAAACAGAGGTATATGGGTAGCTCCAATCTGGATTTGCGATCATGTCTAGATCTTGCCATAGTAGAGTACCATGGGCTTTTGCGATTATGAGCCCAGTTCCTAGCCTTACAAAGTAGCATGGATTCGAGCACCAATAAAGTCAGGATTTCGATTGAGTCTTAGGTTTGCGATTTTGACATACAATTTGTCATATATCCAACGCATACGATTGATAGTGAGGGTTGTTTGATGGATGCTATGTTTTCCATGGTTGTTTATCACTCTAGGGTGTCATATGATGCAGGTATTTTTGACCATATACCTAGACACTGGACATTGTACTTTGACTATAGTACATTTATACGGCCATGATGGTAGATTCACATATATCGACGGTTATGTGCCAGCTCTTTAGATGTAGGACATGTCAAGTATGGTTATTCGTACCCTATGCCCTTATTTACTATATATGATCTTTATAGTATTTTTGAGATGATGTATCGCTCACACCAGACTTTGTCTGACCCAAGGTTTTATGCTTTATTCTTATTATCTCGGATACTCTTAAATCAACAGATTAGGGATAATTGGTCTAGATAGCACATGGAGCTATATGGAGTACAAGCAGGAGGTTACGCTTTCATATACCTATACTTAGAGCTTACTATCACTTATATTCTGTTGTGCAATACTATGGAGCTATACTATTATTTGTATTATTTTAGAGACAGTTTTGGAGTTTCTTTTGGAGATTGAGATGTATAAACTCTATTATTTCAGTTTTTTGTATAATCTATGAACATGCGGCACTCTGATGTTCTTATTTATGGTACATTTGATTGTATCACTCTCTCATCTATTTTATATCTATGTTATTGTATTATATTTTGTCTATGTGCTGTGAGATGTTCTATAGGTTTTGTGCCTAGATTTTTGTTACTTTACACCCTTGGCTACCATCTAGCATCGACCAGGTACCTTCATAACACATTATACATGTATATTGGGTACTAGAGGTGTAAGACTGTCGTCGCATGTTGTAAAAGTCAGATCTAAAAATTTTAATCGTTTTATAAGGAAATACTATATCATTTAAAAGAAATTTAAGTTAATATTTTAAAAATATTTCCATGAAAGGGTAATAAATATTACATTGTAAATAAATATTTTAAGAATTGGTAATTTGAATAAAATCCCATTAAATAAAACTTAACCTCGAGTACATTTATTTATGGTTTTACTATGTATTAGTGTGATTGGATTGGATGGATAGAAATTATAGTGTTGAACACTTAATATATCAATTATTTACATATCACTGCTTGTATATATGCTTGTTGTCATGACTATGCTATGATGCATTTACATTTATCCATATGATGATTTATTGAATTATATGTTATGTAATACTTAAATAGTTATATGAAATTGAGTTAACAACCCCTTACTGATAATGGGAATAAACGACAATTAGGAGGGGAAGTGTCATTAGTAGGTCATTCTAAATAAAGTTAACAATATTGATCGAAACATGGAGGGATACCATATGAGCTAGTATTCCATCCTAGCTGGACTAATTTGGGGTCGCACCCTGAATCACGGTGATTTGGCTACATTGCGACATATAGTCCAAACGATCTACCATACGGGCACTACAAGAGGTGAGGTGAAAATGTGACGATGTATTAATGGAAATAGTGAGTGTAGTGATGATCAATGGGGTACACCAACAGCGATGAGTTTGGTGAAAATTATAGCCCATAGATTGGGTGGGAGCACTTACAACTTGGGATCAAGGCAATATGGAGATCCTTAGCATCGATTGTGCATCTGGTAGACTAAAAGTGAATAGGATTGTACTGGTGACATATAAAATTGCATGAATAATAGTAAAAAAGCAACTTATAAAAGTGAATAGGGGCGTATTCTTAGTTGACACATGTGTTATAACTTATATGTATGATTAGATGTGAATAGTTGTAGAATAGTGAATGTGTTACACATACACACCCCTCACATACACCTAATATTGTATTATGACATGTTATTGTGCACTGTTACACTCACAACTAGTTTCTAGCCTGATCTGGGATTTGTTATTTATATAAAAACCTCAATGTCAAATTGAGGTTGTTTTAGGATATATTGCTTTGGTCATGTGACCCTTTTGATATGTGTTTTAAGGATGGATTAGCGGACGTCGGTGGTTAATTGTATATCCTATTTTACTATGCTAGCTTTTAGTAATGTCATATATACGTTTGCATACCATCGTTGTATCAGATTTGTTATGTACTATTCTAGATAGTTGATGAAGACTACGTCTGTATATGTATGTATATGTATCATTTTGGGCTGATATATGACAATCATGTATATGTGTATTTTTAAGATTCCCTCGTACATTGACATCCGTATATGTAAATATATGTTATATTTTGAACTATTTTATTGTTGTTTATTTAGTCTATATATGTTACTGATTCTGACTTATTCAATCCTTAAATGTATACAATGCTTTGTGCAGAGATGATATTTATATTATTGAAATGTATTATTTTGGTAAAGCACATCCATGTTTGCCCAAGGGAGGGTATACAAGAGTTTTCTCCTATCATGTCTTTTACTATGTGCTATCAAATAGTTAACTCTCTCTGATAGTATTAGGACTAGGTCGATGCATTATATTTTTGGTATAAGAGCATAGGTTTGAATATATAAAATAAAAATTTGCCTTAGGGAGGGAAACTAAGGTTGGGTTATCTCATTTCGTGGTCTGACACTTATATGTGATATACGGGTCAGTGGTGATCTAGGGGATGATCATCTAGGTAGTATATGAATATACATGTGATATTGTTAGCACTAGAATTGGTCACTAACACCCTCGAATATGATTATGTAGAGAGATTAAGGAAGAAATAAATTAAAATTGAGGAATATCACAATAGAATGAAATAAGAACTGTAAGAAACGAGAACACCAGAATTATAGTGGTTCGGCGTAATTTCCTAGATCCACTTTGATCGTAATCTTTAATTACGTATTCAAATAATTGAATACAGATACAATCCATACACCAACAACTTGAGTACAAGTTTTAACAGAAAAGAAATGGGTCTTAAAAATGGCAGAGTCTCTCCAGAGTTCTCGAAAAAAGTTCCCTTTACAATGCGCCCTTGCCCCTCTATTTATAGAAGAAGATAGACTGGACTCCCCACGCATGCCTAAAGATAAGGTACGTCGGCCCATAGTAGACAGCTTCCGTATGCCGAACCAGGCATACGAACGGTTTCCTCCGAGCGATTCTTGCCAAGCCGAAATGACCAAGGCATCCATGCCGAACAACCCATGGCCGAGCCGCTTAATCTTCTCTTCAGTGGGGTCACCGAGCCATGTAGCCTTCCTCACCAAGCTACATAACCATCCCTTTATGGTTGAGCGGCATATGTCTAAGGCATCCATGCCGAACACCCCAATGCCAAGCCAACCTTGCCGAGCGATGTTGGTCGAAAGAAGGCTGCTGAGCGATCTTCATTGAGTTCACAACAACACCTTTCTTTTAGCCGGGCGACACACTCCATCCTTCCTCGCCCGAACCACATATTAAGGCCGAACAATGTATCAGGCCAAATGATGTACCCAGGCCGAATGGTGTATCCAGGCCGAACGTTGTATCCAGGCCGAACGGTGCTTATATGTTGAGCTTCTCAATTCAAGTTAGTCTTTCGCTGGCTCAAGTTTCACTTAGATTCAACCAAGAAACTCAATAATTAGCATCTCATAGCGGGGCCAAGCAACCGAGTAACATTTGCCCCCCAAAGTGTGTCCTGTGAAGCAACACGACATGCTTTGAACCAGTAACCAGTTTCTGGTTCCAAAGTCCGAACGTATAAGATTTCGTGAAGGTCGAAACATGACGGACCTTCCTAGTGCCTTGCACGGTTTGGATTGCTTATCTTTCTTTCTTCCTCTCTTTGTCCTCTTCTCTTTATTCTTTTTTTTTTCTTTTTTTTATAGACAAGGGGTCGTTCAGCATACAGAGACCGACCCACACGATCGATTTACTTGAAATGGGTCGTGCATATCTAGCAACCGACTTCTCAAACCAAATCGACCGGTTCAACAGGAGATAGCCTATTCACCTCCCATCTCCCATATATAAGAGCTCTCTCTTTCTTCTTCTCTCCACCTTCACTTTATTCTTTGGATAGCTACTAACTTACCTTCCCTCGAACCTCAATTATTATTCTAACTTCCCTTTCTCCTACCGACTTCAAAACTTTTGCTTCATCATTCCTTCAGTCCATAAACCTAAACGAGTTTCAACCTAAAATTCATGACCCTTACAACCTTCAATTCATTCCTATAGGTACGAATATCTTATTCGACCCATTTTCCTAAATCAGGGGTTTTGCATGAAGCTCGAGTTCGCAAGTATTTTTCAGTAGGAGTTGTTGTAGACGAGGGAGGTCGAACTTGAAATAAGAACATGGATTAGGCTAGGAGAATGGTAAGTCTTTAACAGACGTGATGTGGGGAGAGAAAAGAGAAAAGGGATATCGGTGGTCACTTGGATATAGGTTCTTGTTAAGGTAGTGAGTGAGGGAGAGTGGTTGCAAGGTTTGTGAGATAGGGCTAAATTTGTGATTGAAGTCGTTCGGTAATCAGGGAGCGAGAGAAAAGAGAGTGTGAATGGGTCGGTATTTGTATTTTGGGTGGAAGTTTATTGTTTTGTAGTACTCTTGTGGGAGTAATGCTAGGGAGGTAAAGGGATGGGACATCATTCGGTCTAGGGAGAGAGAGTGTCGTTCGGTCTTGAGAAAGGGAATGAGTGTTGTTTAGTGATGTTGCGCGTTGTTATGGGTCGGTCAAAGTCTGGTAGAGTGGATTGGTATTTTGAATAAGGGACTCACTCGGTGCTGAGGGAGTGAGTGTCGTCGAGGAAAGTGAGTGGGTCGGTGCATCGGTTTAGGAGGCCGCTTGGTAGCTTATAGATGAGTCGTTCGGTATGTAGGCTTAGAAATATGATCGGCCTTAGGCCTTGGGTTCGGCATTGATAATTCAAGACCATCTCCACTTGAACACAGCATATGTCAAGATCGCATACTCCCACGCCTAACCGTAGAACAATGAACAATGACAAGAACTTAAGCACATGAGCATATATAGCTGATTTGGACTAACAACTTCACGGTTTCACAAAATGTAAACATGCATTCAACTTAGCCAAAGTAAATAACAGCCTTCAACGTATAATGTCATTCAAATAAAGTTCAAACAGGTGTTTACCCAAATTCGATGCTCGTTGAGGATGTCTAAAAAATCGAGCTCTGCCATAGTCTCAGATAAACTTGAGCCAAGTTCTCAGCAGGAAGTAGTCGGGACTTCAAATCCATCGGCAACTCCTACACAGAATATCCCAAACCCATCGGCGGCAACTATCGACCCGGCAACTGATGTGATAGACGGAGCTGTTATTCTATATAATCCTATTGATACCCAAGCATCAAAAATCAATGAAACCGTTCTTCATCGACTATGTTCGATTCACTGAATCCCTTTCGATGACGTATTAGTTCTATCGAGACGAGATCATCCTCACCTGCCCCAGCTAGATATACAGCTTGAAACAAATTCATGTGCTAGTTCGGTAGCATGTCACCATTCAACTCCTTTCTCCATGACGTGCTATAGTATATCGGGATTGCTCCGTTACAGCTACATCCTAATGGTCATGCATTCATCTATGGCATTTGCATTCTCTTTATGAGCATTTTATTTTGGCTCCCTACTCCCGGTGACATCCGCTTACATCTATCGCTTCAAAAGACGATCATATAGCCCATCTCTCATATTCCTCGAGCCACTCTCTATGTGTCAGATACTAACGAGGGCATAGAGTATATTCACCCAATATAAGCAGGAATGGTTCTATGTTCGCTGGCCCTCGGGCTTTGCGAGAAGATGGCTGGAAGGGAGTAAGTTCCATTTCTGGACCAATATTTGTCTAAGGCACGAAGTGGATTGTTTCTTAACTTCTTTCAATTTTTACAGGTATCAGCCCAAGTCCCAAAGTTACCGGGTATTCTAAGGCCGTCGAGGCCATTTGAGTTGTTCTCGTAGGAGACCGAGAGATCAAGTCTGTTATCTCCAATGAATCGCTTTCAAAGTTTAGATTTTTGGTAGAGGGTCGTCGAACAAATCTTCCATTCGGAGCCACTATAACCAGATCCGCATCGAAGAAGGGTAAAGAACAGGCAGGACCTTCAGTGCCTCCTACAAGTGGTGCCCCCGACACATCAAAGGATGGTGAGATTAGAGAAATTGGGGTCCCAGAAGCGTCGGGTGAGAATATAAATCCTACTCCAGAACCGGTGGTTGAGGCACTTGGCATTGATGAAGCACCTTCTCCTTCAAAGGGGAAAAAGAAACTAGCTTACAAGCTGAGGAAGAAGATAGCGAGCGGAACCTCGAAAGTGACAATTACTCCAGTCGAGAAAGAGTCATCTCCCCAACATCTTGAGGGTTCACTTAAAGGTCTTTCAGACCTGACCATCCCCGATAATCTGCGGAATTATGGTTATAGCGGCCTGGGAGAAATGGGGCTTAATTCGCCCACGATATAGGCGATTCAGCCGGTCGACATGGAGAGTCAACCCCAATTAGTAAAGCAAAGGAAACTGGTCCATCGGGGAGAATCACTAGGATACACACGGACACTTGCACTTCACCCTGCTCTTAAACTTCAGTCATCGTGTTATTCTCGCTAATTCATCCTCACTTAATTTCTGTGTAGGTGATATGGGACGCGCTCACGGATTCGACCATCTTCGTGGGTCCTCTATTTTCCATTATTCCAGCCGAGACTCGGGGTCTGGTAAATGTCGAGATAGAGATGACAACAGCGATAGAGACTATCATCCCCGAGATTCATCGTCGTCTCGAAGGAAAACTTACAGCCATTCTTCGTACCCCAATGATCCTCCTCCTCAACCAGAACAAAGCAGGGAGAAATCGGTTCAAAGGGGATCCCAATCTAAAGCTCCTCATGACCAATACTCTGGTTCAAATAGCACTAGGCCAACTCATGAGCCTCACAAAAAGTCTATGGTTTCGGCTAAACAAACTTCTTCAGCCCCTGCACACGATCCATCGATGGCAGAAAAGCTAGCTGAGATTAAAGCCACATTCCCAAAAATATGCTTTGATGGATTAAAATTTCTTCCTGCGATCCATCCTATTCCAGGGTATGTTAAACAAAATGTCGTTGCTTGCAACAACGATGTCTACGTCCAACATGACATGTTCGTTTACTTGGCCAAAAAAGTTTCTAAAGTTTCGACGGAGCGCAAGCATGAAATCGATCGCCTAAAGCTTGAGATCATTCATGATAAAGACATCATCAAAACCCAGGTTGAAGAGCTTTCCTCTTATAAATCTCAGCTTTTGGCTGCTCAGAAGAATGCTAAAGATACTTCTGAAGCAGTCAATCGCTTGGAGGCTACCTATAAAAAGAAATTGATGAAGTGGTTCAACATTGTGGCGCCTTAGCCTTAGAGAAAGAATCCATTCAAAAGGAGAAAGATGCCTTCGCTCAATGAGTCAAAGAATTAGAGGAGCTACTTCTCAAGGAGAAGGAAGAAAAGACTATTGCTCAAGAGAAGTCACAACAATATTGTGACAATATTGTTGCAATACTACTCCTAAAAACAAAGCTCGATGAGGAGCTCTCCAAGGCTGAAGCGCTAAAGGACGAAGCCCATGAGGAGGGCAAAAGGGTGGCGCTTTCGAAAATAGACTTTCGCCTTGTGGCGGCTGCTGAGGCTGGTAGGGTCGAAATTAAGTGCATATTTGATCCACTCATAGCTAAGTACAATGCTCGAGTTCTCATATATCATGACCTAACATTTCTTGGCAAGGATTACCTCGAATCTTTGCCCGAAGCATGGGACTCTTTAACAAAAAAATTAAAAAGGTTGAGTTGGGAACTGAAGAGGTTGATGAGGATTCCCTTGTTAAAGAAGTGCTTCACGAGAATGAGTGCACTGACCTATCTACGGCAAAGGCCCTTTACGGAAGGGACTCCTCCTCATCAAAGGAAAAAAATGACATTGTCGGTCCATACGAAACCGAGTCCTCGGTTCCTCCTTTTATTCAGCTGACTAATCGCCCACCACTCGATCCCTTCAAGTAGCATATTTGCTATGACCCAGAGGAGACTGGACTTGAAATTCACACTTTATCCCTTATTCCAGAAGGTGAAACTCTCTGAAAAGTTGAGAGTCGGCCAAAAACTGGTACAAAACCTTTACTTTCTAGAGTTTAAAGAGCTATCGTTTTTGGCGAGTAGTAAATGTATTCTAAAATTTGTCTCTTATGTTTTCATGTAGGCCATTCCGATCCTGAAACTTCCCTAAGGAGTGTTGTCGCCACAGAGAGGGTGGAGAAAGTGGGAGAGGCAATTCAAACGGGGGAGACTCTCGGACCTGATGCTCAAGTGATTGAGGCACTTGATGAAGACAAATTTGAAAATCCATCGTCCATCGAAGAACATGAAGAAGTTGAAATTACGGGCGCCTCTGAACACACTTCAAAATTGATCATGGAGGGACAAATCATCAAAGAAGGGAAGAAGAAAACTGAAATTAAGGCTGAGCCCCAAGTGATGGAACTTGATGACCCCCTGAATAGGCCTCTTAAGGTATTCTCCCTGGGAGGACCTCTCCACTGGAATTTCCTCTCCCTTCCCCGGGCACTGCTTCTCTAGCAAGCAAGGAGTCCAAGAGAAAACACCTAGGGAGGTGTCTTCAGAGAAATCGAGGAATGAAAAGAAGTTGAAAAAGTAGCTATCATGCCTCGTTCAACGCTAATAGGCCTGGATTATGTAATTATTTATATTTATTTTCGTAGCCATTGTAGATAGACTTTTTGCTCCGAGTTCAGGAGAAGTAGTGGAACTTTATTTTGGATTAATGAATAAAACATTGTTTCTTTGCTTTTGATGATTTTCATTGTCCAGCTTACTGCATAGCTTGTAATCAAAATTCAAAATCTTCTGAACTACACAAGCTCCAGTTCACTTCTATATGACTTGGAAATTTTTGGAATCATAGATCATCTAGTCCGTGCTCCAGGTACTTAGATTACTTTTAGTCCGCACTTCAGGGACTTCGAGATTTTGAAGTCGTTTATATTCTAATCCGCACTCTAGGGACTCAGAGTGCTATAGTCCGCACTTCGGGGCCTTAGAGATTTTGAAGTCGTTTATACTCTAGTCCGCACTCTAGGGACTCAGAGTACTCTAATCCGCACTCTAGGGTCTTAGAGATTTTTAATTCATTTATACTCTAGTCCGTACTCTAGGGACTTAGAGATTTTGAAGTCATTTATACTATAGTCCTCACTCTAGGGACTCACAGTACTCTAGTCTGTACTCTAAGGACTTAGTAATTTTGAAGTCGTTTATACCCTAGTCCACACTCTAGGGACTTAGAGTACTCTAGTCCACACTCTGGGGACTTAGAGATTTTGAAGTCATTTATACTCTAGTCTGCACTCTAGAGACTCAGAGTACTCTAGTCCGCACTCTGGGAACTTAGAGATTTTGAAGTCGTTTATACTCTAGTCCGTACTCTAGGGACTTAGAGTACTCTAGTCCATGCTCTGGGGACTTAGAGATTTTGAAGTTGTTTATACTCTAATCTGCACTCTAGGGACTCAGAGTACTCTAGTTCGCAATCTAGGGACTTAGAGATTTTGAAGTCGTTTATACTCTAGTCCGCACTCTAGGGACTCAGAGTACTCTAGTCCTTACTCTGGGGACTTAGAGATTTTGATGTCGTTTATACTATAGTCCGCACTCTTGTGACTCAGAGTACTCTAGTCAACGCTCTGGGGACTTAGAGATTTTGAAGTCATTTATACTCTAATCTGCACTCTGAGGACTTAGAGATTTTTAATTTTTGAACATGCATTCATACGCCAGATGGAACAATGTGATTTAATTTTTGCCATGGAATTACAAAACACGGAACATCAATAGTTGACAAAAAAGTTGGCTTCAAGCCTTTATTAATGAAAACAAACTGAATTGACTTATTACATGCCGAAAACTACAAACAACAAAATAAACATACACTAGAAATAATTGCAACTAAAATGCAAAAGAAATAGACTATGTGTAATAACGTTGCAGATGCTCGCCTCTCCAAGCTTCCGTTCAACGACGTATGGACCTTCCCACGTGGGATGCATATGCAATGGGATCGAAAAAACTCGCTTCAAAACGAGATCGCCCACATCAAAGATTCTCGGTCGGACTTTTTCATTATAATATCGAGTGACTCGGTGCCTACATACAGCCGCCCTTAAATCAGCTTCTTCACATTTTTCGTCAACAAAGTCCACTGATTCCAGCAAGTGATCCCGATTCTCCTTAGGGTCATAATGAGTTACCCAATGTGAAGCAACTTCAAGTTCCACGGGTATAACAGCTTCCGTGCCATATGCCAATGCGAATGGAGTATGGCCAGTCGCACACTTGTGGGTGGTTCTATAAGCCCAAAGTGCTATCGGAAGCTCATCCACCCACTTGCCCCTATCCTTCTCCAAACGTTTTTTCAATATGGATTTGCTTATTTTGTTTACAGCTTCTACTTGTCCGTTGGCTTTTGGATGAGAAACTGCCGCAAACCTTTTCTCAATGCCATACTTTTGACAAAATTCTTTGAATTCCCTACTTTCGAACTGAGTTCCACTGTCCATAATGATAGTTCACGGGAGGCCAAAATGACATATGATATTTTGCACAACGAAATTAATGACCTTTTTGGTGGTGATTATAGCTAAGGGATCTGCTTCTGCCCACTTGGTAAAGTAATCGATTGCAACTTTTGCGTATTTTACACCACCTTTGGGGATTGGCAAGGAGCCCATTATATCGATTCCCTATATTGCAAATGACCAGGGACTGACCATTTGTGTGCGTTCCGTTGCCGAGGCTCTCGAGATTTTCGCGTACCTCCTCTCTGAGAGCAGCAGACCTCTCTGGGTCCATGCCTTTCCTTTTTTGCTTCATCGGCACGTATTTCGGGTCTATGTTCAACATATGACTCGCAATGGCGGGAGAAATTCCGCACATATTGGAAAGTGTCCAAGCGAAAACATCCAGATTCACTCGGAGGAAATCAGTAAGATCCTCGATCATCGAGGGCTTGAGTTGTGATCCAATCTTAAGTACCCATGATGGGTCATCGCGGCTGGCTGGAATGTCAATCGTTATTTCAGCCGGTGCTGCTTTTTCCTCCTTGGGTTCCTCATCATCGACCCTCGGATCTATGTCTCTATAGATCTGATCATGTTGCCCAAGCCAAGGCTCGGGCATTATTTGTCAACCTTCAGTGACTCGGCTGCGGATGGAGTTGTCCGCAACCTTTCCTTTCTCTCTTCGTTGGTCCTCTCTCAGATCATCCACATAACACGCACGACCAGTTGCCTGATCTCCATGCACAACACCAACTCCTTTATCGGTTGGAATTTTCAAGGTTAAACACCACAGGGCCAAAGCTACCCTAAACTTTGCCAGGACTGGTCGACCCAAAAACACATTATACGAAGAATCGACATTCAAAACAATGAACGGTAGGATCTGCACCCTCCTACATTCACCTTCTCCAATTCAACTGGTAATTCAACAAAACTCACTACATCAGTACCTGCACCGTTAAAGCCATGAATATGGGCTTTAGATGGTTTTAGATCCTTTGTCACCATCTTCATCTAGTTATATTCCTTTTTGAAGATAATGTTAATAGAACTTCCACAGTCAATCAGCATTCTCCTGACAAATGCTGGCATAATAGTGGTTGTGATGACCATCGGATAAATGGTAGGCGCCTCCACCTAATCAGCATCTTTGCTCTCGAACATTATATCATTGGTCATCATCCGTTGCTGCTTAGTTGGGGTCCTATCTTCCGTGTTTGAACAATATTCAAAATCTGCATGCTTTAGGGAATTATCATACCGCTCCATTTCTTGCCGATTCTTGTCTACAGGGTGAGGCCCACCAACTATCGTGTTTATGAATAGTCTACCTACAGTCCGAGTAGGTACCTATGGATGGCCTGAAGCTTGCCCACGACTGGGGTCTGATGTTCCTTGTCTGCCTTTCTGTGGATTCTTGACAAATTCATGTAACTTTTACTGTCGAATCAGATTTTCTATAGCATCGTGGAGGTGCCTACAATCCTCGGTATTGTCCCATAAGTCTCATGGAAGCGGCAATACTTCTAGTCCTCTTTTGTTCCTCAGTGGACTCTTTTGGCCGTGGCTTTCGATATTGAAAAGTATTACAAGTCGATAGGTTAATATTTTCCAAAGATGCATTCAGAGGAGTGTATTCATTGTAAGTTGAGAACTTTGGTTTCCACTTTCCTGCTTCCCTTTTCTTTTCAAGATTTCCTCCTCCGGATCCTTTAGATTGCTCTGGCTTGTTCTGAACATTGATCGGGACCTTCCCAGAGTTATCACCAGATTGTTTTACAACAATATTGCTCTTTACAGTCTTCTTGCCAGGCTCTGGTGCATCGTCTCGCCTCGTCCACTTGGCTTCCTCTCTTCTTATGAATTGATGCACCTTTGAAGGAAAATGTTCCAGTGTAGTCGGAGGTTTTTCTGCCAGCCAATCACCAAAATCCGAATCTCAATCTACTCCTCACATCATGGCCATTAGAATAACATGGTCATTCGAGTTACTGACTTCAGTAACAGCAATGTGAATTCTTTGTAAGTACACCTTTAACGACTCCCCTAGAGCCTGGATCACATTGGAAAAGGACATCATGTCCTTGGGATGAGTGGCATGAATCCTAAACTGTTCCATAAATTTCGTTGCTAACTCATCAAAGTTGGATATAGACTCTGGGGGAAGGCGGGTGAACCACATGATAGCGATTCCAGATAAACTTATTGGAAAGCATCTATATTTAGTTGCATCATTTTCCCTAGTTGAATCCATCATCCACTCATATCTCATTACATGCTGTCGGGGATCAGTCTACCCTTCATAGTCGGGTTAGTCGACATGTTAAACTTCCTAAGGTACTCAGCCTGTAGGATAGTATCTGTGAATGGAGTATGGCTCCAAGATACGCCCCAATCATCATTAGATGAGCCTTGATTTTCCCTCATCACTGCCTGACCATAGCTGATAGGTCTGGGGTTTGTATGGAAGGTAGCAAGTTGGAATCTGTCCTGCGAGACTGTTCTGGTTGGTGTCTCCTCGGTTGGCGATCTACCAAATGTGTGCCCCGGGGTCCTGCTTCATTTGTGACCTTGGTGAAACGATCATCTAGCTTCCACTCATGCCCCAAATCCTAAGTTTCCTGTTCCAAATTGAGTACGATTACCCTGGTGTACATGAGGGGCCATGGCTCCGGTAGGGAACCTGGACCATCCATGGTGGATCGTTCAGCTACACATGTTTGCATTATTTCAGTTCTACAGCGTCTATGCCTGGGTGGTTCATCAGACGAAGAGGAGCTATCAGACGAGGAGTAGGCAGCAGGACTTCCTCTAGCATTCTGATGTTGTTGTTAAGTAAGTTGAGTCATAAGGCTGGCATTAGCTTGAATTCGCTCATTAAGTTGTCTCTTGCTTTCCATGAGTTCTCTCATCAGCTCGTTGAACTCCGTCCTGGTAACTTCTGTTTGGTTTAGGATGGCAGTGGTCCCTACACCTGGAGTTGCTTGTTGATTGTTGGGTCCTGCTTGTTGGATGCTAGCGGTCTCATTGACATCCGCATTGTGGGAGGCTGATCTAGTACTTGGTCTTTCCATTGTAGAGTTATTGGTAGGAACTCTGAGTAGAATCTATGAACTTCTTGTGAATGAACTTGGATCTTCCTTGGGGATTTCTTCAATCCAGTAGCGACAAAGTACATCCTAGCAGCCTAAGAATGCTATCCTTGGTGAAAGCACCAAAATGTTAGTACCAGAATCGGTCACTAATACCCTTGAATAACATTGTGTAGAGAGATTAATGAAGAAATAATTTAAAACTGAGGAATATCACAACAGAATGCAATAAGAACTGTAAGAAACGAGAACACCAAAATTACAGTGGTTCGACATAACCGCCTACGTCCACTTGGATCGTAATCTTTATTACTTCTTCAAATAATTGAATACAGATACAATCTGTACACCAATAACATGAGTACAAGTTTTAACAGAAAAGAAATGACTCTTGAAAATGGCAGAGTCTCTCTAGAGTTCTCGAAAAAGGTCCTTTTACACTGCGCCTCTGCCACTCTATTTATAGACGAAAATAGGCTGGACTCCCTACGTAGGCCTAGGTACCTTGGCCCATAGTAGACAGCTTTTGTATGCCAGACTAGGCATACCGAACGGTTTCCTCCGAGCGATTCTTGCCGAGCCAAAATGACCAAGGCGTCCATGCCGAATGTCCCATGGTTGAGCCGTTTAATCTTCTCTTCGATGCCGATCGTGGGGTCACCGAGCCACATAGCCTTCCCCACCGAGCCACATAACCGTCCCTTTATGGCCCGGTGGCATGAGACTCAGGCATCCATGCCGAACCCCCTAATGCCGAGCCACCCTTGCCGAGCGATGTTGGTCAAAAGAAGTTTGCTGAGCGATCTTCATGGAGTTTCTAGCAACACCTTTCTTTTAGCTGGGTGGCACACGCCATCCTTCCTCAGCAGAACCACATATTGAGGTCGAACAACATATCAGGCCGAACGGTGTATCCAGGCTGAATGGTGTATCCAGGTCGAACGGTGTATCCAGGCCGAACGGTGCTTATATGCCGAGCTTCTCAATTCAAGTAGGTCTTTTATAGGCTCAAGTTTCACTTAGATTCAACCAAGAAACTCAATAATTAGCATTTCGTAACCGGGCTTAGCAGCCGGGTAATAGATATTATGCATATTTTATAATGGATTAAATATATATAAATATATATCTCCTATCTCTTTCTAGTGAACTAACTAAGTGCGTATTTGACAGCAAGTATGGTAGGTCCAGGAAGGCCAAGAGCTAGTACTTCAATTGATTAATAAAATGGTCGACCCTATGAGGAAAAAGTCCTCATGATTATGGAACTATGGTTGGATGTCAAGAGGAATTTCAAAAGGATGGGTATACTAGGAGCACAGAATTCGAACCCATCTTCGGACTTACTAGGTTATGCAATGACCACACTAGCTTAGAAGAAAAGCCATTCTTCGGGAAAAAAAGGAGATAAGTCTTCATTCATAGGTGAGGATTTTAAAGGACTTGGGAACTTCAGATCGGGAGAAGAGGGAATTAGCGTCCCACTAGTTACAATCTGGTGTTTTATGTTTGTATGAAGCGAGATCGTTGAAACTCCAAAAAACGAAATCACTTAGCATAGATTCAAAGAAATGTTCATGGCATGTTTCCTTTTAGAAATAGAGAAGGTGACACTGCTTACAAAATTCATAGATCTGAAGCAGGGAGATTATGCATTTTAGGTATATTTTAACCAGTCCAATACCTTGTTTAGGTACGGGCCAACATGATTAGTACACCTCTTAAGAACTATGAGAAGTTTATGTTGGGGTCGAGGAAGAATCTTAAAGACAAACTATTGACTTAACTTAGATATCCATTCGACCAAGTAGTTTATATAGCCTTGATATTTGAGAGAGTTCCTAAGAAGGATACCAAAGAGGTTGGGCAGCATACTAAGTTATTTCAATGCTAGAAATGTAGGATGTTCTTCCCAAAGAAAAATAAAAGGTTCAAGAAAAATAAGTATCAATTCAAGCTAAAGCATTCTAAGCCATTCGACAAGTTCCTTGTGATCCTATGCATGTGGAAGAAAATGTCACTTTGAGAATGAGTGTAGAAATACAAGCAAAGTTTAAACTAGGAAGTGTTACAACTAAAATTAAGTAGGGTATATATATATATATATATATATATATATATATATATATATCAAAGTATTGTATAAAGCCAAAGAAGCCAATCCAAGGAAAGTTGTTTTCCATTGAAACACCAAGACCTTTATAGTAAGAAAGGGGAAAGAAAACAACCACCTTGGAAGGTATTATTACATTTCATGTCATATCTATATGAGTACTTTTCTACATGAGTGCTTCGCACTCATTTTTATCAAAAGAGCTAGTAAAGGAATTAAATCTAGATGTCACTTTGACAGTCACTTTACTTATAGTAGCTAACCTGATAAGGGTTATGATACTTTAAGGATGTAGAGTTTGTGGTGTAGTAATTGGCTTATATGGTTTTTCCTATGTTTGTGATTTGCATGTGATGGACTATACGGGTTTTGCGGTTATTCTTAGAATCGACCGGCTTAAGAAATATCAAGCTCGATTACTCTATGCTGCACGACTGATTATTCTAAAGTATCTCGATCATCCTAATTGTATATTCATAACACTTGAAGCTCTATGGCTAATTCTAGGTTTTCTCTTTATGCATTGCGATCTCAAGATAAAGAAGTTTATAAGATTCCAGTTGTTTTGAACATTTTTGATGTATTCGAGCATGTTACCGATTAACCACCTCGAAGAGCGGTTGAGTTCAAGATCAATCTTATTCCTGATGCTCAACTGGTCAGTAGGCCACCTAACTAGATTTGTCCTAAATAAATAGAATTATTGAGATGCCAAAAGGAAAAGCTTGAGTGAATGAAAGCAAAAGAGCTTTATTCAACCTAATAGTTCTACTTAGGGTGCATCAATAGTATTTGTTAAAAGGCATATGGGTCTCTTCGTCTTTGTATAGATTATTGAAATTTGAATAAGCTCGCCATCAAAAATAAATATCCATTACCAAGAATTGACGATTTATTCAATCAACTGAGAGGTGCAAGAATCTTTTCCCAACTTGATCTTGCAACTAGTTTTCACTAACTCTGAGTAGTAGAGATAATATTCCTCTCACCACATTCAGAAACCAAATATAGCTCATATGAGTGGCTTGTTATTCCATTCGGGTGCTCTGCATATTTCGTCGACCTAAGTTATTTGGAAAAGTTTGTTCTAGTATTCATAAATGAATTCCTATGTGCTTGAAGACTAAAGGAGAGGAAGCATTTCATTTTAGGACAGTATAAGAGATTTTGAGAGCTCATCAACTCGAAGTCAAGTTTTATAAATGCCATTTCTTACATAAATAGGTGAAGTTTTTTAGGGTATATTGCATCCAAGAGAGGTATTTTTATAGATCCAACCAAAGTTGAAGTTGTACAAAAATGAAAAAGGCTAAAGCTAAATATAGAGATTCAGAGTTTCTTGGGATTGGGAGGGTGCTAGCAAAATTTTGTCAAAGAATTCTCCATAATCTCCACTCTTCTCACTCATTTGTCGTAAAAAGGTATGAAGGTTATTTGGTCAGATAACTACAAAGAAGCTTTTATGAAGTTGAAAAGGTTGTCTTCTATTGCTCGTAGTCTTATTGTTCTCAAAGGCAACTAGTATTAGTTGTCTATATAGATGCTCACGGAATAGGTCTTGGCGCAGTGTTGGTGGAACAAGACAAAGTACTAACCTATGCATCGAGACAACTAAGACCGAATGAGGTTTGATATATCACACAAATATAGAGTCAGCTGCATTTATTTTTACATTGAAATTATGGTGACATTATATTTTAGGCAAGTAGTTGTTCTATATATAAACCACGAGTCATTGAAGTATTTTCTTTCTCAGAGAGATATGAACATGCAACAATAGAGGCCACTTGAGTACCTTGCTACAAATTACTTTGATGTTCAAAATAAATCTAACATGGTTAACAGGGTTGTAAATGCTCTCAACCATAAGCATCAAGGCGTTGTTTTGATGATATTAGCTAAATGGAGTGATTTGGAATTATTAGCTTTGTGTGATATTTAGTTCGGGAGGACCGATGATTCTACATATATATTGGCTAGTATTGAGGTTCGACTAAGACTAGTCGACAGAATCCAAGCTAGTTTAAAGAACAATCCTTTATTTTGTTGATCGTATTTTTATAAAGTAGTGATGATCATGATAATTTAAGAAGATTTGAGCTTCACTCAAGTGGACGTTGAAGATATCATGTCGGCTATGTTATCCTAACATGATTAATTTAAGGAAAGAGATTCTTGATGAGTTCCATAGATCTATATTTGCTATGCATCTTAGTGATAAAAAGATGTATTTTTGTGAAGGCATGAAGCAAGATGTAGGAGAATATGTGAGAGGTGAATTTCATGGTAGTTAGTGAAGGGTGAGCATCAGAAGACCAACGAACTAGTACAGCCTCTTGAAGTACCACAATGGAATGGGATCGGGTATATGTGAACTTATATTTTAATATTTCACTTATTTAAATTTTGATTTATACTTTATTGATCTAGTAATGATCATATGTATGTGTGTTTGTCATAGATTTTGTTGAATTTCCTTGAAACTTCCTAAATCTAGGCAAGGAAATAAATTTTTTTTGGTGATAGTCCATCGACTCACTAAAAGTGCATATTTCATCCTAGTCCATTCAAATCGAAGGGTAGAGAGTCTGGCTATGTTATTTATCAAGCACATTGTCAAATTACATGGAGTTTTAAGTAGCATAATGTATGTTATCGAGACCCTATATTTTCTACTCGCTTTTTTGGCAAAGTCTGCAACATGATTTTGGTGTTCAGCTTAATCTCATTATAACATACCATCCATAGATGGATGGATGGATCGAGCGAGTTAATCATATAGTCGAAGATCTCTTGAACGTCTGTGTATTATAGCTTTTGGGTTTGTAGGAAGACTATCTTCACTTGGTTGAGTTTTCATATAAAAATACTTTCAGTCCAGCATTGTCATTGCTTTTGAAGTTCTATGCATAAGGCCATGTTGTTCTCCTACGTGTTAGTTGAAAAAAAGGTAACAAACTAGTTTTAAGTCTAGACTTGGTGAGAGATATGGTTGAGAATATTGATATTATTAGAGATCGCATGAGGATTGCTCAGTCGAGATAGAAGAGCAACGCTGATAAGCATATAAGGAATTTTGAGTTTGCCATGGGAGATCGAGTTTTTATGAAGATATCTCCCATAAATGGTATTATTAGATTTGAGAAAGTCGGTAGGCTTGCTCTGAGATTCATTTGTCCTTATCCTATAATGGAGAATGCAGGTACTCTTGTACACCATGTTGATCTACCAGATTTCTTATCTAGATTGCATGACACCTTCTAGGTTTCCAGCTATGATAATGTGTGCAATACTCAAATGTTATTTTATAGCCGAGGCAGCTAGAGACTTAGAGATAGTGCCTAATCCAACTTTCACCACCGAACCTACTTGCATCATTGACTCGCCGATGATGTAGTGGAGAAAAAAATTATCCCATTGGTAAAAGTTCAATGATCCAATAAACCAAGAGACCGAGAAGCTTATGTGATAGACACATCCCGAGCTATTCTCAACTCATATATAGTCAGGTATGTATGTTTTTGATTACCTGTGTACTTGGTGCGCATGCTTGTGAGCATGGGTGTGTGTTAGTGTATATTTGGTTTGAGTATTCTGTGTGCATGGATGTTGTGATAATGGTTAGGAAGTAAGTTATTATATACCCTTTTTGTAAACAATCGGGAAGCAATTTATTTATGGAGGGAAATGTAACGACCTAATATGAAACTATACCAATCGTTAACAAAATAAACATATTGAAGTGATTTGGAAATAGATAATGAAAAAATTCATTTCGTTTAATAAAAAAAATTATATTGTAATAAAAAGGAAGGTATACTTTATAAATAAGTTAAAATAGAATTTTGGAATTATATTTAGGTTAATTTGGAAAGATATAAATTAGTAAATAATTTATTAATAAATGATCTTACAATGGAATAAAAGTAAAGTCTTTTTTTAATAATTTATAATAAAGGTATAAAATAGTTTCTAAAATTTAAAATGATTTTTAAATAGATAAATGAATTATAATGGACTAAATATAATAATGTATGTTTTTACTTATAAATAAACAAGAATTGAATAAAATATTTTTTACTTTTTCAAAAATTGCTAATATGGAATAAAATGATGTTTAGTGTTTAACATAGATTTTAAAAGGATTAACCAGAATATATGAGTTAAAATATGAAAACATATGAAAATTTAGTTTAAAGTAAAAAATTAACAAATAAAATCATTTTTTTGTTTAAAAATGTTTGTTTGTTTAAAAAAGCGAAAAAGGGCTTTTTAAAACATTGCTTAAGTCAAACATTAGTTGAAATGAACTTTGTGGGTTAAAGTATGAAAACATTGTTTAAATTTGATCAAAATAAGTTAAAATGAATAATTAATATAATATAAATGAAAATAATACATTTTTCTTCATCCTTGTGGGCTTATTGGGTTCAAACCACGCCCGAACCCTTTAGCAAAATTTAGTACAACACAAGTAAGGGTTTTCACTTATTTTATCTCCACTTCATAAAAACTTAACTAAAGGTTGAAAAATAAACAATGGCAGCCTTCTTCTCTTTGTTTCAAAAAAAAATCATGTTTCAAGCAAAATTTAGTGAAAACTAAAGATAAAATCAAAGGGTAAAGACTCCTGACCAATTACTAACGACTTTAACCTTTATATTGTTGTAAATTGTTTGTAATCATGTTAAAATAGCTTTAGGTCTGAAATCATATAAGAGTATTTTAGGATTTGAAGCAAGGATTTGTGAAAATAAAGCTTCAAAAGTTAATTTTGGTGAGTATAACTTCTCATTTATTCTTGCGTGCAGTGATTTCTGAAGTATAATAAACATCATTTGATGATAATTTTGCCCGAATTATTAAATATATTGAAGAACATTTCTTATTGTCAAAACTATGGGCTACCATGTAACAACCCTCCATTTTCGACCTTTCGATTTTAAAAAAGATAAAAATCTATATATCTCCTTTTGAACTCATGGCGGAAGGAAATAACATATAATATATATATATATATATATATATATCAAATACTTCTTTACTTCAAATGATAGATCCAATGTATATACATAGTCAAGTACAACACAATTCAAATCTAAATTCATACACATACACTCAATATCAGATGATTATTTATACATAGATCTATATACAGTAGCAACATCTTCGTCATCTGCACTGTCTAGCATCATTTGGCACAGCACACTAGTATCCATCAACCTAATGATGGAACAAAAAGGGAAAAACATATAAAAGGGTTTTGACTACAGTTAGATGAGTGATGCACGTCTACTCTACTACATACTCTAGACATTTCTAAACAATACCAAGATAATTATGGCAACCAATCATCCCTAATCATGTTTCACCTGCATCCAACAAGTTATTCAAACAATATAATGATATATGGCAACTTTGTGAAACAAGGTCTAAATCCAATTACATCACAATGGTTGATGGTATGGTTTAATCCGTACTCAAACCCAGGCCCACACTATTGCATTAACATATGGATGAATCATCGATTGGACGCAACTCCATAAACGGCTTACAAACCTATTTCTATACAGCAACATGCATATCATATTTTCTACACATACTTAGTGATCGTGTTACCGTGTTAACTAAATAGGTCTCAAAATTAATAGTCCAACAAGACATCAATAACAATCGACTGTCCATACGTATATATCCACATATACACACACAGATTAACCATATATGCATCCAAAGCATTCTAATTAATCAAGGTTTGGAATTCACTTCATAACATCACCTAATCATTATCCACCACCCATGGAAAAACTGTCGAATCAATATAATTCAATATGTTAAACTTGGCCTTACTGGCCTAGGTTTATAAGGTAATTTGCCTCACGTCGATGGACTGGTATACTACACACTGGTGGACCGGCGTACATGTTTTTGAAAAAACCTACTACTTTCCAGAAAGTTAAATACAATACAATTTTTTTATTTGATCATGTCTTCTTCGTTTCTCACTCGTTTTCGAAACTGTTCTCTTTTAAATTCAAGTAGAAGTCTCAACTACCTTTCTACTTCAAATTCGTTAAGAGTTCGGTTTGAATTTTTTTCGTAAATTGCTCCTAAGTAAGTAATTTCAAAACTAGTTTTCATGTTTTATAAAATACTTTCCTATACACACACATATACATACACACACTCTTTAAAATTAATATATTTAATTTCTATAACAAAAGGAATATATTTTTTCTATATATTTATCAATATTTCATAATAATTCATACAAAAATACAGTTTATAATTTATAGTTTTTCTGTAACATATTAACATCTTTTAGAAAACAATTTATAAACTTTTTATATGATTTAAATAGGTATTATTGAAAATATTATATATGTGTGTGTGTCAAAGCTTGATGTTCTATCATTCCTTTTTAATAATATATACACGTTTGTATATGCATGTATGTATGTATAATCATCATAATTTTGAATTTTACTCTATAGTTTATGAATTTATCAACCGTAAACCAAGATTTCCATTACCCCTTGTATTTCATATTGATTTTTAATCGTATATAAACCAATTCAATCTCCAATTTACGTTATTTTGCATTGTTTAGCCAAACATTATCAGCTTCTTTTTTACATTGATCCTATCACTAATTTTCATTTTTATTTCAGACCATGCTATTATTAACTTCTATAATATTTCAGTAATTACTTTCATAATGGGAATTTGGTGAAAGGAGATTGCTTAATAAATCTATGAAACAGTTTTCAATTTAATCACAAAATTATCACTTTCACCTTTCGAAAGCTTGTTAGCATCAACCCGTGAAAGCAAAGGCCATCAACGTGTGATGACTCTTAGGGAGAGCCAACATGCGAAAGTTCAAGAGGGGTCGACATTCGAAGGCTAGATGGAAGCTCAATGTGCGAAGGCTTTGCTAAAGTCAACACACGATAGCACTTGATGGAGTCAACATATGATAACTTTAATGGAGTCAGCATACGATAGCTTTGATGGAGTCAACGTACGATAGCTTTGATGGATTCAATATGTGATAACTCTGGGAGAGTTAACCTATGACAGTTACTTGAAGCTTAACATGATAAGGCTTAAGGGAAGCTATCAACTCAGGATGGCTACTTGGAATCAACATGCGAAGGCTCAGGGAAGTCAACCTGTGATGGCTTAGGGGAGTCAACCTACAAAGGATCACTGGATTCAACATAGGAAAGCTCAAGGAAATCAACATGCGATGGCTCAGGGGATCAAAATGCGATGGCTTAGGGAAATTATCAACCCACGATGGCATAGGATTAATCAGTATGTAATGGCTATGGAAAGGCCAACATATGATAGCTAGGCTTAATCATTGAAAGCTACGAGATATGCAATATGTGATGAATAAGGTCAACTTGCAATAGCTTTGGAAACTATATTTTTCTAAGTAAAATAAGAAATATTTAAGGCATTTTGGAAGATATTTTCCAAATGTTAATGTATTATTTTATAGGGATAACATAAAGGAAGGATCTCATAAGTTAAAATGTGTTAACTTATTTTGGAAATGAAGAAAAGCTTCGAGAAGCTAATAAAGGATATGGTATCATTTAAATTGAAAGATAAAGACTTTTTATCTAAAGAATGTGCATGATACACTATAAAATGAATAAATGTAATAGGTTGGACTATGATCCTAATTATATGTCGGTTCATGGAGTTATTGGATGGTAGGGTGCCTTGACTATTAGTCTGATGTCTAATAGTATATGGCAGGGTGCCAAGATAAGGTTCAATCCTAAAAGATTTATAAACTCTAAAAGGAAGCTATGGTAGGGTGTCATGACAGGATGCCAAAAAATAAAGATAATGTTGTAACAAAAATATAAATCAGCAATGTAAACGATAGCGATTTAGGGACTTAAAAGGGCTATTGACACTGAGTGAGAATGGTTACCAGAATGTATTTAGGGTGCTTACATTCAAGCTCATAGGAGAATCAGAGTGGCTACCATTGGTGGAATGAGTGGTCATTTCATCAAGTGATTTTGTTCGAGGAAAGGTAAATTAGTGATAGACGGGCCTATAGAGGTAATCACAAAATAAATTAATGATAATTCAATGACAAAAACCTAAAACAAGAGATTAGGTGACGATTGGATGGATGATGATAGTATGACTTGGTGCATAGTTGGATATTAAGTATAGAGCATATTTAATTTGAATTGATAACTCAAATATGACATGGTTCATAATTGAATGAAAAGTGTAGGGTGTACTTATGAATTGAGCGTGGCGCACATGATTGCTCTAGATGATTATGATTGTTTACATGATATGATGTGTATTGCTAAGACGATGAAGTGAGGGAAAACCCCATTCTACATTAGCAGTATGGTCTCGTTATGGATGATTAGGATCAAGATTTTGCTCATACCAGGCTTTATTATTATTTTCCATAAACTTATGAGTACTCATTCGAATAGACTAGGTTTATCGAATAGACATGTGTCTATTGGAAGGACAAATAAAGATTTCGAAGAAGAAGCAGGAGGCTTATCTAGAGAATAAAAATGCTTTGAAATTTCCATTGTGTAAAACCGGAAATTATAACTGGTTAAGTGTTGTGTTAGAATCTTCATATGTTAGACATAACACCACTCTATTTTCTATTGCATTAACCCTACCTGGGAACAGAATGGATTAAATATGATGTAATGAATTATGTAATTCCAACTGCTGTAATGTTAATTTTAATTTGCTGCTCTGTTTACTTATATTGTACAAAATAATACTAAACTCACTTTACTGCTTGAAATGATTCTGATGATGAGTACAGCACCATCGGTGTCCATTTTTGGGCTCTAAATGGGTGATGTTACACCCTCCAACCCAATGGTTTTATGTAACGCCTCCTTACCATCGAGGTTGGATACTGGATCAAGGCCAAGGTGTCTAGGAGAATGCTTTCACCATGGTCGAAAGTAGTGGCCTCACTATCATGGGAACGTGAACTCTCCTCCTCAACAATTATAGTCTCAATGTCATCGTACTACTTATCTCGGAAGGACTTCAGTCGACCATCGAAGCGAGGCCAAAGTTGGAAAGAATCTAACTCTCATTCCACAACATCTATCTCCGCTACAGTCTAAATGCCAAATGGATCCAAGGCCAAGTTAGCATCTGGAACGGGGTGGGGGGTTTGAGAGGGTTGTCCCTTGCTTTTCTTGTAAGTCTTAGAAGTTTTTTCTCTCATTTTTCTTATGGGTCTTTATATTGAAAGGGCTCTGTCCTTCATGATATAACATCCAATAACCAGCATCATGTATTACCTTAGGGTCTTGTCAGTCATCAGACAATGGGCTTCTCTTAACTCCAACGAAATTATCTTTAAATTTTTGAGCATCTCCTCTAGGTTCATGCATGTGACAGCCTTTACGACGCCTAAGGTAACAACCAAGGAAAATATTAATGACTGGCACAAAGGCTCTCATGTGAAAGGAACATAAAAAATGGTTAAGACCGCTTACATCCTAAGTGCCATCAGTGAAAGCAAGGAGAACCGTCCTTACGAAAGAAATTTCCCTACTTGAAAATGTTGTGTTTAGAATATAAATCCTCTACAGGCTTAAACTTGCTACCCGCCTCAAAATAAAGGAAAGGAGAGCCCTCTGCCCTACTTTTAACCATATATAGGAACCTAATCTGGCTATGCATGGAAGGAACCTAAAATTCTTATATAAACATGACGTAGAGGCTGATCAAGATAGCATAGCCATTTGGGTGTAGTTCAAAGGAGGTGATCTTCGAATAAAACAAAAATCCTGCAATCCATTGGCAAAGGAGAGGTAGGGCTCCCGCTATGCAGTGATACCTAGAGTGGGCCATATATCCCTCAAGGTGAAGCATGAGCCTGTTGATTAGGGGTTGAATAGAGCATATCTCCCCTCGGTAATCCATAGGTGGTGGCTATAGTTTCTAGCTGCCTAGAAGACAAGGTAGTGGCAACCGACTCAATAGGATACGCTAGAAGCTGCGAAGGACCATATCTATGAACCAAAGAGCAGGCCTAATTAGATTGATTGAACCTAAGGCCAGATGAAGAAGGAGCTCGAGCTTCTATGACGCTTGATGAGCGAGTATGACAACGATCCGACATTCCTATGCCTATCTCACATGCCATCATTTAATATACATGTGTGTATGTCATAACTAATACAATAGAAATGCAACAGGACATTTGAAAATCCATAAGAGTCTGAAGTAAAATGAAAAGTCAACTTTATACTTAGGGCTGTAGACATGGCATATAACCTAAAAATAAATGTTAGCCAATATGGAATTTGAGTCCCAATGGTGGAGGAAACAAGGGATTTCCAAACATTACAACAACTACTGCAATAAATTTAACTAAAGGATTTCTTTGGCTACCGGACTAGGAGTAACTTGACTTTTCTTGAAAAAATTTCTTACATTCGGTGAACAGACATGTAGTGAATTGACTAGCTTATTGATTGATGCAAACAAAAATATAAACCACCGACAGTTATAGGTGTTAAGACATTAACCATATATACACCATTAAATAGGTGTGTCCAAACCTTAGACTTTGCGCAATTGTCAGTTCTATCCAACAGTAACCCCGACTGAACCATACAAAATCAAAATATTCAACCCAGGTGTTATGAAACATGTCCAAGCACCCTATTCAAAGAAACAACCAATGAAGTCAGGATTCTTAACAATATAACCTGATACCTCCCCAACAAGTCTTGTTCGATATTCAAACCCAATGCCAAAGGCAAAAACGATAGGGCCGCAACAAGCATCACACAATACACCTCCAAAAAACCCTAAAATCTACTAAGCTTTAAGAGAGGTAGCATAGGTCTTTAGTTAAGATTCAATTACAGCCAAGGAAACCCCCAAAATCCCCAATTCCAAAATAGCTGAACACGCATGATTGGCGGGAACCAAGTAAATGTGAAAAATTATTCATAACAAAGCTTAATTCAATGACTAGGAATGTTACCTCAGTTAACTGTAAGGATGGAAGACCGCAATTGAAATTTTAAGGCGGTTGGAATCAAGCTTGAATGTTAAAGCAATGGGAAGACGAATATATGCAAAAATTATACAGCAGTAGTAGAATGAAGTGGGTGTAAGGAATAGAAGTTATTAAAATTTATATGGGCGGATGCAGCATGGTTCGGTATTGGACCATACAACTCTAAACCAAAATAGACCGAACAGAAATATGTGTTCGGTGATGAATGTCGAATAGAAATCAAAATAAAAAATGAAGGAATGAGGGAAACCATAATACATAGCATGCAAGGTAAGGATAAGCTCTAAGTGGAGTGATGGATAAAGCACACTCCGTATTCTACAAAGCATACTTGGGGAGGAGTGTTGTCAGCATTTCCCCTCATAAAACGGTAATTGCAAAGTGTTCGAGCTCGGGGGAGGAGTAGCTAAAATGTACATGATATAAGGGATACGATCTGTCCAATGATCCCAAGTAAAAAAGCAAGAAGATCACAAATTAATACGAGTGGAGGCGTGAAATGACACCAAGGAACTTGCACAATCCACTTTTGGTAATACAACTACTGGACAGAAGGACTTGTCTGGTAGTCCTACTACCAGAAAAGATTTTTTACCCGATAGCATCAGATCAAAAAACAATTATGTTCGGTAACTTATATGCCAGGCAATATTACTTATCTGATAATAGAATTACTAGACAAGACTTCTTGTTCGATAGTGGGAGATGCCCAACCAAAGATATAGAAAGCTGAAAATAGCCAAGAACATGACCATATCCAACTTCCATACCACACACTACCAAACCGAGCAGGGTATTTAAGAAAATGCAATCTCATATATAAGAAAATTCTAGATCGTATCTTTATAAGGAAATAACCAAACAGAGGATGGTAAAAAAGAAAATTGCCTATTTTACCGGCTTTGCCGCTCTATATCTTCACTCCTATAATACACAAGCTTCTAATAGCAATAACGGACAATTTTGGGAAGAGCGATACACTACTGGACCAAAATAGCCAAACAAAAAAGCTCGAGCATTACCTTTCATATTGGATCTTTGTATTCTTACTCTAATCATTGTATAATTGATTCATAAGGATAATAATAAAAATGGACAGTAAACGTAGGAGCGTTCAAGCCAAATCACTATAAATTCTTGTATACTTTGCATTGCTACACTTTTCTTTTTTGTATGTTAATCGCTCTTTTAAGAAGCAACCAACTATACATTATATAGTTGTGTTATACAATCAGTATAACAATGCTACAGCAAGTCGAATGGAGGTGTTTGTCCATTTTTAAGCAAACATTTTGGTATGCGATAGCTCTTTACATTTTGATCCTCGATAGCTTTAGCATCCTTGGCATGCAAGAGCTCTTTGCACTTGAACCTCGATAGCCTTATTCTTGTTCTTTTAAAAATATGCATATAACATTGCTAGACCATTAGCTAGGTATGATGTGTTGCCTCGGTCGGCTTGCGACATAGAGCTATAGGTAGGAAACATTTTATCTCGGTAACAAAGGCTTTAAGGCCTCTGGTTACTAGTCTTTCTTTCTTTTATGCTACTCGATGGGTAACGGTGACGAACATTACGTATCGGCTCATAGGTGATATAATCAAAGGTATTGGTGTAGAGGCCTTAGAGCATCATCGCATCGGTATTATATTAGTTACGTACTTGATGTGTCTTGATCTTGTTGGAGACTTGAGGCCCACTAGCCTATAGTGTTGTGTTTTCTTTATGTTCGACATGGCCTATGATTTAATAGTTTTATAAACTTATTACATATTCTGTAACGATATAATAATGTGCTAACTTGTTGTGTGCAGGAGAATATAACAAATTGAGGTATGGTTTTGTTACCTCATAATATACCATTTATATTGTACACTTTATATCAATATATCGGTAATCGTACATGTAGTAAGTGATATTTTCATTTTATGATACTTTAGTTTGGCCTATTATATGTTGCCTCTTTTGATATCTATTTTTGAGTAGGTTGACCTAGATAAGGAAAAACTGCTAACTGGGATCAAGTTTTAGAGTCATGGCTGCTGTTAATATATCTATCCGGTATTTTAGGTATAGATATGTCAGACTTGTTCATGTATACGAGCCTTATTTATGGGATATATCGTAGTGTTTGAACTCCATTTGTTTGGAGTTTTTTGTACTATGATGATGTCTTATTTATCTATATGATGTCGACTTAGTTTTGCACATGCATATGTTAATATTATACTATATTCATTCACCTATGAAAATCCACATGAGCCTATAATAGAAATGATCTTTATAACTATATAGTTACTTTTAAGAGTCGTCATCTTTGACACCTGCCTTTGAGCGCTGTTTTATTCATGGATTTTGAATTTTTGGTCCTAACAAGGTGACCACATCACTCAGAATTTAATTATAAAATAATTTTAAACACTTTTGACAAAAGTATTTGCAACAGATCTTTGATGATACAAAAATTGAAATTGAGGATTTGCTTTTTATTGACAGTTAAAACGATATTTTCTAGAAAAACAAGAAAAGAAAAAAACTTACTAATTTATTTTCTCAAGGCTGTCCGACAAAATTCATCAACTATTAAAAAGTACTCAGAAAATTGATTAACTTTTAAATATAAGTTCATTTAGATAATGTATGTACAACATGGTTTCTGTACGTAAATACTGAAAACAAAGGATCACACCATTGTAATTAAAAGTTTCACTGTGAATGTGTGGCAGATAAGTTGATGACGTGTAGAACCAATCACGGATACATTTGCAGCGAGACCAACTTACATGGGTTGGATCATATAAATTGCAATTCTCAACTGAAGTAAAACCCAACCAAAAAAGGAGCCAAAGACAGATCGAGGGACAGAATCAAAAGCAATGGCATCATCTTCTCGCAAAATTGCTTCCACACTATTATCACGCTCCTTTTCTGCCTACCCATTTCTCAAAAGATCAAGTAATTCTTCCCATTATTTCTAATTTTCATTCACCTCAAAATCGTTGTATAAATGTTCAACATTAATTATCATGTCCTTTATTCGTTTATCACCTAAATACATTTGTTGAATTCGTCCTATTGTTTCTAGCGCTCATGATACCTTTAGTATTTTTATAACAGAAAGCATGTTCATCAACAGTACTTTTTTTACTCCTTTTTTTTTTGTTTAAATCTTTATATCCTTTGAGAAAATAATAATAAGGGAGGATGTGCGTGATATGTATTTAAATATTACTTTTTTCTCTAATATCATAAGCTATATTTTTTGAGAAGAGCACAACTTTTAGCAAATACTAGTGAGGGACAAATTGCTTTGGCAAGAACAAGTTTTAGACTAGTAAGCTTTTGATCATTCAAGGATATCTTGGCTAGAATGAGGCTATTGTTGTTGGTCAAAAATTAGGTATAGAGAACTGAGATGCATAGATTATCAAAAGAAATTGCTTTGTAAATTTTTGGGGATTAGTTATTGTGTGTCCTGTGTTTTTTAGAAAAATAAACTTACTGGATTCATACCATATGTTTACCATTTTCCATATCAAATCAAAGAGAATGAAAGTGGTGCTACTCTATTTCGATGATGTACAGGATCACTCTTTATAGAATATCAGAAATTAAGTTCATATATTTTGATAATATGCTAGTACCATCTTGTTAAGTAGTATGATGATATTATCCAGGGGTGATAAGGCAGAGCCAAACATATCGCACTGCCACAGCCATTGAGGATGAACCGATGACACCGCCAGTTAAAGTTGAGCATACACAACTTCTAATCAACGGAAAGTTTGTTGACGCAGCATCAGGTTATACTGTACATATTATACATAAGTATATAATCATAAATGATATATAATGTTTTAGGTAGTAATATTAATGAATATATATGTGTATGATATGGAGCAGGGAAAACATTTCAAACACTGGATCCAAGAACAGGTGATGTGATAGCTGATGTGGCAGAAGGAGACATGGAAGATGTTAATCGTGCCGTTGCAGCTGCTCGTAAGGCCTTTGATGAAGGACCTTGGCCTAGAATGACTGCCTATGTACTAACTTTGTTTGTTGGAAAAATAAAAGAACTTCTGTTATATAACTATGACAATGTTACATATATGACTGCATATATTTTAATTTTGCAGGAACGGTCGCGCATACTGTACAAATTTGCAGATCTGATAGAGAAACACAACGATAGAATAGCTGCACTGGAGACATGGGACAATGGGAAACCATATGAACAGTCGGCTAACGTTGAAGTTCCTATGGTTACACGCTTCATCCGATATTATGCTGGCAAGCTTGATTTTCCAATATAATTATATTTGTTAATTACCATGCATAAATAAAAAGAGAAAATATATACATATGATCTTGTTACCAGCTGCTAGCCTCTTATGTATGTTCTATGGTTACAGGCTGGGCTGACAAGATACACGGCCTTGTTGTACCTGCTGATGGGCCCCATCATGTACAGGTTCTGTATGAGCCGATTGGAGTTGCTGGACAAATCATTCCATGGAACTTCCCATTGCTCATGTTTGCCTGGAAAGTGGGCCCTGCTTTGGCTTGTGGTAACACTGTTGTCCTGAAAACTGCTGAACAGACACCTCTTTCTGCTCTCTATGTCGCCAACTTGCTGTATGAGGTAAGACTTTTGCAATGTCTTATGGTGTATATTCGCAATTTATTTACTTAAATAGAGTGCAAGCCGAATGTTCTCGGTATGATTGTAAACTATATAGTACAATAAATATCTTTTAAGCAAATGCTAAAGCATGATTGTAAAATGAAAGATATGAAAGGTAAAGATTTTATAAGAGCTAGATATACAAAAAAAAACTATAAAAAAAAACCAAAATTTGGATTCAAACGTATAACCTGATGTATACAAACCAAGCCCAGCTTAACGATGAATCTGCCTAGCTACACTTTGGGCTGAGAGTCTGAGACTACATGGATGAGAAGGACAAAAGGTTTTAACTGAGAAAACAAGTAAGGTCAAGTTAAGAAAGATATCATGCTAAAGTGCTTTGTTAGTTGTTTCTTTACATTTTGCAAACAATTGTGTGTTACATTAATGGAAGTTGTTGTTCTATATATAGGCAGGACTTCCGGAAGGTGTCATGAATGTTGTTTCTGGATTTGGTGGAATGGTAGGTGCTGCTCTTTGCAATCACATGGATGTCGATAAGGTATTTTGTTTTATTCTGATAACCTACTCTACTACGTAACAGTCGAGTAAGAATATTTATTGTAAACTGGTTAGTTATGAACAAGATGGTTCAGTTCAAATTAGAACATCCAATTATCGATAAAGAGCTGTCATATGTTCGTGATGCTTTATGCTTTTCTATTTTGACTTCTACATTGTGCATGAAACCCTTTTTTTTTTTTTTTTGATTTTATAATGTACTAATTGTATGTATGACATTTGTATTTGTAGCTAGCATTTACTGGATCAACACCGACAGGAAAGATGGTACTTGAAGCAGCTGCTAGAAGCAACCTAAAACCAGTGACTTTGGAGCTAGGAGGAAAATCTCCAATCATTGTTTTGGATGATGCTGATGTTGATCAGGCTGCAGAACTTGCTCATTTTGCACTGTTCTTTAATCAGGTCCGGTATCTTTTTTGTGCAACCAAGTATTTTTGGTTACATTATTGCATGCTATACTGAAATATATGTTAAACAAAGCCAATTTTGAAGTTTCATTATTATTTTTTCTGTATAGGGACAATGTTGTTGCGCTGGGTCTCGAACTTTCGTACATGAAAAAATATACGATGAATTTGTTGAAAAATCAAAAGCACTCTCTATGAAACGTGTCGTTGGAGATCCTTTTAAAAAGGGAGTCGACCAAGGTCCTCAGGTGCATCTCTTTAACTTAGTATTTAGATCACATTATATGTTTACTATATAACATTACTTAACTTCTTGTTGTTTAAATTATAGATAGATGAAATTCAGTTTAAGAAGATTATGAGCTGCATTAATTCAGGTATAGAAAGCGGAGCAACCCTTGAAACAGGAGGTGGAAGACATGGAAACAAGGGTTACTACATCCAACCTACAATCTTCTCAAACGTTAAGGTATATAATATATGCATGCGTCAATCTTCTATTTATAGTGGATGTATGCTTGCATTATTATAATAATCATCTACGAAATACCGAATTATTGGGAAATTTACCCAGGTTGAAAGAAAAGCATAATTTACTTACAGATGTCTACTGTTGATTCAAAAATCTAATGGTTCAGATCAATTGGTATATATGCTTAACAACTTTTTAACATACTTCATACGTTGAAATGCACTAAATTATCTGAACAAAGTTACTTCCTACCTTAAAAGCCAGTGTGATTAGTGAGTCTCTAGTAAATCATCCGACACATCCAGTTAACCATCTACTCCAGTTAATCATCTAACTCATATTCTTCAGGATGACATGTATATTGCAAAAGATGAGATATTTGGACCTGTCCAGACCATTCTAAAGTTCAAGTAAGTTTAATTTTTCACTTCACTGAACATATACATCCATTCAAATGCAATGACAATTGATAAACAATGTTCAAAAATGCATATCCATTGGAAATATAACAGTTCGCATTGTATATTGTTATTGGCAGGGATATCGACGAAGTGATAAAGAGAGCAAATGCAAGCAAATATGGACTAGCAGCAGGAGTTTTCACTACCAACATCGATAAAGCCAACAAACTGACTAGGGCACTGAGAGTTGGTTCAGTTTGGATCAACTGTTACCACATTTTTGATGCAGCCATTCCTTTTGGTGGCTACAAAATGAGCGGTCAAGGAAGGGAGAAAGGAATCGACGGACTTAAGGCTTATCTGCAGACAAAGGCCGTAGTGACGCCACTAAAAAATCCTTTTTGGTTGTAGTACTGCTTGTGTGAATTCCTTAAATTTACTTTTTACTTGTGGCTAATAAGATCAAGTGTGTGACCTTGTATGCACGTTATTTAAATTGATCATGACATTAAAATTACAGCGCACAGCAACATTTTTACTTACAACTTAAGTGTTTGTTTACTCGGGTTTGAACTATGTTTGGGAAAGGATCTTCTTTGTAACTGATGCATAAATTTTCTTTCTTTTTTTTTTTTTTTTTTTGTTACATTATATCATGTTTACGTTTAATTTTCTTATAAAATTGAACCTTAACTGTGGATATACGTGAATCTTCGTTTGTACACACTGTTTATAGTAGAATAATTAGTTCTCAGGCACTACTTGAGTAATTTGACTCTGTTAAAATATGTGCTTCATGATAATTCAAGTCTAGAAGAAAGCAATAAGGTTCGTATAAGGTTTGCGCCAAAAAGAATTGAAACTCGTAGGATGGACGAAGAACTTACAAGCAGAAAAGTTTTAGAGATCCAAAATAAAAATTCTCAACTACCAACGATCACGATTTCTGGTGATGACAGACCGTGCCGCAGCTCAAAATCCGTGAACGAAGATCGATCACCAGAGCATTTCTAATGTTGACCGGTGGTGTTGGGCGAATTCTCACCCATGGAATCACGAGACCAAGAGGCATCAGCTTCGCCATTTCCATCCGGTATCCGTGCCCATTCGGTACCCATACCCACGCCGAACCGTGCTCCATCCACCATCACCGGTCCAAGCAACCACCGGACCAATCCACTTCAAACCATCACCGAACCAACCTACCACCGGACCAAAACCCACCACCACATAACCAAAGCCTACCGAACCACCACCTGCCGAACCAACGTCACTCCATCCTCCTGCCGAATCACCAAGATACCGGTCCAGAAGCCATGCCGAATCAACATCTCTCCTTACCAATGCCGGACCAGCTCCTCTCCCTACTAATGCCGAACCACAATCTTTCCATCCAACACCGAACCAACTCACTGCCGAACCACTCATCTCCAAGCCACCGGTCCAGAAGCCCTCTCCTCCATGCCGAACCATCTCTCCACTTCCATGCCGAACCAAACATCTATTCACCCACTACCAAACGAACCTCCGGACCAACCACTCCAAGCACGACCGAACCAAGCTCCGTTGAACCAGATATGCCAGGCCAGATCGCTTCAGCGCAGGCCCACCAGCAGCTATATACATCCAAGACCCCTGCCCCCAACCTCACTCTATAAATAGAGGGGCAGGGGTACAACAATGGCAGACAAGTTTGAGAGCTCAAGCACGGAAGGAACTTTCAAACAACTTTCATATACTTGTATACAAAGCTTTGTACTTGTAATTTGAAAGAAAAATGATAATAACATATAAAGTGGACGTAGGCACGTTCTGGCCGAACCACTATAAATCTGTGTGTCTTTTACAGTTCAGTCCCTGCTTTTTACATATTTGCATAAGTCATCCAAATCATTGAAAACCACATAAAATCAACTAAATAATACGACTTGGAGGTGTTTGCCCATTTTTTGTGCAAACATTTTTGGTGCTTTCACTGAGAACTTCGAACCCGAAGCTTCAGGCTTCCCCCACTCAGCCTTCTTCCTAACAGCATCGCTGGGTGCCTGGACAACATGACTTCCAGGCAGAGAAAGGGAAAGAACATCGCGACTAGCAGCATTCCGGATCCAGTAATCACAGATCAAGAGAATCATCCCATTCCAACAGCAGTTCCGAACGAGGATCAGACAAACCCGACAGCCCCTGCCACAGAACAACCGGCAGCAATTACTAGGGCAGATCTAGACAGAGTTGTGGCTGAAGTGACTAACCGCTTCGCATCCCAACAAGAACCTTTGGTGAACCAACTCACGTCACGCTTGAGGGATGCCGAAGAATCCAACCGCAACACTGAATCATGGGGTGAGTCTCAATCTGGAGGATCTCGGAGACAACAAAGGTCTTCCCTCTTCGAAGAAGCTATCAACAGAAACAACAATGATAGGGGTCGCGCCCGGACTCAGCCTGAACTCCGACTCGAGGAAGCGCTTGGAACCGAACCCAATGGGGGAGGCACCAGGCGAGGGTCGGATGTAACTGAGCCAGTCATGCCTCCTAATCATAGAAACCCCGCTGAACGGAGCCGAGCTAAAACCCAGCCCGAAGTTGACCCCATGGAAATGCTCGAAACAGAACCCCACAGGGGAAGATCAAGGCAGAGGCCAACTATAGCTGGTCCTATCATGCATCCGAGCAGCCAAAGACAGCCACTGAATAACGTCAGAAGTGATAGACTATACCATCCCTACAGGTCACCTGGACAGGATCGATCCTGCAGGGAAGAACCAAGCTCATTTTTGTCCGCTCCAAATTCTGATGAAAGAATGACACGATTATTTAGGGAATGCGTCCGACGGGAGCAAAGGGATCGAGGGATAGGTGCTAGGGTAACCAGCCCTTTCACCCGCAACATCGAAACCGCCATCACCCCTCGAGAATGGAAAATGCCGACGATGGAACCGTACAAGGGAACTTCCGACCCCGTTGTACACTTGCAGAGATACACACAACATATGTTCATGAGCGGAGCAACGGAAGGAGTGTTGTGTAAATGCTTTCCGCTATTCCTAACAGACCTAGCTACCTCCTGGTTCTGTCATCTACCCCAAGGATCTATCAGCTCATGGGAGATGTTGAAAGAAAAGTTCATTAGCTAGTTCTGCATTCATGTGGAGCAACCCAAGGATGCTTATTCTCTATCTACTGTCAAACAGAAATCCGGAGAGACACTGCAACAATATCTAACCCGATTCAACGCCGCGGCAGCCGCAGTCCAAGACGCCGACGAGAAACCCATCCTAATAGCCCTCTGCAGTGGTGTACATCCAGATACTAAATTTTCTAGAAGACTAACCAAAGAAAAACCAGCTACGTTACCGGATTTCTTTCATGAAGCTGGAAAGTATATGAGAGTTGAAGACGCCGCCACTGAGAGGCAATCAGGGCAACAGGCCAAGACGGCTCCAGACTGGTTCCTCGCTGCAGCAAAAGATATTCGAAGAAATGACTCTAGAGACAATGCTGGGGGCAAAAAGGGAGAAAAGCGCTTATATCGACCAGGACCAAGATTTGACTCTTACAATCCTTTGAATGAAACGATCGAAAACATCTTCCTGGCCACTCAAGACGAAGTTAGATACAAGCGCCCCCCGCACAAGAAGGAGTCAGATAACGCACTCAAGTCAGGAAAGTTCTGCCGCTTCCACGAATCCCATGGACATAAAACCAATGAATGCCACCATCTCCGGGATTTAATTGAAGAACACATCAGAAGGAAAAGGCTGGAACGCTATGTGAAGAGCCAGAACAGGATTTCGACTCCTGCCAGTGAGAATCTTAGGCTACCCCTCTCAGAAGTAAGTGGAGAAAATCGCAACACCAGCGGCTCTAGTCAAGAGAAGATAGTGGTCCATACCATCTCGGGAGGACCACACATCGCCGACAGAAGCTGGGCAGAGATGGAAAGATACGGCAAGTCACTTAGAAACAATGAAGGCTACGTTAACTCTGTTACAGAAGAACGCCACCCAAAACGGAAAGAGAGTGACGACATCACATTCAGTAGGCGTGATCTAGAGGGAAGACAGTACCCACACATGGACCCTATGGTCATCTCTGCCTGGTTCGGTCCAGCCAAAGTTTTTCGAATTTTAATAGACACTGGAAGTTCAGTAAATATCCTATTCAAGCCTGCTTTTGACAAAATGAAGCTGTTAATGAAGGATGTATCTCCCTGCAACAAACCACTACATGGTTTCACTGGAGATGCAAAGTTACCCCTCGGGCAACTGGGCCTCTTTGTCGAAATAGGCAGCCATCCCCGCTCCGCTGTGCGAAAACAAACGTTCGTACTAATAGAGAACCAGTCGGCCTACAACGCCTTCTTGGGAAGACCAGCCTTGTCCGACTTCCAAATTGTCCTAGCCCCATGGTGCCTGAAGATGAAATTTCCCACAGATAACGGAATAGGAGAAGTGGAGGGAGATCAAGACGCTGCTAGAGACTGCTATGTGACCGAACTTCGCAATAATCGCAGAAAAGATAAAGGGAAAAATGCAGAGACTACTCTCTGCATGAAAAGCTTGGAAGCATAGCAACTAAAGAAAGCCCCTCCTCTTCGATATACCAGTGATCCTTTCAACGAATTAGACCCCAAGGACAAAGAGGAGGAGGCCACCACCGAGCCTGCAGAGGCTATGGAATTCGTAGCTGTAGAAAACATGACTCGAGTAGACTATTGAAGATCGGATCTCAACTAAAAGGAGAGTTAAAGGATCAACTCATTGATTTTCTTCGTCACAACATGGATGTATTTGCATGGACGCACGCCGATATGACAGGAATCTCCCCAGATGTAGCATGCCACGTACTGAACATCGATCCCACGAAGGTGCCAGTAAAGTAGAAAAAGAGAAGCATGGGGGCAGAACGATCAGCAGCCCTAGAGGAAGAAGTGAAGAACTTACTTGCCAATGATTTCATACGTAAAGCCATCTACCCGGAATGGATCGCCAACCCGGTACTGGTAAAGAAAGCTAATGGGAATTGGCGAACATGCATCGATTTCTCCAACTTAAATGACGCTTGCCCGAAAGAATGCTTCCCGCTCCCCCGAATCGACTAACTCGTGGACAGCACTGCCGGACACGAACTCTTATCCTTTATGGACGCATACTTGGGGTATAACCAGATCCCTATGCACGCCCCCGATCAAGACCACATTAGTTTCATCACTGACCGGGGATTATACTGCTGCAAAGTAATGCCTTTTGGACTTAAAAACGCCGGAGCTACTTATCAGCGCCTTGTCAACAAAATGTTTGCGGAACTAATAGGACAAAATATGGAAGTTTACGTGGATGACATGCTGGTAAAATCGAGGAAAGCCAACGATCATATAAGCACTTGGACGAGATGTTTCAAGTACATCGCCAATATGGAATGAAATTGAACCCTCTAAAGTGCTCCTTCGGAGTATCATCGGGAAAGTTCTTGAGATTCATCGTTCATGCCAGGGGGATAGAAGCAAACCCCGAACAAGTTCGAGCTTTGCAAGATATCAAGATACCATCCACTCGAAGAGAGATGCAAAGCCTAAACGGGAAAGTGGCCGCCCTAAGTAGGTTCATCTCTAAAGCAACCGACAAATGCATCCCATTCTTCGATGCTCTAAAGAAAGACAAAGGAAAGTTCGAATGGACTGACGAATGCTCGACAGCCTTCCTTAACTTAATCGGACACCTCCAGGGACCACCAGTGCTCTCAACTTCAAGTGAAGGCGAGGAACTGTACCTATACCTTGTTGTATCGTCCCATGCCTTGAGCGCCGCTTTGGTGAGAGAAGACAACCGCGCGCAGCGACCCGTATACTTTGTAAGCAAGAGATTTACAGGGGCAGAAGCCAGATACCCTAAACTTGAAAAGCTAGCATATTGTTTGCTCATCACGTCACGGAAACTGCGACACTATTTCCAGTCTCATTCCATCAGAGTTTTAACCGATCAACCACTAAGGCAAGTGCTCCATCGCCCCGACACTTCTGGGCGATTACTTAAGTGGTGCATCGAACTAAGTCAATATGATATCACTTACCATCCTCGCACCGCGCAGGCCATAGCTGATTTCATTGCCGAATTCACTACTAACGAAGGTAAAGACCAATCTGAAATAGCAGAAGATATCAAGTGGAATCTCTTCCTAGATGGAGCGTCAAACGAACAAGGCTCGGGGGCAGGTGTTGTGATAATCACCCCCAGGGGAAGGAAGCTGCACTACGCCCTAAGGTTGGAATTCACTGCCATCAACAATGACGCAGAATACGAAGCGGTGATAGCTGGATTAGAACTGACCTTGGAGATTGGAATCGGCTCTTTATGTCTTCATAGTGATTCTCAACTCATTGTAAATCAAATACTTGGAGACTTCCAGACTCGAGGAGAGCGACTTACAGCATATCTGAAAAAGACCAAGCTGCTGCTCAATTAATTGGATCACTATCTAATCAAACACATTCCTCGAGAAGAGAACCAAGAGGCCGACGAACTAGCAAAGCAAGCTAGTATGGAGAACATCACTATTTTAGGAGCATTAACCATCTCAAAACAGCTGGCACCAAGTTTCGAGCGAGTGAATCTAATAGCTGCAATCGACGAAGAAACTTGGATGACTCCTATCCGGAAATATTTACAAGATGGCACACTGCCCGACAGGCATAACGAAATCAAGAAACTCTTAAGGAAAGCTTCCCGCTATACATTACAAGAAGGCATCCTCTATCGGCACGGCTTCTCTAATCCCTTATTAAGGTGTATCGCTGGAAGGGAAGCCAGGGAAGTCTTATCCAACATCCATCAAGGAAGTTGCGGAGATCACACTGGAGGGCAGACTCTGGCAAAGAAGATACTCCGATATGGATATTACTGGCCCACTTTAAACAAAGATGCCTTGGACTTTGTCAAGAAATGCGACAAATGTCAGAAATTTGGCAAGATCCCTCGACTACCCACAAATGAGATTACTCAAATGACCAGCCCTTGGCCCTTTACGGTATGGGGGATTGACTTAATTGGCGAACTGCCAACGGGGCGAGGCGGAGCCAAATATGCTATAGTGGCAGTTGACTATTTCACCAAATGGGTGGAGGCGGAACCTCTAAATAAAATATCCTCGGCAAAAGTTATCAACTTCTTGATCAAAAATATTTTGTGCAGGTACGGAGTCCCACTCAAGATCATATCAGACAACGGACTTCAATTTGACAGCGAAGAATTCGTCGATTGGTGCCAAGAACACGGAATTCACAAAAGCTTCTCATCTTTAGCTTATCGTCAAGCAAACGGACAAGTCGAAGATGTCAACAAGATCCTCAAAACCTTAATCAAGAAGAAACTTGAAAAGTCGAAAGGCGCTTGGGTGGACGAACTTCCTACGGCACTTTGGGCCTATCGCACATCTTACAGAACTTCAACAGGGCATACTCCTTTCTCATTGGCATACGGATCGGAGGCCATGCTCCTAGTTGAAACTATAGTGCCCTCTCACCGTAGGATCCACTACAGCCCGGAAGAGAATGAAGAACTCCTCCACATGTCTTTGGACCTAATTGAGGAGAGAAGAAACGATGCAACACTCAAAGTAGCGGCTCACAAACAAAAAGTGGCAGCCCAGTACAACTCCAAAGTCAAGCATCGCAGCTTACAAGAAGGAGATCTTGTCCTCAAACGAATCTTTCCGCGCCCCGGGGCACTGGACCCCATCTGGGACGGGCCATATGTAATTCATAAAGATCTCCACAACGGAGCTTATATTTTGTCAACAGTGGACGAAGAGGTGTTCCAGAGGGCATGGAACATCCGACACCTCCGTCGATACTTTTCTTAACTTGTACTGCCCATATGAAGTGAATTAACAAAGAGTATCAGTGGACGTAGGCATTTTCGTGCCGAACCACTTTAAAAACTTGGCTCTTGTTAACTTGTTCCTTTGTATCTTGGCTACTTGTTAAGCTTTATCCTTTTCTGTTGAACAAAATCCTTTGCAAATGACATTTCCATTTAGAGCTTCACAGCACAACTTTGCCTGGACAAAATCTAACAGGTACGCTACGATCCTATGCCCTCGCCAATGAGACACTTTGCTCCGGTATCCCTCTACCGCGAGTTAACTCATTGTTTGCCTCGGCCCTTAAAGCCGACTGTAATAAGCCGAGTATAAGCCACCGAGAAGGCCGATTATGCCATGGAAGCTCATTATAGCAATTCGGCTCGTCGGCAACTGTGAACCGACCATAAGCCCCAACGTAAGGTGTGGCCAGCCAGGGGCAGTTCACAGTTGACGATCGGTCCCCACGCTAGCCGGCCATAGTAAATCGAATAATACCCGCGATTACGGGCCATAATGGCCCGGGTAGTTACTGTGCGCGATCGGCTCCGATGTGTCTTAAGTGCGGCTGTGGTAAAAAAGAAAACTCCCCGCAGAGGCGTAAGATGGGTGACAAATGTCTCCAAGACCCACAGCTAGGGAAAGTGACTACAAAACCCGTTTGCCACGAACTTAAGCACATCGACGGCCTTCCGTGACTGGAAGTTTTACTGTTCCTATATTTCCATTTCATTTAAAACTTTTCTCCTATTCTCCGTAACGGTGCTTGAAAGTACAGGACATGAAATAGGGAACGCTCGCTAATGGGAACAGAAACTTACAATCGGATGACGAGACACTCAACAACATTCCGTGCTTAGTCTTACAGGGCGCACGAAGTTGCCGTCCACAGCCGAAACATGAAGAGCGGTACCTTCTACTTTTGTACATTAATGCATAGCTGCAGTTCATATTCACACATCACATTTACGTTGCAAAATGAGAAAATTATACTTTAAGCAAAAAACTTGGCATCAGGCACAGTCAAGCCACTAGTAACATGCATAGTTACATCACTTACACAGTACAACAAAAATAGCGATAACATTCCAACATAAAGGAATCAGCTTATGTTATGAAATTACATAAAGTCATTCATCATAAACAATATTATTACAGTCACATCAATGTTTTGGACTAACATAAACAGCGATAAAAGGAAATCAAAAGGTGACCGAATCCGGACAAGGAACCAGCTGCGTCCGCACCTCACCCTCATCCTACCAACTCTCCAAGCCTGCTTAGCCGCAGGGTCGGAGCTCCCAGCATGCTTATCAGAAGTCCCACCTATCCAATTCAGAAGAGGAATCCATTAAACCAACAACGGACGATCAAGTCATGAAAAACTAAAATAGGGAGAACTCACCAGCACCCGCTTCTTGGTCCTCATCCCCCAACTGCACACCGGCTTCCTCCGCAGCAGGTAGCCGCATCCCCTCCTTCACAGCTACCTTCTCCTCCTTTGAGAACTGGGCGGTTACCATGTCCATCCTGAATGCCGCTCCACCTTCCTTATCCGCATCGGCCTTGGCCTCCTCCAATGCCCAGAGATATATCCTAGCCATGACCCGGGGATAGTCATCCATCCAGGATAGATTACCCTGCATCCAGGTACGGAAGTACATATCCTGCAACATCTCATCCATCATCCCCTCATTCTCCTCAAACTCCCTCACCCGGGCCTCGGAGGACAACAACTTGGCGACGACAACATCCCTCTCCGATCGATATCTCAAGCGGTCAGCCTGGAGAGACCTCCTCATTTCCTCCACCTCTTCCTTTAGCCTGGCCTGAGCAAGCTCTGCGGCCTCAAGCCTCCCAGATAACTCCTCTACTTGCTCGAGATCCGCCCTCCGAACCTCGTCCACCGTAGCAATGGCTATGTCAATCCGCTCCTTGCAGGTGGCCTCCACCTCTCGCAACTCAGCCTTGCTAGCCTCCTTCATGATTTTCTTTAGTCGTCGGGTGGCCGCCTCATGCTGGGATATCTGGATAGCCTGATCGGCAAGCTGCTTGGCTTGATCAGAAACCTGTAGCTGCAATCGGATGTTAGCACTTTCGATTTCCTCCCCAGCCCTGGCCAGTCGAGCATGATGCTCCATTAACCTCTTGGTTTCCTCAGCCACCCGATCGATACTTGCCTTGGCCTCATTCCCCATGGTCACAATCCGAGTAGTAAGCAAATCGAGGTCTAACGACTTAGCCTCATCAAGCACCCGTACCATGGGATTGCGGGGAAGAAGATGCTCACCCGTGACCTCGTCAAAAGAGATATCCTGAAAACTCGGGTCCAGATCCGGGTGGCCGGCAAAGGGGTTGCGATCCAAACCAGGACGGTCTATCGGAGTGACGGTTGGATTTTCGGACGGATGGAGGGAAGGCATAAACTCAGTATCCTCTTCAGTAATGTCATGGATGGGCTAGACTGGAGGCTGAGGGCCAGGAGAAGGTTCAAACGAAGATCGGCCCCTCTTCCTCTTTTGCATATCTTCCTCAATGACTCCAAGAAGAGGGCGATATCTAACTACATCCCCAGAACGGCTAGTTGGCGGCTTTGGTTTGGCAGAAGCTTTGAGTAGCTTATACTGTTCGAGGCGGTGCCGAATATCTGATGACTTGGTCGCCTTACCTGCTTCTGGAATAAAAGCCAAGTGTTACGAACATACAATGGTCCATAATTCGAGAAATATGTCAAGTTAAAAAGAGTGAGAAGACACATCTATTATACAATCCCTGCGGAGGAGTAGGATACTGCAATAAGTCCTGAATCTCATTCCAGGACGGAAGCGAACCATAAAATATTCCTAAGTCCCTATCGTAAATGGAGTCTGTAGAAGTCAAAAGTTCACCTTGAATCACTGGAGTCGCCGTAGCTGAAGAACTCTTAGAGAATGAATCGGCGCCAGCCCCAGCCTTGTCAACCTCCTTTGCCTTCTCAACCAAAGCCAATCCTTCCTCCGACTCCCCAAAAGCCTGACGGAAAGCATCATCCGTCCACTCATGAATCTCTCCCGCTTGCCCAGAGGTTAAGGCATCGACGCCACCACCACTCTGTCCATCTCCTCCTTCACCCTCACCTCTATCTTCCTCCACATCTTCCTCTCCCGGGGCAATTGGGCAAGTGCTAGGAGAGGGACCATCAGACTTCTTAAGCTTCTTACCTCCGACAACGGGAGGCTTTGTAAAAGGTTTCCTCTTTCCACTCTTCACCGTGGCCCCTTCCTTGGCTTTGGCAGCCTTCTCCTCAGCTGTATCTCTCTGCTTAACCACGAACTGGCGTGGGAGGATCAAGTTGTGCTCCAGGAGAGTAGCGTTCCTAATCAAGTAAGAAGCCGACTGATCCCGTCCCGGAATGGCTCTTATTTCTGCAGCCATCTGAACCAAGGAATCATTCTCCACGACCGCAAAGCCACCTATCGTTAGTAAGAAATGAAAGCATATAAGAAGAAGCGTTGCAGCCGAAACAAGGAAACTATAAATGAAGTTCAACTCACAGCCAGAAGTGAAAAGGCGGAAGGAAATGGAGTCATCCCTGATGAAAAACCATTCTTTCTTAAACATACTAAGCTTCGAATATAGGTCCAGGACTGGTTTGAAAGGAACAGCCGCTTCCAAGCTAACGTACGGAGATCCCTTCTTGTAACCCCTCAAGTTATATAGATACCGGATCTCCCGGTTGGAAGGGGGCGCCCGTACCTTCTCTGGAAAATAATGTATAAGCACACCAAGATGGCGTAGGAATTGGTCTGAAGCTAGAAAGGAGCCACCTTCAGATAAGTAATGAAGCTGACTATCCAGGTATTAATGGGAGGAATGGCCCCACACATGCAGTGGTACCTAATATACGCAAAATATCCTTCAGGGGGATTGTACGGCATCACTCTGTCCCCCGACAACCGCATAAGCGCTCTATCTATCCCGAAGGAACGAGATATAACATCAAGTTGCTCCTCCTTTAGGGAGCTAGGAAAGCAATCAGCAAGGGAGACCAGAAGTTCCTGGGGACCATACCCATCCACTAACGACCTCGGGGCAGGTCCATGTTGCGCCGGTCCTGGTTGGGCTGGGGGCATGGAAGAAGACTCTTCTCTATCCTTGGACTTCTTTCTATCTGATCGAGTTTCTGCTTTGCGAGACATTTATCTGCGGCACAAGAAAAACATGGTATTAGAACAAGGAGTATGGGAATATAAACGAATAGTTATCAAGTTCCATTCGGTGGTCGAGTTTTCGAGTTTCATTCGGCATTAAAGGTTAAAGCTTCATTCGGCATTCCCAATAATCGAACTCATTCGGCAATTGTCCATTCGGCATCACCTGGATAATTTTCACTCGGTAGTAAAATTTTCAAGCCCATTCGGCGAAAAGAGAAACATACCTATTCGGCACGAGTTTGATTCGGCACGAGGTTGATTCAGTACAAGGTTGATTCGGAACTCAAGTTGGTTCGGCTCTCTCTGATTCGGTAAGGAATAACGAAGGGGTGTAGCTCCTATTTATAGACGTACACAGGACAACCGAACCAAATGGTTCGGCACTCAAAACCGAATGTAGCTACACCAACTGGAAGAAAAACAAAGCGCGACACCTACAAGCACGTGCCCCACTTTGGGGCAAATGTTGGGCGAATTCTCACCCATGGAATCACGAGACCAAGAGGCATCAGCTTCGCCATTTCCATCCAGTATCCGTGCCCATTCGGTACCCATACCCACGCCGAATCGTGCTCCATCCACCGTCACTGGTCCAAGCAACCACCGGACCAATCCACTTCAAACCATCACCGAACCAACCTACCACCGGACCAAAACCCACCACCACATAACCAAAGCCTACCGAACCACCACCTGCCGAACCAACGTCACTCCATCCTCCTGCCGAATCACCAAGACACCGGTCCAGAAGCCATGCGGAATCAACATCTCTCCTTACCAATGCCGGACCAGCTCCTCTCCCTACTAATGCCGAACCACAATCTTTCCACCTAATACCGAACCAACTCACTGCCGAACCACTCGTCTCCAAGCCACCGGTCCAGAATCCCTCTCCTCCATGCCGAACCATCTCTCCACTTCCATGCCGAACCAAACATCTATTCACCCACTACCAAATGAACCTCCGGACCAACCACTCCAAGCACGACCGAACCAAGCTCCGCCGAACCAGATATGCCAGGCCAGATCGCTTCAGCCCAGGCCCACCAGCAGCTATATACATCCAAGACCCCTGTCCCCAGCCTCACTCTATAAATAGAGGGGCAGGGGTACAACAATGGCAGACAAGTTTGAGAGCTCAAGCACGGAAGGAACTTTCAAACAACTTTCATATACTTGTATACAAAGCTTTGTACTTGTAATCTGAAAGAAAAAGGATAATAACATATAAAGTGGACGTAGGCACGTTCTTGCCGAACCACTATAAATCTGTGTGTCTTTTACAGTTCAGTTCCTGCTTTTTACATATTTGCATAAGTCACCCAAATCATTGAAAACCACATAAAATCAACTAAATAATACGACTTGGAGGTGTTTGCCCATTTTTTGTGCAAACAGGTGGTGACCAGGTTTTTGAGATTTGAGTTGTTTCTTGACTTCAAGAATTCACGGGCTTCTGCATTTTACATTTATGGTAGGGAGCTGCTTATCCTCAACTCCTACGGTCGAGATTAGTCTTATACAACTAATCTAGCCTCCATTTTCTCAGCAGAAATCTTCTTACCATTATTCAAAAATCAAAGAAAACCTATTTCTATTTTCAAAATAAACCGGGAATTTTATTGGGTAATCGTCTGATAATTAAATAGGTATTGTTGATGACACTTCAAATTGGAATATAAAAGAGATTTCAGATTGAAATTCGACTAGGATATGTCGAATTTGGATCTGAAATTCGGTGGAGGTATGTAAAATTTAGATCTGAAATTCGAGGGTTGCATCAAAAGTAGTATAAAAAATGTACGTTACTATCTACACACATCAATGTTGTCTTTAACGCCGCTAAAACAGATATTAAAAATAACTGTGTGAAAACATTTCAGAAACCCACTTCAGCGGTTATAAAAAGACTGAGTGAAAAATTAGTCAGTCGGTTTTGTATAACCGACCGATGCATATATATTTCCCTAAACCCTAACTATAGCATCTAATCAATTAATGATAGTTCATATTTGTTTTAACAATGTGAACTTGACCTAGTATAATTTTATTTATGACTGAATGTGTGTTTGAATTTATGGTTTTGGTTTATATAGTTCTCATGATGCTTGGTTTTGGTTTATGTTGTCATTAATTATAATGTTGAATTTATTGTAGGAGTTATTAATTGCTTATCTGAAGATGTTATTTAATTGTGAATTTAATGTTTGGTGGATTAAAAAAATTTATTGTCATTTGTTTGGATGAAAATGGTGTAAGTTTATTCGGTTTTGTATAACCGAAAATTTCATTGGTCAAGTTTGTTTTTAAAACCGGCTGGTTTTTTTAATTTTCGGATATGTGATTACACAATTTTGTGAGAACAAAAAACTATCGTATGTGTGTTAATTGATGTTATTTAATTTATTGTTGTTGTAATATGCAGTTTGTAGACGATGTTGGGCATTCAAATCCAATAATCCGTAATAATGATTGCGGAGAGGAGTGGAACGAATGGCAAGATGAGTTTTAAGGTATTAAAATAGAGGACGTGGTTGTTGAGGGAAATGAGTTCAACCAATTAGATATAAATGATCTGGAAGTAGGTAACAATGAAGAAATCAAAGTAAATCTGACAAAGAATTTTACTATTGAGGAAGTAAGTTATTATACACAATCATATTGATAATAATAATATAGCAAATGAAAATGTTTTCACTACAAGGAACGGAAGGCATAGCAACGGCAAATAGCCATTGGCGGCCGTTGCTAGCCGTTGCTATTAAGCTCGTTGCTACTTGTTCCAGCAACGGCAATAGCAACGGCTCTGTTACCAATTTAGCAACGGGTAGCGACGACCACTTGTCCACGTGGCAACAGTTAGTTACAATCCTGGTCGTCACGTAGCGTCGCGAGCCGTTGCAAGCCTAGAACCAGCCGTTGCTAGCCTGAACGAGATAGCCGTTGCTAGCCGTTGCGAGCCGTTGCAAACCTGGAACATTTTTTGTTTTCCAGCAGCCAGCTTTCACTCTTCCAAGCTCCGTCGTCGCAAATCATTCCACATCACGATAACCACTTCCAATCTATCGTATACATTCCATTCCAACCATCATATAACCAAATACATCGCAAATAATCAAATAAAACACATATATATCAATAATCACGAAACAATATAATCAACTAACACAAATCCATACATCTCATATCCATCACACATAATATCCATCACCAACACCATAGGTACACAAAACACCAAACAAACTATCAAGTCCATCAACCAACATAAGTACACACCAACATAAGTACACAAGTCCAACAAATATCAATTAAAACCACAATCTTGCCCAAAAAAATAACCATCAACAAAACATACCTACTCATCATCATAAGCAGCATCATCATCGGCATCATCAGCAGCATCATGACCACCACCACCACCACCACAAGACCCTGGCATGGTCCCATGCTCTGAAACAAATGCAACAATGCGCTCATCTATCTGCTGAGACAAGAAGCTTTGTCACCAATCATTTATCTCGTCCAGCTGTCGTTGCATCTGGGCTATCTCCTCCTCGGCCATAGATTTCTTGTAAGCCCTCTGGAAGTTAAGAGCCTGTAAAACGATCAAACAAACTAGTTCTAATTCACGCTCGCAACGGCTATATTAAATTTAAATATAAGTTATTAAAACAGTTTACCTCCTGATTGTCGTATCCATAACGCCTATTGCGAGAAGGCGGATCAATAATTCTATCCCATATTTGATTGGACTCTTGAAGCATAATATCCTCTCGTCCAGTTCTTTGCGCCATCGCTGCCCGCTCTGCTTCATATCTACCCTGCAATTACGAATACAAATTTGACTCAATATATAGCTACACAATTTACTTATACACTACTAAAGGAATGTGAAACGTTGTCATTGCGAATAAACATATTTACCATAACAGATTCAGCCTTCGCATCTGTCCACTCATAGGTGACATTCCCATCATCATCGGTCTGCTCCACCGCATGAGTGACTCTAAAAACCTCGGCCATTGTAGGCTCCTGTCCGGTTCTTGAATGCTGAAATTATACATGAATAAAAAACGTTACTAATATGATTAAATAATATTACAGTTTATAAACTCAAATTACACATTTACCAATTCCGTCCGCCATTGTTGGAATGACTTGGACCCACCACGGTGTAACGAAGGATTTTTATTTCTGTTCGCGCTATTTCGCTTTGCTATTTCCTGTTAATTTAAATACACGGTTAATTAAATTAATAATGCAACTAACTTACATAATTTAAATAAATAATACTAACAATACAGCAATACATAACTTACTTTGAAAGCTTCACTTTCCCAGTGGGTGACAAATGCAGCCCAAACATCATTACCCATCCAACTGGGTTTTTTTCCGCTCAGCTTGGCCTTCGAAAGAGTTTCCCAATAATTTTTCCGCATCCTCTTATTCCAATGATTGAAGAAGACAGTCTTATCTTACGGGCGGACACGTATTGCAGCCTGCTTATTGAAAATAATTTGAATTATATACAGTATACTAATTTTAAATTGAAATATAAAATTTTACTTACCATCAAATAAGCAACTATAGCGTTCTTCACTTCGCCTGGGATGTCGTCCCAATAAGGCCAGCAACCAGACAGCTTACTCTTATAGGATAGCTTTGAAACTTGAAGAATGTAATCCGCCGGCTCTATTTCGAAACCCCTGTATAAATGTTGATGTATATAATTAATATATTTTAAATAATATAATTGAAATTAATTAGATACTTACCCAACACTCTTGGGAACTATCTCTATCTCACGGCATAAGTCCGGAGCCGTACCGTTGGGACCTGCGCCATGAGAAGGCGAAGGAGAAGGCTGAGATGTATTGCGCCTTCTGTGAGACATATCTGCCACAAACATAATCATATCATATAATGAAAAGAAAAGAAATTATTATTACAACACATGTTCCATTAATCATCATAATCATTCTTTGTAATTACATAGCTCAGAATAATGCAGAACATAATCATTATTATTATTACACAGCTCTGAATAACGCATAGGTCAAAATAAAACAGAATGATAATACATAACAAAATCATTATTATTACATAGCACAGAATAATACAGAACGCATTCATCATTCTTAATACATTACTCAAAATAAAACATCATACATGCATACATTAAAAAAACAGTGTAATGTATCAGTCTTCGTCGTTTTCTGATTCAGACTCGGTCTCGTACTCTATATCGTTTTCTTCGGTACTTTCAAATGCATCTATTAAAACGTTCGCTTCATCATTCAACAATCCTACGTCAACATCGTCAGTTATTATTATTTCAGTATTTGGCTCCAGATCTGCTTGATACGCTGCTTCATCTCGAATATTATTTCCATCAAATGTAAATCTTGCCTTTGTTTTAATAACAGCCCACCAATCTGCTTTATCTTTTTTTAAGGATGGATACGGAGCAAAATAAACTTGTAATGCCATCTTGGCTAATATGAAAGGATCATACCTATAGTAATGCGAGGTATGCTTTATTTCAATAAGCTTGTAATCTTTGTGCACGTTAATTCTAGAACCAGGAATATTGCTAAACCAATTGCATTTGAATAAAAAAACTTTCTCTGCAGGTTGTATATAATATGTCAACTCTAAAACCTGTGTTAAGACGCCGTAAAAATCTTTTATATGCTCCTCTGGATCATCACTGCCTTTAACAAATACACCACTGTTGTATGTTAATTTTTCAGCCCCGTAATCTTTGGTGTTGAATTTAAATCCATTGACGAAGAATATTGGATTAGTCTTCACATTTCTTTTTGGTCCGATAGCAATATGTCGTAATCCTTCGTCAACAACAGAGTTTTTTTGGATCATATACATATTTTGAAAACCATTTAGCAAAATCTTTACTGAGATCGCCTGATGGATGTTGTGATTCGTATATACTGCAAAAATGTATTATTCCCATCAAAATTAATATATATATATATAAGTATAATTAAATTGTACATGAATTTAGTACTACCTGACAAATGGTGCAACCTCAACACAATTTAAAAGAACATATGTGTGTGCTATATGGAAATCTTTATCGTCTAACCATATTTCCACACATTTCCCAGCAGGTCGGCCTTGTTGTCTAAAAATAGATAACATTGTTTGAGAAGAATCATGTTCAACAGCTTCATCAGTACGGGGAATACTGACAAACGATTAGTTCACATCGTTACTAAAGTAATGTGAGAAAAAAAATGAAGATTCTTCTTCCAGATACGCTTTGCAAATTGAACCTTCTACTCGTGCTTTTTGTCTAATTTTCTTCTTCAAATGATTTAAGTACCTATAACAAAATTAATTTAATTTCTGTTTTGGTATATTAATCTAAATTTTAAGCAAACTTCATATTGCGGATCTTCAAAATTACCTCTCAAATGGATACATCCATCCATACTGCACAGGACCTCGAAGAAGTGTTTCGGATGGTAGATGAACAAGTAAATGCTCCATTACATTAAAGAAACCTGACGGAAATATTTTTTCCAGTTAGCAGAGCAGTATAGAGATTTCTACTTCAAGTTTACGTATGCGATCTACCTTTAACGTCGTCGAACAAAGTTGTTTATAAAACATACTTAATTCTGTTATAGCACTCCATACTTTGCCAAGCAACAGTTCTTTGAAAAGTACAGGGAAAAAATATTCCATCATTATATGGCAATCGTGACTTTTCATCCCACTCAACTTACTGTTTTTAAAGTCAACACATCTACGGACGTTAGAAGAAATCCCATCAGGACATCTTACTCCTTCCACCCACTTTAGCATGAGTTTTACTTGTTTGTTATCTAGCTCATAGCATGCTTTGGGTATTTTTGTATCGTCGTACAAATGAAGTTCGGGCCGCTTACAAAAGTGTAATATATCACGTCTCGAATTCACATCATCCTTAGTTTTCCCCTTTACATTCAAAACTGTATTAAACACGTTATCAAACACGTTTTTTTCATTGTGCATAACGTCAATATTATGCCGGAGTAGCAGATCTTTCCAGTAAGGTAACTCCCAAAATATACTTTGTTTGCACCAGTTATGAATGTCTGATTTACCTGGAATTTCAACTTGTACCCCAGTTTCATGTATCTTTGGATAGTCTTTTACGATTTCATATATCTCTTCACTTGACCAAACCTTCGGTGGTAGCATACTCTCTTCTCCGTTTGCTTTAAAGTTCTTTTTATCCGTTCTAAATTTATGATTAACATGTAGAAAACATCGATGACAGTCAAACCAAAATAAATTCTTTCCATACTTTAATGAAAATGCTCGTGTTTCATCCATGCAACGAGGAAAAGCTAGACGTCCAGCTGTGCTCCAACCTGAAAGCATCCCATACGCAGGAAAATCACTAATAGTCCATAATAAAGAAGCGAACATACGAAAATTCTTTTTTCTTGAAATGTCGTATGTTTCAACTCCTTCATGCCACAGTGTTTTCAATTCTTCGATGAATGGTTGTAGATAAACATCAATTCCTTGTGTCGGATCATCGAGACCGGGGACGACAATCGTTAGAAACATATACGGAGTTTTCATACACATCCATGGAGGTAAATTATAAGGCGTAACAATAATAGGCCATGATGAGTATTTACTACCAAACTGAGAGAATGGTGAAAATCCATCTGTACATAAACCGAGTCTGACATTACGTCTCTCTGCAGCAAACGCAGGATAAGTCTTATCTAAATGTTTCCATGCTTCTCCATCAGATGGATGTATCAAAGTTCCTTCTTCTGGTGCTCTAACACTGTGCCATCGCATATGACATGCCGTAGCAGAAGATGCATATAACCTTTGAAGTCTAGGAGTGATAGGTAAATAATGCATTCTCTTATATGGAACTTCTTTTCCATTTTTTTCTCGGTTTGAATCTTTCCTCGTTACATATTCTGCATTTTCTAAGGTCAACGTCATCTTTCCAATTGTAACAACCCGCTTTTTTGGACCATTCAAATCGACAATAAAACTATACATGTCCAACTTGAATAATTCAAATTAGCTAATTGTTAATTTAATTTGGCAAACTCAGCATAAACAGTAAATAAATAATTACAGATCACAGAATCACAGATACAGAGTAGTACAAAAATACGCAGCGGAATAGATAAAGTATAGTAGTTCATAAAGCTACTATATACATCAGAGTTAGAAAAATACAACCGAATAGTTCAAATGCAGTGAAGTCTCCAATGCAACAGATGACTTCTCTGAACCAATCAACTGGAAAGGCTGGAATCTGAATCGATAGTTGGATTTCCAAATGAAGCTCCGAACTCCAAAGGTGAGTCTCAAATGCTGTATCACTCAGTCTGACCCGAGCGTAAAGCAAAACACAAAACACTCGAGTCAGGATTAACATTCTTATATCAATAAATCCAACTCAAGTGAAATATCAACTAAAATACAAATAACTTAAAGGATGTTTGGGATAACCATCCTCTAAGGGTCCATGGAACTTTCTACAAGGTAGAAATATACACTATAACACCGTGGTCATTTCAGCTTAACTTATACTTCAAAACGAAATCTCATTTTCACTTCAAATATCTCTATATTTCCCAAAATAGTATTTATATATATTAAATCATTTATACAATAAAGTATTTTCAATTTCCTCAACTTAACAAATCGTTCCAACATCAACCCGACCTTCCCATTCAAATTAAATTCAATCTCAATTTGTCAATTTAATTTCAACTCAATTTCTAAAATAACCACTTAATTTTATCGATCTCAAATTCGGATTTATAATCACAAATACCCCTTTATATTTCCATATATTTCAAAATTTTAAGTATCCAACGTTTCATCTAAACTTTCATTCAATTTAGTTTTCTAAATAATAAATTCAAATTTAGTTCAACCTAAATTTTCATTTAATTCAATTTAGTTGCTAAATAACAAATTCAACTACGTTGATTTCAAATACAGATCCGAATCTCAACATAAACCATTTAAATTCCAATATAGTTCAAGACTTTAATATTTAAATGTTCTATATGACAGTTTCATATAGATCTCGATTTAACCTCATTATTATTTAGTCTTGAAATACTCCCTTATTAGATTCAATATCATTTAAGTAACCTTAAATTACATTTTTCTCAATATTTTCTTTAATTTATTTAAACGTGAAATATTCATTAAATAACTTAAATCAAAAATCCAGCTATAAAATCATACCCTTTAAATTTCCCATTCAAAAATTTCAAATCGATTTAGTTAAATAAATCCTAATTTGAATACCATTTTTATAAACCCAAATTTATCTCCCAATCTTAATTTTCAATTTATTACAAGAGAATTTATTTGAAATATAGATTTACATAAATACTTAACCATATTATATGCATTAAATCAATCTAATTTAAATCAAATATTACTACTAAATCTATATATACAATTTTCATTTATATAATATCTTAAGAATCAAATTTATTAAATCATATATTTCTTTCCAAAATTATATAAATTATTCTCAAAATATTTATATGGACCAACGGTGTCTGTATATATTTCCTATCATATAGTCTAGTGCTATAGATATTTATCATTTCAATCCGTATACTAAATATATACGGGTGGATATCATTTCAACCCGTAATCCCATTCAATTAAATGAAAATCGCTTGGGTTTATCATTTCAACCCATAACGATTTTCTCCTATTCTAAAGTGTGTTCGGGTATGGATCATTTCAACCCATAGTGATTTCTAAACTACAGGGATTGCAGAGTGATAACAGAAAATACAATAAAATAACAGGCATATATCATCAATAACAATATAATATAAACAACAGGATATGGTGTCATATCCCACAGGTGAACAGTTACAGATAATAGCATATATAACAAATTTAAATAACTACAGCAGTCGTTTCAATTGAAATCAAATTTAATGAATAAAAGAATGTTAATCGTGAGTGATTATTCACCTTTCAAGGCTGGAGGACGATAAAAGCAACTACGGAAAAGAACGGTGTGCCAGGCACTGGCACGAAATCAGGCACGACAAGGCTGATATCACGATATCGATGAGAACTGGTCAGAATTTTGATAGAAGAAACAATGATAGATTTATTTATTATTATTTAAAATTCCATGAAATCAATTTTAAATTTAAAACAAATAAATAAAATAAATCATCATACATACGTAAGATTGAAATAAATGCTTGTATATTATATTAACCCATATTCCAAACCAATATCCAATGCAATTAAAAATTTAAATCTATATAAAAGTAAACTTATATATATAATATTAAGAAACAATATTCATATAATATCATAAATATTCTTTCAAATGTAAAGGCAACGCATGCGTGAATTCATATATACCTACCTTTATGCATAACAATCATGCAGACACTACAAAATTAAATGCAGCCCTTAAATCATCACTCAAAACATATAAACGTATAGACCACATACCATATAATACTCGTATGTTTATTATATTTAAAATAGTATATACATATATTAACCTATAAAATATAAACAAACAAATTATCACTGTATGTGCATACTACTGTTATAACAGGCTATAATTTATATATACCATATATAATAAATCAATAACTATGTATTTTAAACTAATATAAACTTACTATATATAACGGCTCTTACTGTATATATATATATATACAACTTATATTATAAACTTTTTATAAATATATATAACTAACAGATTTGCATTACACGTATCATATATATTATATACAGACCAAAACTAACAATATACCAATGCAGACTCAATGCTCGAAAATAGGTGCAGACCCCATTCATAGACAATTGTATTCGAATATATATGTATATATAAAGAACTAGTTTTACAGAAGTACTTATATGTGAAAGTTATAACAACAGATTATAAACTTACAAAACCACGTATGAGTTTGAAGCATACATTCACACGCATGGAGGCAATGAGGCAAAACAGGTGGAGTGGGTCGATTTTTTTTTTATGCAGCTTGGTGATGGTGGCCGCGCTCGGCAGGGGGAAGCAGCATGAACGGAGGAGCCGAGCCTGGTGGAAAATTTCAAAAATGGAAGGCGCTGCCTGCCTGGGCGTTAGCCGAGGTGGATGCGGTGTTCATGTAGGTCGGCAGTTTGAAGGTGGATGGTGGACGTGGAGTTTCGGTTGTGGGGTGCTGCGCCACTCTGATGTCGGAGTATGTGTCGGATGTAGCTGCCACACGAGGGGAGTGGTGGATGTTTCTTGAAGTGATGACGCAGAGGCTGAGGTTGCTCTCGGCTGGAAGGTTGATGGGGTCTCGGGGAGAGAGGACAAGCAGATAAAATGGAAGAGGAAGAGAGAGTGAGAAAGGAGGATGACAGCCAAAGGAAGGTAGGAGCAGTATAAATTTCGAATGCAACTTCAAAGGCTAAGGCAAAATTTGCGTGAGGAATAGAAAGTTGCAAACGAATATATATAAATAGAAAGGTAATAATAAGAATAATATCAACTTTATGCGTTGCAGAGAAGTTAAAGCAAATTTAAGCCCGTGAATCCAGGAAACCAATTAAAGCAAAAGGGAAAGTTATAAAGTCAAAAGAAATGTTAAAAATTCAATAAATGCAACGTATAAAATTTTCAAATTTCGAAACTGATGGAAATAAAGACAGTCATAAATGCATTGTAACAGCTGGAAATAAACATTAGTGGCTATTTTATTGGATCAAACTTGGAATAGAAGGCAGTTGGACATGAATCAAGGAGTAACCAAGGTAAGCTACTGTTTTAATTAAAATCTTTCTTTTAACCGGTGGAAATTTAAATGGACCTATAAATAAAAATAATTATAACTGTCCAATCCTTTGATTTTGGCGGAGAGAGAAAAGAAAAGATGGAAAAGCTTGAATAAAAAGAGTTGATAAAATCACAACGGTCACTTCCTTAAAATCCGGTAAGAAATTTAAAGCAATAAATATTAGTGTGTGCAGCAAGCTTCAATATTTGAAACCGCGGGAAAGAAATAAAGTCACAATTAAAGGTACCGCTACAACGAACAATTTATTGGTTCCGTTGTGCACCGGATTTCAAAATACAGAAATAAATATACCGTTGAGATCAGCGCAACGAGACGATCAAAACGGTATATACATATCAGTGGTACGAATGAATTATAAAATTTTGAATTTTCTATTAAGAGAAAGTGCAACAAACACAGAAAAATAAGATCGACGGAGCTAAAGAAGCCCGAATTTGGAAAAACGAAAAATGACTTCTCAGTCAGAAGATGATTTAGAATTTTCCTATGCAAAATATTCAGGTTTGGAAAATAAATTTATTGTCAACAATTATTAGCTAGCTTGAATTAAATAGAATTACAAAATAAATAAACTTTCATAAAATTAATTGAAAATTTACCATTTTCTATTTTAATTATACGTAATCCAACTATTAATTTCTTTATTTGAAAATTAATTTGTTTAAAATTTCACCAAAATCCAATTAAATACGTTAAATGAAACCATTTAAAACTATTAAAATCTACGGGTCGCTACACCAATACAACATACAACCTTTTATGCATGTATCGATCTTTTGGTATGGCAATCCAAAAGAAGACAAAAGTTTTTTCACTTTATAATGACTATCGCACATCAAATTATTGGGTGGCATGTGTCGTTTTGCAGCTTGTACAACTGCTGTAAATCCAGCTTCTGTAAAATTGAATTTTGATTTCATAGTGATGTATTCGGCGGTTACGGATAATTCGGTTCCGCTTTTACAACCATCCCACAAGGGCCTCTTAGCAGAATCCAATAAATCATAAAATTTTTAGCTTGCGTGGTCGGTTCTTCTTCAACGTTATCATTGTCATCATCGCCCTGATCAATGGTAGGAAACATCGACCGTGCTGCATCTTGCACCATATTTTCTATTGGATTCGTCATAGTATTATCGTCCTCTAACACTGCAGGATTAGGTGTACGTTCAACAAGTTCTCCATGACGATCCCATAAGTAATAATTCGACATAAAACCAAATTTATACAGATGTACTTCTACTACATCTGATTTCCAATGCTTTAAATGTTTGCACTTACTACACGGACAATGAATTTCATCGTTATTCCGATTATTAGATTTAGCGAATCTAATAAATTCATGTACACCGTTACAGAAATGTTCCTTTATTGATCCTTTCATATCAGTTCGGACTTTATACATCCAACTACGATCGAGAAAATAATCGAACATTTTTCCTGATTTGATAAAATATGTTAGAAGATTCAAGTAAACACTTCACTTCATATTACAGTATTTTACGATTGATTTATAATTTGTCATTAAATCAACTATTTAACAATTGAAAAACATTTTACAATTCATTGACGGCCGGTCATCCTACTTCCCATTACAAACACAATATCGTAATTACATTTTATAAATCATTTCAGGTTAAGCGATTCAATAAAATTTCGGCAGCACTTCCCTTTATTCCATGTATCGTACACAAAATGCATGTACACAGGGAACAAAAAGGAAGTGCCACCAAAATTTTGTAAACCTTTTAAACTGAAATGATTTACAAAATATGATTACTTTATTGTGTTTGTAACTTGTCCAAATACTAGAACAAATCCAACAAATATTGTATCAGATGAATATAAATGTCCGTGAAACGAATATCCATATAACGATCATATACAACACTTGTCAGACGGGGCCAAAATATCTCTAAGGGATTCACATAAATAAAACATATTTTCTAATTGTTCTTCTAACAACTACAAAATATTTTATAATTAATTAATTCATTATATTTATTAATTAAATTTTAAAACGTGTTTTAACTTTCACTGAATAATTAGCTCATTGTTATTACGCTCATTTCAAAATTTTATAATTCATTCAACGAATTATATTTATTTTAAACTACGATAAAACTTATAATTAGCACTTCTGAATTAAATTATCGTTAACTGTACCAATCTATCAAGATATGTATTAATTACTATACAATTAACTTTGGCGTAAACTATACACATTATTTTAAATAAAAACAAATATTGTCATAAACTTAAATATCAACAAGCATGTTCATCAATAATATACACTAATTTTAAAATCAAACCACCAATCAAAATCAACTAATACAAATATTACCATAACTAAAACGCATTAATCATCATTTTCAACATAATCATAAACTAATTTAACTTCCACCTAACTTAAAACACTATAATCATCACCCAATATCACTATAATCATCACCCAATATCACTATGATCAACTAATACAATTATTTTCGAAATTAGGGTTTTCCAATTAATCCTAAATTAAACCTAAATCAATGCCAAATCAAGTTTAGAAGAAATACCAGCGAGTTTTGGAGGTGTTTGAGCGACGTGGAGGCAACGAGCGACGGCTGGAGTTGGAGAGGCGGCGGATTGTGGCGGGGAGGAGGGTTTTGGGAGAAGGTGGGAAATGAGAATCTGTTTGCGGATTGCAAGTTATATTCACGATATGCAACGGCTAGCAACGGGTAGCAACGGCCGCATTTTTTAGCCGTTGCCAGCCGTTGCAACGATCCGATACAAAATGGGGCCTTTTCTTGTAGTGATTAAAGTTCCAATGTAATGTTGTATGTAGATTTTTTTTCTTCTTTGAATGTAACGATCCCGATTTTTTCAACGGTTAATTTGAAATATTTAAATGATTTTAAATATTGAATTTGAATTATATATTGATTTTGAATATGGAAATTTGGTTTTTCGTTTATAAAATAAATTCGGAATTGTTATAATATATGTAAATATAAAAGTGAATATGCTTTGTGTTTTTCTATTTAATCCCACATCATGAGATATGTTCAATCTTATGCTCCAGGGCCTATATATAAAGGAGCATATGTAATGTAACTGAATTAATCAATCTTATGTAACTAATATCAGTGTGAATAACATTTTCTCCTCTTTTCTAATGGCTTCTTATCTCTTTTTAGTTTATAACACGTTATCAGCACGAAGCTCTTATAAATTTTCTAAACGGTAAGCTATCTTTCTGATCTAATTGATCAAATCTTTCAGATCTCATTCTATTAATTTTTTTTCTTTTGGATCTCATTGTATCATTGATATAATTATTCGGATATAATTATATTTGTACATCTTATTTTTTTGTCCATGTATTTCAGATCTTATTTTGTTGTAGAACTTATTTTTTTAGTTCTAATTTTTCAAATCTCTTGTAGATTTTAATATCATGTTCAAACAATATTTTTTTTAGATCTGTAGATTTTAATCATCGGATCTCTTATTTAATTGTTATTCATGTATATCCTTTTTTGTGATAATTTCAAATTTGATCTGAAACTAAAGTTGTTCCACATACTAAAATGCAATTTCTGACCTTATTTTGTTAATTTTCTCTTTAGATCTTATCTATCATAGATCTAATTTTGCAGATTTCATTACATACATACATATACATAGATACACACACACACATATTACCTCATAGATCTTGCTCTATTAATCTTATCATTTTAGATTTCATTTTACTGTAGATCTAAACTTTTAGATCTCATTCCATTGTTTGGTGAAAAAGAAAAGGTTTTCATTTTGAATTTTTTTTATTTGGATTTCGGTTTGAATGAGAACTGTAGAAATAATTTTACCACATGATTTATATTTCCAGAAGAAATATTTCATTTTTTCTTAGAGAAACATTATAAGGATAATACGTATCTAGAAGATCGTATTAAGTCTATATGAAAGAATAAGAACCTGAAGTTCATATGTGCGAAGGTGAAAGATTAAAGTTTTCATAAGCTGAAATAAAGCCATGAAAAAAAATATAAGCGAGCAATTCCAGAAGAAGATGTTGATTTGTCCAGAAGACATAACACAAAAATAATATGTTGAAATAACATTAGAAATGTGCTAAATACTATTTCCTCGAAGAGAAATAGTATTATGATTCTCATGTTCGAATACAATTAAGAAGAGTCCTCTTATTTCATTGTATTTATTTAATATTGGAAACCTGAAGTTCTCAAATAAAAATTATGCATATAAGTTTGAATTCCTAAAAAAAAGGTTTATATATCAAAACTCAAATATATAAATTTGAGATGTGAAGCTTTGAATTATTAGAAAAGCTAATTCAGATTATGGTAAATTCCAATTGCAATCAAACCAGAAGTTTGATAATGAAAATCAAGTTGTACCATTTAGGATCTAAAATACTAGACAAAGACTTTATTTTAAAGTAAAATTGGAACCTGAAGTTTTAAAAATATTTTCCAATGGTATTAACTACTAAACCAAATAAATGTATAGAAATTTATTCACTCCAGAAGTGGTGATAATAATAATAATAAAAAATCTCCAAAAGATATTTGTTGATATATTTGGTGCTTTTACAAAACAAGGTGTTCTAATAGGAAGTTTATTTCCTAATTTTTTTTCCTTCTTCCATGCATCCCATCATGTCTTTCAAAAGGTAAAATATAATAGATCAAGTTTTTTTCCTTTGGCTCATCAAGTAAGTATTTTGGATTCTTCATAAAATGAATGTTAATATTTATACACACATCAATTATGTTATATTATATATAAAATCTTTCCTCTTTCAGCAAAGATGTATTCCAATGTTTGTTGTTTTATAAGCTTAATATTTTACCTATTATTTTCATGTCACAAAAATATACTTATTGATGTTATCAATAGTTGTAACTCATACAACATACTTTTTACTTGTCAAGTCAAACTATTTTGTTTTTCATGATATTATTCATACATTATGTGATGTACAAATTTACTCTCTGTTTAGCTTACAATATGTAAATAACCGCATATATTAGTTCATATATTAATCAGTAGCAATTAATAAATCATTAAATAAAATTAATTGATTAATGAGAATGGTCCAACAAAGATGCGTATGAATACTTCATACATTTATTCTTCTTTTGTATCTCTTATTGTTGACAAGGATCATAACATACATACATGTTACATATTCATGTTTCTCACTATTGCAATTATTATGAATTAATAAATGATATTTAATACTACATATTCATATTCTTAAATTTTCTTATATTATGAAAGTAAACATAATCAAGTCAGCACAATCTTTGATTATAATTCATCCCTTCTCCACCAATTAATCGATATAAAGGCCTTTCCATATTTTCAAGGATAGTTTTGCATTTTCAAGGAAAGTAATGAATGCAATTAATGGGATTGGATCTAGAGCTATCAAAAGGATGCAAATAAGAAATTATAGTCGTTGTTATATATTATGTTTGGTTGTCTTTTACTATTTTGCATTAATGTTTTTATTCTTTCACTGTAACTACTATTAGATATGGTTTCTTATTTTATGAAATACATTGATTATATACCCATGAACAATATTTTGATGCTTATGCATTTTTATTTCCAATTATAGTTGGTAATATGATAAACACAGCCAAGCATGAATTTAAAGCTTTGGACTTACTAGAAGATAGCTAGATATTGAATGTTGACATCCAATTACAATTTCGCTGTTTAGAAAATGCCATAAAAATGATAATTCAATAGGATAAAACAATGGCTCTTATATTTTTAAGGTGTCATATCCATGACAAACTTAATATAAAACATTTAACTGAAAAAGATCATCTTTGCCTATGGAACTCCCTGAAGGAGCGTTATGACCACCAAAATATGGTTACACTTCTAAACACTAGACATGAGTGGTTGAACTTGAAGTTTCAAGTCTTCGAAGTTGATGAAGGGAACTTCATTAATGATGAAAATCTAAGTGCAATAATAAATGATATGGTCGAATTTATCAATAGTAGCAGCCTGAAGTCTGCTATGTGGATTTTATTTTATTTCTGTTCGATAAATCAGTTGGAAGTGTGATTGTATGTTTTTCCTTTCATAACTAATTGAAATAATGTACCGATAATGTTGGCTTTAATCAGTGGTCCATTTTAATTTTTTTTGTAAAGTATTAGCATTTATTTAGTGCTTACAAATTTTAACGGTTGACTAACTATATTGCCTTTAATTCTTAAAATATGGACCATCAATATTTGAGTGATAATATATGCCTACTAGATAGTGCAACTACTTATATGATTTTGAAAAACCAGAAGTTTTTCTATGAACTATTTGAAAATATTTTGGCTAAAAATTTCAACCATAGCAAATCTGCTAATTTAGTTGAAGGGTTCGGAAGAGCCCATATAGTATTACCAAATGGTACATATATCTTAATTCAAAATACATTATACTTAAGCAAATTTAAAAGAAATTTGTTGAGTTTTGAGGATATATAAATGAATGGCTACCATATTGGAACTATTATGAAAACGACAAAGAATACCTTTGCGTTTTTCTAAAACAGAAAGCTAGAAGCTTATTTTAGAAAAAGTTGGTACAATTTCAACTGGATTATATTTCACGAAATTTGGCATAATCGAATACCATATTTGAACATGAGCCAGAAGCTCACAAATATCACTTGAATGCATCTTATCAATTGATAAAAGAATTATCCTCCTATTATTAATATGTATGGTGTATTTGCTAGCAGCAATATGATAGTGGATCAAAATGAGAATCCAAAGATGAATATTATTTAATGTGACAATGTTCCTCAACATTGAGGGGGAGGATAAAATGATACAAGTTCATTTTGATCATCAATGTCAAATATTTTTTAGCATGATGCAAAATGTTAAGTAACTTGAATAAATTATTAATAATATCCCTAGTATTCTTTCTCCAATATAGATTTGAATCCCTGAAAGATCAAGATGTGTAAACCATATCTGGAATATGGTACAAAAATCAGTTCGAAATACTTTTAGAGTAAGTAATAAAGATGCCAAATAAAAGATGTGAGTGCTCTTGAAGAAACACTTAAGGGTGCACTTGAAGAGACTAATGGCATGATTGTCAAATTATCCTAGAAGTGGTTTAGGTACCTAAAACATGATAATCAAAGAGATCTCAATAAATCATGTTTAGAACCGACAAGAAATAATTATTGATGATAAATTTGTAAATAATAAAGCGCTTATGTTTATAATTAAGGATCTTTAATTAGGGGATAACATGACTGGCCATCATGAATCCTTTACTAATAGAGAAATATGGACATGTAGTCCGTAAAGTAGCAAAAGTACTTGAAATGCTTAATATACCCCGAAGGTATAAATATGGTTTAAATCATATTAAATGATGAAAGTATACAAATTCCTGAAGAATATAAATAAATTTTGTGGTTATAAAGAAGGAAAAGAACATGGAGCATAGATTACAACCTACTTTTAAGTATTGTTATAATGAAAATCTTAATATAATTCATGATGAGTAGATTACTTCCTATTTTTAGGTATCGTTGTAATGGAACTCTTAATATCCGTTAAAGTGACAGTTGTGATATGCAAATACTTACTAAAGTATACAAATTTCTGAAGAATATATGTAACTTTTGTAGTTATAAAGAATGCAAAAGACATGAAGTGTAGATTATAAATTTCTTCTATGTATTGTTGTAATGAAAATCTTGATGTACTTCAAGATGAGTAGATTACTTCCTGCTTTCTAGTAATGTTGTAATCAAATTTTTAATATTCATGAAAGATGTATAGTTGCAATGCAAAAAACTAATTTGAAGCACAAAAATGAAAGCACATAAAGTGTTTTTCATAAAAGTAGCACACAAAATGCATAAAATGCAAACCATGTTTGGATGAAACAATCTTAGAAAATTTGATTGTATCGAAGGAAACTATTAATAAATTGTATTATTAATGAGATTCATATTTATAGATCTAGAAGTATCTATAACCAAGTTACCGAAAGATGAATATGAATTCAGAGGAAATTTTAAATCAGGGGGAGCATCTATAAGTATTTTATAATGCACTCTTTTTCCTTAACTAAAATTTTTCCTACCGGTTTTTATTAATAAGGTTTTAACGAGGCATTATCTTGATCCAGAAGTATCAACTCCCTAGTAACATTTGAAAATAAGTTACAATGTACTCTTTTCCCTTATTTAATATTTTCCCACTGGGTTTTCCTTACTAAGGTTTTAACGAGGCATTGTCTTGAACTAGAAGAATCAAACGTCTTTTGAAGAAATAACATCTCAAATATGTTATTTAAGTTAAATTGTATTTTTATCCTTGACTAAGGTTTTTCCCATCGGGTTTTCTTTTGTAAGGTTTTTAATGAAGTATTATATTGATCCAGAAGTATCAAACTCTATTTGATTCTATAAATTATTGAAATATCTCATACTATATTGTACTCTTTTTCCTTCACTAAGATTTTCCCATAGGGTTTTTCTTGGTAAGGTTTTAATGAGGCATTATATTGATCCCAAAGTATCAAACTCTTAGAAGGAATATCATTGTATGATATCTATGATTTTAAGTTGCACCCTTTTCCTCATTAAAGTTTTTTCCATTAGGCTTTCCTAATATAGGTTTTTAATGAGGCAACAGACAATATTCATAACGACTGAATGGATGTATGAAAGCAAGATAATACTGAGGGGGAGCAAGTCATGGACGTTTCAAAAGGAACAATTTCTAGCAACTATATGAGCATCCAAGATTTTGAAGATGAATATTCAAGGGGGAGTGTTCTAATATATGTAAATATAAAAGTGAACATGCTTTGTGTTTTTCTATTTAGTCCCATATCATGAGATATGTTCAATCTCATGCTCCAAGGCCTATATATAAAGGAGCCTATGTAATGTAACTGAATTAATCAATCTTATGTAACTAATATCAGTGTGAATAACATTTCAATGTGAATAACATTTTCTCCTCTTTTCTAATGGCTTCTTATCTCCTTTTGGTTTATAATAGGAATTTAAATATAGCGATTTATTTGATAATTTAGTTATTGAATTTTATAATTGAATTTTGGTTAAATTATTGTATCTTGAGTTTTAAGCTCGATAAAAATAATTTAAAGGCTTGTAAAATTTATACTACTAATAATGAAGGTGATAAGAGTTTAAAATTGAATTTAAAAGTGAATGGTTCAATTTTAAAATAGCTTGTTTAAATTGACGAGTTAAAAATAGCGATCCAAGGTACAGTCTTGGAATTTGATGAAACATGTTTCATCGGATCTGTAATAGTGTGTTACTATCAGATTTCAAATTTCATAGCGTTTGGAGTTAACGTTTGATCATGCGGAATATAAACACGTTGAAATTATATCGGAAATTCAATATAATAATTTGGTTTAAAATTCTATCTTCTCCATACGATCGAATTAGGACTCAAAACCTTTTCCATTACGTTCGGAATAGAGGTATAACATTATAAACGCCTAGCGGTACTCCCCCATAGGAGTTCAAAAGTTCGGGATTCACAATGTAAGATAATTGAATTATAAAATAAAAATATATATGGTCAAATCAGTCACTCTGCCTTCTGAAATACGCTAACCATTACCTTTAAATCACGTCATTCCCTTTTCTTCTATCAGTTCAAATCGGAGAAAATTTAAAAGCTTTAAAAAAAGATGAAGAACGAAAAATATCGTTCGATATATATATATAAAGGAAAGTCGAGATCGAAATAAAAGGAATCACGCTATCTTCAAATTTTAACTGCGAGTCTCCTCCCTTTCATCCCTCTTTCGGTCGAAATCGACCTTCTAAATAAATAAATAAAATCGCTCAACGAATCGTGGGGTAAATGGCGAGCGGATGGGGAATATGACCACGCTTGGAGGTGGAGATGCTCAGTTGGGTATGGGTAGTCGATGATGGTGGAAAGATCGGTGAGGTCTGGAGCTAGGTATGTTCATGAGTTAGGGAAGGGAGTCGAAGCTCTTCGCGTGTGCGACTATTGGATGAGGAATTGTCATGAGTCGTGACCTGGGAGGGTTTCGTGAAGTTGAGCACGGTAGGTTGGAGGATGGGGTTTTAGGCGACGGTTCTGGTGGCCATGGCGGGAATGGACGGGGAGTACGATAGTGGGGAAGAGTGGGAGGCGAGGCAGTTTGGTCTCATATGTATGGCAGGGGGTTCATCGATTCTTGGTGGCATGGAAGTGGGAGAACGACGAGGCCGAAGTGTTGGTTGAGTGTCGAGCGACATGGAGGATGCTTGCCCGTGGTACGTTATTAGATGTTAATTACCTTAATTTTAGATTTTATGGTTATACATATACGAAAAAATGAACTTATAAATCGTGCAATTTTCATATACGAGGTCAAAATCACGAAATAAGTCGAGTGGAACGAATTGTAAATTGAAAATCAAAGGTGAGAATTTCTCACTCATTTGGATTACCATATTAAATTTAAATGTTTGAATTTAAATTATTGGATGCTTGATTGATTGATAAATTTATAATTATCTGTTGGATGACCATAACCATATATAGTAGTATATATACAAGTATTTGGAGTGATATTCGCGCACATTATAGCGGATTAGACCCTATGCACCCCGCATAATAGCAGATGACCCTATACACCGTGATATCCCCCTCTAAGTGGGATTGACATTTTTATATGTTGTATTAAAATCTATGGATGCAGGAAAATAGGTTGGAGGGATCCAACTAAATACCTCAAATATATTTTTTATTTTTCATATATAGTAATATATGATTTGTGTAGAATAATCTATTATAGATTATTATAGTGATTGGAATTATTTGATGCTATTGTAGCACTGGCCTAAATTTTTATAATTTAAAAACTATAAATATTTTTTAAAAAAAATTATGGAATTAACAGGGATTTGTTATAGAAATATATATTGGAATTGGATTTATTTTAAAAGAAAATTGAATTAGAAAATATAATTGATTTTTGTGTATACTTAACTATCGTGAATTTTTAAATGGAGATTTTAAAAATGACTTATATAAAAGATTTTATAAATGGTATCTGGAAATATGGAAAGAAGTTAAAATCAATGTTAAAAATATATTGGAAGTATAAATGAAATTTATAACAAATGAATTTATATAATGGAATTTTATAAATAAGACTGGTTCTATAAACAAGTAAAACTCAAAGTGGTTATAAATTTATAATCGATGTTTAGGGTAAAGAAAATGATGGTCAGTTGATAATTTGGAAGTATGGATTTACGACGTGGCTTTATATCGAGTTATGGAAATTGTTGGGAAAGAAATAGTGGAATCTATTTTTGAACACGAGAATGGTGATAAAATTGAGTATAATCGATGTGATACGAATTGAGAAGGAGTTATAAACTGAATTTAGGAATATTGGTTTTTTTTAAAAAATAGATTTTTGTCGAGAAGTTAAAAAGTTTGGTAAAAATGGGATTTTTAATTACTATGCTGCATGGTTTAAACTATTTTTTTAGATCAGAATATTCCAAAAGATTAGTTATTTTAAATATTAAATATTTATTAAAATAAATTCTAATTTTATTTATCGGCTATGTAAATAAATTAGTTATTTTAAAATGGTTTGGAAATGAGTTATTGATGTTATTTAAAATGTTTTGATATTTTGAATCTACTTATACGTATTTTACAAATAAACTATTATTCTTTGAAAATACTTATTTTATACATATAGTTTAAAGTATTGAATTTATTTATAAATCCTCTTAAGGTTGAAAGTGGAGTTTGTTAAATGGGTATGATTTTATAAGTGAAATCTTAGCGGGATTTTGGGAGCTTGAACAGAAATTCTAAGGTGTTAAAATACAAGAAAATTCGAAAAATGAATTAGAATTCATAAAAGAAGTGAGAAATGGGTATTAGGAGATATGGACAGGTGCATTCGACTTTGGAAATATTAAGGGGTTTACAAATAAAATTTGTAAAGGATTGCCAAGATAGGAAATAAATGGGCTATTTCCTGAATATCGGGATAAAAGGTCTTAGGAAATAGGTTTATAAATATTTCTAAGTATTGGATGAAAAGAATTTGAAAATAGTTAACTTCGAGATTTTGATTATAGAAAAATATTTTCAAAAGGTGAATTATAATTGGAAGCAAGAGAAAAATATTCTAAGTATTGAAATGGTAAAATATCCTATTATAGGTACGAGTGTTGAAATTGTTTTCAAATATAGAATATTGAAGAGATTGAATATATATATCTTGGTGAAGATGTTGGAAATAATATTTCGAAAATTTATAAAATAAGGCCTAGTGTTGCTTTTGGATATTATTTAATAGTTAAATAACCGACTATCAATATTGGCTAATTTTGTTAATCGTTTCGATGAGACCAGGATCAGATTTAATTATTCGAAAACCACTTCAATCCAGTTTGAGCGTTACGAGTGAATACCGTGACGATGATGAAGACGGTGATTCAGTTTATCCAGACCCAGGACAACTTGTATGGACGAATGCTATCAGAACATTGTCATTGGAGGACGATGAACATTCTAAATAATATTTGTTCTTGAAAGGTAACACTTAGCCTCGAACCTCATCAGCCGAAAATGACTGAAACATGGGAGATACAGCAAGGCTAAGTGGGTCGCACCTAAGTAGGGTATGTTATCAGCTTTCTAGATGTCCTTGGAAAACCTGTTTATTATGGATCTAGTTGTGCGTGGAAGGAACGCTTGATGGTAAGGGTGGGAACACCCGGGGTGATAACATATTCAATCTATCAAAGTCAGGGGTTGGCCGGTCTTGTGTAACAGAGGATCCTGGCATGGTCCTCGGTACGTTGTTTTAGAGGTGTACTATGGTGGGCGGTACCCTAGTGGCCCAGTTATTCGATGGAATCTATTCTCCAATAAGCGTCGTACGGCTTGATTGTGCCTAACTATGCTGGAAGGTGAGATGCAAGCATTTCAGTTATTTTCTATTTACTTTCTATAGACACTGTCATAATATCAGATGATTTTAATATGAATTGTTTTGGTTATCGTAAGGTAAAAACCCGTCGTGTTTATTTTTGACATGGTCTTAAAACATATCTTTGTTTTCAAAGGATTTTGAAAAGGTTAATAATTCAAATTGAGTGTGTTTTCTAACGCTGGTTTTCCAGACTAACTCGGGTGTTATTTTATTATAATGCTCAGGTCAGACCGAGTATTACAGATTCAGGATAAAATGCTACGGAGCTTAGGAGGGAGCAAGAGGAGTGAAGATGTATCTCCGTACTTGATTTATATTTCCGCTGTATGAGAACAAGTTAGTAAACTGCCCAGATCGATTGTTGTATATTATACTCTGATAATGGTATGTATATTAACATCATGGTTCTTCTATTAAAAATTTGTTGTTATACGTTATATTTTTTCCGCTGCGATTGTGAGATTCTATTGTTGTTTTCTATTTTCTTCTTCCATCTTTCTTCTTCTTACCCTAAAGATTCGTATTTTCGTCCAATTTGAGTTGCGCTAATGTGAGATATTGTCGACTCATATGATATGGAACTGCGGGCCTTTACACTTGGCATTCGAGCTGAAGGTTAAGCAAGAACCGTGGCTCTGGTGAGGATTGCCCATTAGAGATAGAGTCAGTAGTACTCTAGAATGAGTTGAGCGTAATAATAGATACGAGCGTGTATTTGTTAGTGAATTAAATGGTTTTATATTGTGTTAATTTATCTATTGAGTGGTATATAAATTCTGCTCGAGTAGTGGGATGCCACTAAATCGATAGGATTTTCTAAACACTTTAATAGAGTAATTTGACACAGTGTGGTTTTGAAGCGGGTAAACGAAATAATTTTACCCAAATTATGCTTTCATATAAAAGGAATAATTTTCTAAAATTATTACGGTATATTTGGACTATTTCGATGATAAAATTATAACCAAAACAAGATTATAAAATCTGAAGTTGGTTATATATAATCAAATGAAAATTGTATAAGTACGGATTATACAATTGAATTAAAACTTGTAAGCCCTTGAGATGATGGTTTTGGATGACAACAAACTTAGGACATATTATAAAATATAAATACAAATATTATAGTTTAGATATATATGTATATGTAGGATTTAACCATGAAGGTACCAAGAATGAAGACTGTACAGCATAGAGATTAAAGATTGAAGATTCCAAGATTGAACACTCATGAGTATCAAGATATTAAGAGTTCAAGATTTCAAGAAATACAAGATAAGTATTGAGTCTAGAATTATGTTAAGACTTCTTGAAAGCACTTACATCTTTATTCGAAATTTATTCATGGAATGGAATCCACTACGAGCCTGTTAAAGGAATGGAACCCTAGTGGGATGGAACCCACGACAATATCTAGTGGAACATACAGTGGTTCTATTTTGATATCCACTAATTCTACGAAAATGCTTTTCAAAAATATATCTCCTATTTTAAATGTTTTTTAAAAACTTCTTTTCAAAAAGACATCCCTCTTGTTTGAAATATTTTAGCCTTAAAATTATCTTTATCATTTTTAATATTTTGATTTCAAAATTGTCCTTGATTTTAAATTATCTCTGGTTTTAAATATTTAGCTTTTAAATATTTATATAGTCAGATTTTAAATCATTTTATAAATTAAAATTATATATATTAAAAATTACTTTTATATGTTTAAACTACATTCAAATATATTTACAACGTTTATAAATTGTTTTGACAAATTATAGAAACCAATGTTAATAAGAAAATCAAAATCATCATTTTTTCCTAGAGCATGTCGACATACTCCTACCCGCATGTCGACATGGTGCCGTTAAAATTCAAAATTCAAATTTTAAAATGAAGTGTCAATTCGTTGTATCCTTTCACGAATAGATATGGCTGTTGATCTTCTATAAATACGAGTAGTTCTAAACAAATTTTTAATCAGATTTCACTTGTTTTCTCTCCTCTTCATCTTCCACATTTTTTATAAATAATCCCAAACTATACTCTGCCTAAATACCAAGTGAATCAAACTTGATTATCTCTTGTTTAATTCTCTGCCACTCTCTCCATAAGATCTCAGTGCTATTCAGAGTTATAGGATCGTTTGTAAACAAAACTGTTGAGTAAAAGGTGTGGTTGAGCCTTGAAATCAATTGGGTTTATCATAGCGCTGGAAATCAATTAGGTGATCTTGTAGCCTGGTTAAATCAAGAGAGTTTACCTCGGACTCAAATACAAGAGGGCGTACCACATAGCCTTGAAACCGAGGGTGTAATCTGGGATATTTTAAAAAGAAATCCGTACGATTGTGCGGGACTGGATGTAGGGTAACTCCGAACCAGTATAAAATCTTGGTATGTTCTTTCCTTTACAGCTTTTATTTAGTATTTGCATCTGTGTCTGATTCTGTGATTATATATGTGTCTGTGAATTGCATTTGTTAATGATTAAATTACATAAGTTTCAAAAAGATTTAGAAAATCCATAAAACATTATTCACCCCCCTCTAGTGTTATTCCAGCATTAAGATCCGTATTCCGCATTTCTAACATTTGGTATCAGAGCAAAGTTTTCAAAGTTTTCATAATCTGAATTTTGAAAAGTTTTTAAAAAATGGCTACCAACACTGGTTCTGTTAACACTATCACTAGCTCATTTGTAGAGGGCCAGACTACTGTCAGACCACTACTTTTTAATAGCAGTAACTATGCATATATGGCATGTAGAATGAAAATATATTTACAGTCAATAGTATTAGACACTTGGAATACCACATAAACTGAATATTCTGAACCCACAATTAGTTTTGCACAGTAGACTGCTGAGCAAAAGACTATTGCACAAAATAATTCCAAAACCATGAATATTTTATTTTGTTCTCTTGATAGGAGTGAATTTAATAGAGTACCAGTTTATAAGTATGCATACGATATTTGGAAAACTTTGCAAGTTACTCATAAAGGAATAAGCAAAGTCGAACAGACCAAAATATCCGTACTCACAAATCACTTTCAATTATTAAAAATGAATTCTAATGAGTCCACTTCAGATATATATAGTAGATTTCAGGATATTGTGCATTCTCTAATATCATTGGTAAAAAGTTTTTCCAAAGAAGATCAAGTCAGAAAAATACTAAATTCTCTCACTCCGGAATAGGATCAGAAAACTTTTGCAATCGAAGAAGTAAATGATATCAGTACTTTAAAGATTGAATAATTGATTGGAAATCTTATGTCGTTTGAAATACAAATGCAAGGGTGAAGAGATAGTAAGGCATTAGAAAAGAAGCCAATTGTGTTCAATGCATTAACAGATGGATCGGATTCGGGAAGTGATGATGATGAAGAAATAGCTTTCATGATAAGGAACTTTCGGAAGTTTATGAAATATGAAAAGATGAACAACTTAAATAAATGGTCACAAAAACTCTGGAAATCATATTGAAGTACCAAATCATGTCAAGTATTTCAACTATGACGAAACAGGCCATCTCAAAAGAGACTGTCCGCATCCTAATAAGCAATAGTTTCCTGCAAGCAATGATTATATAATGAAAAGGAAAAGAGCATATACCGCTACACTAGACGAGTCAGACTCAGACTCATCCTCAAGCGATGATGAACAGAAGACGGAAAATTCGAATATGTGCGGCTATTCACGATGCTGTTGATCTCGGAGATACAAATCTAGAAAAAAAGTACACGTTTACAATATATTGGTTGAAATTGTTTTGCTTAAAATTGTTTGACTGTTTGATTGTTTTTGAAATTATGTGTTGTTTGAATTTTAAATTTTTTATTATTATATTTATATTTATTTTTATTTTTTAATATTATAATAATTTTTAAAAGAGTATTATTATATTTAATAATTACTTCAAAAAATATATATACATTAAAAATAATATATATATATATATATATATATATATTAAAGTATTTAAGAATAGATAGGTCACATGAATTCTATGACCCAGGTCGACATGGTCCAACCCATGATGTTGACATACCTATTAGAAATTTGAAATTCAAATTTAAATTCAAATCTTTGAACTTCCCTCCACCTTTTCACCAACTCCAATGTTTTGGAAAGGTACCCCTTGATCAGAGAATATGACTATTGAGTATCTGTTTATTTCCTTTATCCTATCATATCTTTTCACTTTCATTTCAAAACTCAAACTCTCTTTTAATCTTTCAAACTTTCTACTCTCTTCAAAAATGGATTCTTCAAGCACTCCACCATAATGAGGCTATCAAAAACCATTAAAGAATATCTCTATAATGATCTGGAAGCAATCAAGGCTTGTATAAGCTATGCTAATTACGGAAAAGTTCATATGGAAAAGTTTGCTATCTTTAGCGATTTCTCTACATATGAAATCAATACTCTTCTTGAAGAGAACCACATTCTTAGTCTTTATGACAATTCTGAAAATGATTTTATTTGTTATTCAAATCTTGTTAAAATGTTTTATGAGAATTTGAATCGCGGTTTTCATGAAGGAAATGAAAATGAAATTAAAGGCACTAAAATTGTTTTAAATTGTGAAATTCTAGGAAACATTCTCAATTGCAAGAATTCGGGAATGGATCTTTCTAATTTTAATATTGATGAACATGATCGTGAGACATTTCATCACATTTTTGAAGGAGATGACAACTTTGAATTTAAAATCATAACCTTTGTCCGAAAGCATGTATTTTCAACCTTCTTTTGCAAAATACTAATACTCCTAGATCGAGAAATTTCAATAACCCGACTCTAAAAGTTTATAAAGCTTTTTTTGCTATTTTTGGTCATTATGACATTAATTGGACACAAGTGATTATTTACGAACTTCTTCCTAAAATTTTGGAAATGGGTGAGAATACTTTTTATCATGGAATCTATCTCACTCGGATTTTTAATTATTTAGGTATTGATTACAAAAGGGATGAATTTGTTTCAAGAAAAGTGTTTAATCATGCAAATATTTATCTTATGAAAATTCCTTTCATATTTCAACAATATGAATCTCTTACCAAAAAGGATGAAAGGTTGGCACATGAAGATATGTAGGAAGAAAATGAGGAAGAAGAAGAAGAAGTGGGGGAAATGGAAATTGAAGAAGAAAATGAAGATACCTCCTTGGAAAGTATTGAATGCCTATTAATACTAACAATCCTTCCAATAAAACACTCCGCAAAAATCAAAAGATCATAGTGGAAAATCAACGGATTCTCAAAAGATCTATTAGTAAGAAATTGGATAAAATGACCACTAATATGAGCAAGTTCTTTGCTAAATTTGGTCGAAAACTTGGCTTATCATCATCCTCCTTATCCTCTAGCACATTCTAAGAACTAGGATGTGGTGTATTATATTATTTTGTATGAACTTATATTTCTCTTTTATCATGTTATGAGCTATTTCATGTATTAGCTCATCTATCTATAAAAATTATATATCTTATGTTTTTCTACCTTATTGTGTCTCTGGAATAAATGTTAGTATAGTATATAAGGTTATATATACACATACTTATTCACAAAACAAAGAAGACACGTAGATTAACACACCCATATCAACATACCCTAACCCCATATGTCAATATATAACTGTCTGATTTGATTATTTTTAAAATTTTTGAAATTAAAATAACTAACTCATGTCTATTCATTTTAAATGAATATCTGCCTATTTAAACACTTGTTTCTTCCAGAAATTTGTAATCTCTTCATTTCTACTTATCTCTATTTGCATCTTTTAACTACTTATCAAAAATGGCTTCCTCTTCTCAAACTCTAAGTGATAATCTTCAAGAAACTCTCAATTAATTCAAGAATATACTTATTGTTATTCTCCACAATCAAAGGCAGTTAGAACTAAGTCAAATGCAGATGATAAAAGAACAAGAGAAGCATTTCAATGCCCTCCGTTGGATGATTTCTGCCCTAAACAAGATGATCTCGATGCAAATCCTAAAGGAACTTTGATTCAAGATAATAAAGACTGGGAAGATATTAAAAAGGATCCTATCTTTGGAGAAGAAGGATTGGTTGAAGTTCCTAGAAATATTTGATCTCCTTATGATTTTAATTGCTTGAATTGTTTGATTTGATTTGATTTGAATGATATGTATAACATTACATGAGCATAGTATATATTGGATGTAAACTTTCATATTTATCATGGCTTTAACTCAAGTTATTTTATATATACTCAATCATAATTTGTCATAGGTACTCCAGTACAAGACTAAGGGAGAGTTATATTAGTGTTGGATTAGTTTTTGTTGATGACAAAGGGGAGAAATATAAAATAGAGTAGTTAGGCTTAGAATAAGGGGAGTTATTAGTTTTAGGGGAAGTTACTGTGAAGGAGAAGTATATTTTATAAACATAGGTTGTCATCATCAAAAAAGGGGAAATTGTTAGTCCTTGAGGTGATGGTTTAGGTGACAACAACCTTTGGATTTGTTATAAAATATAAATACTAACATTATAGTTTAGATATATATGTATACGCCGTATTATACCATGCAGGTACCAAGTATGAAGACTGTACAGTATAGAGATTCAAGATGGAAGACCCATGAGTATCAAGATATTAAGAGTTCAAGATTTCAAGAATACAAGATTGGTATTGAGTTTAGAATTATGTTAAAACTTCTTGAAAGCACTTACATCTTTATTCAAAATTTATTCGTGGAATGGAATCCACTTCGAGCCTGTTAAAGGGATGGAACCCTAGTGCGATGGAACCCACGATAATATCTAGTGGAACATATAGTGGTCCTATTTTGATATCCACTAATTTTAAGAAAATGCTTTTCATAAATATATCTCTTATTTTAAATGTTTTTAAAAACCTTCTTTTCAAAAAGACATCTCTCTTGTTTGAAATATTTTAGCCTCAAAATTATCTTTATCATTTTTAATATTTTGATTTCAAAATTGTCCTTGATTATAAATTATCTCTTGTTTTAAATATTTAGTTTTTAAATATTTATATACTCAGATTTTAAATCATTTTATAGAATAAGATTATATATATTAAGAATTACTTTTATATGTTTAAACTATATTCAAATATATTTACAAAGTTTAGAAACTGTTTTGACAAATTATAGAAACCAATTTTAATAAGAAAATCAAAATCACCATTTTTGCCCAGAGCATGTCGACATACTCCTACCCCTATGTCGACAAGGTGCTCGTTAAAATTCAAAATTCAAATTTTCAAAAGAAGTCTCTATTCATCGTATCCTTCCACGAATAAATGTGACTGTTGATCTTATATAAATACCAGTAGTCCTGAATAAATTTTAATCAGATTTCACTTGTTTTCTCTCCTCTTCATCTCCCGCATTTTTTCTAAATAATCCCAAACTATACTCTACCGAAATAAAAAGTGAATCAAACTTTATTATCTCTTTTTTGATTCTATGCCACTCTCTCCATAAGATCTCAGTGCTATTCATAGTTATAGGATCATTTGTAAATCAAACTATTGAGTAAAAGGTGCGGTTGAGCCTTGAACTCAATTAGGTGGGATTTTTGCTTCAGAAATCTATTAGGTGATCTTGTAGCCTAGTTAAATCAAGAGAGTTTGCCCCGAACTTGATACATGAGGGTGTGCCTCGTAGCCTTGAAACTGAGGGTGTAATCTAGGAGATTATTTTGGAAAGAAATCCGTACAATGGTGCGGAACTGGATGTAGGGTAACTCCGAAGTAGTATAAAATCTTGGTGTGTTCTTTCCTTACTGTTTTTATTTAGTATTTGCATCTGTGTCTAATTCTGTGATTATATCTGTGTATGTGAATTGCATTTGTTAGTGATTAAATTACATAAGTTTCAAAAAGATTTAGAAAATCCATAAAACACTATTCACCCAGCCTCTTGTGTTATTCCAGCCTTAAGATCCGTAATCCGCATTTCTGACAAATATAAGACTTGATTTAAAACCAGAGTTTCAAAAATTAAATCCCGAAGATTTTTGTAAGTGTTTTCCAAAGTATTTTGAAACAAATAATAGTATTATTATTTTGGAGATATTTTTGAATAGAAAAATGGTTTAAAATGGATTTTGGAAGTGATATAACACCGAACTCAATTCAGTCGCTAAAAAGTAATTTTGATGATGACGGCCGCTACATCAATATTCATTTTCAAATTTTTAAGTGACAGATTGCCATCGAAATTGATTTGATTCAGATTTGTGGGCAAACAAGTCTTGTTTAAATTTTTTTGAAAGGAACTGTCTTAGATAAAATCAGGTTGATTTTGAAATTTGAAGGAAATAGTTTATTGTACCAGAAAGAGTGTGTGTGTGTGTGTGTGTGTATTTGACTTTGAAATAATTTGAAATAAATAACGGGTGTTTAAAATTTCCGGAATCCTATCGAAGATGATATGTATAAAAAGGGAAGTGTGAAAAATTAAAGTTGGAATAAAATTTGAAGTGTGAAAGTTGAAATGGAAATTCAACGTAAGTTAAGTTCGATAAATTAAATTTTGGGAAAAAAATTAATTGACTGGATTTGAATTAAATTAATAGTGTATTAATGAAATGGAGTTAACTTAGCAAAGTAATTGAATTACATAATGGAAATTTAATGGACAAAAAATAAAATGGTTTGGGGTGAAATTAATTTAAGTATGAATAACTCGAAATTGGTTTTGAAATGTTAATTAAAAAGGAATTGAAATTTAAACAAAAAGGTGAATTGAATTCGAATTAATTAGAATTGAATTAATTGTGTAAATGTGGATTATAAAGTGACTATGTAACTATAAGTTGTAAAATTCGAATTGGATTAGAAATAATATCGAATTGAAGTAAATATAAATTTTGAGTGGTGAAATAATATATAATCATAAGGTATAAAATTTTGAATAAAATAAAATTCAAGCGAAGAATTGGAATTGTGAATAAATAAATTTGAATAGCTTATAAAAATTGAAATTATTAGAACAAAAGTATATTTAAGCTATAGATGAATGTATAATCTCGAGTTAAAAATAAAATATGACTATATTCAAGTATAAAATTGATGGAAACATGGAAACTAAGTTATGACTTATAAAATTGAAAAGTGTAATAGATAACCCAAAATAAAAAGAGTTTGATATTTTTGAAACAAAATAGAAACCCAAACTTTTATTATAAAATAAATTTGAACTTAAGTAAATAGGTTGAAGTGAGTTTTGAAATAAAAATCAGATATTGAGTTGTAAATTTGAAGTGAACTAATTAGATAATTAATTTGTGAAATGAAGGTGAGATGGAATTTAACTTGGCTAATTTAAAATTGGATAATGGACAAAAAATGGATTTTGAAATGAAACTTGAGTTATAAATAAAATTCAACTTAGATTGTAAGTGAATTAAATACAGTTGAAAAACGTGTCGAATAAAATGGAATTGCATTGAAATAGGTTGAGTTGCAAATAAATCCAATTTGAGTATAAGTAAACTGATTATGGCATTGAATTTCATTTTAATAAATTCGATAATGAATTCGAATGTGGGAATTAAAAATAGAGATGGATAAGGTGAATGGACTAATTAAATTAATTAGTGAATGGAAGCTTGGCTTAAATAAATTTGTGAAATGGTTATTTTAAAAAAATGATGGAATGTTTCCGAGCTAAATTAAATGGATTTAAGTATAGCAAAAGTGAATTTGAATGGAATGCAAAATGAATTGGTCGAGAATCAATTATAAATGGAATGAAATTAAATATAAATTGATTGGAATCAATTTAAAATGGTTATAAGCTAAAATGATTATTCTATTAAGCGGATAAATTTGAATTTGCATAGAAAAATTGTTGTTCGATGCAAACATAAGTAAATAAAATTCTATGAATTAATAGAAGCGAAATAAATTGATTTCTAAATCAATTTGGAATGCGTATGAGTTTGTTTGGTATAAAAATGTATTGAATGCAAATAGATTTAGTTGTAAATCATTTAAGTTGAATAAAATGATATATGGATCGATTGAAAGTGATTTAATTGGTGTCGGAACCTTATGGTTGCCTATAAACAATTGTTTATCATGCATTGCTTATGAAACTTATGTGTTTTAACCGTTTAAATAAGTGAAGTGTTATTTAAATTCATGTTTTGGTACTTATGGGTTTAAATTGAGTAAGTACAGGTACCTGAGGGCTGTCGGGCTAGATTCGGGTTGAATAATTGCTTATGAAGTAAACTTGCTTGCTTAAAAATTCTAATATAAGGTACGTTTTTTGATTAAATACTGCAAAATGTAAATATTGATACATTTTTTTTCTGACCGTGTGGGTCGATGTATATATATTTATTTCTCTTGTCGTATTGCAAAAGATCCTCCGTACAAAGAAGACTCTACCAAAAAAATTTGAAAATTTTTAGAAATTTTTTTGTTAACGGAAATTGATTCCGAATTTATAATCGAAATAAAGGATTTTGGGTTAGGATGGGAAATTAATGGTTATGGATAAAGGAAAAGATTAGAAAAGTGAAATATCGTTTTTTCACTAAGTGGGTTTTAATTAAGTTAACGGGTTTGGAGCATTTTCCTACCATAACAATTTCGAGGATGAAATTCTTTTAAATGGGGAGGAATGTAATGACGCAGATTTTTTTCGACGGTTAATTTGTAATATTTAAATGGTTTTAAATCTTCAATTTGAATTATAGATTGATTTTGAATATGGAAATTTGGTTTTTTGTTTATAAAATAAATTCGGGATTTAAATATAGCGATTTATTTGATAATTTAATTATTGAATTTTATAAATAGCTTGTTTAAATTGATGAGTTAAAAATAGCGATCCGAGGCATAGTCTCAGAATTTGACAAAACCAGGTCTATCGGATCCGTAATAGTGTATTATTATCAAACTTCAAATTTCATAGTGTTTGAAGCTATCGTTTGATCACATGGAATATAAACGCATTGAAACTATATCGGAAATTTAATATAATAATTTGGTTCAAGAAACTATCTTCTCCATATGAGCGAATTAGGACTCGAAACATTTTCCATTGCGTTTGGAGTAGGGGTATAACATTACAAATGCCTAGCGGCACGCCCCCATAGGAGTTCAAAATTTCAAGATTCGTAATGTAAGATGATTGAATTATAAAATAAAAATATATATGGTCAAATCAGCCACCCGGCCTTCTGAAATACGCTAACCATTACCTTTAAATCACGTCATTCCCTTTTTCCCTCCATCAGTTCAAATCAAACAAAAACTTAAAAACTCAAACAAAAGAATGAAAAATCTCGTTCGATATATATAAAGAAAACTCGAGATCAAAGAAAAGGAATCGCGCTATCTTCTAAGTATAAAAATTGCTCAACGAATCGCGGGGTAAATGGCAAGCGACTAGGGAAGATGATCACGCTTGGTGGTGGAGATGCTCAGTTGGGTACGGGTCGTCGATGATGGTGGAAAGCTCGGCGAGGTCTAGAGCTAGGTGTTTTTAGTCCCTAAGAAGTTGGTTTTGATGACAACAATCTTAGAATAAGATTATAAAATATAAATACTAACATTATTGTTTATATATATATGTATATGCAGGATATATATATATACAGGTACCAAAGAATGAAGACTGTACAGTATAGAGATTCAAGAACTGATAAACTCAAGATCGAAGATATCAAGATTCAAGACTCATGAGTATCAAGATTATCAAGAGTTCAAGATTTCAATATAAGTAATTTAGTTAGGAATTTTGTTAAAACTCCTAGAAAAGCACCGACATCTTAAAATCAATTTTATTCGTGGAATGGAATTTACTTCGAGCCCGCTAAAGGGATGGAACCCTAAGTAGGATGGAACCTACGAAAAATCTAGTGGAACATTATTTTGTATCCACTAACTTTTATTCAAATGTTTTACAAAATTATATCTTGTTTTCAAAATGATTTCAAAATCTTCTTTTTTAAATCAAAAACATCCATCCTAGTTTTAAAACACTTTTAGCCTCAAAATAATCTTTATTTTCAATATCAAATTATCCTTGGTTTAAACTATCTTTTAATTATAATTTTTAGCTTTTAATATTTATACTTAGATTTAAATGTAAAATTATAGTAAAATTTTATATATACCAAAATATTATTCCCTATGCATATTTATATATTTTAACTATAGTTAAAGTATACTTATAAAGTTTAAAATAGTTTTAATACAAGATAGAAGTTATTTTCAAGGAAAAAAATTACCAAAAATAACTTAGGCCTGTCGACAACCCCAAGGAACCCTTGTCGACAAGGTGACAGTTTATTTCAAAAGTTTGAATTTCAAAAGAAGTGTTTATTCATCATATCCTTTCACCAATGGACATGGCTATTGTCATACTATAAATAGGGGCTGTTTTAAATGAATTTACATTCATATATATTCTCTAATTTCACTCCTCTTCTTCTTCCACATTTCTTTATATACATTTTTACCATTACTCTGCCGAAATCACCATTGAATCAAACTAGATCATCTCTGGTTAGGTTCTCTATCACTATCTCAACAAGATCCCAGTGCTATTCAGAGTTATAAACTTTTTTGTAATCAATCGAGTGAGAAAAGGTGCGATTGTAGCCTGGAAAATCAATCGAGTGAACTTGTTTCCCATAAAATCAAGCGTCTCTACCCAGAGCATTGTGAATCTGGAGCGGTGTACCTCGTGGCCTTGAAATTGAGGGTGTAATGGTAAGAATTGATTTTGAAAGGAAATTCGTACTTGTGTTGTGGGACTGGATGTAGGGTAACTTCGAACCAGTATAAAATTCGGTGTGTTCTTTTCTTTCTTGCTTTTACTTTATATCTGCATCTGTGTTTGATTTTGTGATCATATCTGTGTCTGAATATTGCATACATTTGTGTTCAAATTAATATAAACTCAAAAAGAATTTGTAATTCCTTAAAACACTATTCACCTCCCCTCTAGTATTGCATACATCTGTAATCCGCATTCCTCACAGGTGTGTTCGTGAGTTAGGGAAGGAAGTCGAAGCTCTTCACGTGCACGACTATTGGATGAGGAATTATCGCGAGTCGCAACTTGGGAGGGTTTCGTGAAGTTGAGCGCGATTGGATGGAGGGAGGGGTTTTAGGCGACGGTTTTGGTGGCCATGGCGGACTTGGTCGGGGCGTATGATAGTGGGGAGGAGTGGGAAGCGAGGCAGTTTGGTCTCGTATTTATGGCAAGGGGTTCATCGGTTCCTGTTAGCACGGAAGTGGGAGAACGACGAGGTTGAAGTGTTGGCTGAGTATCGAGCGACCTAGGGGATGCTTGCACGTGGTACATCATTAGATGTTAGTCACCTTAATTTAATATTTTATGGCTATACATATACGATAAAATAAACTTATAAATCATGTAATTGTCCTATACGAGGTCAAAATCACAAAATAAGTCTAGTGGAACGGATTGCAAAGTGAAAATCAAAGGTGAGAATTTGTCACTCATTTGGATTACCATATTTAAATTTAAATGTTTGAATTTAAATTATTGGATGTTTGATTGATTGATAAATTTATAATTACCTTTTGGATGACTATATATATAGTAGCATATATACTAGTATTTGGAGTGATATTCGCGCACATTATAGCGGATAATACCATATGCGTCCCGCATAATAGCGGATGACCCTACATACCACGGTATCTCCCTCGAAGTGGGATTGGTATTTTTACATGTTGTATTAACATCTGCGGATGCAGGGAAATAAGTTGGAAGGATCCAACTGGATTCCTCAAATATATTGTTTATTTTTCATATATAGTGATATATGATTTGTGTAGAACAATCTATTATAGATTATTGTAGTGATTGGAATTATTAGATGCTATTGTAGCATTGGACTGAATTTTTATAATTTAAAATCAATAATTTTTTTTTAAATTATGGAATTAATGAGGATTTAATATAAAAATATTTATTAGAATTGGAGTTATTGTAAAAGAAAATTGAATTAGAAAATATAATTGATTTTTGTGTATACTTACCTATCGTGAATTTTTAAATGGAGATTTGAAAAATGACTTATATAAAGATTTTATAAATGGTATCTCGGAATATGGAAAGGAGTTAAAATCAATGTTAAAAATAGATTGGAAGTACAAACGAAATTTATAAGAAATGAATTTATATAATGGAATTTTATAAACAAGATTTGTTTTATAAAGAAGTATAACTCAAAGTAGTTATAAATTTATAATCGATGTTTAAGGTAAGGAAAATGATGGTCAGTTGGTAATTTGGAAATATGGATTTACGATGTGAATTTATATCGAGTTATGGAAATCGTTGGAAAAGAAATAGTGGAATCTATTTTTGAATATGAGAAAGGTGACAAAATTGAGGTATAATCGATGTGATACGAATTGAGAAGGAGTTATAAACTGAATATAGAAATATTGGAATTTTTTAAAATAGATTTTTTCGAGAAGTTAAAATGTTGGTAAAAATGGTATTTTTAATTACTATTCTATATGGTTTAAACTATTTTTTTTAGATTAGAATATTCGGAAAGGTTAGTTATTTTAAATATTAACCATTTATTGAAATAAATTCTAATTTTATTTATCAGCTTTGTAAATAAATTAGTTATTTTAAAATGATTTGGAAATGAGTTATGGATGTTATTTAAAATGTTTTGATATTTTAAATCTACTTAAACGTATTTTACAAATAAACTATTGTTCTTTGAAAATACTTATTATATATATAGTTTAAAGGATTGAATTTATTTATAAATCCTCTCGAGGTTGAAAGTGGAGTTTGTTAAACGGGTATGATTTTAGAAGAGAAATATTATAGTAGGATTTTGGGAGCTTAAAGAGAAATTCCAAGGTGTTAAAACACGAGAAAATTCAGAAAATGAATTAGAATTCATAAAAGAAGTAAGAAATGGGTATTTGGAGATACAGACAGGTGCCTTCGACTTTGGAAATATTAAGGGTTTACAAATAAAATTTGTAAAGTATTGTGAGGATAGGAAATAAATGGGTTATTTCTTGAATATCAGGATAAAAGGTCTTAGGAAATAGGTTTATAAATATTCCTAAGTATCAGACAGAAAGAATTTGAAAATAGTTAACTTCGAGATTTTGATTATAGAAAAATATTATCAAAAGATGAATTATAATCGAGAGAAAAATATTCTAAGTATTGAAATGGTAAAATATCCTATTATGGATACGAGTGTTGAAATTATTTTCAAATATAGAATAGCGAAGAGACCGAATATATATATATATATATATATATATATATCTTGGTGAAGTTGTTTGAAATAAATATTTTGGAAATTTATAAATAAGGCCTAGTGTTGCTTTCGGATGTTATTTGGTAGTTAAATAAACGACTATCAATATTGGCCAATTTTGTTAATCGTTTCGAAGAGACCGGGATCGGATTTAATTATCCAAAAAACACTTCGATCCGGTTTGAATGTCACGAATAAATACCGTGAAGATGATGAAGACGGTGATTCAGTTTGTCCAAACCAAGGACAACTTATATGGAAAAATGCTATCAGAATATTGTCATTGGAGGACAATGAGCATTCTAAGTAATATTTGTTCTTGAAAGGTAACGCTTAGCCTTGAACCTCATCAACTGGGAATGACTAAACAGGGAAGATGTAGCAAGGCTAAGTGGGTCGCACCCAAGTAGGGTATGTTATCATGTTTTCTAGATGTCCTCGGAAAACCTATTTATTATGGATTTGGTTGTGCTTGGAAGGAGCGCTCGATGGTAAGGGTGGGAACACCTAGGGTGATAATATATTCAGTCTATCCAAGTCAAGGGTGGGCCGGTTTTGTGTAGTAGGGGATCCCGGCATGGTCCTCGGTACATTGTTCTAGAGGTGTACTGTGGTGGGTGGTACCCCAGTGGCCCAGTAATTCGATGGAACCCATTCTCCAATAAGCGTTGTACGCCATGATTGTACCCAACTATGCTAGAATGTGAGATGCAAGCATTTCATCTATTTTCTATTTACTTTCTATAGATACTATCATAATATCAGTTGATTTTGATATAAACTGTTTTGGTTATCGTAAGGTAAAAACCAGTCATGTTTATTTGTGATGTGATCTTACAAGATACCTTTGTTTTCAAAGGATTTTGAAAAAAGTTAATAATTCAAATTGAATGTGTTTACCCACGCTGGTTTTCTAGACTGACTCGGATGTTATTTTATTACAATGCTCAGGTCGGACCGAGTATTATAGATTCATGATAGAATGTTGTGGAGCTCAGAAGGCGGGCTAGAGGAGTGGAGACGTATCTTCGTACTTGATTTATATTTCCGCTGTATGAGGACAAGTTAGTAAACTATCTAGATTGATTGTTGTATATTGTACTCTGATAATGGTATGTATACTAACAGCACAGTTCTTATATTAATAATCTACTATTATATATTATATTTTGTTCCACTGCGATTATGAGATTCTATTATTGTTTTCTATTTTCTTCTTCTATCTTTCTTCTTCTTACCCTAAAGATCCGTATTTTCATCCAATTTGAGTTGAGTGATGTGAGATATTGTTGACTCAAAGGGATACAGAACTGCAGGCCTTTACAGTGAAACTATGATTCGTTGGTGTCAATCGATGGGAAAGAAGTTGAAAACTATAACTGTGACTACTCAATCCGATAAAGCAAGAAGCCTAGAGTTTAGCATGGGTGCGAAAGAGGTGGAGCATATCGGGAACCGAAGAGCACAAAAATCATTGAAAGAAATATTAAACCACAGGAACTTATTTCAAGTAGAAAATGCGGCTGTCCATTTTCACTGAAAGGTTTTTGCAAAGGAGATATTGACAGAGGAGATGATTTCTAGGGAATTGAAGTGGTTAATGGTAGTCATAATCATGAGTTACCAAACTCTTTAATTGGTTATCTACATGTTGGCCAATTAACTGCATTGGAAAAAAATAGTGTTTGGAAATGTCTATTTCAGGAGTGAAACCTAAAGATGTTTTGATTAATGTTAAAAGGAATTTTCTTGAAAACTCTTCGACAATAAGAACGGTATACAATTTGAAACAAAAGATGGGGGTTGCTGATGTGCATGGCAGGTCCGCTAAGAAACAATTGTTTAAGTTGGTAGTTGAGTCTCGTTACATTCATTGGGTTAGAAGGAATACAGTTAATGATTCCCTTTTGGACCTTATGTGGGCTCACCCGAAATCTACCATACTTTGGAACTGTTTCCCTTCTGTCCTAATTCTTGATTGCATGTATAAGACAAATATGTTTGGATTGTCATTATCACAGATGGTATCAATCACGTACACAAACAAATCATTTATAGTTGCGCAGTGTTTCTTGTCATATGAGTGGAAAAGTAATTACCATTGGACACTTATAAATTTGAAGTACTTACATACTCCTGATAAATTTCCTAACATGGTTGTAAGAGACAGAGAACGGGCTTTAATTAATGGAGTGAATATTTCCAAAAGCAACATATTTGGCTTGCGAATGGCTTATGTCAAACAATGTCCTTATGAAGTCGAAGAATTTTTTTGAATATGTAGAAATTGCCGAGCTTTTAATAGCAGATTGGATGTTTTTTGTATGAACCAAATCGGTAGAGGAGTATGAAGAAAGTTGGAAAACTTTTAATAATACTTGGAAAGAATATCCCGGTGCATTGAAATATATAACTGAACAATGGATTCCTTACAAGGAACAATTTGTGCATGCATGGACTGATAAAGTAAGACATCTTGGTACTAGAACGTCCAACTGAGCTGAGTCGGCTCAGTCTATACTTAAACGATATCTTAGTACTTCACAAGGTTCATTTGTTATGATTTGAAAAAAATGAATGATTTGTTGCTTTTGCAGCACAGTTAAATTAGTGGTAGCTTTGGAAAAAAGATGGGTGTGACGCCCCGCCTCTATACCCACGCTAGCAAAGGACACTACGGGGTAATGCCGTCAACTAGCATGGAGAATAAGGCTGTTGAGGAGCGACCATCTGTATAATTGCTTTGTGCGAGTACCAATATGCCAGATAAAAATATATCTTTTCATCTCAAGAGGAAATCCGACATACCGACACAAACTCAAAGCTACTACACAGTGGCTATATGTAATCTTTGGAAACAAATATAGAAACATCATAACACAAATTAGTCACAGAAGTTCATATCTCAAAAGCGGAAACAGATATGAATATTACACATAAAAGTGTATATCAGAGTAGTGGTCTAACGAGATCCACAATATCACAAAAGAATAGATACAAGTGCTAGACAAAAACATGTATACATCAAGGAGTCTAAATCTCAAACGTATACAACAAAGAACTACTAGTCTATGTAGTTAGCCAAAAGTCAGATGATGGTACGATAAGGAGTTAATTAGAAGCACCTGTAATATCTTGGTTTGACCCGAGTATTATTTAAGAAGAAAATAATAAACAGATCAATCTAGCTATAAATATCAGATAAAATGAGATAGGATAATATATGTGATTAAAACGTATGATAACAAAAATGTCATACTGTAAAAAAGTATACATTAACTAGTAACAAAAATTATACAATATCACAGGAAATCTCAAAGCACTAAAAAGAATGTCATATTCTTTATTATATTCACCAAACCACAAATGTTGACGATCATATCAATGCCAATCGGAAAAGTTAGTGAAACACAAATTCACCAATGCACAAAAATTGATAAAGCTTATCAATACAAATCACGAAAAATTGGTGAAACACAAAGTCTAGAAATCATCAATAGAAATCCAGAAATCACAAAAAAAAGAAAGAGGCCTATCACTAGAACGGGAGCATGAAAACTCACCAACACGTGTATCACAAAACGGAAAGCTATTTCATGGTTTCTAACCATTAATTTTGAGCTGAGGCTCCACTAAAACGGCCTGAAGACCATGAGTCGAAGCTCCACTAAAACGGCCCGAAGACCATGGGTCGCTACCCCACTAAGCCGAAGCTCCACTAAAAACGGGGTTTAGTCTCCCTCGCAGACAAAGAGACATCCACATTGCTAGTCTAAATCACAAAATGATCATCATTGATCGATAAGTGTAAATTACACTAAGCTAGTAAATAAATGAGTTTAGCTTCATGTCCCATAATCACTAGCTTAACTTAATTATTTACGAACAAATTGTATACTTCCACTCGAGGTTAAGTATAAATTACACTAAGCTAGTAAATATACGAGTTTAGCTTCATGTCCCATAACCACTAGCTTAACTTAAATATTTACGAACAGATTGTAGATTTCCACTCGAAAATTGTCACAAGAGATTCAATCGAACAAGTCTATGAATTAACCAACGAAGTAAACGCAAGCGTTTCATACCACTTGTTTTGCTAAGCCATTTAATTAGATTTCTCATACGAATGAGGTAAAGGTTTGTATATACTAATAGATTTGAAAAACGGTTTAAGAAACGAGCTTTGTAATAAAATAGCGTTGAAATCGTTTTTTGATGAAAGAGTTTTGATATTTACTACTGGTATAGAAAACCTTTATACTTTTAAAGTGACAAATCACAAAAATGATTGTAGAACAATCAATCAAAAAAATCCACGTTCGAAGACGTGAATAAAATCCAAAGAAATCGATTCTGAATCCATCAAGATGGATATTCCCAAAAATCCCAAAGAAAATGTCATCAAAGTCGATAATAAATGATTGCAACAAATCGGAATCAACACGAATCGAAAAAATTGGAATTCTTAAACAAAATAGGCAAGCAGGCAAAACGCAGCAGATTCAAACGTCTGAAATAGGTGGTTCAGACGTCGCAATCTGGAAAATTAGAAATTTTCCAGAACGAAATTCAGACGTTTGAACCAAATGTTTCAGACGTCTGAAATAGGTGTTTTTAGCCTATTTCCTTTCTGTTTGAAATCGAGCCAATTCAGAGCATTTCCTGAACCTCGACCAAAAATGGCCAAATGAATATCGGAAGCGATCGGACGAGCAAATGGCGAATAAGGATTTACGCCACTAGACAACCCAGCCTTAACGACTCTTCGATACGCCTCAAATATCAATGTCCAAATATCCATAATAGGATTTTCATAGATTTTGATTTCAAAACACCAAAAATTGGAATATACACCAAATCAATCCAAACCAAAATCAATTGCACAAGAATAAGTGTTAGGAATTCATACCTAACAATCGAAGATAATTATAGACTAAGATGTGAGATAAAAATCTCACCTTTTTACACAAAACAAATAAAGAAGAAGCTATAAAGCAATGGCAAGAACAATCACTCTTCAATTCCAACCCAAAGAGCTTTAATCTAAGCTTAAAAGAGAAACATTTCCTAAATTAGGTTTAGGAATTTCTGAAATTGGTAAGAGAATGAGTCGAAGAAGAAGAGGAGGAGGCTTACCAAAGCTTCTTCTATAAATTTGGAGCAAGAACTTGATTTGCAAATGGAAACTAGGGCTTGGAGTTTTAATTTCCCATTCCTCTCTCCATTGTTGCTAAAGCTTGAGTATTAGGAAATAGAAGTAAAGTAATGAAGAGAAGAGGGGTGAAGCTTGGGTCTAATGAGCTAAAACAAAACCAAAGCCCTAAGTGAAAAAGTAGCAAAATTCTACTATCTCCAAAAATATCGAAGTTTATACTAAAAAAGATCGTAAACGTCATTTTGAACTCAATGGGGGTGGTCTCGAGTCCTGATTTGACTGTTTGCAAAAAGTAGCTTTTCGGACTAAAATCCGACTAACGATGAAATATTTAAATAAAGTATTTAAATATTCAATCGTGAAATATGCGGGTTGTTACAAACTCCCCTCCTTAAAGAAATTGCATCCTCACAATCATAAGGAATAAATGAATCAAAAATAACAGCCATAAAAGCATATCAACAAAAAAAGAAGAATTTTCTTTTAAAAAAATAAGAAGTTCGCCTCAAAGAGCACGAGAAAGTAAGTCCGGATGTGTTCTCTCGATGAATTCTCTGGATTCCCAAGAACAATCCTTAGGATTTGAGGACCATTGAACTTTCACAAGAGAAATATCTTTATTTCGAAGGCGCTCAACCTCGGAAGTGAAGATGTGAATATGATGTTGCTCATAAGTCAAATAGGTGAAGCTTCAATTTCTTCAATAACACCGGGCTTAAGAATAAAACTGGGAATCCTAAAGGCATTTCCATAGTTGAAAGACGTGGGAAACGTCCTGAATAGCAGAAAATTAAGCCGGTAATAAAAGGTGATAAGCCAAGGAACTAGTGCGTTCGGGGATGGGAAAGGGGCCAATATATCGAGATGCTAACTTTCCCGATCGACTGAAATGCACAACACCTCTCATAGGTGAAACACGAACAAACACCAACTCTCCCACAGAAAATTTTCAATTTCCTTCTTCGGTTATCGGCATAGGATTCTTGCCTACTTTGAGCTTCTCTCATTCTATGACGAATAAGGTCAATCTTTTCTGTGGAATCACGAATAAAATCTGCACCTAAAACCAACTTCTCACCGGCCTCAAGCCAACAAGAAGGAGATCGGCATGGCCTTCCATAAAGTGCCTCGAAAGGTGCCATACCAATACTAGATTGGAAGCTATTATTATAGGAAAACTCAACAAGAGAAATATGATCTTTCCAACTTCCACCAAAATCAAGAACACATGTACGAAGAAGATCTTCAAGAGTTTGATTCACACGCTCGGTTTGTCCATCGGACTGAGGATGATAAGCGGTGCTAAAATTAAGCTTCGTTCCTAAAGCTTTTTGAAGACTCTTCCAAAATCCACTAGTAAACAATGGATCACGATCACTAACAATAGAAGTAGGAACTCCATGTAATTTAACAATCTCTTTAATAAAGAGTTTGGCCAAAAGAGGAACGGTCCGGTTAGACCGAACGGGAATAAAATGGGCGGATTTAGTAAGTTTATCAACTATCACCCATAAGCTATCATGACCCGAATGAGAATGGGGAAGGCCGTCGATAAAATCCATGGAAATAAGATCCCACCTCCAACTTGGAATGTCTAAAGGTTGCAATAACCCACCGGGCCTTTGATGCTCGGTCTTAATGAGTTGGCAAGTCATGCAACGCTTAAAGAAGTTAGCGATATCAAAATTCATTCCCTCCCAATAATAAAGTCGCTTCATATCTGCGTACATTTTACTACTACCGGGATGAATGGTAAATTTAGAACGATGAGAACTTTCTAAAATGTCTTTACGAAGATCACAAATATATGGCACGATAAGTCTATCAAATTTATGAATACGTCCACGAGAATCAATATCAAAGTCTTTTAAACCTTCAACATCAATTTTATCCCTACAACTTCGGCTAAGAAGAGCCAATTTAGGATCTAGCTTTTGAGCTTCAAGAATGCGGTCTAAAAGAGAAGGATGAGACTCAAGGCTACATAAAACAAGAGATGAACATAAATCGGATACACGATCTCGAATCTCACAAGTGGATAAAGTCTTGAGATCATTCCATTCGGATACCATCGTAGAAACAACCGCTTGTTGCTTTCGGCTAAGGGCGTCGGCAACACGATTTCCCTTTCCGGGAGTATAAAGAATATCAAGATCATAAGATGCAAGGAACTCAAGCCAACATTAAGTTTCTTATGAGAAAATAAACATTTCAAAGATTTGATCGAAGTGGAGAACGAATTTCTTCCCCAAAAATAAATAATGATGCCAAACTCTAAAATTCGACAACAATACCCGCAAGCACTAGATCATGACGGCTTTAATTATATAGAAGCATAAATGATAGAAATTCTCATTCGCAAGTGAACGGCACCCAAACCAATACAACTAGCATCGGTAGAAACAGTGAAATCTTGGTTCCCTTCGGGAATCACAAGAATAAGAGTACCGGAAAAGAGTTCTTTTAAAAAATCTTCTTTCCCGAAAAGCTAAAACTTTCAAAATCACAATTATCTTTATACAATAATCTTTCTAGGAAAATTTACTATTTACAAGTCAATTTATTGTGTCAGATTGTCTCATCAAAGCGTTTAGGAAATTCCTATCGATAACGTTGATCAAGCGCATCGACCAGAATTCTTAAAGCACTCAATGGGCAATACAATCACCAAATCATCATCTATATGATAAATAAGTCTCTTAAAAATTTTAAGAATATTCTTTGCTCGTTTCAAGAACAAAATCCAATTATACATATAAATAAATCTTATGAAAAAGATTTGTAAAATTTTTAAATTGTTATTTTCATGCAAAATCAATAAATACAAGAATGGAGTCATCGAGATATTCGTAGAATACTTGATTCATAAAATGGATGAAATAAGCTGGACAAAATGAATGACATAATAAGTCATTCATAAGAATCATAACGAGTGCGGAATGCGGTAAGTGAAATGCTAACTCCCGCAACTCGTAGCCAAATGAAAATCGGTGGCAAGGTCAAACTAAAAAGACCTTAACACCACTCAAAAGTTTGCTTAGGAGACAATCCTAAGACAAGCTCAAAAATACCGGAAAATTCCACATACTACCTGAATGAAAGAAATAACACTTTACTCAACATGTGGGCTTACAGAATAAAATGATGCCACCAAATTGGAATCGAAATCATTAAGAAAAAATAGAAATCTTCTTAACAGATTGAAAATGTCGAAGACGAATAATCCACTCGGGGTATGGAATATAGCTTCATAAAAATCAAGCCAATCCTTCCACAAAAATCAATTTCGAAGTCTAAGTAACGCATAACATGCAAATTGGCCCGGAAAGAAAAATCGCATAAAATAATTTTGACATCAATAAAAAACAAATTGAGTGTTGCGGATCCACCAACCGGACTCGCAATTCTCAGCAAAGTCATCAAGCCCAAAATATTTAAAGAAAAGTATCGACAAGTTCTGTTGATATAAAAATGATGAGATGAACCCATATAAAAAAGAACTCAAATAGGAAGATCACGAAATAAAACAATAGCATCAAGGATTGAATGGAAAATACCTTGACCAAGAGAAGAGTTGCTAGGAGCTTGCACAACATTCATCTCTCCTTTCCTCTTACTTAGAAGTTTGGGGCAAGAAGATAAAAGATGACCCGTTTTTTTGCAATAGCGACAAGAAAGGGGTTTCAGACACATATTTGTATGGTGGTTCGTAGAGTTACAATTGTAGCATCCTCGACAATAAGGGATTGGAGTCTTTGCTACCAAAGTAGTTTGCTTCACCTTCTTATTGGGATTAGGGCCTTTGAACTTAATATGCCTCTTCTTGGAAATCCCAATATCACTATCACCTTCTTTACCAACCTCTTCATGTCGAAGAGTGATATCCACAAGCTGCTTGAAAGGAACTTCAAGTTTCAGAGGTAAAACCATTTCGGGGTTCTTACTCAAAGCAAAGATAAACTCTTGATTCTTTACAAGATCCAAAAGTTGTTTGGCAGACATGAATACGCCATCCAGAGAAGGACTACTGAATTGACCAGCGTTAGGACTGCCAGAAATAACAATTTCTTCTTCTTTATGAAAGAAAGAAAGAAGAAGAAAAAGGTTATTCATAAAATGAATGTCAAACAATCATAATTGATAAAACAAGATATCATAAAGAAAATAGGATAGATCGGGTCCTAAGACTCGGATAGAATCCTAAGGCACGACATCTAAGAAAGACTTAGGACAATGATCCTTGCTAGATTATTCTACATTGTTCCGAAGTTTGACTCTGATACCAAGCTGTGACGCCCCACCTCTATACCCACGCTAGCCAAGGATACTATGGGGTAATACCGTCAACTAGCACGGAGAATAAGGCTGTTGAGGAGCGACCATCTGTATAATTGCTTTGTGCGAGTACCGATATGCCAGACAAAAATATATCTTTTCATCTCAAGAGGAAATCCGACATACCGACACAAACTCAAAGCTACTACACAGTGGCTATATGTAATCTTCGGAAACAAATATAGAAACATCATAACACAAATCAGTCACAGAAGTTCATATCTCAAAGGCGGAAACAGATATGAATATTACACATAAAAGTGTATATCAGAGTAGTGGTCTAACGGGATCCACAATACCACAAAAGAATAGATACAAGTGCTAGACAAAAACATGTATACATCAAGGAGTCTAAATCTCAAACGTATACAACAAAGAACTACTAGTCTAAGTAGTTAGCCAAAAGTCAGATGATGGTACGATAAGGAGTCAAGTAGAAGCACATGTAATATTTCGGTCTGACCCGAGTATTATTTCAGAAGAAAATAATAAACGGACCAGTCTAGCTATAAATATTAGATAAAATGAGATAGGATAATAGATGTGATTAAAACATATGATAACAAAAATGTCATACTGTAAAAAAGTATACATTAACTAGTAACAAAAATCATACAATATCACAGGAAATCTCAAAGCACTAAAAAGAATGTCGTATTCTTTATTATATTCACCAAACCACAAATGTTGACGATCATATCAATGCCAATCGGAAAAGTTAGTGAAACACAAATTCACCAATGCACAAAAATTGATAAAGATTATCAATACAAATCACGAAAAATTGGTGAAACACAAAGTCTAGAAACCATCAATAGAAATCCAGAAATCACAAAAAAAAGAAGCCTATCACTAGAACAGGAGCATGAAAACTCATCAACACGTGTATCACAAAACGGAAAGCTATTCCATGGTTGCTAACCATTAATTTTGAGCCGAGGCTCCACTAAAACAGCCCGAAGACCAAGAGCCGAAGCTCCACTAAAACGGCCCGAAGACCATGGGTCGCTACCCCACTAAGCCGAAGCTCCACTAAAAACGGGGTTTAGTCTCCATCGCAGACAAAGAGACATCGCACATTGCTAGTCTAAATCACAAAATGATCATCATTGATCGATAAGTGTAAATTACACTAAGTTAGTAAATAAACGAGTTTAACTTCATGTCCCATAACCACTAGCTTAACTTAATTATTTACGAACAAATTGTAGACTTTCACTCGAGGTTAAGTGTAAATTACACTAAGCTAGTAAATATATGAGTTTAGCTTCCTGTCCCATAACCACTAGCTTAACTTATTTACGAACAGATTGTAGATTTCTACTCGAAAATTATCACAAGAGATTCAATCGAACAAGTCTAAGAATTAACCGACGAAGTAAACGCAAGCGTTTCATACCACCTGTTTTGCTAAGCCATTTAATTAGATTTCTCATACGAATGAGGTAAAGGTTTGTATATACTAATAGATTTGGAAAACGGTTTAATAAACGAGCTTTGTAATAAAATAGCGTTGAAATCGTTTTTTGATGAAAGAGTTTTGATATTTACTACTAGTATAGAAAATCTTTATATTTTTAAAGTGACAAATCACAAAAATGATTGTAGAACAATCAATCACAAAAATCCACGTTCGAAGACGTGAATAAAATCTAAAGAAATCGATTCCGAATCCATCAAGATGGATATTCCCAAAAATCTCGAAGAAAATGTCATCAAAGTCGATAATAAATGATTGCAACATATCAGAATCAACACGAATCGAAAAAAATTGGAATTCTTAAACAAAATAGGCAAGCAGGCAAAACACAGCAGATTCAGACGCCTAAAATAGGAGGTTCAGACCTCTGAATCTGAAAAATTAGAAATTTTCCAGAACGAAATTCAGATGTCTGAACCAAATGTTTCAGACGTCTGAAATAGGTGTTTTTAGCCTATTTCCTTTCTGTTTGAAATCGAGCCAATTCAGAGCATTTCCTAAACCTCGACCAAAAATGGTCAAATGAATATCGGAAGCGATCAGACGAGCAAATTGCGACTAAGGATTTACGCCACGCGACAACCTAGCCTTAACGGCTCTTCGATACGCCTCAAATATCAATGTCCAAATATTCATAATAGGATTTTCATAGATTTTGATTTCAAAACACCAAAAATTGGAATATAAACCAAATCAATTGCACAAGAATAAGTGTTAGGAATTCGTTCCTAATAATCGAAGATAATTATAGACTAAAATTTGAGATAAAAATCTCACCTTTTTACACAAAACAAATGAAGAAGAAGCTATAAAGCAATGACAAGAACAATCACTCTTCAATTCCAACCCAAAGAGCTTGAATCTAAGCTTAAAAGAGAAACATTTTCTAAATTAGGTTTAGGAATTTCTGAAATTGGTAAGAGAATGAGTTGGAGAAGAAGAGGAGGAGGCTTACCAAAGCTTCTTCTATAAATTTGGAGCAAGAACTTGATTTGCAAATGAAAACTAGGGTTTGGAGTTTTAATTTCCCATTCCTCTCTCCATTGTTGCTAAAGCTTGAGTATTAGAAAATAGGAGTAAAGTAATGAAGAGACGAGGGGTGAAGCTTGGGTCTAATGAGCTAAAATAAAACCAAAGTCCTAAGTGAAAAAGTAGCAAAATTCTACTATCTCCAAACATATCGAAGTTTATACTCAAAAAGATCGCAAACGTCATTTTGAACTCAATGGGGGTGGTCTCGAGTCCTGATTTGACTGTTTGCAAAAAGTAGCTTTTCGGACTAAAATCCGACTAACGATGAAATATTTAAATAAAGTATTTAAATATTCAATCGTGAAATATGCGGGTTGTTACACCGGGTGAGGTTCAAAGGCAACATTTGGTTCTTATTTTCAAACATATTAGATATTTTGTTTCATTGTATGCTTTGGACTTGATATATGATGAGTTTATGAAAACGAGAAAGGAAGAATTTATTGTTTCTGCTTGTGATCATAAACTTAGGATGATCAATGGTTTACCTTGTGCAATGAAGTAATTCAAAATTATAGTGATTTTGTTCCCATTCCACTTAATACAATTCATGAACATTGGAGAATACTTAATTATATTCTCCGAATTCAAGAATATAGATAATTGGATCACAGACCTGAAATCATTGAATTTAGAAAAAGATTTAAAAATGCAAACATAGATGAAAAAAGAATTATGCTGTTTCGGTTGAAGGAGATTGGAGTACCTTCAACTACTTTACTACTGGAGCCAAAATCTGGATTTCGTAAAGGTTGACTCCAGGAAGCAAAGGAAAAACGAAGCCAGATATCTGAAAGCTGTGGTCTACAAAATGTGATCCGTCGCAATTTGAATGAGTGAAGCACACTTCGGTACAATAATCGCAATCTAGCTTTGCAAAAAAATTACTCCAAAAAAGAAAAGAAAAGACGTTACTGTTGAAAATAATCTTGAACCAAGTAAATTGATGAAGAAAGTTGTTGATCAATTACAATGATTGATATTATTTACACTAGCAAATTTCTTCATCACATCTAGAGTTTCTTCATCCGTTTGTTACCAAAGTTAAAGACATGGATACTGATGAAAATTGTAGTTTTCATTGCAGTGCACAGCAGGTAGACGAAATGAACGACGACTTTGTACAAATGAAGAAATCAATGCTAATAGATAATAATTGAGATATGTATTATAAGCACTTTGATGTTGCTGATTGTGAGAAAATAAGGATGATACTTAGTATGTATAACAAAAAAGTTCTTGGGGATCACTGGATGGAAATGCCTAAAATTGGTTACTTAATAGCAAATGTTATTAACAAGGTAGTTTTTTTCGTATCTAACATTCAGCGTTTAACCTTTTATCCACATCAGCGAGGTTCAACGGATGATAATCTTTACAAGTTCATTATTTTTATGAACATCAACAATTTTCACAACATGAAGTTGATCTTAAAAGAAAATGCGCCATTTCCATCAGTTGCAACTTATTGGACTAGATTTGCAAATGAAGAAGCTAAATTGTGGGAAGGTCGATATATAGACAGACAAGCGAAGTTCAACCGTCTGAAGCCTGCTAATGTATCTACACGGGATGCACCTTTAGATTTTAAAATTTCTATTTCTTAGTTGTCAAAATAATAGATTGAATTATTGTTGTGTGTAGATGAATAAAAATAAGCCAGTGTGTTGAATAATATTGTTTTGTTGAATTTTTTTAAAACAATTCAAATCCAAGTATGTTTAACCTTGTAACTATACTGTTGTGTGCAAATCTGTTTTGATGTCTGCTTATAACTATATCAGCATATAAAGATGTATCTATATTATGTGTCAGTTAATCTTGTAACTAATCTAAGATGTCATTTATATTTGTGCAGATGAATAAAAATAAGCCGGTGTGTCGAGTAATATATTTTTTGTTGAATTTTTTTTAAACAATTCAAATCCAAATATGTTAAACTTGTAACTATACTATTGTGTGCAAATTTGTCTTGATATGTGTTTATAACTGTATCAGCATATAAAGATGTACCTATATTATGTGTCAATTATGTTAAATCTTGTAACTAATCTAAAATGTCATTATATTTGTGCAGATCAATAAAAATAAGCCATGTGTTGAATAATATTATTTTTTTTTTAAATTTTTTAAAACAATTCAAATCCAACTATGTTTAATCTTGTAACTATACGGTTGTGTGCAAATCTGTCTTGATGTGTGTTTATAACTGTATCAGCATATAAAGATGTATCTATATTATGTGTTGGCTATGTTAAACCTTAAAACTAATCTAAATTGTCGTTTATATTTATGTCAGTTATGTATATACTGCTTATTAACAAAATGAACGGTTAAGTAAAACCTTATGTGTGAACAAATGCTTGCATTTACAAAACCGGCTGAAATAGGATGCTATCTGTAGTCAAATGCATGTAACAACCAGTTACATCTCTGCTACCAATAAAGAAAATTAATTGAACTAATTTACTCAGTGTCTTTTTGAAATTTCAAAAATGCTCTTACTTTTAGTTTACATTTTTGTGCTTAAACAACAACGTATACAATAGCACAAACAGTCCGTGTGCGGAGTATGAGTCCATACTAGTATCATTGAAAGAAGTATTAATCGTGATATATAATAAAACCGAATAATTGTTATTGAACTACAGTGTTGATGCACAGGACATATGGTTAAGTAAACCCGAATGAATAAACAACTAACATGGTTTTACGAAACCGGCTGAAATAGGTTCTTCTCTATAATCAAACGCCCTTACCAAACGGTTATCTATAACCGAATTAAATAATAATCATGCTATATTAAAAAAATCGACTAACTATTATTAAACCTCATTGTTGATGCACATGACAAACGGTTGAATGAACCAGAATGAATAAACAACAAACACAGGTTCACAAAAACGTTTGACATAGGATGTTCTATGTAATATCACCAGTACTGTGCACATGTGGTAATATCAATATTGTGGACAAACAAAAATATCAACCATGACTCAATTGCTATTACACCGTTAGGAAGAAATAGACATGAATAATCGTACATGTTAATGTCATCAGTATCAATGGAAGTAAAGACAAATGAGCACAATCAGAGGCAAAGGAACCCAGATAATTCAGTTCTGCAACAAAATATCTATTCAACAATACAATTTTGAAGCATCTATAATGCGACATAGCAAGATAGTTAACACTACACAGCAACATAATCTGCATACATTTTTCCATATATTCATCAACACATTAAACCATTCATTCAACAGTACATTCAACCGTATATTCAACCAAAATACAACCATACAGTTAACCAAAATAGAAACCAACCGTATTTTTCCTCTTAAAAATACGCGGTTTGGACTCATCATATGAAGGATCGAGGGAACCATTTGGAATCAATGAGAACTGATCATATATCCACACCTAACACAAAGCAAAACAATGATAAATTTTAAACATACCGTCGTTCAACTGTTCATTTGTAATGATTTAAAATTAAAGTAGTTTGAATAATTCATTACCATTAGCAGAGACAAACAACCACAAATTTGTTTCACATCTCTTAGTGAAGCAAGTCCGAGCTGCCTATACAAGTATGCTAATATTGCCGATCCCAAGATTTCTGTTTCACCTCTTCTAGTGGTCCTTTTAGTGCATTTAAATAGTACGCTGACAAAGCTATTGAAAAATCTAGGGTTTTCTTCTGCCATGGGAGATATCAATCTCTCTCTCAAACCCATTCCCAATCCTCCTCTCTCTTGTCCATCTCCTCAGGATAGGCCACCTAAAGCTCATATCAGAAAGCCGAGTAATGTCATCATTGATAATGATGGTTTTTAATTGGTTCAATCAAAACCACAAAGGAAATATCAGCCTAGATATACTCAGAATCGGTCTCAGATTAGTAAAAATAAGAGGAAAACAGAGAATCAGAAGACCGAATTTTCTAGGGACAAGACCAAGATGGTCCAAATTGATAAACCGCCAGCAAAGTTCCATCTGAATAAAGAACTTGGGCAGAAATCATGGGCTGATATTGTCTCAGAACAATCTAAAGAACCAAAGGATGAAAATTGCAGTCTTGAAACCATTTCACCTATTCAAATCAATAACAAGAAATATGGTGTTGTTAAAAAGGCAGTATGTAAGAGAGCTATGGAGTGCTGAAGTAACTCAGTTCTGGTGTATGTTGTTAGCAGTAAACCATACTTTGTGTTCTTCAAAGAATATATTAAAAGAGTTTGGAAGCCAAAAGGTGAATTTGAAATCTTTTCCAGAGAAAATGGTTTTTTCCTGATAAAATTTTATGATTCTCAAGACTGCAACTCCATAATTCAGAATGGTTCATATTTCTATAACGGCAAGCTCATCATCATGAGAAGATGGACTGAATCTTTGAAGATGGACAGAGATCTTCTGTCTACCATGCCAATATGGGTTAGATTACCCAGCGTTAATCTCAAATTATGGGACAGAGAGGCGTTTAGTATCATGGCTAGCATTATCGGAAAACCCATTAAAATGGACGCAGCAACCACCATGAAGTCGAGATTGAATTACGCTCGAATTCTTGTGGAAGTTTCTGCGACGGATGAACTTCCAGATGAGATTTGTTTAAATCTTTATAATGGTGAAAACATTATACAAAAGGTTGAATATGAATGGGTTCCACCGAAGTGTAGCATCTGTATGTGCTTCGGTCACACTAAGGAACAGTGCAACTCGAAAGAGATGTGGATCCCCAAAAAGAAAGATAAAGATACAATGAGTATTCAAGAAAATAGTTCTGAAAGAATTCAAGAAAAGAGTAATAATAAAAGCATAATATCTCAGTCAAAATCCCAAATGGGTGTAGATCGAATCTATCAAGATAATTTCATCTCCGATCAAGAAAATAATATCAAAGAGCTCACTGATCAAAATGATCAGATCATGGCGCTGGAAGTTCATCAACAGAATGATAGTGAGAATACTTCAAACGATCTTGATCCGACAAACAGAAAGAAGGGGAAAAATTTACAGGTCATTAACTCTGAAACCCCCTATATCTAAGAGTCATGTTTAAATACATGCCAGAATAATACAAAAATTGTCAACAAGATTCATCAGTACTCAAGATTGAGTCAAGAAACCAATCTTGAGAAGGGATCTTCGTCTACAATTGCTGCAGATGTTGAGAGTAATAGTTACTCAACATTGCCTTGCAAAGGTGATCCTCCTCCAGAGCAGGCTGCAATCTCTGATTGTAATGAATCAGAATTGCCTCGCACAGCTTCGTTTGATATCTCTCTAATCAAGGTTCCGATTCTGCACAAATGGAGGAAGATAATTCTGAAAAGAGGGACAGCAATGAAGAATTTGACATATCTGAACTACATATTGCAAAAAAAAAAGCATCAGGTACGTTAAAGGGGAGTAAAGAGAAAAAAGCCTTCAAGAAAAAATATATATCAATCAACCCAGAGTGGGAACAAATGTCTACCAGATTGAAGGCTAAAGGTGCTGATAATAAAAGGAGAGGTAAAAGTACAGTGGTGTCATGTACCATTTAATTCTTATTTCTCTTATATATATTATATATATGTCAATTCTTGTATGGAATGTTAGGGGAATGAATTCCTCTGCTAAACAATCTGATATCCTCTATATGATCAATATATACAAGCCTACTATAATTGCTCTTATTGAGAACAAAATGAATGATGAGAATTTTGAAAAATTCTGTCTAAAAATGTCTAGTAATTGGAAAGCTATTCATAATAATGACTGTGGCTGTAAAGGCAGAATTATTACTATTTGAGATTCTTCTGTCTGGACTAATATAAACATTAATAAAGATGGTCAATTCATAGACTGTAAATTTAAGAACATTGGTGGTTTCCACCTGCAAGTTACTGCTGTTTATGGTAGTAATCTTGAAACTGAAAGAAATGCTCTATGGTATAAACTTAAATCCTTAAGTTACATATATGATTTCCCCTGGATTGTGTTAGGAGATTTTAATACTGTTTTTCATGTTAATGAGAAATTTGGTGGTGTTAAAATCCCTTATAACAAACTGGATAGAGTCAATAAATTTTTGATAGAATCTGGTCTTATTGAGCCAAATACCAGTGGTAATAAATATACTTGGAAATCTGGTTTAGCTAAAAATATTCATTGCAAACTTGATAGAATTTTATATAACAAAGAATTTGCAAATAGTTTTCCTGATAATATCTGTTATACTTTGGAACAAAATTTAAGTGATCACACCCCTTTAATGATCAATTTGGTTGTTAATAAAGGTGGTAACAGTAAAGCTTACCCCTTTAGATTTAAAAATAGCTGGGTTTTAGAAGATGATTACAAAACATTAATGGAAAAATGCCATAATTTTTCTTGTGATGGCTCTAAGCAATTTCAGTTTTATATGTTTCTGAAATTCTCTAAAAATAATCTTAAAAATTGGAATAAAAGCAAAAATGTTAATAAAAATAAGATTGTTAATTTGAGAAATGAAGGTAAATTCTTACAAATGAATATAGATAATAAGCCTGATGACATTAATGAAATTAACAAATTCTTCCAAAATCAAAAGGACTTGTCCAATGTAATGTATAAGGAGTCTGTTGATGCCAGACAGAAAGCAAAGACTGACTGGCTCACTTTGGGTGATGACTGCACTAAATTCTTCTATGCTAAAATGAGTAACAGGAAACATATTAATAATATAGGTTGCATAATTGACAAAGAAGGAAATTTAGCAAATTCTTTTGATAAAGTGTCCACTGAAGCTATTAATTTCTATAAGGAGCTATATTTCTCTAATATGAATAATCAGGAGTTTCCTGATATTATATGTAAGAATATTTTAAATAGAAGTGCCTCTGAAATCCTTCTAGCCCCTGTGGATTTGGCTGAAATTAAACATATTGTTTTTAATGTTAGGGATAACAAAAGTCCAGGTCCTGATGGCTTTAATGCTAAATTTTTCAAAAATAACTGGGACTATATTAAACAGCAGATCCTTGATGTTGTAAATGAATTTATGGATAATGGTAAAATTCTGAAAAGTATAAATCATACATTTATTACCCTTATCCCTAAGAAAAAAAATCCCACTGATATTGGTGACTACAGACCTATATCATGCTGTAACTTCATTTACAAAATTATTGCTAGTGTTCTTAGCAATAGAATTAAAGTTTTTCTGCCATTTATTATATCAGAAAATCAGAATGCTTTTGTTCCTGGTAGGCTAATATATGAAAACTCCCTTTTAGCTCATGAGATGGTCAGGAAATTTAACACTAAACAGGGAGATAATGTTTGTGTTAAAATTGATCTTCAAAAAGCATATGATAAAGTTAACAGACATTTTATTCATCATATTATGAAATGTATGGGGTTTCCAATTAAGATTTGTGATTTAGTGCTTGAATGTATCAATACTCCTACTTTCTCTATTCTAATTCAAGGCAAGGCTGAAGGTTTTATTAAATCTAATAGGGGTATAAGGCAAGGGGACCCCCTTTCACCTTATCCTTTTGCTATTGTGATGGAATACTTTTCTATCCTTATTGAAATAGAGAGCATCAAGGGCAAAATTCAACCTATAAATAGAATCCAGCCATGTGTTAATCATCTGATATATGCAGATGATCTTATGGTGTTTTTAAAAGCCAATAAAGATAATGCAGACTCTTTAAAATCCATTTTTGATATATTAAAAAATCATGATGGTCTTCAACTTAATGTTAATAAATGTAAAGCTTATTTCAGTAAGGCATATAAGTTCAAAAGAGAATTTTTAAATGTATTACAAATTGAAGAGGGATTTCTTCCAATCAAATATTTAGGTCTGCCTCTTTCTACAAATATGATTAAGGATTCAGATTGTGCTATTCTTATTGATAAAATTCAGGATAAAATGAAGACTTGGTCGAGTAAATTACTCTCCATTGCTGGTAGACTTGAACTTATTAAAACTGTGATTTATGCTATCATTTTATACTGGCTGCAAACATTTCAAATTCCAGCTACAACTGTTAAAAAACTGGAAAGTATATGTGCTGAATTTTTGTGGAAAGGTAAATATCACAAAATTAGTTGGGATAAAGTATGCAGACCAAAAAATGAGGGGGGTCTTGGTATTAGAAATTTTAAGGACTTGGGTACTACTTGTCATTTAAAATTACTATGGAGATTCATTAGCTCTGAATCTTTGTGGGCTAGATGGATGAGATCCAAGTACTTAAAAAATGATAATTTATGGACTACTGTTCATAGGAGTAACCAATCAAATACTTGGAAACAAATTTTAAACAGTAGGGATATTGGTAAATCATTACTTCAAAGAAAATTTAAAAATGGTAAAGATACTAGCTTATGGTTTGATCCTTGGTTCAGAAATGAGTCTTTTATAAATAGGGTTGGTTGGAATAGCCTTGTTATATGTGGTGGTTCCAATAACAAAGTTTCTGATATCATAATTAATAATCAATGGCAACCACAAATTCACCCCATTACTAACCCCCATAAAAATGATATTTGCAATATTCAACTTGATAATGATGCAGAAAATGATTACTGGGAATGGAAAGCTAATCACAGAGGGAAGTTTTCTTTTAAAGAAACTTGGAATTTTACTAGAATCAAATTCCCAACTGAAGAGTGGTATAGCTGCATTTGGAATAGAGTGAATTACCCCAAGATTGCATTTTGTACTTACTTTGCAATTAAAAACAGATTGCCAACTTGGGACAGATTAAATAAATGGGGAAACAAAATGAATTCACTCTGTTCCTTATGCAACTTGTGTAATGAAAGTGCTAATCATTTATTTTTTGAATGTAGCTACTCATACTACATATGGAATCAAATCAGAGACTCTCTTAAAATTGCTGACAATAGACATATGGATCTTATGAACATCATCAAAGTTATCAACAACAAATTCAGAGACAGAACTAAAGAAATAGATTATGCTCACATTCTTCTTACTACGGCTGTGTTCAATTTATGGAAAGAAAGAAATTCTCGTGTGCATAACAAGGGTAGCAGAAGTAAAGAGCAAGTGTGGTTAACTATTAATACGGATAGTAAGATTATTTTGCAAAAATCTAAGAAAGTTCTGAAAAATCAAACTAAGTTTGCTTCCCTTGCAGAAGATTGGAGATTGGAAGCTGGTAGCAAACATTTAGAAAGATATCTTTTGCAACCGAAATGTATGCAGACCAGCATCCATAATGATAACCATCATGAGACTATCGGTATTGTTGACGAAGCTTGCCTCCTCAAGTCGTTGAGGTATAGCACTAATTCTGCCATCAATCCCTCCAATATCGAAGGCAATTTGGGTAATAACACCAGTTTGAGGAATGCATCGTCAGATCTAAGTCATTCTGACTTTAGATCTAAAAATTTTGAGGACATCAGAAAGCACTGCTTGAATAACCACGAGAATATGGGTGACAGTAACAAAGCTCTGATTTTTTTGTCAGATCTAGGTCATAATGACTCTAGATCTAACAAAAATTCTCATTTCAACAGCAATCAATCTTCGTTCAGCAATTTTAACAGAGAGAAAGGCTGGAGAAATAGCTTCAATGAAGCTCTTTCGTATTGGGAGCGTGGAGAAAGTAGCGGTATGGGGGCTGATAATAAAGCGACATAGTTGATTTGCTTTTCGTGTTTTCTTTCTCTTTTTTCTGCTTCGGTTGATAATATGGTTTGATGGAGGCGCTAGGGTTTCTTTTGTTGTGTTTTTTGTTGACTTCGGGTATTTGTTTGTACCCGTTTCTTTTGTTTTGTTGGGCCTGGGCTTGGCCATTTTAACTCTATTCAAAAAAAAAAAAAATAGTACGCTGACAACTTTGTATCGGATTTGACAGAAAACTGACAGCATCCGATAGCATGTAACAAATAACCTCAAGCAACCATATCAAATTCCACCTCACTATTTACTTCATCTTTACCCTTTATATGCTGCTTCTACCAATCCAATCTAACGGCGTAGGTTCTCATCATCTCTACCTCAGCAAGTTCGTTATCTAAACCAAGCTATTCTTGCATAAGCTCTAGAAGATATTCATTATCTATATCTCGACCGCCTCCTTCATATGAAAACATCGTGCCCACCTCAGAAATGCACAGTATCTGCGACATGTCATCGAGTGTGATGGTCATCTCCCCAAATGGAATGTGAAACGAGTCTGTCTCTAGTTTCCATCTCCCCGTATGCATGTCATATCCATCCACTCTTATGAATGTAGAATAATATTCATCAAACCAGAACATTTTATTCTTTCTAGCCTTCCTCTAGCTCTTCCTCCAACTTTACCCCCAAAGTTTTCTTGAATTTGAAATACACCTATATGGCCCATGCTCCTATAAAGTTATATATAAAAGTACGAATTACCACCCACATACGATATGTCCAATTTCAGTTTCCAATGTCTTATTACTGTATTATATATAAAAACCACTATGTTCAATTATATCTTACCTATATTAAATCTCAAATGCTTTTTGCAATATGACAATCAAAGCTAGAGAGCAACGTCTTATCTTTCAGCTCGTATTGGTAATAGAAGAAGATGCATGTGATCGGGTAGACAAAGGTGCTATTTCCACTTCAAATTCTTCATCATCCTTTGCATCCTGCGACTCTTCATCATGCTCATCGAACTCTTCACAAAAATAACCTCACTAGCAATACTCCCCGATGTCTATTTAAACCCCTTCATTTTGTCTGCATTTATTCCATCTTTTTTATGCTCTGTCAAAAGATAACATAATATATAAGTACATGACACACAAATATACATACGCACACTTGACACACATATAAGTACATGATAGGTAAGCAAATACACACATATTTTTCTCCTTTTTTTCCTTAGATACGCATTATTTCCAGTCATCCTGTGTTGCAAACTTGGATTTTGAAAACAAACAAAAAGGGTAACCATATATACAAATACTCATTCTCTACAAATTAGCCAATATATATGCATACAGTGTAACTTTTCATACGTAAAATTGGTTAATGTATATAGAATATACTGTGATTAAAAATACACTATTTTGCATTCATTTTCAAAATCCAAATTGACCAGAGATGTTCCAAATATTTTTTTCTTGCATTCTCATGAATAGTTTCTACTATTTATATATCATTTGGTGATTAAAAACTAGGTAAAAATCAATAGAACATATTTACAATAACCGAGTGTTTTTGAAGGTTTAAAAAAATTAACCATAATCTCCGTCCTCAATCAACAAATGGAGGATTATAAGTGGAGATTATGGTCCAACTTCATTGATGGAGGTATCCTTCCCTTTCGTCTTCGCCATGGCCACTAGGTCACGAAGCCGGATTTTTGACCCTCGAAAATTGACATCAATAACGTTTAATGTATTGGATGCCAAGAAATCGAGTGCCGAAAATACTAGATTGTTAAAGGAAAAGAAGAAAAATGTAGAAGAAAATAGAAATAATAACACACAATCTCACAATCACAGCGGAACAATATATAATAAATAATAACATGTTTTATATAAAAAGAACTATAACCGTGACTTATACATTACATGATCAGAGTACAACAATAAAATAACTTGATATTGGATAGTTATAATAATCTGTCCTCACTAGTGCCGAATATACAACCTACAATACACAACGGAATATAATCAAGTACGTGAGATACGTCTTCATCATCCAACTCGTCTCCTGAGCTCCATAACATCCTAACCTAGATCTATAATACTTGGTCTGTGATAACTCGGATTTTGAACAGCTGTTAATTGGATAATTAACTGATTTTATTATACTACTTTTATTTGGATTAAACAAATAAAATTTGATAATTAAAGATGTCTGTATATATATATATATATATATATATAAACAGACATCTTTAATTATCAAATTTTATTTGTTTAATCCAAATAAAACTAGTATAATAAAATCAGTTAATTGGATAATTAACTGATTTTATTATACTAATTTTATTTGGATTAAACAAATAAAATTTGATAATTAAAGATGTCTGTATATATATATATATATATATATATATAAGTGGATTTGAAAACTATAATAATGGTAAAATTTAAAATGACGACTCTTAGCAAATTATTAAATATATTAGTAGATATGTGTAAACTTTATCATATTGAAATTTTAAGTATATACATACACAAGTATATAGGTGTGTGTGTGTGTGTGTGTGTGTGTGTGTGTGTGTGTGTGTATTTCTTTTTAAATTAGTGAGTTAAGCATGAGATAAAATGTAATTTGTTTAAGAATATAAACATAAATTAATATATATATATATATAATAAAGCATTATTAATTAAGGCAAAATTTATATTTAATGAAGATTAAGACACTTGTAAGCATAAGAAAATTTATATAAAAATGTATTAGGACATTTGTAAGCATATAAAACAAGATTGGACATTTGTAAAATGATTTAAGGATGTAAATACATTTGTAATTCAATAAAAAAAAATACAAGTGGCCAATTTCTTTTGAAAATAAAATAACAAATATAATGTTGTAAAAGAAAACCTGGTGGTTCAGCTTTAAACTTCTCTATTTTTTTTCTTTCTTCTTCTAAAACCTGAAATCAAAATTTAAAAGGAAATCAATACAACATCAGTTTTTTTCAAAATTCAACAAAGTTCAAGCACTAGATCGACTTCAACTGAATCAAACTGTTTCAACTTGAGATCATGCAAGGAATCAACCCAACTATGATTCAACTCAAAAACAAGCTAAGCAAATTTTTCAGATTCAAATCAAATTAAAATTCAAAATCCCAAATTTTAAAACCTGGTCTCTGTTTCATTCTGGTGAGTAAACAAGAACTTTTAAAAGCTAAAAATCTTTTATCGATTGTTGCATGTGATAGATATGTGTAGTAATAATGAATATATGGTGCGTACGGATGTTTTTAAGTTTGAATATAGATTTAAACTTCTCTGTATATATGGTATATATGTCTGTAAACATATACTTATAGCCTCTGTTGTCTGTTGCATTCACGGACTCAAGAAAAGGAAAACAAATCTATATCTTCATACCCAAGTAAATTCAAGCTATGATCATAGAATAGAAAATGATTATAATAAGGTAAATTCATTTTTAAAAATAATTTCTAGTGGAATTATTCTGTAAATATTTCAAAAATTAAGTTATTATAGTGAAAACCTATTAAATCAGAAAATTCAAATATTTTAATTTCAAGTTTAGATTGTATGATATGAACTGCCACGGAAAATGATGAATTTAGGCACTAAAATCATAATTTTTAGTTTGCTATAAACCAAGATATGCAGAATTATTCAAAATTGGGATTATCGGCGAGTGCCGTTGATCGGCGGTGAGATCTCCTTTGGGTTTTGGTCTGGAGGAGGCTCGAGACTCGAGGGACGTGGGAAAAATACTCGAAGTAATGCCAGGTCGTCGTGGTCGCCATGGGAGGGTGAACTAGGGTTTGTTGGTGGGCTTTGTCGACATGACTGATGGAGTTCTTGGGTCATCGTTGATGCCTCGTGTTCGATCGCGAGGGAAGAGATGGTTGTGTGATGACTTAGAGCTGCTCTGGACACGATGGCATGAGCTCTGATGGTTCGGTTCGACGTCGGTGAGGAGTTTTGTTGTGGGGTTTGGTTCTAGTTTTCGTTCGACGGCTCGATTTTTGTTTTTGGACGAGATTGGTGAAATTGGGTGGCCAGGTTGACTGTAGAGATGGTCGTCGATTAGAGAAGGGGTGCAGCGTGGTTCATCGATGGCCGGAACGTAAGTGCACATGCACGGTGCACCTATGTGCTCTGGGTCATGATAGCTTTAGGGAAGATGATTGTGGCTCGGGGTTTATACGAGTTTTTCTCGTGCTTACTTCGAAGGGGTAGGCAATTCGCATGTGATTCTTGGAGAAATTTCAGTTGGCTCAGGGAAATAAGAAGGAGGACTCGGGTTGATTTTCGAGTTGATCGTGTGTGTTAAACTTTTTGGTTTTTAAGTTTTAACAGCCTAAGTTTAAAAAAAAGAGTAAGAGAACTTGGGAAAATGTTTTAAATCCTCAAAGTTATTAAGTTTAACAAGTTAAGTTTAAATTTAATTTTCTTTTAAACTATTCTAATTAATAATTGATTAATTAATGTTTGATGAATAAAGTTGAGAAGTTTATATAAATCCTTATTTGTTTATAAACTTAATCAAGCAATGAGATTAACGTTAATTAATTAACATTAATCAATCAATGTAATTAATTAGAGTTAGTTAATTAAGTTGAATTAATCAATGTAACTAAGGTTAATTGATCGATTAAGGCAAGATAATTAGTAAGAATAATTAAATGAATATTAAGTAATTAAGGATTAATTAAGAATTTAATTAAGGATTAGTTGATTAATTAAGAATGGTTAATTAATTTAATAACAAATGGTTTGTAATTAACCAATGTTAATTAACCAAGTTAAATAACTAATTCATAGTAAAGTAATTAAGGAAAGATTACTCAGTGTAATTAGTTAAATGATTAATTAAAGTAAGTGATTAAAGGATAGTTAATCCTAAATGTGATTAATTTAAAGAGTGATTAATGAAAGTAATTAGAGGATCATTAATTTATTTGCTGTGAGTAGTTAAAGTGAATGGTTAAAGGATAATTAATTTATGTAATTAATTTAGGGCTAATTACTTAGAGAATGTTTAATCAAGGATGATAAATTGAGAAAAATGATTAAAGGATGTTTAATTATTTGTTGTAATTAACTAATTATTAAGCAAGCAGGATTAAAGGTAATCTAAGTAATTAAAGTTGGTAATTAAATTAAGATTTGAACATCTGATTTAACTTGTTATGGATGATTGAATGGTATTGGATGATTTGGTTCATATCTAATCTGATAGCTTATAATGAATCATGATATGTTATGAAGGGTGAACTGTGATATTGTGAGTTGTCTATGGATAATTAATTTGCTGTGTGACTATGATATTTTGTGTATAGCTGATTTGTATCCACTTAATCTGGAAATAAGATGACCTTGGATTCGAAGAGACCGGGGTCGGGTATTAGTACATACCCGAAACTACTTCGATCTGAAATCTTATATAATTATTTATTTATTTGATATGTGAAATCAATAGGCTGGGATGGAATGATTTAAGTGAATTGGACCACTTAATCTAAGTTTTGGTACTTAGATATTGATGTGCGAATTTAGTGATGTCTATAACAAACTGTGAAATTGTAAATTGATATCAGTTACCTCGGGTTTTAAATAAGTTTTATGCTTTGGTATTTCATGTTAGATGGGTTTACTCACGCTGGTTTCCAGCCTGACCCGGGTGTTACTTTGATGTAATGCTCGGGTCAGACCGAGTATTACAGATTTTCAGGTAAGGACGTTCTTGAGCTTAGGAGGCGAGCTGGATGGCAGGAACGTATGGAGTGTATTCCGTTGAGTATATTATTGCTGGTTATTTGGGACAAGTTATTTCAACTGTCCAGTGATTGTGAAATGCTGTAACTCTGATGTATTGTATGTAATTTAACTGATATGACTTCTTTGTATAAATGTTATTTAATGATATTATATTTTGATCCGCTGCGAATGTGAGATTCTGTATCTTGTTTTCTGTTTTCTTCTTCTATCTCTTCTCTTCTTTTCCTAGCTATCTGCAATTTTTGGGATTGAAAATTTTGGGTTGTTACACTTGGGTATCAGAGCAGAAGGTTAAGCAAGAATCTTGGCTCTGGTGGAGGATACTCATTAAAGGTAGGGTTAATGGTACCCTAGAATGAGTTGAGTGTATACATATATAAGAGAGCGTACTTGTTATTTTCTTATAAAGAGGGTTTTAAATGATTTCAAAAGTAAATGATTTTTATATAAGTTTATATTTTAATATAGAAAGAAATAGTTTTTTCAATATATAAAGAAATTGGTTGTTGGATATTGGAATTAAATAAATGAACTATACAGATAAGATGAATTTGAATTGGTTTCAAACCAAAATATAGAATGGTTATTGTGTTTAATAACGGGATGTTGTTTTCTGGTAAATATTGGTAAAGCAAAATGAAAATTTTTTAGGGAAGAAAACTTTTAGATGAGTATAACTTAAGGTTTTTAATTATGAAGTTTTGAATCCTAAGTCTAGGAACATTTGAAATTGTTTTCAAAATGTTAAAAGAAATGATGAGTAATATTATTCAAACTATTTTTGAATATAATCTTATTTTAAAATAGAGAGTTTTTTGAAAATTTTAAAGGAATTTGTTTTGAATTAAACCAAATGTGGTTTAAATTTTAAAATTTTGCTTGGTGGGCCAAGAAGTAAATATGTATATTTGAAATAAACTCTAAGGTTGAGTTTTGAATTTTCCTTGGAATGTGATGTGAAAACCCAAAGTGAAATAAGTTTTTAAAACTTAAGTGGGAAGATTATTAATATGAAGTTTAAAATTTGAAATGGGAATTCAAATTGTGTAAGTTGTTTGGATTAAATTAAAGTGAATTTAATTTTGGGAAAAATTAAATGAATTTAGAACAAACAACCTGAATTTGAAATTTCAAGATGAACTTGGGATTTAACTTAGAGGAAGTTAAATGGTTGATTTGGAATTGGGAGTTTGTGTGATCTCGAAATGGGTTTGAGATCTGAAAATTGGAGATGGATAAATGCTTTAAAATAATTTGGATGATATCGTCCTGTTGTTATTAATAATCTTTAAACTGTGAATTGGATTTGTTTAAATGAATGAAGAAATGGATTGTGGTAATATATCCATTATAGAGATAAATAACAATTAAACTTTAATTTGAAATTATTTAAGGTAATTTTGATTTTTGAAGATAAAGTTGAACTTGTGAAAGTGAAATCACTTTGAACTTAAGTTTTTGCAACTGAAATTGCTGAGAATTGGTTTCAAAATTGAAATTGGGTAATAAATTGAATTTTGAAGATAAAATTGTTTTGAACTCTTACTTGAACCTTGTAATGGTTTAAGTAAAGGCAACTTAAATTAGAGTCGTGAAATTTGGACTCAAATTTCAATTGTTTAAAAAGATTTAGGTTGTTAAATTAAAGGTAAAGGTTAGTTTGATTAAATCAACATTTGAAATTTAACTCGAATTTATATAATTCGAGATGGTTTAAAGTGAAATGGAATTTGAAGTCAGTTCAAATTGAAATTTGATTTGAATTTGGAAAGAAATTGAGGTTAATTCAACTTGAATTTGGATTGAATCAACTTAATGAAAGTGGAAATTTAAATTGAATTGATGGAATGGAGATTGGGAATTGAACAGTTTGGCTCTGGACTATTTTCAAAATAAATTGTTTTAATATAAACCTATTTGTCTAAGCTATTTAATTTATACAACCTTCCTTTTTAAAGCCAAACTATTTTATACTTATTTTACAACTATCTTTGAAACTATTTAACTATTTTACAACTGTTTTATAAACTAATTACTGTTTTTCAATTTCTTAATTATTTTATAGCTATTTTACAAACTAATAATTATTTTTCAACTACTTATCTATTTTTAACTTTTTAAGATATTTTCTAAATTTAAGTTGGTCAGAGTGTAAACTGTTTATGATTAATTACCAATTGAGAAAAGGATTAAAGTGATAATCTAAATGGAATTGAAACAATTATGATTATGTGGATAGAAATTAAAGGAAATATGAATAGAAATAGAATTGATTTGGCTAATAATCAATGAGGATAGATACGTAGGATGTACGTATATTATTCTATTCGCATAGTGATTTGATCCAAATTTGAGCATAGAATTTCAAGATAGTACATCGATCCGAGTTGGGATTTTTCCACTCGATTTTGACGGCGAACCTGGATATGGATTTTTGATTGACTCTGGATATTCTCTATCATAGTATGACTACGCAAGGAGAATAACAGTTTTTGATCAAGAAACCAGATCTGAGTCCGCACTAGAAAGTCGGGTGGACGATACTAGTTCGGAAGAGAAATTATGTGATCAAGTGAGCGATCAGATTGATATTGCGTACGGATGATATGTGTACATCGTACGGATTTGAATGAAATTGATATTGAAAATTTTTGGATAAGAATTGTAAAATGGTTTTGAAATGAAAAGTATATTTTGTGAAATATATGATGAAATAAAGTGGAAATTGGATATTTCTATGGTAGAAATTTAATTTATAAAAAGTAATGTGGTTAATAACTTTATAAAAGATTAATAAAATTTGAATATTTGATTTGGAATAAACAAAGTTATATATCTTTGTTATATAAGATAAATCTCCCCTTATTAAATCTATAGCCAGATGAAAAGGGTTTTTGAAAAGTATTTGAATTATAAAAAGAGAATTTATACAAGTATGAAGTGATCCAAAGATTTTCAAAGATATATATATATATATATATATATATATATATAAAGGACCTTATCAAAATGATTTTGGAGAAAAGGTTTTTGGAACCTATGGATTTTGGAAAACTTTTGATTTTTGGGAAAAATCAATTTTGGAAATTTGGAAAGCCTAGTTTGAAAATGATCGATTTTGGGATAATCGATTTTGAGAAAGGAGATTTATATGAGATTCATACTAGGTGTATAATTTGAAAGATATTATATGTGTATTGTATAAAGTGTTCTGAAAATGGCTTTGGAGAAAAAGACGCTCCCTCGAAATGAACTTCTCAGGAGTACCATAGGTTGGTACTGCCTTGAGCCTTAAAAGGAGGGAGGCTCTAAAGTGGATCCTGTGAGGAAGTCCGGACAAACTGAAGTTCCTGAGGATTATTAGGTAGCGAAAGTCGAGGGCGCTATGCCTACAGAGGCATTTGGGTTATGCTGTGACGACAGTATAACTCAATGTCGCTGCGATCTACTGTGGACCATAGTAAAAATCGAGTAGAAGTGAGTGTCAATGATCTATGCTTAATTTTGCCAAGACGGGAACGTAACATCGGTAGACTGCAATCTATGGTCGAGAGGAGTGGAGAGTTTCATTCTTTTGGTAGCGAAATTAGAGGGCACTGATGCCTACAATTATATGGGTTTTTGCTGTGATAGAAACGTAACCTCGGTTGTAGCTACGATCTTAGCGGGTTCCATGGCATAATCGAGGGGCATGGAGTGCCTACAGTTATCTATGGATTTTGCAGGGATGGCAACGTAACCATCGGGTCAACTGCGACCGTGGATGGGGGTGATGATTTCCAGAGCATTCTCACCAAAGATGTTTCCTTTATTTTCAAAAATGTTTTCTATATTTTCAATAAAATTATTTTCCAAGTATTTTCACCGGGTGTTGAAAACGGGTTTACCAAGTACTTATAGATTTTCAGTCCTACGCCTGATCAATGTATGACCGAATTTCTATGAGAACGATGATGAACTTGTTGAGACATCGAGTTATAAAAGTATATTTATAAAACTATTCCTGGTAACATTATGTAGATTTTAAAGTGTTTTAAAAATGATCAAAGAATGATTTATCTGATTTTAAGTATTGAATAAATTCTGGCTTCGTTCCTTTTCGACGACGAAAAGATTCAAAGGGGGAGGAATGTGATAACCCGGATTTTGAATAACTATTAATTGGATAATTAACCAATTTTTACTAATTGAGATACTAACTTTATTCGGATTAAACAAATAAAATTTTATAATTAAAGATATTTGTATATATATAAGTGGATTTAAAAACTATAATAATGGTAAAATTTAAAATGATGACTCTTAGCAAATTATTAAATATATTAATAGATATATGTAAACTTTATAATATTGAAATTTTAAGTATATACATACACAAGTATATAGGTGCGTGTGTGTATTTCTTTTGAAATTAGTGAGTTAAGCATGAGATAAAATATAATTTGTTTAAGAATATAAGCATATATATATATATATATATATATATATATATATATATATATAATACAACATTAGTAATTAAGGCAAAATTTTATATCTAATGAAGATTAAGACACTTGTAAGCATAAGAAAATTTATATAAAAATGTATTAGGACATTTGTAAGCATATAAAACAAGATTGGACATTTGTAAAATGATTTAAGCATGTAAGTACATTTGTAATTCAATAAAAAAAATACAAGTGGCCAATTTCTTTTGAAAATAAAATAACAAATATAATGTTGTAAAAGAAAACCTGGTGGTTTAGTTTTAAACTTCTCTATTTTTTTTCTTTCTTCTTCTAAAACCTGAAATCAAAGTTTAAAATGAAATTAATACAACATCAGTTTTTTTTCAAAATTCAACAAAGCTCAAGCAATAGATCAACTTCAATTGAATCAAACGGTTTCAACCTGAGATCATGCAAGGAATCAACCCAACTAAGATTCAACTCAACAACAAGCTAAGCAAGTTTTTCACATTCAAATCAAATTAAAATTCAAAATCCTAGATTTTAGAACCTGGTCTCTATTTCATTCTGGTGAGTAAACAAGAACTTTTAAAAGCTAAATTTTTTTATCAATTGTTGCATGTGATAGATATGTGTAGTAATGATGAATATATGTTGTGTATGGATGTTTTTAAGTTTGAATGTAGATTTAAACTTCTCTGTATATATGGTATATATGTTTGTAAACATATACCTATAGCCTCTGTTGTCTGTTGTATTCATAGACTCAAGAAAAGGAAAACAAATCTATATCTTCATACCCAAGTAAATTCAAGCTATGATCATAGAATAGAAAATGATTATAATAAGGTAAATTCATTTTTAAAAATAATTTCCGATGGAATTATTTTGTTAATATTACAAAAATTAAGTTTTTACATTGAACTATTAAATTAGAAAATTCAAATATTTTAATTTCAAGTTTAGATTATATGATATGAATTGTCATGGAAAATGATGAACTTAGGCACTAAAATCATAATTTTTAGTTTGCTATAAATCGAGATATGTAGAATTGTTCAAAATTGGGATTATCGACGAGTGCCGTTGATCGACGGCGTGATCTCCTTTGGGTTTTGGTCTGGAGGAGGCTCGAGACTCGAGGGACATGGGAAAAATACTCGGAGTAATGTCGGGTCGCCGTGGTGGCCACGGGAGGGTGAACTAGGGTTTGTTGGTGGGTTTTGTCGACGTGACTGATGGGGGTTCTTGGGTCGTTGTTGATGCCTCGTGTTCGATCGCGAGGGAAAGGATGGCTGCGTGATGACGTAGAGCTGCTCTGGACACGATGGCATGAGCTCTGATGGTCCGGTTCGACGTCGGTGAGGAGTTTTGTTGTGGGGTTTGGTTCCAGTTTTCGTTCGACAGCTTGATTTTTGTTTTTGGATGAGATTGGTGAAATTGGGTGGCCAGGTCAACTATAGAGATGGTCGTCGACTAAAATCCATCGATGGTCGGAACGTAAGTGAACGTGCACGATGCACCTATGTGCTTTGGGTCATGATAGCTTTGGGGAAGAGATTGTGGCTCGTGGTTTGTACAAGTTTTTCTCGTGCTTGCTTTGAAGTGGTAGGCGATTCGCGTTTGACTCGGGGAGAAATTTTAGTTGGCTAGGGGAAACAGGAAGGAGGACTCGGGTTCATTTTCGAGTTGATCTTGTGTGTTAAACTTTCTGGTTTTTAAGTTTTAACAGCCTAAGTTTAAAAAAAAGAGTAAGGGAACTCGGGAAAATGTTTTAAATCCTCAAAGTTATTAAGTTTAACAAGTTAAGTTTAAATTTAATTTTCTTTAAAACTATTCTAAGTAATAATTGATTAATTAAGGTTTGATGATTAATGTTGAGAAGTTTATATTAATCCTTGTTTGTCTATAAACTTAATTAAGCAACGAGATTAACGTTAATTAATAAACATTAATTAATCAATGTAATTAATTAGAGTTAGTTAATTAAGTTGAATTAATCAATGTAATTAAGGTTGATTGACTGATTAAGGCAAGATAATTAGTAAGAAAAATTAAGTGAATATTAAATAATGAAGGATTAATTAAGGATTAGTTGATTAATTAAGAATGGTTAATTAATTTAGTAACAAATGTTTTGTAATTAACCAATGTTAATTAAGCTAAGTTAAATAACTAATTCATAGTAAAGTAATTAAGGAAGGAGTACTCAGTGTAATTAGTTAAATGTTAATTAAAGTAAGTGATTAAAGGATAGTTAATCCTGAATGTGATTAATTTAAAGAGTCATAACTGAAAGTAATTAGAGGATCATTATTTTATTTGCTGTGAGTAATTAAAGTGAATGGTTAAAGGATAATTAATTTATGTAATTAATTTAGGGCTAATTACTTAGAGATTGTTTAATCAAGGATGATAAATTGAGAAAAGTGATTAAAGGAAGTTTAATTATTTGTTGTAATTAACTAATTATTAAGTGAGTAGGATTAAAGGTAATCTAAGTAATTAAAGTTGGTAATTAAATTAAGATTTGAATATCGGATTTAACTTGTTATGGATGATTGAATGGTATTGGATGATTTGGTTTATACCTAATGTGATAGCTTATAATGAATCATGATATGTTATGAAAGGTGAACTGTGATATTGTGAGTTGTCTATCGATAATTAATTTGTTGTGTGACTATGATATTTTGTATATAGTTGATTTGTATCCACTTAAAACTGGAAATAAGATGACCTTGGATTTGAAGAGACCGGTGTCGGGTATTAGAACATACCCAAAACCACTTCGATTTGAAATCTTCTATAGTTCTTTATAGATTTGATATATGAAATCAATAGGCTGGGATGGAATGATTTAAGTGAATTGGACCATTTAATCTAAGTTATGGTACTTAAATATTGATGTGTGAAATTAGTGATGTTTATAACAAATTGTGAAATTGTAAATTGATACAAGTTACCCCGTGTTTTAAATAAGTTTTATGCTTTGGTATTTCATGTTAGATGGGTTTACTCATGCTGGTTTCCAGCCTGACCCGGGTGTTACTTTGATGTAATGCTCGGGTCAAACCGAGTATTACAGATTTTCAGGTAAGGACGTTCTGGAGCTTAGGAGGCGAGCTGGATGGCAGGAACGTATGGAGTGTATTCTGCTGAGTATATTATTGCTGGTTATCTGGGACAAGTTATTTTAACTGTCCAGTGATTGTGAAATGTTGTAACTCTGATGTATTGTATGTAATTTAACTGATACAGCTTCTTTGTATAAATGTTATTTTATGATATTATTGTTTTGTGAAAGTGAGATTCTGGTCTTGTTTTCTGTTTTCTTCTTCTATCTCTTCTCTTCTTTTCCTAACTATCTGGAATTTTCGGGATTGAAAATTTTGGGTCGTTACAAGGTCTTTCTCAAGTATAATAATAAAATAACACCTGAGTCAGTCTGGAAAACTAGCATGAGAAAACACACTCAGTTTTAATTGTAAAGTTATCAAAATCCTTTGAAAACAAAGATATCTCGTAAGACCGCATCGCACATAAACACGACGGATTTTTACCTTACGATAACCAAAACACTTTATATCAAAATCATCTAATATTATAATATGTCTAAACAAAGTAAATAGTAAATAGCTGAAATGCTTGCAAGCATAGTTGGGTGCAATCAAAACCGTATGACGCTTATCGGAGAATGGATTTCTTTCACGGCCCGGATTTTCAACGTTCGAAAATCGACATCAATACGTCCACTGTACTACATGCTGAGCAATCGAGTGTCGAAAATACCAGATTGTAGAGAAAAAAAGAAAGAGGTAGAAGAGGAAAATAGAAAAAATGCAAACAGTATAACAATATATAATAGATATCACATGTCTCTATATAAAAAAGGTATAAAACATTACTTATACATTACATCATCAGAGTTAAATCAATGACTCAATATTGGACAGTTATAATAACTTGTCCTCACAAGTGCTGAATATACAGCATGCAATACACAGTGGAATAAAAATCAATACGAGTAATACGTCTTCGTCATCCAACTCGTCTTTTGAGCTCCATAGCATCCTATCATGTAACCATAATACTTGGTCTGACCCGAGCATTGTAATAAAATAACACTCGAGTCAGTCTGCAAAGCCAGCGTGAGAAAACACACTCAATTTGAATTATTAAAGTTATCAAAATCCTTTGAAAATCAAAAGTATCTCGTAAGACCACGCCACACATAAACACGACAGGATTTTACCTTAAGATAACCAAAACATTTCATATCAAATCATCTGATATTATAATAGTGTCTAAGCAAAAATACTTATTCAAATAGCTGAAATTGTTACATTACTTAAATTCCAGCATACTAGGCTCTACAACCAAAACCGTAAAGACACATATTGGAGAATGGATTCCATACGAATGACTAGGCAATGGGGTATCACCTATCACAGTACACATCTAGAAAAATGTGCCAAGGACCACGTCAGGATCCCCTACAACACAAGACCGGACTACTCCTAACCTGGATAGACCGAATATGCTATCACCCGGGTGTTCCCACCCTTTCCGAGCTCCTTCCATGTATCGTAGTAATAATATCCGATGATATCTAGAAAGGTGATAAACATACCCTAATTGGGTGCAACCCGCTCAGCCTTGCTGCATCTCCCCTGCTTTTCAGTCATTCCCGGTTGATGAGTTTATAGGCTACGATTACCATTTTAAGGAATTTTTCACTTAGAATGCTCACTATCTTCCAACGATAATGTACTGGTAGCATTCATCCATACAAGTCCGTTCCTGGTCCGAACAGATCTGAAGGCACTATTCCTACTACATCCATTTTGGAATCATCCTCAGGATTAGTATCAATTAGTCCTTGCACTTCAGTGCTCCATCTTCGACACCATGATCTTGTTTTCTCATCGTAAACGTACTCGTTGGATCAAAGTGGTTTTCGGATAACTTATCTGATCCCGGTCTCTTTGAAACAACTTCGATATTTTTCGGTAAACTCAACCCCGGTTCTTTAGGAAATAAACAGACAAAATAAGATCGGAGATCACCTTCTAACCGTTAGTGGACGGATTTCCTTAAAATCGTCCTAGAAGAACGAAACGAGTTTATACGTACAGTATAGCACCTCGAACGGTAACTTTACCATATAATTTCCGTGTTTCTCCTAGATATTCCTAAAGTTATATTTTGGGTCCAGATTTGATAGTAGGTTCTTTAACTATCAAATAAACAATCATACAATCAAAGATTCCATTTTCCACTGAAAAATACTAAGTCTTATTCAATTTAAATTTCAATCACTTAAATCTCTTTATCCAAAATATATACTTATCTTATTGAATTTAGTATATTTACAAAGCATCCTTTTCAAAATATTTAAAAATCTTTTTTTAATTAATATGGAAAGCACCACTGCGGTATCAACCATGGATTCATAGCTCAATGGTTATGTTTCTATTCCATAGAAACCAAAACTTAAGTACATGCACTCACTGCCTCCGAATTCGCCATGAAAACATACCATTACTTTCCAAAAACTTTATTAGATAATTTTTTTCAAAATAATACTTATAAAAAATTCATACATAAATTTCCAAGTTAATTTTAGGCAAATACGTTCTAAAATAAAAGTTATTATATAATATTAATATTGAATATATCTTTTAAAATAATATACGGATTAATTTTTAAATAATAATTAACTTCGTATCAACCCATTATAAACTACTTAATTAATATTTAAATATACTTTAAACTATTTAAAACAGCTAAATAGTTAGTTTTCTAAAATATTGTTAGAACACTTTTCAAATTGCCTAGTTAATAATTGAAAATCCTCCTTTCTAAAATAAAACTAACTTCTCAGAAAATTATATTTTTCAGTTCTAATATAACTAATCTAATGTTTATAAATCTCTCTCGATTTATTTCCAATGTGATTTACGTCCCAATCCGTAAATCCCCTTTCCTCATTTCTAAAAATAAACCTACCGTTTATTTTTAAGCAGATTTAGCCATCTTCTTATAAATCCTCAACGTGAATTTATAACTTCAATTTATCCACTAATAATCACTTACTTTATTTATAAACTTTGTTTATGAATTCCATAGTCTCATTTCCCTATTTATAACTGTTTCACAATACTTAATCGATTACAAATCGATTTCTAAATTGAATTCCATTTTTAAATCAATTTCCCAAATAACCCAATTATACTCCAAAACCTAACTAAATTCAGATTCCACTTCCGTTTCATAATTTAAAATCTTATTTAAAATCTAGTATAACAATTTCATATTTTATTTCCAAATGTTCTTTTTTTATTTTCCCAAACTATTTTAAACTCGATTTAAAATACTTTTTTCACTTAAACAAATATCGCTTTAAGTTTTATTATTTAAAATCCTTTTGTTTAAATTATTCCAAAATCACTATTTTCCATATTCCAAAATTTATCAAGCACAAATTTTGAAATCAAACTACTTATTTAACCCAAAATTCATTTCTTTTCATAAATCCAATTTTCACCATAAATATTATTACTTCCAATTCTCCTTTTATTTTCTTTCCAAATTCAAAACATTTATCATTGGTATTTAAAAATACCAAAATCTAACCAGTAATACCATAGCATCAAATAAATTCAAATCTCACTATAATCTATCAAAGATTATTCAACATATCGTATATCACTGAATATGAAAATAAATTCAAAATTTTAGAGGAATCCAATTAGATCCCTCCAACATGTTTCCTTCATCCATAGATATTAATACAATATAAAAATACCAATCCTGCTTCGAGGGGGGATATCGCGGTATATAGAGTCATCCGCTATTATGCAGGGAGCATGTGGTCTCATCCGCTAAATATATGTGGGAATAATCACTCCAATTACTAATATATATATTACTATACATAATATCACATTCAACTGATAATAATTTAAAAATTCAATCAACAAATAAATAAATAATTTTAACTATTTGAAATTAATTGCGGTTGAGTGAGATTAACTCACTTTTATTTCTCTGTCGCTTTCGCATTCTATTTTCGATTTAATTCGAACGCGTTTGAAATTATCTGAAAATTTGCCAAGCTAAGATCTCGACCAATCCGATTTCATATTGAAGCATTCGCCAATACGAATCCAACGCGACTGGTCGTGTTGAATTCGGACGTAAAACGAGTGAGATATTTGGTTTATACGATTTGCAAATTAAATAACAATATATATATATATATATATATATATATATATATATATATATATAACTAAAATTTTGAAATTAAATTTTTATTTCATACCCATCTTAAAATCTCGGCCTAAACACTATGCCATCTTCCATCTTCCCCACTTTTCTGTTTTTATTTGCTTGCCAGTCCTCTTTTTTTTTTTCTTTTTTTTCCTTTGATAAATAAACCGACCCATCACCCACAACTCCAGACCCGACCCAAGAAGAATAGTACCTTCTTCCCTCGTTCCCAATTCCTCTATTCTGCATCTTCTCAACATATATGTGTGCACGCATACACGTGCACGGCATTACCGCTCTGCCTTTCGACCAACTGAAGCCACCAACATGCCACTCTTCTCATCCTCCCATGTCTGCACCCCATCCCCTAAGCTCCAGTCAACCCAAATGAATCGAGACAACCCCCTTCTTCTTCGCTTCTACCATACCCAGTTCCCAAACCCCAAATCTCTATTGCAATTCACGAAATTCCACCAAACTACGCTCCTCCGACACTAAAGTCTCAATCCAAACTCCATTTCTCGAAACAATAACTAAAACACAAGAATTCATTAACCCTGATCGATGCGCCTAAAAATCGACCATCAAAAGACGACGTCGCACCCTTCAATACCCATCCCAGACCGAAGGGAATTGAAAAGTAGGAATTTTAAAATAAGTTTTGGATTTTTTTGTGAAGTATAACTTGAGATATAAATTTTCAAAGTTCATCCAATTTTTTTCCTTTCTCTATGAAATGTATGAGGATGGAGACATGATTTAAAGGGGGAGAAAACGTGTTTGAATGAATTAATGTACAGTGATTTTGAAAAGGAAGAAAAGAGTTGATGTGAACGTTTGACTTGACAATATATCATTTAAATTACAAAATGTATTTTTTTATGCAACTGAAAAATTCAAGCCCCTATTGAGGCATGCCGCTAGGCGTTTACAATGTTATACCCCTATTCCGAACGTATTGGAAAAGGTTTCAAGTCCTAATTCGATCGTATAGAGAAGATAGCTTTTTGGACCCAATTATTATATTGAATTTTCGATATAAATTTTAGCGCATTTATATTCCGTACGACCAAATGATAACTCCAAACGCCATGAAATTTGAAATCCGATAATAATACACTATTACGGATCCAATGGATCTAGTTTCATCAAAATCCGAGACTGTCCCCAAGAAGGCTATTTTTATTCGTTAATTTAAACGATATATTTTTAAAACTGAACAAATCACTTTTAAATTCAATTTAAAAAGTTCTATTATCTTTAGTATTATTAATATAAATTTTATAAGCCTTCAAATTATTTTTATCAAGCTTAAAACTCCAAATTCACTATTTTAACCAATTTTCAGTTATTAAATTCAATAATTAAATTATCCGATAAATCATTTTATTTGAATTTTAAGTTAAAAATTAACTTTTTAATATTTAAAATCAATTAAATATCCAATTTCAAATAATCAAAATTCTAGGTCGTTACAATTCCATATAATGACTAGGCATTGGAGTACCACCTGTCATGATACATGTTTGGAAAAAATGTACCAATGACCTCGTCGGGATCCCCTACAACATGAGACCGGTCCTATCCCTAACCTAGATAGAACCGATATGTTATCACCCCGGGTGTTCCCACCCTTATCGAGAGCTCTTTTGCATGAACCACCGTATCCATAGTTTATAATATATCCGAGAAAATCTAAAAAGGTGATAACATACCCTAATTGGGTATGAACCACTTAGCCTTGCTGCATATCCCTTGATTTTCTGTTATTTCAGTTGATGACGCTTAAGGCTACGATTACCTTTCAAGAACAATTTCACTTAAATGCTCATCATCCTCCAATGACAATGTTCCGATATCATCCGTACAAATTGTCCTAGGTCTGGACAAATCGAATCATCATCTTCATCATCTTCACAATATCCATTCGTAATGCTTAAATCGGATCGAAGTCGTATTCAGATAATTAAATATTATCTCGGTCTCTTCAAAACGATCAACGAAATTGGCTACATACTTGATAGTTGGTTATTAAACTATCAATATAACATCCATAAGCAGTCACTAGGCCTGTATTGTAATTTTTCCAAAATTTATTTCAAAATATCTTTATAAGATATATATTCAAATCCCTTCAAAATTTTCAAAATTTGAGACAACTCAAATACTTATATCCATATTAGGATATTTCAAACCATCTCTTATTTTAGCACTTAGAAACAAATATTTAAAAATATATTTTCTAAATCCCTTACTTTCCAACACTTAGGAAATATTCACTTCGTTTATTTTTTTCTCAAAACCCTTCACAATTTATATTGTAAATTCCTTAACTCATTTGTGACGAATTCTATAAGTTTCGGGTTCCTTAATTAAACCACTTTATTCAAAAGTACATAATTATCTCACCGAAATAAGTATAATCACAAAACCATTCCCTTTAAAAAATATTTGAAAACTTTTTAAAATAGATATGGAAAGCAACACGTAGTGTCGAACATGGATTTGCAGCTCAATGATTACGTCTTTATCCCAAAGAAATCCAAGCAAACTACAGGAAATTCTTGCCTCCGATTTCGCCATGAAAGTGTACCATTACTTTCCAAAAACTTCGTTTAATAATTATCTCAAATTAATGCTTATAAAGTTTCCATACTTAATTTAGGCAAAAATTCTTAAATAAAAGTTATTATATAAAACTATATTAATACTGAATAATTTATTTTTTAAAATAATAATACTGATTAATTCTGATTTATTAACAAAATTCTAATCTTTGTACAAGATTTGTTTATAAAACTTATAATTCATTTTGACAATCTAAAAACATTTAAATAACTAACTTTTTGAAATATTTTTAAGCACCTTTAAATCACCTAGTTTAATAATTAAAAATCCTCTTTTTAAAAAAAACTTAACTTCTCGATAAAATATATTCTTCAATTCCAATATAGCCAGTCTAATATTTATAAATCTTTCTCGATTTATCACTAATTGATTTACGTCCCAATTTCGTAAATCCCTTTTTTCACATTTCTAAAAGTAAATCTATCATTTAATTTAAAACCGAATTATCTATCCCATTATAAATTCTTACCGTGAATTTATACCTTCAATTTATCAACTGATAATAATTTCACTTCATTTATAAACATTATTTATAAATCTCATAGTCTTCAATTCCAGTTTATAACAGTTTCACATCACTTAAATCCATTATAATTTGATTTCTAAATTAAATTCCATTTATAAATCAATTTCTCAAGTAATCAATCAGAAAACCATCAAATCAAACAACAATTTAAACATGTATCTTTTTGTCGGGAAATCCAATTTTCTCTTGATTTTAAATACCTACATCTTATTTACCAATGATATCCAATCCAATAATTCAAAATCATTTTATTTATTATTATTTTTAGCTTTAATATTTGCATTACTGAAGCCCGTACGGGGTACATATATGATCCGTATGCAATATCAAATCCGATCGCTCGCTCGATCACATAATTTTCCTTCCGAACTAGTATCATTCACATGACTCACTGTGCGGACCGAGATCTGGTTCCTTGATCAGAAACCTTCATCCTCCTTGCATAGCCATATACTATGATAGAGAATCCCAGAATCAATCAAAAATCCATATCCAATGTTCGCCGTCGAAAATTAAGCGAAAAAACCTAACTTGGATCAATATAAATTTTCTTGAAATTCTATGCTCGAATCTGGATCAAACCGTCATGCGAATAAACAATATACGTACAACTTACGTATTTATTTCAGTTGATTCATAGCTATATCTAATTCTTTTTATTCACATGCATTTTACTTATAATCAATCATCCATAATTATTATTCTCATTGCTTTATCCACATTGGTTTCATTCACTTCCAATTTCCACCATCAGTTATTCACCTTTTCTTGATCCAAATTCAAATATTACTTGGTATACTTTCTAAAAACAATTATCTCTTAAGAATTTCCTCATTAAATTTTTCTTAAGTCAATTATAAATAATTTATACCAACTTCTTATTCTTATCTCCACTTCATCACTTAAATTTACATCCATTTTTATTCCAATTCAATTTCAGTTTCTATTTAACACAATTTATCTCCAAATTTTAAATATTGAATTTTATCAACCATATTCCATACCATATTAATTCACTAATTATTTTAATTAGTCTCATCCACTAATTCGTTTCAAATCCCAATTAAATTTTATTTCCAAACTTTATTTCATTTAGTCCAACTTAGGCTAAATTCCCAAATCCTATTTTATTTAACTAAATTTTAAGTTAAATTTCCTTCCACGGTTAAATTTCAAATTTTCACTTGCTTTGCGCTCATATTCAGCACTTTAAAGCATTTCCTTAACTTGCAATTTACAAATTCTTCTAAGTTATCAATTTATTCTCTCGTATATCCAATAAACATGGAAATCCCAAAGTTTAAACATTTGTTCGTAAATATTTCAAAAATTATTTTTGAAATCATAAGTATACACACAAAATCCCTTAGTATGTCAAATTATTCTTTTGCATTTCGAACCAAAACCAGATTTACCAAACAAGCTCCAATTGGTAGAAATTCCTCTCTTGAAAACTCGAAAATGAACATCGATGATGCTACAGTCATCACCGAAATTATTTTCCAACAATCGAAGTGAGTTCAGTGCTTTTATTCCTTTATAATTCCTTTTAAATATTTCCAACCCAAAAATATTATCCAAATAATATCATTATTATTTTCCAAAACCTTTGAATAACATTTCAAAACTAATGGGAATTAAATTTCAAAATTCCCAGCCTTCAAACCCTTTGTACAAATCATATTTAAAAATACCTTTTGGAATTTCATTTCATTTCAAATTATAATCACATTTACAAAACCACAATTACATAATTCCATTTCATTATATGAATTAATTTCTTAACTGTTGATTATAATATCAACTTCTGTTCAATCATCACAATAATAAATGATAATGGTTTAATATTATCATTTCCTGACAACCAAACACTCCAATAAAACTATAATAATTTATTGAAAATTTATTTCTTTGTATATAAAAATAATCTGGGTAAAATTATTTCATTTACCCCATTTCAAACAATACCATATCGAATTACTCTGTACAAGTGTTTAGAGATTCCTATCAATAACGTTAATTACTCGTATTGACCAAAATCCATAAACCACTCAAAAAATCAACCAACATAAAATAAAACGGATTTTATATAACTAACAAATACACACTCATATCTATTAATACACTCAACTCATTCTAGGGTACTACTGACCCTATCTCTAATGAGTTACTCCATCAAAGCCAAGGTTCTCACTTAACCTTCAGCTTTGATACCAAATGTCATGAACCCGGATTTTCGACCCTCGAAAATCGACATCTGTACATTCACTGTATTAGATGTTGAGCAATCGAGTGTCGAAAATACCAGATCGTTAGAGGAAAAGAAGAAAGAGGTAGAAGAAAATAGAAATAACAACGTAGAATCTCACAATCGCAATGGAACAATATATAATAGACAATAACACGTCTTTATACAAAAAGGACTATAACTGTTACTTATACATTACATCATCAGAGTACAACAAATCAATAACTCAATACTGGACAGTTATAATAACTTGTCCTCACTAGTGCTGAATATACAGCCTACAATACACAATGGAATGTAATTAAGTACTTAGGATACGTCTTCGCCATCCATCTCGCCTCCTGAGCTCTATAGCATCCTAACCTGAATCTGTAATACTCGGTCTGACCCGAGCATTATAATAAAATAACACCCGAGTCAGTCTGGAAAACCAGTGTGAGAAAACATGCTCAATTTGAATTATTAAAGTTATCAAAATCCTTTTAAAACAAATGTATCTCGTAAGACTGCATCACACAAAACACGATGGATTTTTACCTTACGATAACCTAAACACTTTATATCAAAACCGTCTGATATTATAATAGTGTCTAAACAAAGTAAATAGAAAATAGCTGATATGTTTGTATCTCATGCTTCAGCATAGTTGGGCACAATCAAAACCGTATGACGCTTATTGGAGAATGGATTCTATACAATAACTATGCACTGGGGTACTACCTACATGGTACACGTCTAGAAAAAATGTAACGAGGACCTTGTCAAGATCCCCTACAACACAAGACCGGCCTTATCCTTAACCTGGATAGAACCGAATATGTTATCACCCCGGGTGTTCCAACCCTTATCGAGAGCTCTTTTGCATGCACCACCTTATCCATAGTTAATAATATATCCGAGGGTATCTAGAAAGGTGATAGCATACCCTAATTGGGTATGACCCACTTAGCCTTACTGCATATCCCGTATTTTCTGTCATTTCGGTTGATGAGGCTTGACGCTACGATTACCTTTCAAGAACAATTTCACTTAGAATGCTCATCGTCCTCCAATGACAATGTTCAGATGGCATTCATCCATACAAGTTTTCCTGTGTTTGACAAACCGAATCACCATCTTCATTATCTTCACGGTATCCACTCAAAACGCTCAATTCAGATCGAAGTGGTTTTTGGATAATTAAACCCGATCCCGGTCTCTTCGAAACGATTAACGAAATTGGCCACTTTATAGTCGGTTATTTAACTATCAATATAACATCCATAAGTAGTCACTAGGCCTATATTGTAATTTTTCCAAAATTTATTTCAAAATATCTTTATAAGATATATATTCAAATCCCTTCCAAATTTTCAATTTTGAGACAACTCAAATACTTATATCCATATCAGGATATTTCAAACCATCTTTTATTTCAACAAATAGAAAAAAATATTTAAAATATATTTTCTAAACCCCTTACTTTCCAACACTTAGGAAAATTTCACTTTATTTATTTTTCTCAAAACTTTTCAAAATTTATATTGTAAATTCCTTAACTCGTTTATAACGAATTCTATAAGTTCCGGGTTCCTTAATTAAATCTTTTATTAAAAACTATATACTTATCTCAATGAAATAAGTATATTCACAAAGCCATTCCCTTTAAAATATTTGAAAAGCTTTTAAAATAGATATGGAAAGCACCATGCGGTATCAACCATGGATTCGTAGCTCAATGATTACGTTTCTATTCCAGAGAAATCCAAACTTAACTGCAGGCAATCTTTGCCTCTGATTTCGCCATGAAAGTATACCATAACTTTTCAAAAAACTTCATCTAATAATTATCTCAAATTAATGCTTATAAAGTTTCTATACTAATTGTCAAGTTTAATTCCGGCAAAAAATCTTAAATAAAAGTTATTATATAAAAATATATTAATATTGAATAATTTATCTTTTAAAATATTAATACCGATTAATTCTGATTTATTAATAAAATTCTAAATGTTGTACAAGACTTGTTTATAAAATTTATAATTCATTTTGACAATTTAAAAATATTCAAATAACTAACTTTCTGAAATATTTTTAAACACCTTTAAATTACCTAGTTTAATAATTAAAAATCTCCTTTTTAAAACAAACTCAACTTCTCAAGAAAACATATTTTTCAATTCCAATATAGCAAGTCAAATATTTATAAATCTCTCTTGATTTATCACCAATTGATTTACGTCCTAATTTTTTATAGGGGAATTAATTTAAAGGACAAAAATTTGTATATTTTTAGCCTCAAGGACACGACCACAATATTTTAACCATAAGGACCAACATTCTTCCACAAGGGCACGACCTCAATATTTTAACCACAAGGACAAACATTCTTCCAAAATTATTCATAAGGACAAACATTCTTCCAAAATTATTCATAAGGACAAACATTCTTTCAAAACTGCTACCAAACTAAAAACTAGTGGCTAAAAATTGATACCAATAACTACAAACTGATAAAGAAAAACTACTATCAATAACTTAAAAATGATACCTAAAGATAGTTCTCCTTCAGGCTAAAATACTGAAGGTCCGTCCTTGAGGCTAAAACGGTGAGAAATTTTGTCCTTCACAATAATTTCATCTTTTGTAAATCCCTTTTTTCACATTTCTAAAAGTAAATCTATCATTTATTTTTAAACCGATTTACCCATCTCATTATAAATTATTACCGTGAACTTATATCTTCGATTTATAAACTGATAATCAATTCACTTCATTTATAAACAATGTTTATAAGTCTCACATTTTTCAATTCCAGTTTATAACGGTTTCACATCACTTAAATCCATTATAATTTGATCTCTAACTTAAATTCCATTTATAAATTAGTTTCTCAAATAAACCAAACTATATTCCAAACCCAACCCAGTCTGGATTATATTTCCATTTGTAACTAAGAAATCTTATTTAAGATCCGGTATATTCAATTTCGCATTTATTTCCAAATGCACTTCTTTTCCCAATCTATTTGAAATCTTCATTTAAAAACCGCTTATATTTAAAACAAGTATCACTAAGGAATTATTATTTAAAATCCTTATTTCAAATCTCTATTTACCATATTCCAAAATTGTTAGTACAAATTTAAAGTCAAACTATTTATTTTACCCAAATTCATTTCTTTTAATTAATCCAAAATTCACTGTAAATATTTCACTTCCAAATTTCTTTTTAGTTTATTTCAAATTCAAAACATATATTATTGGCATTTAAAAATACCAAAAGCTAGGCTAAAACTACCATAACATCCAACAAATTCAAATCATACTATGATCTACCAAAGGCTATTCAAATCGATCATATATTAATATATATGAAATTTAATTCAATATTTTTGAGGAATCCAGTTGGATTCCTCCAACTAATTTCCCCACATCCACAGATGTTAATACAACATAAAAATACCAATCCCGCTTCGAGACAGGATATCACGGTATATAGCATCATCCGCTATTATGCGGGGCACATAGGGTATCATCTGCTTCGGTAGGCGGGAATAATCAATCCAACTATTAATATATATACTACTATATATATTATAACATCCAACTGATACATATATCAATTCGACCAATCATCTAATAATTAAATTTTAACTATTTAAAATTCAACCAATTATCCAAGATGAGTGAGATTTTACTCACTTTTATTTCCTGTTGTAGCCGAGACATTTCGGTTTGGAAGTAAAACCAGACGACGCCCGATTTTAGCCCAAATTTTGGCTGTCTCCAAATCCATCTAATCCAGTTTCATTTCAAAGCTCTCATTATCACGATCGCAACACAAAAGGTCTCGTCCCAATCAGACCTCGTATGTGAGAGATATTAACTTTTTTGTTCATCGGCAAATATAATCAAATTTTAAAATACAAATTAAAATTTTAATTTAAAACTTATTACCCAAAGCTTCCAGACCTGACCCATTTAAGCCTTCTTCCCCAAACACTGATCTTTTCTCCTCTGTGCACGTACGAACCTCGACAGGCCGTGCACGTTTATGGTGACACTACGCTACAACACTTGAAACGAAAATCCGACAACGCCGACAAGTTACGTTTCAAAATCTCCATCCATACATACAATTGTCTTCGAGCTCGCAACACCCACGTTTTTTGTGACCTGGTGCTCAATATTGGCTATAGCAAACAGTCGCACTGCTTAAACATCCATCGGCCAAGATGAAATTTGACAAGGTGATGCAAAAATCCAGGACAGACTCGAATCCAAACTCTGATTTACTAATTAATAGCCAAAATTCCCTAAATCTTAAACCCTAGTTTCGAAACTCGACCATGACCAATTTTTGTGCCTCTCCCATCTCGACGGCACTTGTGATATCCCGGAATTTCAAGGAATTTAAAATGTGATAATCTCTAAATTAAATTGTTCAAAATTGATAAAATTGTTATTTTCAAAAATAAATAACCAAGTAATAATAATATGATGTCTTAATTATGGTTATAGATTGATTTTAAGTAAGAATAATTATTTAAAGTGTGTCAATTTATATATTTGATTTTAAATAGACTTGTTATTTTCAAATTTAATAAGTATTGTTTAAAATTTTATATATGTATTAAGTTGGTTTTAAATGGAATAATCAATTTTAAACTTAATAATGTGTTTATTTAAGTTGAATATAAATGTTTGAGTTGATTTTTAAAAAAAATTGAATTTCCAAAGTAAAATTTGTATTTGAATCTGGATTTAGATTTTTAATCTTTTAAAGATAGTTATTTTATTTTACTTTGATATGAAATGTATGAATAAAGTTTTTATTTAAAAAAAAAGATTTGTTTTATATTGGTTTCTTTAAAGAACTTTATTTATAAAAATTTAGAAAGTGTTTATTTAATAGTAAATAAATACAAAAGTTATATTAACATTTAAAAATGAATTTAATATATTTTCATATGATTTTATTTAAAATCTAATGGATTTTCATTTTATTTCTTTTAAAAGGTTATATGTATATATATTAGGAAGGCATTTAAAATATATTCATCAATTAGGAAATTCAATTTAAAAAGCTTTTAAATAATTTTAAAAACAAATGAAAATAAATAAGTACATGTGTTGAATTCTTATGCATGCTAAATACAAGTGTTGGCTAATTAGTTATTATAGATGACAAACGTAAGTGTGATAATAAGTGGCATGAATTATTTTCCATTTTCTTTAATCTAAATTAATTTTAATTCAATTCTATATAAACGCTCATCTTCCCTCTCTTCTATTTTCTTTCTTTATCTTTTCATTTTAATGCAAGAAAACCTTTCACAAATTCAAAGCCAAAGCTGTTAACACTTTCCAAACTCAACAATCTTCAGCCTGAAATCAAGATTCAAATCAAATCTGCAATGTTTATTTTTCTATAACCATTTTTATCACCAAAGTTTGCAAACACTCCTCAAAATTATCAAGCCCTGTAAACAAAACAGAGTCTGTAATCAATTATCCTCAAACCTGAAATCATTTTCAAAAGTTTAAACTCAAGTTCAAAAGCCTGCAACAATGTTTATTTCCAAGTGCAATCTGAAGCAAAAATTTAAAGCCTACAAGTTTTTTCAAAATGTAACCTGAAGCATCAACAAGGATTTCCAAAAATAGCTTTCCAAAGTTTTAAAGAAAACACTCCAGTTTTAAAGAATGGAAGCAAAATCAGTTTCAAAGTTCCAGTTTTTTCAGGCTCTGATCAAAATTGCTTTAACACTCTGCCTCTTTAATTGGTGAGTAAACATTTATCAAAAAGTTTAGTAGATAAATGTTTGTTGCATATTAATTTCTGTGATGAAGAGTGTTGCATGTGTATCTTAGTATAACCTCTTATATAGGTATCTGGTTTAAGCATGCATGTTTGATAGCCTGGTTATACCCTGCTTATAGTTCAAAGTTTAAAGTGTTATCAAAAAAATTCAAATCTTCCCATCTGCACTTTGTCAGATTTTGGAATTCAACAAGAATGATTTTTTTAAACCTAATTTAAGTTATGAAATTATAATTAATGAAGAAAAGTTAGAATGTCACCTGGAAAGGTAAATAGCAGTAATTTTTTTTTGATAAATGTTAAAATTCAAACTCAACAACCTTTTGATTTTCTTTTATAACCTGAATCGTTGACTTAAATCATGATTTTTAAGAGTTAAATCATAATTTTTAAGTTTGTTTTGAATGAGATTTTCAAGGTTGATCAGAAAATGAGTATTTGGTCTTTTCTGACGATCGAGTAGATCGGGATGAACGGGATCGCTTCAGGAGGTGGCGAGAAGGTAGGTGAGCATGGAAAAAATGCTAGCTGGATTTTATGATCGCCGTGGCGATGGTGAAGGGCTGATGTAGGGTTTAATACCCAGTTATGGTCAGGGTTGTAGCCTAGGTCTTTGTGGAATTTCTAGCGTATCGAGTTAGTCAGGACGAAGAGGAATTAAAGCCTATGATCTTGACAAAGCTTTTGACGGAGGAGAGGCAAATTCTGGTGGACGGAATCGGCCTGGAGAGGCGTTTCTGGTTGTTGAATTTGGGTCCTGGTAGGTCTAATGAGTTCATTTTTGTTATTGAGCTCGATCAAGAATGGTGGATTGTCTGACGCCAGAGCATGTTGTTGTCGACTTATTGGAGATGATCAGGGGTGCTGGAGCTCCGACGATCGATGGTGCATGTGCACCTGGATTCAGTGTGTAGTGGTTTGGGTTCGATTGTTTTCTCGAGTAGGGTCTCGAGGTATAGGGTCTTGGCTCGAGTATTATCCTAGGGTCGTTTGTAAGAACTTAAGTAACAGTTTCCAGATTTTGTAATCAAACAGTTTTAAATTAAAGTTAAACTGTTTAATAAGAAGAAAAGAGGAAGGTGTACTTGGTTTTGGTTCAAGTATATATGGGTTAAGTAAAATGTTTAACCAGTCTTTAAAAAAAAAAATTAATTGAAAGTAAGTTTTTAAATTTTAATAATTAAGCTAAATCAATTTCTTGAAATTCATTTCTTTGAAATGAATTGTTTGTATAAATAAATTTGTATGATTTGTTTTAAATGTTTTAAGTTAAATCCTCAAAGATATTTTCAAACTTAATTTGAAATATAAAAGGAAATTGATAAGGAAATGATTTATCTTAAAAACTTAATATAAGTTTGATAATAAATGGAGTAGTTAAAGAGTGATTTATTAATTGAATTAGTAAATGATTAATGATTTATAAATTAACAATTAAAGTTTTCAAGGTGATTTATTAACATGAAATTAAGGATTGTTAATTAATAATTAGAGGTAAGTAATTAATGATTACTTTATATTTTAAACTTAATTAAGGATTTAATTAAGTAAAGTTAATTGTTAAGATAAAATGTTTTAAAGATAATTAAAGATAATGTTTTATCTTAAGGATAATTAAGTTTTAATTAGTTGTAATTAATTAAGTTAATTAAGAAATTTTAAGTTTAATTAATTAAATTAATTATTAAAAAGGGTTAATTAAGTAATTAATTAAGGATAATTATTAATTTAATTAACTAAAAATTATGATGGATTAATTAATGATTATAGATTTATTAATTTGCAATTATAAATTAATTAATTAAGAAATTAAGGGTTAGTTAAAGTAGTAATTAAGAAATACATAATAAAGTTTTATTAAGTAATAATTGGGTTTTCTTGATTAATAATTAAGAGGTTATTAATCTATAATTCAAGTTAATTAAGAATTAATTAACTAATGATGCACACTGAAAGCAATAAGTTCCACATGCTGCACACTGAAGTGGGTGAGTATGACACACTGGAAATCATTGATGTTGAGGAAGGTGAAATAACAAATGAAGTCTTTAGGAAAGAACAATGTAATGGTGGACACAATAGCAATACTCCTGCAAATGTTGGCAAAAAAAGTGCAACTAATGATCTAAAAACAACTGATGTAGATCAAAATTTGTTTTCTAAAGATACAAACAACTTTGAAATTGGCCATTCTACTGGAATTGGTAAACATGTAGTGCATGAACCCACTGATACACATGTAACAGAAATGGATAAAGACTGGTGCAATATTTTTGAGCAACAAGTAACACAGCTAATAACTACCATGTATGATAACCCAGTGGATGTTGAAGCTACTGCACCAACACTCTACAACTTTTCTATTGACTTGCCAGGATGGCCAGCATGCACTGCCAATTTCCAAACTACAACAGATCCACCTGCTGATCTAATCTCCTCCCAAACTTGTTCCCAACCTCCTTCTCCACATTCACAGTCACATAGGATCATAGAAACAAGATCTCTTTCTGCTAAGAGAAGAAATATCATTTCCTTTCCTCAATAATTATTATGTTTAAAAAAATTGCATCTTGGAATCTCAGAGGAGCACACAGTAACTTGAAACTTGATCAGGTGAAAAGTATTATCACTGAGTACAACATTTGTCTTTTTGGTCTTCTTGAAACAAAATTAAACTTATCTTTATCTACTAAAGCTGTTTCTTATATCAATCCATCCTGGTCCTTTCATCATAATCTTGATAGTGCCTCTTATGGTAGGATTCTAGTTATCTATGATCTTGTTGTATTAACACTTTCTCCCCTTCTAACAAATAGGCAGTGCATCCACTTTCATGTGCATGAAACAAACACCCTTTCTTCTTACTATACTACCTTTGTATATGCTGACAAATCTGCCAACTCCAGGAAAGTTTTTTTTGATGCTTTGCCTCCTTTAAGACAATCCACCCATCCCTGGTTTGTGTTGGGTGATTTTAACTCCTGCTATGAATATAGTGACAAATCAGGTGGAACTCCTCTTACATCAAATGATCTTGATCCTCTCAACCTGGCTGTTTATGAATCTGATTTGATTAATTATGGTTAACAAAACTGGAGCTAAGTATTCATGGAATAATAGAAGTCGTAGTGGTATACGTACTTTCACTACAATTGACCACACCTTTTGCAACCTTCAAGCTATCACTCACTGGCCATCCCTATCTGTTTACCTTCCTCAACCTATAATGTATGACTACTCCCCTTTAATCTTAATTCTTGGCCACCATTTTAAAAAGGAAAAGAGAAGTTTTAAATTTTTTAATGCATGGGTTAAACATGAACATTTCCTTATTTTAGTTACTAAAGTCAGCACTGATTTTTCATGTTTAGGTAACCCAATGTTTAAGTTTTGCAGGAAGCTAAAATGTATTAAGAAGGAGATTAAATTGTGGGCATCCACAACATTTGGCTCTGGTTGCCTGCTGTCATCTAGCCTAAAGGAAAAACTGAAGAAGCAACAGGAGTACATGATGGAGCACCCTCATGATGTACAAGCTGTTGAAGAAGAAAGTAAACTATTTAAAGAGGTTAATAATGCTTTGTACTTGGAGGCTAGCATGAAGAGACAACAACTGCATATAAAATGGATTGCTGAAGGAGATAAAAACACCAAGTTTTTCCATGATTCAATTAAGGTTAAGCATGCGAGAGAGAACATTTATAGCATTTTTGATGAACATGGTTCTTTTCTTTCAACTGCTGATTCTGTTGATAAGGCTTTCTTTGATTATTTCTCAAATTTGCTTGGTAACTCTGATGGTTTTATTCCTGATCTTGAACTCTTATCTTCTCTTGCACTTCCATGTATTTCTTCCTTGGAAGCAGCAACACTTATTAGCCCTGTCACTGATGAGGAAATTAAAACAACACTCTTCTCTATGAATCAGCAATCATCAGGGGGGCCTGATGGTTTAAATGTGATTTTTTTTACCTCTACATGGAGTGTGTTGGGTAGTGAGTTCTGTAGAGCCATTCACAACTTTTTCAACAAGTGTAAGTTGTTAGGTGAAGTTAATAGTACTAACAATGCCCTTATTCCCAAAGTCAACAATCCAACTAGTGTCACATCTTTCAGACCTATCTCCTGCTGTAATGTTGTATACAAATGCATATCTAAATTACTTGCTTCTCGTTTAGTTAAAGTTCTTCCCTCTGTTGTTTCAAGAAATCAGGTTGCTTTTATTCCATCTAGGAGTATACTTGATAACCTTCTTCTGGCTCAAGAATTACTGAAAGGTTATGGTAAAAATAAGGTTCCCACTGCTGCAGCAATTAAAATTGATATATCCAAGGCTTATGATACCATTCACTGGTCTTCTATCGTTAGGGTTATGGCTGAGATGGGTTTCCCTAAAATTTCTGTTTCCTGGGTGTATGTGTGTATTTCCACTGCATCTTTCTCTGTTGTTATTAATGGTAGACCAGTTGGCAACTTTAGAAGTAGTAAAGGAATAAGGCAAGGTGACCCTATATCTTCATATTTATTCTTGCTTGTTATGGAGGTTTTCACTGTTATACTCCAAAAAAGGTATTCACTGAAGACTATTAAGTACCATCCTAAGTGTGCTCAACAGCATATTACTTCTATCATGTTTGCTGATGATGTGATGTTGTTTACAAAGCCTGAGTTACCTTCCTTAAATGCTATTTCTGAGGCATTGCATGAATTTTATAGTATGACTGGACTTAAAATAAATCAAGACAAATCTTCCTTGTTGGTTTCTGGAGTAAGTGATGCTCAAGCTACTGCCTTATAAAGACACATTGGATTCTCTTCAATGGACACTGATATGAAGTATCTTGGTCTACCATTAATTTCAAAAAGAATTTCGAAAGTTGACTGTCTTCCTCTCTACAACAAAATCACATCTGCAATGAATGCTTGGGAAAATAGGCAGCTGACACAGAGTGGTAGATTAGTGCTGATTAAATCTACTATTTTTTCCTCCCTTGTTTACTGGACTCGAGTTATGATTCTCCCAATAAGGCTACTACAACAAGTTAGGTCTGCTATGAACAGATTTTTTTTGACAGGAAGCATTCATAATAAGAAACTGTTGCCTTATTCCTTTTCAAAGTTTGAAGCCTCTAAGAATATGGGAGGTCTTGGGGTTATTAATGTCAGGAAGTGGAATTTAGCAGCAATAAGTAAACATATTGATGACTAATCGACAACAGAGATAGTTTATGGGTTGACTGGGCTTGGCAACACAATATTAAGAATAAGTATTTTTGGTGTATGGTCAATCCTATGTCTAGTAGTTGGAGTTAGAGAAATATTTTGAAATTGAGAGATGTTATCCTACCTATCATACTATATCCTGTCAAGGCTAACTCTTCTGTCAGTTTCTGGCATGACCCCTGGGTCAGTAAAGGCCTTATCTTGTCTTCTCTGTGTGACTATAACCAGATTATGCAGTCTGGTATACACATTGATGCCAAGGCTATTGATTATATTCATGATGGAAAAATTGTGCTTCCATACAATAGTAACCAATATTTAAGACAACTGTGGAACAAAATGCAACAGCTTTACCTTCCTGATACACAATATGACTTTGTAGTATGGGATATGAAGCCTCATACTATTAAAGGAGTTTACAACCATGTCACTATCTCTGCTCCTTTGCCTGCAACTAAATGGAGCACTGTTATCTGGTCATCTGATTCACAACCTAAAGATAACTTGATGCTATGGAAAGTAATAAACCAAGCCTTGATAACTAGAAATGTTCTGAGCAAATATGGCATGGGATGCACTGTGAAATGCCTGTTTTGCGACCTATATAAAGAGTATCCTCAACATATTTTCTTTGAATGCCCTGATCTTCTTTTTCTGATGCATAGAATTGGATTAAAAATTGGTATTAGTCTTCTTTCTGCTAACTCTGGTGAAGTTTGGGAAGTTTTCTACAATGCTGCCAAGAAGAAAGATGTAGCGGGTAGGTTGCTTACTGTGTGCATGAAAATTTACATGACAGTCATATGGAGAGAAAGAAATGCAGTTTTTTTTTGAAAATCAAAGAAAGAACGGGGATGAGCTTTGGTATGAAGTGAAGAATGCTATTTACTGCCAAATGAAGATCTGTCATACTGTTTTCAAACCTGATCTGTTGCAATTTTGGGAATGATCCCTGTTTTCTTTTCTTTTTTGTTGTTGTTGTTTTCCCTTCCTTGTTATCTCTTTGTATCTGTTGTAACATTTATTGTCTATGCAATAAACTGGTAGGGGACCACTTAACCCCGCTGGCTTTGCCCAAAAAAAAGAATTAATTAACTATTATTAAGGGTTAATTAATTAAATTTAAGGATTGATTAATTAATAATTATGGATTAATTAATTTGTAATTAAGGTTGTTAATTAATAATTAAGTTTTATTAATTAGTGATTAAGAGATAATTAATTAGTTAATTAAGGTTAATTAATTAATTATAAAAGTAATTAGGGATTGATTACTTTGTATTAAAGGATTGATTAATAATTAAGGTTTATTAATTAATAGTTGAAGGATAATTAATCTATAATTAAGGATTAATTTGGTTAAAGAGTAATTAAGGGATGAATTACTCGGTTATGATTTATGAGGTGAATGTGATTAAATTAAGTTAATTAATTTATTAATTAATTAAAGATAGTCACATGATAATTGATTAAGTATATTTACTTAATGAAATTTGATAAAGTGTAATTACTTAAGGTAAGTAATTGGTGAATAAATTATTGGAGGTAATTGAGATAAGGGAAATTACTTAATGGGAAGTAATTTAAAAGGATAATTACTTGGTAAAGTAATTAAGGATTTATTGCTTTGTGTAATATATCAAAGGATTTATAAATGTAATTAAAAGTAATTAAGAAGTAATTAAGAATAATTAATTACTTTTTATATTTATTAAAGTTGATTAATGAAAGCAATTGATTTAAGCATGTTTAATTAATGTAATTAATTAAGGAATAATGTAATTAATTATAGTTAATTAATTAATGGAAGTAATTAATTAAGGATCATTATTTAATGTAATTAATGAGAGTAATTAAAGGTCAATTACTGTTAATGGTTAAGAATAATTAATTTGTGAAATTAATTAAAGAACAATTACTTTATGTAATTGATGGATAATTAATCAAGAGTGATTAATATGTAAAGGAATGATTAATTAATTAAATGGATTGTAATTAAATAATGGTTGATTAAGTAGAATTTGTAAATTAATTCTTAAGTAATTAATTTAATTTAAGTTGATTAAATTAATTACAATAGGGATTAATAATGGTTTCTTATGTGGGATGATGCGATGGTGGGATGATGCGGCTCCCAAGTGGGAGGTTTGGGGTTCGTGTCCCACCTTGTGTGGAAGGAGAAACGACTTTTCACTTGGGAGGTATCCGGTTCATTTTCGCACCTCCTGCCCCAAGCCAACCGAAAGGTCTTGCTGCCCGGAATAGTTGGTTGTGGCGGGCCTTCCGGCTATTCCCTAGGTTTACTGTTCAGGAATCGCTGGTCGGTAGTGATTGAACAGGTTTCCCTAGTTCCCAAAAAAAATGGTTTCTTATGGATGATTGTTTGAGTTGAATATCTGATTTGGTTGATATCTATTGGATGATATGCTATGATATTCTGTGATATGATATTTGGATATATCTGTGATAAATGTGTGATATTTATCTATGTTAATGCTATGTGAATTCAAGTTTTGAATTGAATTGAATTGTTTAACCTTTAAACAACTTGGACCTAAAAGATACGTTTTGGATTTCGATGAGACCCGGATCGGGTTTCCAGATTTGGATATCCGAAAACCACATCAATCCAAATTAACGATAGGTCGTGAATCTCAAGTGAAGACGAAGATTCAAAGTGCAAGGGTTATTGTCGTTAACTCTGAGGGTGATTCCAAAATGAGTGTAATGAGATAATGCCTTCGGTTTCGCTCGAACCTGGAACGAACTTGTATGGATTGAATGCTTTCAGAACATCGTCAGGTGGACGATAAGCATTCTAAGTGATGTGTTCCATAAAGGTAATCGTAGCCTCAAGCCTCATCAACCGAGAATGGCTAAAACAGGGGAGGTGCAGCAAGGCTAAGTGGGTCATGCCCAAGTAGGATGAGATGAACCCCTGTCTAAGGTCCCTTTTATTTCGGCTGTGTGGGCGGTTGAATAGCTACAATCGCCGGGGTTGTCTTATTCAGAACTGTTCAGTAAGGAATGGTTCCGGCTTTGTGTTGCAGGGGATTGGGAGTAATCCTCGGTACGAAGATCTAGGCGCCGTACTGTGACGGGCGGTACCCCATTAGCCATGCCATTGTATGGAATCCAAACTCCAATAAGCGCCCTCAGATTTGATTGTATTACCCACTTTTGTGGCTAGTAGCTGGAATTTAATAAATGTAACAATTTCGGCTATTTCATATTTATTTGAAAACCCTAGACCCTACTATAATATCACTGGATTTCCTATCAAATGTTTTGGTTAGCGTAAGGTAAAAACTTACCCATGTTTATGTGTAGGGAGTCTTACGTGATACCTTTTCTTTCAAAGGTGTTTCAAAGTTAAACAACTTTAACCCGTTTACTCACACCAGACCCATGTCTGACCCGGAGTTTATTCTGTTTTTCTTAAACTCTTGGATACTCAAATTTTTACGAGTAGCCAAGAGATCTAGGTTAGCTTTGACGAATTCTGGAGGAGCAATGGAGCAGGAGGCTTCAGCGTATTGATATATAGTATTCCGCTGTGTGTTCTGTGAGTCGTTTGTCTGTGTTGTATATTAAGTTGTATAACTAAACAGGTGTTTATAACTGTGTAGTGTGTGTTGTATAAGCTGTGTATCTCTGATGTATATGATACTATATAATATATATGTGATTAATATAATTTATTCGTTCCGCTGTTTAGATTCTGATGTTGTTCTTTCTCTCTTCTCTGTCTTTTCTCCTTTCTATTCATTTCTTTCTTATTAATGATGCGTCTTTCTATGGAATGAACGACAGGTCTTTACAGGTGGTATCAGAGCATAGGTTGAGCGAATACCTAGGCTCTGGAGTGGTGTCTTTCTTAAGAGAGCGTACTTGTAATTTATATATATATATATACTATATATATATTTCTACCTATCCGTTGGGTTACCTATTCGAGTTTTCCAACATAAGTCAAAGGTAGATAGGGTAGTGGTGTGTAGCACGACTACCAATGGTTGGAGTTTGAATGTTTGAGGTTGGAAGTGTATCTGTCGAGATTGTAGACCTAATATTGTCTCGAGTAAGCTTTGCAGCTTGGTGTAAGGATTTCATTGCTCTCTGAAGGAAACCTGTTAAGGTTCGAAATCTATCATTGAAGTGTAAGTTTGGTCGCGCTCGTGTGAGCGGATTTTTGAGAATTTGGATCTGTCGGCTAGGTAGAAGCAAGTGATGGTATCTTGGCAACCTCAGGAAGTAGTAGCTGCGTGATGAGACGCAGAGACTATGGATGTCTCCAAAGATGTTTTCTTTGGCGCAAGTTTAAGGAAGTGTGTCTGCTTCGGTATTGTAGCTGAGTTCAGCAGGATGTTTGTGTTTGGTTTAGCAGTTTGTTGAGGAGATGTCTGCCCATCTCAAGGTCCTGTTTGGGATTGGTTGATATGATTTTGATGATCAAAGAGCTTTGGATAGAAGTCTTTGGCATCTGTGGTAGCGTTGCAGCTCGGGAGTGTTCTATATTCCAACAGAGATCTTTGGCTTAGCAGTTTCCTAGAGGTGGAAATCAGAAGCAGTAGAGTGGACCCATTTCTTTGATCGATTAGTTGCTCGAGGATAAGTTGTTCTGATTGGTGAAGAGAGAACAATATCTTTGGAATTTAGGTTGAGTTGATCGCAAAAGTGACTTGCGATAGTTTGGCTGATTCTCTTGGATAATCTTTTGCTTGGGTTTGAGGCATCTCTAGAGGATATAGGAGTTATGGAGTTGTCAAAGATTTTTCGAAAAACATCAGGGAAGTTAGAAATTTGCCCGCATTGAGGATTGAGTTTTGTATTGACTTGGTTCATGAAGCTACCGATAATTCATCTGGGTAGAAAGATGTCTCCTAGGTTGATCATTTGGTAAAGCAGCTCTGTATTTCTTGGAACTTCTGTTGAACCTTATTTTAAGGATGTGTTGTTTAGTCTGTGCTCGTGTTCATCGACGACATTCTCATCTGCTCCAGATCAGAGTTGTGCAGCGAAAGCAATATGGCAGCTATTCAAGGGTGGAAGGAACCGAAAGTTGCAGTGTTTTGGATTAGAGAGGTTCTAATAGAATTTTTCAGGATCTGAGGCAAGTTGGCGAGAGATCCTGTTCTATCTTTTCCGGATAGGAGAAGTTGTTTTCTACTGTTGATAGTAAAGTTTGATTTTGATTTTGGATAAATCTTGAGAGAATCTTTGTGTTGGATTGTTTTTGATCCAGTTTGTTTGTAAAAGCATTAGCAAAGATTGGGCTGATCAGGAAGGATCTCTAAACAGCAAAGATCGTAAGTAGAGTTTTGAGGTTAAGAGACGGAGGAATTTGGAATTCGAAGTTGGAGACTTCATTGTTATTTCTCCGGTAAAGGGAGCAAAAAGATTTGGTAAGATTATGAGGTTAGCCCCAAGGTATATTGGATTCTTCTGAGTTTTTATAAGGATTAGTGCTTGAGTCTGAAGAGTTGAATTGAATTGAATTGTTTAACCTTTAAACAACTTGGTCCTAAAAGATATGTTTTGGATTTCGATGAGACCGGGATCGGGTTTCCAGCTTTGGATATCCGAAAACCACATCAATCCAAATTAACGATAGGTCGTGAATCTCAAGTGAAGACGAAGATTCAGAGTGCAAGGGTTATTGTCGTTAACTTTGAGGGTTCCAAAATGAGTGTAACGAGATAATGCCTTCAGTTTCGTTCGAAACCGGAACGAACTTGTATGGATTGAATGCTTTTAGAACATCGTCAGGTGGACGATAAGCATTCTAAGTGATGTGTTCCATAAAGGTAATCGTAGCTTCAAGCCTCATCAACCGGGAATGGCTAAAACAGGAGAGGTGCAGCAAGGCTAAGTGGGTCATGCCCAAGTAGGATGAGATGAACCCCTGTCTAGAGTCCTTTTTATTTCGACAGTGTGGGCGGTTGAATAGCTACAACCGCCAGGGTTGTCTTATTCGGAACTGTTCAGTAAGGAGTGGTTCCGGCTTTTTGTTGTAGGGATTGGGAGTAATCCTCGGTACGACGATCTAGGCCTCGTACTGTGATGGGCGGTACCCCAGTAGCCCTGCCATTGTATGGAACCCAAACTCCAATAAGCGCCCTCAGATTTGATTGTATTACCCACTTTTGTGGCTAGTAGCTGGAATTTAATAAATGTAACATTTTCGGCTATTTCATATTTATTTGAAAACCCTAGACCCTATTATAATATCACTGGATTTCCTATCAAATGTTTTGGTTAGCGTAAGGTAAAAACTTACCCATGTTTATGTGTAGGGAGTCTTACGTGATACCTTTTCTTTCAAAGGTTTTTCAAAGTTAAACAACTTTAACCCGTTTACTCACACCAGACCCATGTCTGACCCGGAGTTTATTCTGTTTTTCTTAAACTCTTGGGTACTCAAATTTTTCCGAGTAGCCATGAGATTCAGGTTAGCTTTGACGAATTCTGGAGGAGCAATGGAGCAGGAGGCTTCAGCGTATTGATATATAATATTCCGCTGTGTGTTCTCTGAGTCGTTTGCCTATGTTGTATATTGAGTTGTATAACTAGACATGTGTTTATAACTGTCTAGTATGTGTTGTATAAGCTGTGTATCTCTGATGTATATGATACTATGTAATATATTATCTGATTAATATAATTTATTCGTTTCGCTGTTTAGATTCTGATGTTGTTCTTTCTCTCTTCTCTGTCTTTTCTCTTTTCTATCCCTTTCTTTCTCATTAATGATGCGTCATTCTGTGGAATGAATGGCGGGTCATTATAGCACCTTACAATCTTATATCAGATTGAAGCTTGAGCAAAAATAAGATTTTTTAAAATGATTCTGCATTTTTTTATCGAGTATATTTTAAGATATGAATTTTTGAATGTGAAATTTTATTCCTTTCTTGCTGTACAGTTGCGTGAATTTAAAAATAAGGGAGGGATGTGGTGTTGGCATGTAGGAGGCTGGCTACAGTGCTTTGAAGTGAGAGAAAATAAGCTGATGTGAATATTTGACTAGACAATATATTAAATTAAATTCCAAAATATCGTGATTTATGCAACTCAAAATCTCGATCCCTTATCAAGGAATGCCACTAGGCATTTATAATGTTATATCCCTATTCCGAATGAAATGGAAAAGGTTTCGAGTCCTAATTCGACCGTATGGAGTAGATAGATTTTTGGACCCAATTAGTATATTGAATTTTCGATATTGATTTCAATGCGTTTCAATTCCGTACGACTAAATAATAACTCCAAAAACTTTAAAATTTGAAATCCGATAATAATACACTATTATGGATTCAATGGAATTGATTTCGTCGAATTCCGAGATTGTGCCCCGGTAGGCTATTTTTACTCATCAATTTATATATGTTATTTTTGAAATCGAACAAATCACTTTTAAATTAAAATTAATTTTTTAATTATCTTCATTCTTATAATAATAATTAAATAATCTTTGAAATTATTTTTATCTTGCTAAAACTCAAGATTTCGTATTAAACCAATTTTTAAATTATTAAATTAAACAATAAAATTATCCAAAAATCATCATATTTGAAATTCAAGATAAAAACTAACTATTAAATATTTAAAAACAATTAAATATTCCAATTTCGAATAACCCAAATTTCTGGGTTGTTACGTCCAACTTAACGAACCGGATTTTCGATCCTCGAAAATCGACATCAATACGTCCACTATATAGAATGCCGAGCAACCGAGTGTCGGAAACACCAGTCCATTAGGGGTGAAGAAGGAAGAGGTAGAATAAAAAAGAACAACACTGAAACATATAATAAATAATAACTTATTTTTATATAAAAGAATTTGTAACTTTTATACTTAATGTATCCATACTTTGACTTGACAACGAAAGCTTTGACAAGATGTGGAAAAGTCGCGATTTGGCTATTTTAGGGTCTGGATGTTTGAGAAGTCGGAATGAATTGGAGAAAAAATAACGGGTGGGTGTGAGTGGGTGTGCATGGTATTTTAGGTGGTGCATGAATGAGTGGGTGAGATGGGTTAATATGGTGTGTGTAAATAGTAATCCCCTAAAAAACTGTCTATGACAAGGTACGTCAAATTTTATTTTTTAGGCTATCTCCCTCATATCCTCTTTTGAAGTGTCAATAATATTACACTTTTAAATTGCTTTCAGACATGTTTAATGATTAGTTACTCCATTGCATTTCCTATAATAATATAATTAAAATAGCGATCTCTCTCTCTCATACTCTAACTGATTGATGATAATAAGGCATGTGTAGGTCGATTTAACTAAGTGGTGTATATTTTCTAACCTTCATTTATGTTTATATATAGAGTAATTTTAGCATACATTCTTATAATTATAAAAAATAAGTTTTAGGTCCCTTCTTTTTATAAAATACATCCATGTTTCATGAAAAGTAGGTAATTCAGGGGAAGGGGTTGTACTTAGGTAATTTTACTAACTTTAACTTATGTTCATATTATAATTTTCTATAGTTCATAACTGCATGCAATACACATATTGACAACTATTTTTATGTTTGTAAACGACTTATTGATATATATATATATATATATATATATATATATATATATTAATGATTGAAGTAATTCAAGTTTACCTATATTGGTGATTAATCAACACACTAGGTCTTATTATTTGTGAAATTTTGCATAACATGTTGATTTTGGAATTAGTCGATTATCAATTCTTGGATCATCTATGAGTAATGATAGGTGAAATTTTCATAACTATACATCCAACCAATTTAAAGATAAAAGGATTTTAGAACATGGAAAATTAAGATGGAGACAATATTAAAAAATAAGGCGACTTTCAAAGTTTCACCTACACTTGAGAAACCGAAAGACATGAATCATGTTCAAATAGAGAAACTTAAACAAGTACTTACATTTATTCAGCATTGCCTTTCAGAAGAAGTAATTTAAAAAAATTCTCATGTGAAGATCGCTAAGCTATGTTAGGATGATGCAATGATCGCAAATTTGACACATTTATAATGCTAATAGTCGTTTAAATTAAATTGACGGTAAAAATAATTTTGAGTAGTGTTGACTTTTTTGAAAAATTTGATATTTCCATTACATTTAGAATATCTTGAGAAATGAATTTTGATGTATGACATGTGAGAGTTTGGAGACGTTCACCCAAGTAAGTATTTTTGGACCCAGAATAGCTTTAGACCCAAAAACTTGTATATTCACTATAATTTAAGTTTATCTTAACCTTACCCATCATCAGATCTATTTCTTCTCCCTATTCGAAATATCCCTAATCACATCTTAACGAAAATAATTTTCTCTAATTACAATTTATTCTAGAAATTCGCAGTGTCCATATCCCAACGAATTTTATATCAAATTGTTCATTTCAATAAGACGAAGAGACGATAATAATCCATTTTTTTGATTGGATGCATCATTTGGATAGAAATTGAGGAATAAATCTAAGTCATCAATTTTGGGGTTTCACCCATGGAAACGATAAGCGGCGTCATTAATAAGGTTAGGTTGGCGACGATGAGAGGAGGTCATCCTAAAGTCTTACTGGTTCAGATACTGACGAGGTGGCCGAAAAAAATTAGATGTGGGGCTTCTATTACACCCCAATAATTTTCGAAAACTAGGTAGTAAAATGTTCGAACAGGAATTAATCTATCGAGTATAAAGATGAAACTAGCTACCAAGAATTAAAAAATCAATAAATCTATCGAGTACCAAGACGGAGGCTATCGAAAATCAAACAATCAATAAAGCTTCGGGTGTCAAAAGTGCAAAAGAACTATTGCACTCCAAAGATACTAAAGCTATTAAGGTACAAGATGCAATGAGATACCACATGCTAAAAGCTAAAGCTATCGAGTGCTAATCCATGAAAAACCATCACATGCTAAAGGCAATAAAGCAACTAAGTGCTAGCCGTGAAATGATATCGCTTGCTACAAACATTAAAGTTATCGAGCGTTAGTCCATGAAAAGATATCTCATGCTAAAAACATTAAAACTATCAATTGCAACTTCGTGAAAATCCATCGCATGCTAAAAACATCAAGGCTACCGAATAATAGTTATGAAAAGCTATCGCATGCTAAGGACATTAATGATACCGAAGTTAACGATATAGGAAGCTATCACATGATGATTTTAATGCTGTCGAGGAGCAAAAAATAATAGACAATCACAAACCAACAATGAAATTATCGAGTCATTGAAAGATATGAGGCTATAGAGCGACAAGAATTGATAAGCTATTGCAAGTCTACGATAATACTATCGAGCATCTGTAATTGCTACTATCGCATGATTACAAATCAAGCTAAAAATGCTCAATTAGCTACATGACAGCTCTTGATTATACCATTTCATCATGAAGGAAGTAGAATAAGGACTGCCACATATCACCTCGATATAGCCCACATCAGCAAAATCTTAATTGACCAGGTCTAATGATGCTATGTGTCAAGAATCTAAAAGTGTAATTTCTTTATAAATAGGCACGCGCCCCCTATTAAAAGGGGAAAATCCAAAATCGTACTTCTTCCTCATTTTCAATTTCTCTCTAGCATAAATAAAGAACTTGACTTTGGGACTTTAATGGATGTTTAATTCAAATCCAAGTTAAGACTTTATGACTAAGTGCATGCATGGTCACCAAGTTGCATATTTAATCATTTGAGGACACAATGACTTGCATATTTACCCAAGGGTCCAACCTCCTGCCTAAGCATCATTAAATTTGTTGACTAAGCATGTAAGCTAGGCCTAAATTTTGCCTTAATATTTTTGGTTCTTTCACTTAGAATTGAACTCGGGTGAAAATTACATATTTACCCTCACATACTCTTGTAATAAATAGGAAACGAAACAAAGAAAGTTACTGTCCAAGTGCAAGAGGTCTTACATCGTACTAGCCCTGCAGAAAATGTAACTCCTCAATTAAAACAAGGCAAGCATCGGTACCAGTAATAGAAATGAACGAGGAAGCTAACATTATGGCCACATAGAAATAACTCCAAACTAAATTTGAGCTAATCGATATGCTTGTATCTCATCCAGAACTTCTCAAAGAACAAAATGTGATGATGGGGAAGAAGTTGAATCACCCCAAAGGAATGTCGATGCTTCAATCTTCAGAAGTAAATTAGGTAAAGCACTTTGGAACCTAGAAAAAAAGATGAAACTAGAGCTACCAAGTCGGCAAGAATCCTCACCAAGCTTAATTTGAATGAAGGTAGAGGAGTTGAGGCCAACAATCCCTTAACCCATAAAACAATGAAAGAACCAAAATCTATGTTAATACAGTTTGCTAGTTCGACTTCTAAAAAGTAGTATAAACCAGAGCAAAAATCTATAAGAATGCATATCTGAAAGATTTAGCAAAAAAATGGATAAAGATATTTAGAGTTTAAAAGGAAAGTGAATGATGATTTCTAGAGTTAACAACAATTTTAGAGGATCCCTATTTATCGAGGAAGTAATTAATGTGTTGTTACCTTCGTATGTAAAAATTCCTTCGATAAAATACAATGGTTTAACTAATCTGGATGATCATTTGTCAGCATTTAAGAGTCATATGGACATTTATTATAATATCCCACATTTTGGAGGGTCCTTAATGTAGAAAATTAAATTAATTAATAAATAAGAGAAATCATTAAAAGATAAATTTAATTGCAAAAATTGCCTAAGGGAAGTTTAATTAATTAAGTGTAGGACACTTTAAAAGGTTAATTAAATGGAACGAAGGTAAGTGGAGCAATTAAGGTTAGACTTGTTGATGAAAATAAATAAATAAGTTTTAGAATGTGAATGATTTGTCTTAGTGGAATGTATTGGTGGGACTAGGCCACATGAGATATTAGTCCAAGGCAAAATCACCAGTCAATTTTCCTTAGCCCTATTCTTCATTCCACCTTTTCATTCACAAAAGAAATCCCTAAAAGATTAAGATAAGGTCGGCCACCATATTGCAAAAGAGAGGAGGAAAGTCAAGCTAGGAGATCAAGCTTTCAACTTTTAGGAAAAAGGAGGATCAAATAAGGTTTTTCTTAATCAAAATGATTGGAATTTTTCTTAAAAACTTATCCTTACTTGTTTAGGTTCGGATTTGGTTATATATGAACATTTGTGATGATGAAAAACATGTTTGAATGATTATACATTGTTTGGTTATGTTTGGAAATTCAAATGAAGTTAATTTATTCATTTTTAGAGTAAAAACATGAATTATCTAAAGTTAAATAGTTTAAAATTGAGATATGATATTTATAATGATAAAATAAAGATGGGTCTTTTAATTTCATAATTTTTGGAATTAATTCGGATTTATGCGAATTTTCTAAGTTGAGAAACAGATTAATTTCAATAAAATTAATTATTAAAAATAAAAAAAAAATTATTTTTACCTAAATTTTTTATATGCCGTAAAATATGACAAAATTTATATTTAGTGAATTTTTGAGATTTTTTCTGCTAATTTTAGATTTTATATAAATTAATTAGCTAAGGAAAGAACTAAGTAATTAATGGTGATTAATTAATAAATGGGGAATGTAATTAGTTCATTTATGAAAATTGAGTTGTAAACAGATAGGTCAGCCGATGAGAAATCGACACCACGTGGGATTTGGTGTAAAGAGATTATTTAATAAAGCAACGAAACAATTTTCAATTTAATTACAAAACTCCCACTTTCAAATTTAGAAGGCCTGTAAGCATCAACCCACAATAACGTAGGCTATCAACATGCGATGGCTCTTGGGAAGAGTCAACATGCGATAGCTCATAGGAATCGGCATTTGAAGGCTAAGTGAAAGATGAAGATGTAAAGGCTTACGGAAGTTAATTTGGGATGGCTACTTGGATTCAACACGCGATAGCTTGGAATATTATCAACTTGCAATAACTAATTGGACTCATCACGCAAAGGCTTAGGGAAGTCAATTTGGGATGGCTACTTGGATTCAACACGCGATAGCTTGGAATATTATCAACTTGCAACAACTAATTGGAATCATCACGCAAAGGCTTAGGGAAGTCAACACGAGATGCCTAGGGGAGTTAGCATGCGAAGGCTCAAAGGAGTCAACAAGTGATGGCTTGGGGAAGTTAATATGCGATGGCTTGGAGGAATTAACATGCGATAGTTTGGGAAGTTATCAAACATCGATGGCCTAGGATTAATCAACATGCGATAGCTAGAGGATTGCCAATATGCAATAGGTAGATTCAACGTTCGAAGGTTTTGGGATAGCCAATATACGATAGTTAAGGACAACTTACGATAGCTTGGGAAGCAATATTTTTCTAAGTAAAAATAAGAAATACTTATTTCTCTTTGGAATACAGTTTCCAAGTGTTAAAGAACTATTTCATAAGGATGAAATAAAGGAGGAATTTTATACGTTAAAATTGTGTTAACTTATTTTGGAAATGGAAGAAAATCTTAAAGAAGCTAATAAATGATAGGATATCATTTAATTAAAGATAAAGATGTTTTATCTAAAGAAAGTGTATGGTACACAATAAATAAATGAAAGAAAAGGGTTAAACTATGATTGTAAATTTTTTTTGTCTCATGGAGTTATTAGATGGTAAAGTGACTTGACTATTAGTCTAAAATCCAATGATATATGGAAAGGTGCCACGATATGGTTTAAGCTGAAAGGTTTACAAACTCTAAAGGGGAGTTACGAAAGGGTACCAAAACATTAAGGTGGTGTTATAACAAAAATGAATAAATCAGAAACGTGAACTATAGCGGTTCAGGGATTATGAGGGGCTATTGGTAAGGACACTTACTAGATTGTATTCAAGATGCTTACATTCAACATCTTAAGAGAGTCAGGGTGGGTCTAGTCATGATGGCTCCTATTGGTGGATTGAGTGGTTACTTCATTAGGTGACATTGTTTGAGCAAAAGATAAATTAGTGATAGACAAGTAGTAATCACCAAGAAAGTCAATGATAACTTAACGATGAACACCTAAAACAGAGATTATGTGACATTTGAATGGATGATGGATCATTATATGAGTTGGTTCATAATTGGATGTTAAGTATTACATATACTTAATTCGAATTGAAAACTTAAATATGACAATGTTCATAATTGAATGGAATACGTATGGTACACATATGGATTGAATGTGATGCACATGGTTTCACTTGATGATTATGCTTATATATGTATGATCGATATGACGTAAATTACTACGATGGTGAGGTGAAGGGAAAAGTTGTTCTGCATTAGCGACGTGGTCTCACTATAAGAAAATGCTCTATTAATAGCAAGTAGGGATATCACAGAAATGTGACTTGCTATGGTTAGGTAGTTAATGGTCATTTAGGTTAAAAGTTAGCTCGTGTTCACTCTATTATTATCCAAAGGAAAAATTGGCGGTATGATTTACTCTTCCCTCCTTCATATTCCTATGCTGCCAACAATCACTTTTTTCACCTTCCCTTGAGAAATCCAAAATTACAAGACCTGCTAACTTACGAAATTCTACCCCATGAACCCCTCTTCCCTCGTGGATCCTTCTTCACTCATGAATCCCTCATCACTTAAGCTGAAACTTGATTTCTCTGCCTGGTGAAGCTCGATTCCTCTACATACGCATAATTCCATAACAAAATCAATTCCTCTACTTTGCTTAAATGCGATTCCTCAACAAAGCTGAAGCATGATTCCTCAAATTCGCTTAAGCGAGATTCCACAAAGAAGCTCGATTCCTCCACTTTGCTTAAGCGCAATTCCTCAACAAAGTTCAATTCCTCAACGAAGCTGAAGCGCAATTCGTCAACTTCGAGAACTTGACACTTTAGGTATAATTTTCAATTTCTATTTTTTGAATGGAGCGTTGAGTGGTTCGTTTTAGTGCATCAACTATTACTAGATAAAATTCTTGAAACTGAACTTGCGGATTATGTAGAAATTTAATAGTGTTTAATTTGTTAAATGGTAAAAGCATGAGAAAGTATTAGTTGGCTTACATATGATTTTTTATTAAGAAATTTGAGATTTGATAGTAAGGAACACATATTTATTAGTAGCAGCTAAACAATCTGTGTATATTGTGACTATATACACTAGTGTGTATACATAAACGAAAGAACGACTATGCATGAATCGACTAGTGAAGACATTATTATACTAAGTGAAATCAAGTCAATAATGTGGCATTAAAGTGTTGTGTAATATAAAATAGTTATATTGACATTAATGGAATAATATTAGACAATATGACATTAAATTGTTGTTGGACAGTATGTTATTAAAGAGTTTAATGTCTGAATAAACAATGTAAATACCGATTTTAAGATTTCAATCAAATATAATATAAGAAACTTATATTATGTTAAAATTAACATACAAATAGTAGAAAGATTTTATATATATGTGTAATGAGAACGTGTTGATTCAGTTTCCAAATACTAAATCAAGAACATCAAAAAGTGCAGATGATGCATACCAAGAGTAGATTCATAGAATTCAAAACACAACAATCAAAATTTTAACCCTTCAGATGAGATGAATGAAACAAATGTAAATGATCATACATTCACAACAAGGTCAGTGGCATTCATTTGGAGTTTCGTTTCTTATTATAATTATTGAGCAAGGTAATCCTAAAGTGTACCGCTCTTCACTTTCTATGCTATTGTTGATGCCAATGCCTTCACTTTACTAGTCTTTACAGGTAAGGCAGACTTCACGTGTTATTAGTGTTGATTTTGTCATCATAGTCAATAATGCTCTGGCTGAGCCACATTGCTCAACATGAATGTGTTGTTAGTTTCTTTGTTGAAATGATATATTGCATCGAATTGTTGAAGCAAATAAAAGACATACACATAGAAGCACACACAAACACATACACATTGCTGCTTGAAATAGTAATAACTTGAACATGTTCTTTAGCTAATCTACTATATGTAGGTAGTAGTTGTATTGGGCTTTGACTTTAATCCCTGAAGCACATGAAACAATCTTTTTTAAATTTTATTTCATGTGAAGGAAATCAAATTATTTTCTTGTTCACATTTGATGCCTAAACTTGTTAGAAAGTATAATGAATTTTCATAATCGATGCCAAAAAATACTAGGGAGTTCGAGTGCACTGAAAAAAATGATAGCCTTATTGTAGACATAAGAAGCATGATACAATTTTTTTTGAAAGATGGTAAAGGGCCAAGCCCAAAATACAAAAACGGGTAAAGACCCGAGTCACTTATTACAAAACCCTATATCAATTAGGTTTGCTAACATAATATAACAGTATACAAAACGAAACAATGGCTGTGAGGTTTTCTCAAATGCGAGACATCAGATCTCATTCGCCTGCCTCTTTCCGCTACTTTCTCCCCTTTCCCAGTAAGAAAGGCACTGATTAAATTTGCTTCTCATATTTCTGTCAGTTTGATCGTACTGTTGTAGCTTTTCGAAGCTAAGTTATAGTTCATTGAAGCTAGATTTACAGATCTGATGTCATCGCGACTTAGATTTGTAGCTACTTTCGTAAGTTTCAGGCTGACTGTTGGTCTGAAGCTCGTTAGCACCTTGATCAAATTGCTAATGAATGCTCAAATCAGTTTGGTATGCTTCGAATTGTGGAGATAATGTTCGATGTACTTACTTCCAGCCTCTTTACTCCAAAAATCCGCAAGGAAATCAAAACTTGTTTGGTCTATAATTTTTTTCTTTGACTTATGAAAAATGACTCTGCTGTCACTTTCTATAATAAGACATCTTTGTTCTTTGGAAAGTTTCGACTTGTTATGTGTGCGATTATTTCTCTCTTTCCGTATATGATATACAGCTATAGTCAAATACATGCACAAGATCTCTTTCTAGTGATTTGCTTCTGAATTTGTTGTTGATGTCCATTATAACATGTTTAAGATCCATGCTGCTTTTATTGTTTATGCTCATTGTAGTTCTAATCTGGCTCCATATGAAATAACAATAATTGCATTCAAAGAATAGAAGTTTAGCACTTTCATTAGCTTAGTTGCATAGGGAACAGAGTGAATAAGTATTTCTTCCCCATTTAGTGATTACATCCAAAGTTGGCAATCTGTTATTAATTGCAAAATATTTATAGATAGGCATCTTAGGATTATTCACCTTGTTTCAAATGCATTTATGCCAATCAACAGTAGACTGTTTACTTCTAATATGTTCCCAAGTTTTTTTAAAAGAAAACTTACCTTTGCTGTTGGCTAACAATTCCCAATAATCACATTATGCATTAGGATCTAAAGGAATATTAGTAACGATGTTTTTATGTGGATGAGTAATTGGATGTAGATGAGCTTGCCATTGATTATTTTTAATAATGACATCCACATTAGCATTAGCACCACCACAAATAACTAGATTATCTCATCCTACCCTTTTAATAAAAGAATCATTTTGAAACTAAGGGTTAAACCATAGACTAGTTTCATTACCAGATTTGAATTTTCTTTGAATTAATGATTTTCCTAAAATATCTGCATTTTAAGATTTGACTCCAAGCATTAGATTGATTATTTTTTGGTAAAGCTGTCCAAAAATTACCATTTTTAAGATAATTTCATGTCATCCATTTAGCCATAAAGAGTCACCACTTACAAATCTCCAAAAAGGTTTAAATTGACATGTTAAACTAAGGTCACTCAGATTTCTAATACCAAGGCCACCTTCTTTTTGGGGTTGCATACTTTATCCCAACTAATTTTATGGTATTTACCCCTCCATAGAAAGTCAGCACACCTACTCTCAAATTTTTTAATTATAGCCACAGGAATATGATATGTTTGAAACCAGTACAGAATAACGGCATACACAACAGTCTTTAAAAGTTCAATTCTACCAGCAATAGATAGAAGCTTACAAGATTAGGTCTTTATTATGCCTTGAATTTTCTCAATCAGATTAGAACAATCACTGTCCTTGATCTGATTGACTGATAAAGGGAGACCTAAAATTTTAATAGGAAGATTACCTTCACCCACTTCAAGAACATCCAAAACCTCCTTTTTATACCTGCAATGCTTATCAAAATATGCCTTTGTTTTAAATTCATTAATTCGAAGTCCTGCATATTTGTACATATTCTCAAAAACTTGACTAATAGCATCTGCATTATTTTGATTGGCCTTATTGAACAACATAAGTTCATCAACATAAATAAGATGAGTAATAGATGGTTGAACTCTATTGATTGGAGAAATATTATTTTTAATTGTTTCTATATCAATAAGAATAGAAAAATATTCCGTAGCCAAAGTAAAAAGATAGGGAGAAAGTGGATCACCTTGTCTAATACTCCTATTACTTTTTATAAAACCCTCAGAGTTTACCTTGGAATAAAATAGAGAAGGTGGGTGTATTAATACACTCAAAAATTAACTTACAAAATTTAGTAGCAAACCTCATACATTTCATGATATGAATTTTGAAATTTCTGTTCACTTTATCATAGACTTTCTGTAAGTCAACTTTAAGACACATATTATCACCACTTTTATTATAAATTCCCGACCATTTCATGTGCCAACAGAGAAATTTCATAGATAAGTCTACCAGGAATATAAGCACTCTGATTTTCTGAGATTAAAAAATGAAGAAACAGTTTTATCCTATTGCTCAAAATGGTAGCAATGATTTTGTAAACAAAATTATAGCAAGAAATTGGTCTATAATCTCCAATACAAGTTGGATTTTTGTTTTTTGGAATTAAAGTAATGAAGGTATGATTAAAACTTTTAAGAAACTTTCCTTTGTCCAAAAATCCATCGACGGCTCTAATAATCTATTCCTTAATATTTTCCCAGTGAGTTTTAAAATTTTTTGCATTAAAACCATCTGGACTAGGACTTTTATTAGCACCAGCACTAAAAATAATGGATTTAATTTCATCCTAATTTACAAGAGCCAATAAAATTTCTATAGAATTATCATTTAACACATTTTTACAAATAATATCAGGAAAATTAGTTTCAGTAGAGTCTGAGTAATATAAATAAGAATAGAAATTAATAGCTTCACTAACAATCCTATCATAGTCATTAATGGTATTCCTATAGTAAGCCAGTCCACTTTAGCTTTTTGCTTATAGCTAACTATGTTGATGTAAAGCTCATGAGAAAGTTTTTCTTGGTTAGAAAAGAATTTATCAATAATGTTAATATTACCGGGATTATCATCAGCTAGTTTTTGCAAAAAAAATCCTTTCTCTCTTAGTTTGTCTAAAATATCATTCTTATTACAGTTATCCTTATTCTAGTGTTTAATTTTATTTTTTGTATTTTTTAAAAACATGTTAAACTGGAATTGGTAAGAACCAGTACAAGAGAAACTGAAACACTCTTTAATTTTCTCATTGTATGCATTGTTAGCAACCCATCCATTTTTGAACCTAAAAGGAGCAGCTTTATTATTATTATTCCGATTATGAAAAAAATTATAAGTGAAGGGGTATGATCACTAGTGTTTTGCTCAATAGAGAAACAATTGAAATCTGGAAAAACACTGTAGAAGTTTTTATTAATTAACACTCTATCAAGTTTATAATGTATATTCTTTTCTTTACCAGATTTCCAAGTGCATTTGTTTCCACTTATATTAGGTTCTATAAGACCAGATTCAAGCAAAAATTTATTAATTTTTTCTAATTTACTATGGGGGATTTTATTACCACCAAATTTCTCATATACATGGAAAAAAGTACTAAAATCTCCCAGAATAAGCCAAGGAAAATTATAGCTTTGACTTAAGGCTTTTAACCTATACCATAAACTATTTCTTTCGTTTTTCAAAATTACGACCATAGATGTTAGTGATTTGTAATGAGAAACCACCAACATTTCTTAAATTGCAATCAATAAATTGGATGTCCTTATTATAATTAACCATATCCCAAACATTTGAGTCCTAAATAACTAAAATAGTACCCTTGCTGCAACAATCATCATTGTTGATAGATTTCCAATTATTGGAAAGTATAAAATAGAATTTCTCAATATTAGCATCATCCATTTATTTTCAATGAGGGCAAACAATGATGGTTTATAAATCCTAGCCATATTTATAATATCAGTTTGCTTTGCAGGGGAATTCATACCCCTGACATTCCAAGCAATGATAGACATAATAAAATATGTTAATGTAGTAGATGAAAATATATGAAACAAAAAGGGTTTCAGATTGAATCTGATGCACTGATAACCCTTACCCTTCTGCTTTTTCTCAGTGCTTTTTGATTTAATCCTTGTAGTCATTTCATTCCATTCTGGATTGACTGATATGTATTTTTTCCTAAAAGCCTTCTTCTCTGTAATATTGCTCTTATTCTTGCCAATTTCTTTAACCATGGTAATATGTAATTCTGATATATCAAATTGTTTTTCAGATTCATTCATAACATAGTCAGTAGTTGGTACAGTAACGCTGTCTGGAATTCGGATAAGGGAGATGTCAAACTCCTCAGCATTGCAAGGCAAAGTTGAGTAGACGCCGACACTGTCCTCAACTTCTGCAGCATTTACTGATGGAGGTTCACTCTCCATGTTACTTTTTTGACTCTGGCTGGTTCATTGATGAGGGATTTTGCTTATAACTATACCATAATTGTCTGTAATTAAACATGACTCTGAAATGGAAGGGATTTCAGAGTTAAGGACCTTGTTATTATTGTTTCCCTCTTCTGTACTTTGTTGTATTATATCCTTCGAATTTTCTTTCCAACCGTCTGAATGATGAACTTCCATTGCAAGGATCTGGTTATTTTGATCGGTGAGCAATTATGATATAGTTTCTTGATTGAAAATGATACCTTCATGGATGATTTGATCCTTGTTCTTTTGGATTCTTGACTGATTTATTGGCTCTTTATTGAGATTTGGTTCTTGAGATGTCTCAACTGAATTATTTTCTTGTACTACAAAGATTTCTCAGTTTTGGTTATTGGCTTTGAGTATCCACATTTGTTTTGGATTACATTGTTCTCTAGTGTGTCCGAAGTATTTAAAAATACTACACTTCGATGGAACCCATTCATATTCAATTTTTTTAGTAATATTTTCGCCATTGTAGAGTGCAAGATTGATTTCTTAAGGAAGTTCATCATTTGCAGATACCTCCACAAGAAAACAAGCGTAATTCAATCTCGTCTTCATGGTTGTAGCTGCATCCATTTTTATGGGTTTTCCGATAATGCTAACCATCATGCTGAAAGCCTCGTGATCCCATAATTTAAGATTGACATTGGGTAACTTAACCCATATCAACAACGTAGTAAGAAGATCACTGTCCATTTTCAGGGATTCAGACCATCTTCTCATTATGATGAGTTTTTTCCATTGTAGAAGTATGGTCCATTCTGAATAACTGAATTGCAATCTAGAAAATCTTTGAATTTAATAAGAAAGAATCCATTTTATTTGGTAAAGATTTCAAATTATCCAATTGGTTTCCATACACGTTGAATATAAGCTTTGAAAAACATATAGTATGGTTTTGTGCCTACAACATAAACCAAGTTCGAATTATTCCAGCATTCAATTGCTCTTTTGCGGATGTTTTCCTTTATCATACCATATTTCTTGTTATTAATTTTTATAGGAGCAATAGTTTCAAGATTGTATTCATCTTCTTTTGGTTTCTTAGATTGCTCAAAAACGATATCTGCCCATGAATTTTTTTCCCTGTTCTTTATTCAGAGAAAAAGCTACCGGTTTCTAGATTGGAACAGTTGATTTCCATTATTCTGATGGGTGAAGGTCGGGTTCTGACCCTCTTTTTTCTTTATTTCACCATCATTGACTTGTGGCAATCTTTGATTATTACTGGGCTAACGTTTTCTTTGTGATCTTGACTGAACCAATTGAAAGCCATCGTCGTCTGTGATGATACCATCATTTGATTCTCTGATGTGAGATTCAGGTGGTCTATTTTGATGCCTTGAAGATGAAAGATGAGATTGATTTTTCGAGGAGAGTGAATTCCCCCCATGGCTAGCATGATACAATCATGACACTTCATATAAAGAACAATCAAATGTAACTGGCACAACCATGGTCATGTAATAATATTATAGCTTTCAATGGGTATATAATGTTGCTTTCAATGGGTATATAAAACCTTCACAACCATGGTCCCATTCTCATTTCTGTATTATATTCCTATTTTTTCTTTATCGTCTTGTTTTTTAGATTCCATTGTGGCTTCTATATAGTAAAAATTTTAGTTTTACGTCCAAATAATATACTCACTGTACATTTTATTGGTTTATAATCAAATTTGACCTAGACTTTTTATGGTTCCACTATAACTGATTGTGCCAAGGCTAGAAATAATATACATGTGTTTCATATATAAATTATGAATCCATTGAGACTTGTTGATAAAGCAGGTAAGTTGCATGGAGGTTTAAACGATTTAGTCACAGTATTAATATGTTAAATCTTGTAAACATTCCTTATTGAAATGCTAGATAACTGAAATTGCTAAATTTCTTTGTATCCTTTCTCCTTGGAGCCAATTGAGATTGTGTGAAATTGTTAATTCAAATGACATCTGGTGTTACTTAGCATGTGCCAAAACCAAGATCATTACCACTATAACATGCAACTAAGCATTTTGAACGTAGATATTTTAACAACTTTACAGTATATATCGGTGGGGGAAAACATAGATTATCGTTATATTATAATAAAGTGTAGTGCACTCTGCCATCTTCTCACTAGCTATTACATTTGTCGTTCGTCTATTGATGTTCTAATTATCACTTAAAAACTTATCTATTGTAATGCAATCACTTTGGTGAAATGTATTATTTTCTTATTAATTATTATTGTGGCTTGTTGGGGTTCATGTCATTATCATGCATAGGTGATTATTCGGCATACTTTATCAATTGTACTTCAAAAATTTATTGTCATCATAATTGATTGATGCACTTTATTTTTTGCTCATGGATTTATCTTCTAATTTTGACTCCTACGAAAGTAGAGAGAGGTATAAAAAATTAAATGTTATATTGCAATTCAATAATTGAGAGAAAGCTCTCATTTTTTAGTGGAAATATGGATCTTTTAGAATTTACACCATCATTCTTTTAATATGTAATGGATGCATCTTGCCTATTGGTAATTTCTCCACAATATTCATTTTTGTTTCTCTTAATTTTACATAGATCGCATTTACTAGTAAAATATATGTTTTTTACATTGTACAATAAGCACACCAGTACTCACGTCTTTCAAATTTATAGGATCGACAAATATATTTTCCTTCTACGTAAGCATTATATAACTTCTATTTAACACACATTATTTGATGAATTTATCTGGGAGAAATCTCATTTGAGCATTCAGGTGGAAAAATTTGAGCAAACCATGTTGAAATATTAAACTTGATTTGTTAATTTCTAGAAGTTTCTTATTATTAAAGTTTCTAGAGTCTTCTTGTATTTGATAGAATTTGGTGGCAGCTCTAGAATTTTATATTAGTTGCTAGAAATAAGAATAGTTATGGTTCTAGAGTTGCCTAAAGAGTCATTTCTAGAGTTGTCAAATGAGTCATGTTTCTAGAGCATTCTATATCTAGAATGTTCTATTGATTCATATAAATAGAGGAGCTCTCCCTTCATTTTGTATCAATCAAGTAATAAATAAATCTTTAATAAAGAAAAGTTTTCTACAATAAAATATAAAAAAATCCTCTTTCTTATATTCTCTCCCACTTTCTCTAAAAGTATTCAACAAAGTGGTATCAGAGCAAAAGGTTATAAAAGATAGAGATGGCGAATAATGGCGTTCCCCTACAAGTTCAATGCTCAACAAGAATAATTATGATAATTGGAGTTTAAGGATGTTGTCTCTCCTTGGAGCACACGAAGTGTGGAAGATAGTTGAAAATGACTATACTGAACATGAGAATGAAGATGGTTTATCTCAAATTCAAAGAGATGGTTTGAGAAAATAAAGGACAAGGGAAAAGAAGGCTCTTTGTCTAATTTATTAAGCATTGGATGATGATACATTTGAAAAAAAATTCTGGATCAAAGTCGACCAAAGAAGCATGGGAGGAGCTTCGAATGTCTTACAAGGGAGCTGATCAAGTCAAAAAGGTACGTCTTCAAACTTTAAGAGGATAGTTTGAAACTTTGCATATGAAAGAAGGTGAACTTGTTTCTAATTACTTCTCAAGAGTTCTAGTGGTTAGTAATAATCTTAAAAGAAATGGTGAGAAGTTAGATGATGTGAGAATTATGGAGAAGATTCTTAGATCATTAGATCCAAAGTTCGAACATATTGTCGCCATCGTTGAAGAAATAAAAAATTTGGAGACCATGTCAACATAGGGACTTTTAGGCTCATTGCAAGCTTATGAAGAAAAGAAAAGGAGAAGGAAGAGACTGTGGAGCAAGTCCTTAAGACACGGATTGAATCAAAAAAGAAAGAAAGTAATCGAAGCCAACAAAGATGGGGTGGTGGCAAAGAAAGAGGAAGAGGTCGTGCATATGTAGACGAGGTTGGAGGCCCAACTATGAAAACAACAACAGTAACAACAATAAAAGAGGAGAAAGCTCATAAGAGGTCGGGGTAGAGGAAATTCAATGTATGAAAAGTCATGTGTTAAATGCTACAATTGTGAGAAATTTGAACATTATGCTTCTGAAGGTAGAGCTTTAAATCATATTAAAGTTGAAGAGAAGACCAATTACATTGAAGAAAAAAGCCAAGAGGATGGTATATTACTACTAGCTTACAATGAAAATGAAAAAAGAGAGGAAAACCAATGGTACCTAGATAGTGGTGCAAGCAACTATATGTGTGGACGAAAAAATATGTTTGTGGAGCTTGATGAATCGGTGAAGGGCAATGTGGCATTTGGAGATGAATCGAAGATAGCAGTGAAAGGTAAAGGGAAAGGTTCTTATCCGATTAAAGAATGGATAGCACCAATTCATTTCCAATGTTTACTACGTGCCAAACATGAAGAGCAACATTTTGAGCTTAGGACAACTCTTAGAGAAAGTTTATGATATTCGATTAAAAGATAATAACTTTCTATAAGAGATGGTGCAAGTAACTTCATTGAAAATGTACCAATGTCAAGAAATAGAATGTTTTTGCTCAATATTCAAAGTGATGTCGCACAATGCCTTAAGGTGTGCTATAAAGATACTGCTTGGCTTTGGCATCTTCGTTTTGGACATCTTAACTTCGGAGGACTAGAGTTGCTATCCAAGAAGGAATGGTAAGAGGATTACCATGCATTAGCCATCCAAATCAAGTGTGCGAAGGATGCTTACTTGGAAAGCAATTTAAAATGGGCTTTCCAAAGGAGACATACTCAAGTGCTAAAAAGCCGTTGGAACTCATACATACGGATATGTGTGGTCCGATAAAGCCAAGTTCACTTGGTAAGAGTAACTATTTTTTTCTCTTCATCGATGATTTTTCCCAAAAAAAATGGGTGTATTTTTTAAAAGAGAAATCAGAGGTTTTTGAGAACATCAAGAAGTTCAAGGCCCATGTTGAGAAGGAAAGTGGCCTTAGGATTAAAGCCATGAGATCTGACCGTGGAGGAGAGTTCACATCAAAAGAACTCCAAAAGTATTGTGAAAATAATGGAATCTAATGATAACTGAAAGTGCCTAGATCCCCCGGCAAAATGGAGTAGCAGAAAGGAAGAATAGGACAATTCTTGAAATGGCGAGGAGCATGCTCAAAGGTAAGAGGTTGCCAAAGGAATTTTGGGCGGAAGCTGTGGCATGTGCAGTTTATCTATCAAACCGATCTCCAAAAAGAAGTGTGTGGAGAAAGACACCACAAGAAGCATGGAGTGGAAGGAAGCCTGGTATTTTCCATCTAAGAGTCTTTGGAAGCATAGATCATGTATATGTGCCAAACGAGAAGCGAAACAAATTGGATGACAAAAGTGAGAAGCATATTTCCATCGGTTATGACACCAACTCTAAAGGATATAAGCTCTACAATCTATATACGAGGAAGATAATAATTTGTCAAGATGTTGTGTTTGATGAAGAAGGATAATGGGATTGGAGTTCACATAATGAAAATTACAACTTCTTTCCATACTTTGAAGAAGATGAAATACCATAACCAAGGATCGAGCAATTAAGGGAGGAGCCTACTTTCCCACTAGTTTCTCCTACCACAAGTTGTCAAGAAGATGAGAGCTCAAGTGAAAGGGCTCCACGCTTTAAAAGCCTTCAAGAAATTTATGAGGTAATAGAAAATCAAGACAATTTTACTCTCTTTTGTTTATTTGCGGATTGTGAGCCTACGAACTTCCAAGAAGCTTTGCAAAAGAAGAATTGGAAAAATACTATGGACGAAGAAATCAAGGCCATCATGAAGAATGACACATGGGAGTTAGCTTCACTTCTAAAAGGAGACAAGGCGATTGGTGTGAAGTAGGTATACAAAGCAAAGAAAAATGCCAAACGAGAAGTTAAAAGATACAAAGCGAGATTGGTGGCAAAAGGCTATAGTCAAAGAGCCGGCATTGACTATGATGAGGTATTCGCTCCAATCGCTCGATTAGAAACTATTAGACAAATAATCTCTTTAGAAACTCAAAATAATCGGAAGATGCATCAAATAGATGTGAAATCTGCTTTCTTAAATGGAGTTCTTGAAGAAGAAGTTTATATCAAGCAACCATAAGGCTATGAAGTCAAAGGAGAAGAAGACAAGGTTTTGAAGCCAAAGAAGGCACTTTACGGGTTGAAACGAGCCCAAGAGCTTGGAATGCTTGAATTGTTAAGTACCTCCAAGAGAGAAACTTCGTCATATGTCCATATGAGCACGCACTCTATATTAATATCCATAATGGTGATACATTGATTATATTCTTGTATGTAGATGACTTAATTTTCACAGGTAGCAATCCAAGCATGTTTCAAGAGTATAAGAAAGAGACAACGAAAGAGTTTGAGATGACTGATATTGGGCTCATGTCTTATTACCTCGGCATTGAAGTAAAACAAGATTATAAAGGCATTCTGATCAATCAAGAAGGCTATGCTAAGGAAGTTTGAGGAAGTTCAAGATGGATGACTCTAATCCAGTTTGCACACCAATTGGAACCAGGTTGTCAAGGCAAGAGGAAGGAGAAAAATGGACTCAACACTCTACAAATGCTTGGTTGGAAGCTGCGATATTTAACATGTACATGACCTGACATTCTATATGCGGTAGGAGTTGTGAGTAGATATATGGAGAACCCAACAATAACTCATTTGAAGGCAGCAAAGAGGATTCTTTGCTATGTTAAAGGAACAACAAACTTTGGATTGTACTACTCTATTTCTGATAATTACGAGCTTGTTGGATATAGTGATAATAATCGGAGTGGAGATATGAATGACCGAAAATGCACAAGTGGCTTCATGTTCTACATGGGAGAGACAGCCTTCACATAGATGTCGAAAAAATAGTCGACTGTCATTCTTTCCACATGCAAAGTAGAGTATGTAGCTGCTACTTCATGTGTTTGCCATGCAATTTGGTTACGAAATCTAATAAAGGAGTCGAGACTTCCACAAGAGAAGCCGACCAAGATTTTCGTGGACAACAAATCAGCAATTGCTTTCGCTAAGAATCCAGTTTTCTATGATCGAAGCAAGCATATTGATACACGCTATCACTATATTAGAGAGTGTATCTCCAAAAAGGATATGAAACTAGAATATGTGAAGACACATGATCAAGTAGCTGATATCTTCACCAAGCCTCTCAAGCATGAAGATTTTCTCCGGTTGAGAATCTACTTGGATTCACAAATCAAGTTTAAAAGGGGGTGTTGAAATATTAAACTTGATTTGTTAATTTCTAGACTTTTCTTATTATTAAAGTTTTTAGAGTCTTCTTGTATTTGATAGAATTGGGTGAGAGCTCTAGAATTTCATATTAGTTGCAAGAAATAAGAACAGTTATGTTTCTAGCGTTGTCTAAAGAGTCATTTCTAGAGTTGTCAAATGAGTCATGTTTCTAAAGTATTCTATATCTAGAATGTTCTGTTGAGTCATATAAATAGAGAAGCTCTCCCCTCATTTTGTATCAATCAAGCAAGAAATAAATCATCAATGAAAAAAAGTTTTCTACAATAAAAAAAACTCCTCTTTCTTATATTATCTCCCTCTTTCTCCAAAAATATTCAACAAACCGCTTATAATCATGACAAGTTGTAAATCATATAATTTTTCCTAACCCATTTGAGCCTTTGGGTTTCAGTATCATCCAGATACTGGTCCCACCAAGTACCATTAGCCTTAGGGAACGTGTTCTTTCCTCCATACCAGAAGCATGCATCTGCCTTAAAGTTCTTGAATGACGCAACAAATTGTGCTAGTTTCCAATATGTCTTGACTTGACCACCTTGTGTTGTTCAGTTCTCTGCGTCCCACAAACTTGAGTAAAGGCGCATCGGTTGAGACTTTGGGTATGGAATGCCTATTGACGATTCAACGTTACCCTGATCATTGTATTATCTAAATAAAAGTTGCATGAATGTTTCTGTAAGTATTGGCTTCATCTTTTATTTGATATTCTCACAAATATGCATGCCTAGTTTACTTTTTAATAATGCAAGCACTAATATACTTAAATTTCAAAAGTGTGTTAGTTAAGTACTTTACATGATTTGTTGTAAGTTCCATAATATTGAGTATTTATGGAAATCTACTCTAGATACAAACCACAAATAAATTTGCCGCTCCCTATCACTTTTCCCTTATGAGAAAACATTAGTATGCAAAGTGTATGGTTGGCCACTAACATTTCCTAAGAACTCGAAGTCTATCTCATCATGATATTTTCCTTGTGGTGACAACTGCAAGATATATAAATTAAAATGAAAACTATAATTATGAATGTTCGAATATGAATGAGTGAAAAAGTATTTCCAACATTTTACTGTGAGCAAAAATCAAATTTCTATATCTATTTTTTGACAACAAAATGAAATAAAAAATATTTTTGATGTTTTGAAATAAATGTTAAGTAGTTTCTAAGTATATATCAACTATTAAAATGATGATATTGATAATAACATATAAATCGCCATGAAATGCTATTATGAAAACAAATGTAGAACAACATACAAGTGTAAAAAAATGGAGCAATGGAAAGATGAGCTTGATTATACGAATTAGTAAATAATTTTGTATCTAAATCTAATAATAGTTAACTAAAATTAAATTAGTTTCCAAGAGAATTAAAAATAATCATTACGGTTGTTAACGCTAAAATGTGAACGCTAACACCCCGGTGTGTGAAGTGTAATTGTGAAAGCACCACCCGATAGATCGGGAAAGAATTACAAGCAAGTAATAGCAGAAAAGCAGTAAACAACAACAATTTTATAGTGGTTCGGCTTAAGGGTATAGCCTACGTCCACTCTAAGTCCTTTTATTAATAATCCCGTTACAAGCTGATACAATTCTTCTCAAGTACAATATACTTCAAGTTACAAGTGATTTGGAACAAGTCTTAAGCTTCAATGTCGATTAAAGTCCTTAAATCCATGTTGAAGATGTGAGGTTTCTTCGTGGAGTTCTTTGACGAATTCCTCTAATCTTGAAAGCTCTAAGTGTTGATGAAGTTTTCAATGCAGCAAGGTAACGGTGTATGAAGAGAATGTGCCAAAAAGTCCTTTCATTGTTGGAGTTAGGGTCTATTTATAGGCAACTTTGGATTAGGGCCATAGGTCGCGCCCGACCTAAGTAGGTTGTAGGTCGCCCTCGACCTAAAGAGTACTGGTTCCTCTTTCATCTTCCACTAGAGTACGCATGCTGAATACGACAAGTCCTAGGTCGTGAACGACCTATCTTCTAGCGGCCTGGCATAAGTGGCTTTCTCCTCTATGTATCTAGGTCATGAGCGACCTATCATAGGTCGTAGGTCGTCTTCGACCTATGGAGCTCCGGCTTTCCTTCTTCATGTGCAAGCGCATCTTTTTTCCAACAAGTTGTAGGTCGCACACGACCTAACACCCAGTGACATAGTAGAGGCGACCTCTTTACTTACGTGTTTAGGTCGTTAACGACCTAACTTAGGTCGTGAATGTTTTCCTGCAGCCTTACTAGATCCCTTAGGTCGTTAGGTTGTGAAGTCTTTAAACCGCTAGGTCGCGGCCTTCCTTAGGTCGCTGAGAGTCATTAGGTCGCGGCCTTCCTTAGGTCGCTGAGAGTCATTAGGTTGCGGCCTTTCTTAAGTCGCTGGGAACCGTTAGATCGCTACATATCTTTAGGTCCTAGGTCGCTAATGAAGGAATGTTAACATTTGCCCCTCGAAGTATGGGCCTATGACATAGGTCGCGTGCTTCGACTCGACTTAGCTAAGTCGTGAGCGACCTAACACTTGTATCAGCATGCGTGCCTATTTGCCTTCCCATTTTTACCTCATATAAATATGTTAGGTCGCTTTAATTCTTCTTCACCTCACTGCTCTGACCTCCTACCGCCATCAACGATTCTTCGAACTTCAAAAGGCGAATTCAAGTTTACTCATTCATCGATTCATCCTTGCTACCAAACTACGTAAGTGTCTTCGATTTATTTCCACCCCACGATCATCATCGAATCCCAAGCTCTAACTTCCGAACCCCAAATCAATTTTGTACGTCGTGCTCCACTTTGAGCCGCGTTGTGATCGATTTTTGATTGCCAGTGATTATTGTTGTTGCAGCGATTCACGAACGCACAATAATGAATTTGATTTATGATAGATCGGAGGCATTTTGAGTCAGTTTTCAAATGGTTTAGTGGTATGGAAAGACGATGAATCTCATGAATAGGATGATGGGTCGGAGTGTAGTGGATAGCGGGTTATAGGGTCCGGTGAAGCATTGCGTGGAGAAGAAGTTAGTGATCTAGTGAATGTGAGCGATTCAAAACAATTCGCGATCTAAGAACCCCTGCGACCTAAGGAGTAGTCTCGACTTACACTAGGTCGCTGATCGACCTAAGACTTTCCATGAGCTAAGAGCTACACCTAGCCAGGACCTGCGCGACCTAACTTTCTTACGACATAAACTCTAGGTCGCGGCCGAACTAACACTGTATTGAAATGCCTCATCCTTTACTTTGCACAGCACGACTTAAGAAGGCTTCGACCTATGCTAGGTCGCTGGATGACCTATGACTTGTGAAATTTCGTTAAGACTTGGTAGACTTGGTTGAATTGTTTGAACTTGAATCCTGTTGCACTTTGTTGTAGACTATTTTTAATGCTAATAACCTGTTAAACATAATATTTACAGAAAACTGGGACGAATATACTGCCATTGACCGCCCACATCAAATGACAGATTAGTCGGTAAAGAGTAATTAACTTAAATGAACTGGGTGAACGAAATGTTGTGAACCAACGAACTCAAGTGAAGTGCCAAGGCAAGACTTGAAATATCCAGTTAAAGCTGATTTGTTTGCATTAACACAATACGTGAGTTTTATATTAACAAATCCTGAAATTTCATAGTTGACTAATTGTCAACCAGTTTAATTTCAGTAATGTATGACTTCCTCTTGTTTTTTTTTGTTTTCTAGTTTTGCACAACACTTCACACTTTTTAGGAAACGTGCACCTTTTCATCTGAATCACCCAGTTGCTTATGTAGAATGACGTCTCAACAAGAACAAGAAGAGATGACAGAATACGCCGAAGGGACCTTCCCGATTGCTATTCCAATAGAAAACCCTCCAGAAAAGACTCCTACTCTTCTGAAACAGCGGACACTTAATCAATTATGCGTTCAATTTGGCATTGCCGAGGCAGAAGTTTTACTTCCTGGGCCAAATGATTTCGCTGATAGACCGCCTCATGGTTTTATTGCCATAAATCGCCAAATGTGCTCAAGTGGAGCAATTCCTCCTTTTAATGAATTTCTTCAACAAACCTTTCTCCGATTGACGATCTCTCCTTTCCAGTTGCATCCCAATGGCTACGCCATTTTGATGGGATTGTGCGTTTTGTTCAGGAGGACTCTTGACCGTCTTCCAAGTTTCGAGGAGATTTGTTACTTGTGTACCTTTGCAAAGAACAAGGACCACCCTTCAACTGTACTTGTAAGAGGTGCGAGGAACCGCAAACTCATTTTAGATTTGCCGGAGAGTGCACATGGCTTCCTGAATCAATACTTCTACGTCCGTTGCCCCGCAGAATTTTACGCAGACTGGAGAGTAGGAAGTGAGATCTTTTTTCCTTCATTCTTCAATTTTACTCTAAGTCTTTCATGGTTCGTATTGCCAAGTGCTGATTCCATTTCTTATCTTTACAGCACTTCCTCCTCCATCTAGGGACTCAAGCCATAAGGCGATGTTTGAGAGATTGAGCGCTATCCCGGCTGAAGAGAGGAGCGTTAAATTTCTATTAACGGATGAATTTCTTCATCAGTTTGGGCTTTTACATGTTTCTCGTTCAATTCAAGCTCATGAAGCTCCGACAGAAGTTCCTGATTCTCCAGCGATAACTCCTGATCCCCCGGTCTCTACTGGAGAACACATACAAGGAGAAACTTCCATAAAAACTTCACTAATAAAGTGTTCTGTTCCAAGAGATGACATACGGCCATCCGAAAAACCTGCGCTTGCCCCCATAATTGAAGAAGAAGAGGAGCCCCCTTCCCAAACCAGGAAGAGTGCCGACAAAGGAGCTGATGGAGGGAATCAGGTTGGGCATGATGGTGATGACGTCTTTGGGGATTTAAGTGACATAATTGTCACTTCCCAAGAGCTCTTTAAAGATGACCCTGCCTGCGGTAAAACTGTACCCCCGATGATTGAAGCGACATCTGCCCTCCAACAGACTCCAACTCCTTTATCCCAAGAATTGTCACCGACAGTGAAACCTATTACTTCCCCCCAACTGAGGAGTGGTTCGTTAGTCCAACGCGAGTAGTTTGCACTTCACACGCAACTAAGGATTTTCCAGCACATTTATGCACTTATCTTCTTATACTTTAAAGATTTCTAAAGCTTATCTTTTCTTATTTCAGATCCTTCAATGAAACGCGGCGGATCATATTATCAGGATTTCCAACGCTACGGGGGGCGTGGTCAATATAATTATGGGCGCTACTTCACCTCCTATAGAGAGTCTGACGAAGAGAGGGCTGCTCGAAAGGCTCGTGAAAGGAGGGATGAAGAAGAGCGTTATGACAGAAGGGATAGGGTTGAGCACCACGATTCTTTACAGAGAGGTGACGACTCTCACAAAAGGAAATCCCACGATGACCGAGGAAAAGGTCATGTAGTTGAAGATTCAGGCAAACGAGCCCGATATGGAGAGAAACATGCTTCCACTACTCCCGAAAAGGCTACTGCCCCTGCCCCTCTTGACATTCCTTCCGACTCTCCCGCTCTCGGGAAGGCGGACATCCAAACAATAATAAGCAGGCCCAAATTTCAAGTGGGACCGGGCCCAGCCACTCTACAAAGTCGTTTTCCACAGTGGTGCTTAAAGGGTGTGAGGTTCGACCTTGACCTGGTCCCTATTGACAAGCCTGCCATGCTACGAAATCTCGACGCCGTCAAACTTGATATCGAGAGGATGTCAAACTGGCAGAAGCTTGTCGATGAGCTTCAAAGAGTTAACCGCGCCAACTTAGAGGCCATGCTCACCATGGAAAACGATAAGGCTGAATGGCAAAAGGTCCTTGCACAACATGATACTGAAATGAGGAGCATTGCTTCCTACAATGAGGAGCTCGAAGCAAAGGTTGAGAAGTTGAAAGATGAGCTTGCTGCTTCCTCTACTTCATATTCTCAAAAAGAAGAAGTGCTTCTCAGACAAGTAAGAGATGCTCATGCCAGCCAAAGGAATGCTGAGGACAGGCTTGAAGTGCAGAAAAGAATCAACGAGGGCTTTGCTTCTGATATTGCTGAGCTTCGAAAGAAAAACAACTCCCAGGAAGCGGAGATACAAATGTTTAAGCTTCAGCTTTCCAAAACTGAGAGGGAGCGTGATGAGGCTGTCGCCGGCAGAATCGCAGCTGAAGAATCTCATGAGGCGACCAAGAACAGCTTCGGCTCAACATTATTCGACTTCTACTTGCATAGAGTCTTGGGGCGTGGAAGAATCGCTTTTCTAGGTCCCAAGTATGAGATCACTTTAGCTGAAGTGTGGGAGGCCGCCCTTGAGATGCTTGGTGCTGAAGGTGCTGGTTATGACGAATCTGCTCTGGAAAGGCATTACTTTGATGATGACACTCGCGCTGCCCTCGCCAAGGGAAAGGAACAACTTGCCAAATTAAGAACTGAAGTGACGGAAGGGGACCAGCTGGAAAAAACCACTTCAACTACTCTAGTCCAGCCACCTTCTTCGTCTGAAGTCAACATTCTTGGTTCCAGTTCCCATTTTGCATCTCCTACCAAAGTTACCACTGAGATTACAAGCGTAAAGGGTGGAGACGAGGGTGATGAGAGCGCTGACGCACAAGCTTATGAAGTTGATATCAGGAAACCAGCTTCTCCAGGTAACTTCACCGTTAATCTCGCTACTGTCAATTCTGCTCAAGCGGGTTACTCATTTATTTCGCATGAGTTTCACGAGCTCCTTGGCTATTTTCTCAACCTCGATGAACCTTCATCTCCTCTCTCTACTGACTTTATTGGTGAGCCTTCATCTCCTCTCTTTACTGACTTTAACCTCTTTTCTTCTGTAGAGAAAGTATCAAGCACTGCTCAAATCTCTACTCCTCCGGTTATCCCTCCTCCATCTCTTCAGGTGGCTCCTCCTTCTGCTTCGCAGCCTGGATCACAGGAGGAACAAATAGAGGCTCTCCATGGCCTGGATGATCCCATTGCTTCGCAAGAGCAGAAAGATGAGAGACTTGAGGGAGGTGACATATCTCCGGAGCGGACTCCTTCTGACGACATAACTCTATCTAAACTTGTCACTCCAGGGAGTGAGTCTTCCTCGAAGAGGAGGAAAAAGCGCGGAACGTCCAAGAGGAGAGGAAAGATAATCACTGCCACTGAAGAGGAGCCAGAAGCTGGACCAGCTGCGCCTACCTCTCCTTCCTCCCTTATACCCACTGACCGACCTGAAAAGTTGGTCATTCGACCGGGTAAAGGGTCCAAAGGGGGCAAGAAGAAGTGAGGATTTCAGTTTTTTTTTTTTCTGCCTTTTGTATGTACTGGTCGAGAATTGTGCGGGTACCGGCCCCTGCCTTTCTTTATTTTGAAACCTGTACCTGCATTATAGTTGAATAAAATGATTCTTCGTTTGTACAAACTTTCGTTTGAATTTGAGAATATATTTATTATTCATTTTGGCATGAGTTTATTCACACGATATTGCAGCGAGCTTATGGCATGTTACTTGAGCGTTACCTTTTGCTGGTTTGGCTGTACCATATTGTGTGTAATTATACTATATTGCCCCCATTCCATAAGTTTGCTGCAATATTCTATACTTCGAGGGGACTTGCACTCTTATTTGCTAAAGAATAATTATTTTATTCTTTAAGGAAAATTTTCGTAGAGTACAACCGGATTTTTTTTTATATATATATAGAAAGTTGTACCTCTGAGGAGGGATTTTTTATGTTTCAACACTTGGAAGTTTTATTTCAATCTCGGTGAAACGTGTACCTCCAAAGAGTTTTGCCTTAGAAAGTCTTTTCACGTTTCAACACTTGGAAGTTTTATTTCAATCTCGGCGAAACGTGGGCTTCCGAAGAGGTCTTTCTTCTTGATTGTGCCTCCGAAGAGGTCTTTATTTTGTTTGTCTTTCAACTCTGGTGAAGTGAAATTCCGAAGAGCGGCCGTTACACTTCAACTCCTGGTGAAATATGCCTCCGAAGAGGTCTTTATTTTGTTTGCATTTCAACTTTGGTGAAGTGAAACTCCGAAGAGTAACTACTCCGACTCCTGGTGAAATGTGCCTCCAAAGAGGTCTTTTTCTTTGTTTGCATTTCAACTCTGGTGAAGTGAAATTCCGAAGAGCGGCTATTTCACTTCAACTCCTGGTGAAACGTGCCTCAGAGAGGGTTTTCATTGCCTGGAAGTTACTCTCTCATGGTTGGAGGGTCATGACTCCTCCAATCTTTTTTGTTGAGTAGAGAACTTTCTTTTTTTGTGGCATATGACCCATTAGAGGTCTTTTATCCTCCGAAGAGTTGTGCCTCTGAAGAGGACTTGTGCTACCGATGACGGATTTTGGTTGTTTCCTTGTCTTCTTGCTTATGCCTTTTCAACGATCCCCCCTTCTTCTTCTTTTTTTTTAAAAGTTTTCATTCCCCTTTTCTCGCAAGTAGCTTGTTTAATCCAAGGAAATGTACTCCATTGTCAGGCAAGTTCATGAGAACGGGCACTAGCTTCCTAATTGGATGTTTGTTTGTTCAAACAATCTCAATTTATTAGCAAGGGCTCGTTTCTATCGAAATCATTAGCCGTTCAATTGAAGTATTTCCTATCTAGGATTTGAATTCGGGGCCTTTGTGACTCGAAATTTGTTTGTTGAATGATAGAGAGAATCGCTCGGTCTTATTATGTGCAATTTTATTTCCATTGTCTGCAAAAATTTAAATCGACATTTCAGCAATACATTTTAAGTACTTTTATATCGAAAATAAAGCAAACATGTAATAATAATAAGGAACACAAGATTTATAGTGGTTCGGCCAGAAATTTGGGCATACATCCACTTTATATTCATTCATTATTCACTTGCATCAGTTTTACAATTGCTCTCAATTACAAGAATCATACATCCACAACTCTTTTACATTATTTCAACAAAATTTTCAAGTGAAATATGGACGCAAGTGATTGCTGTTCCATGCCCTTGGAATTTGAACTCCTTCAACAGTAGTGAGTTTGAATGTGCCGTCAAGAAGCTTCTGACCTATCACATATGGTCCTTCCCAATTGGGCCCAAATACACCTGTCGCGGTCATAATTCTTTTCAGGACTAGATCTCTAATTTCAAAGCTGCGTTGACGAACTTTGGAATTGAAATGTCTGGCTATCCTTTGCTGATGAGCTGCAACTCTGAGATTAGCTTCGTCTCTTTTTTCATCAAGGAGATCTTGCGCTTCAAGTTGTAGCTTTTCATTTTCTGCTTGATTGAAATGGATTCTTCTGTGTGAAGGGACCTCTGCTTCAACCGGAATCATTGCTTCCGATCCGTATGCTAACGAAAAAGGAGTATGCCCAGTCGCAGTTTTGTGAGTAGTTCTGTATGCCCATAGTGCAAGTGGTAGTTTATCGACCCAACCACCTTTTGCTCTTTCGAGTTGCTTTTTGATGGTTGATTTGATGATCTTGTTCACTGCTTCCACTTGCCCGTTTGCCTGCGGATGAGCTACTGCCGAAAAGCTTTTCTGGATTTTGAATCGTTTGCAAAAATCCTGGAATTCCTCGCTTTCAAACTGAGTACCATTGTCTGTGATTATTTTCTGAGGCACACCGTATCTGCAAATGATATTCTTGGTCACAAAGCTTATCATTTTCTTAGAAGTGATAGTAGCCAATGGTTCAGCTTCAGCCCATTTAGTAAAGTAATCAACTGCAACAATGGCATATTTAATCCCTGATTTGGCAGTTGGTAGCGGCCCAATGAGATCCATTCCCCAAATCGCAAACGACCATGGACTGACCATCTGTGTGAGTTCGGTAGAAGGTGCTCTAGGGATTTTGGCAAATCTTTGGCATCTGTCACATTTTCGGGAGTAATCTGCAGCATCTCGATTAATTTCTGGCCAAAAATATCTGTATCGGAGAATTTTCTTTGCTAATGTTTGACCACCTGAATGATCACCACATTCTCCTCCATGCACCTCAGCTAGGATTATTTTGGACTCTTCCCGGGATACACATCGAAGCAATGGCATTGAGAATCCCCGTCTGTACAATCGGCCATCCTGAATTACATAGCGAGAGGCTTTCCTTAGTAGCTTTCGTCTTTCTATCGAATTTTCTGGCAGAGAACCTCTGAGTAGGTAGTCCAGTATTGGAGTCATCCATGACTCTTGTTCTTGAGATACATTCATAATCCAGTCTATATCCATCTCGTCTATACTTGGTGCTGAAAGGACTTCTACAGGGACCAATCCCAATAGTTGAGCTTCACCAGAACTTGAATACTTTGCGAGGGAATCTGCCTTCATATTCTCTTCCCGAGGAATGTGGCTTATTGAATAGTGATCGAGTTCATATAGGAGTTCCCAAGCCTTTGACAAGTAGGAAGGCAAGTTTCCACCTTTTGTTTGAAATTCCTTCTTGACTTGGCATACAATAAGCTGAGAATCACTGAAGATCTGTAATGCTCGAATGTTTAGCTCTTTAGCGATTTTCAGACCTGCAATAAGAGCTTCATATTCTGCTTCATTGTTTGTTGAAGGAAATTCCAATCTTAGTGCATAACATAATGATCGACCTTCAGGAGTTTCAAGTACCACTCCGGCTCTAGAACAGTAGTCATTTCTTGCGCCATCAACATACATCTTCCACTGGATTGGGGAATCACTGATCGCTTCATCCTCACCATTATCCTTCTCTGTGAATTCTGCAATGAAATCAGCTAAAGCTTGTCCGTTGATTGCTTTTCGGGGGTGATAAGTGATGTCATATTGACTGTGTTCAATGTTCCATTTTAGAAGGCGACCCGAAGTTTCAGGGCGAAATAGGACTTGCTTTAGAGGTTGATCAGTGAGTACCCTGATAGGATGAGCTTGGAAATATTGCCTCAGTTTCCTTGATGCAACTAGTGGGCAATAGGCGAGTTTTTCCAACTTGGAGTAATTCAGCTCTGCCCCAGTGAGTCTTTTGCTGATATAGTAAACCGGATGTTGAATCCTTTTGTCTTCCCGTATCAGCGCTGCACTTAGAGCATGAGATGATACTGCCAAGTATATAAGAAGATCCTCACCATTGCCTGGCCTAGAAAGTATTGGAGGCGTTTCCATATGACAGATCAACTCATCGAAGGCTTTTTGGCATTCGGAAGTCCATTCAAAATTCTTCTTTCCTTTCTTCAGGGCGTCAAAGAATGGGATGCATTTATCAGTGGCTTTGGAAATGAACCGACTCAGGGCGGCGACCTTTCCGTTGAGACTCTGCAATTCCTTCTTTGTTCTAGGAGCTTTAACTTCTTTCAAGGCAGTAATTTGAGCTGGACTAGCCTCAATGCCCCTAGCACTGACGATGAAACCTAAGAACTTTCCGGACTCGATCCCAAATGTACATTTCAGAGGGTTAAGTTTCATTCTATATTTCCGAAGGACTGCGAACATTTCTGCTAAGTGTTCAATGTGATCTGCTGCTTTCCTGGACTTCACTAACATGTCGTCGACGTAGACTTCCATAGTTTTGCCCAATTGCGGTTTGAACATAGCATTAACAAGTCTTTGGTAGGTTGCCCCTGCATTTTTCAATCCGAAGGGCATAACTCTGTAGCAATAAAGACCAACATCGGTGATAAAGCTCGTGTCCTCCTGATCAGGTTCATGCATCATGATCTGGTTGTATCCGGAGTAGGCATCCATGAAAGATAACAATTCATGTCCCGCAGTTCCGTCTACCAGTTGATCGATCCTGGGTAACGGGAAGCAATCTTTGGGGCAAGCCTTGTTTAGATCAGAAAAATCGATGCACACTCTCCATTTTCCATTAGCTTTCTTGACCAGCACAGGATTTGAAACCCAATTCGGATATGTAGATTCTTTGATGAAGTTATTTTCCATGAGTCGATCAACTTCTTCTTTTAATGCTGCTGACCTTTCTGGACCTTGGGTTCTTCTTTTCTGTTTAACTGGCGTAAACTTTGGGTCAATATTCAGAGCGTGTACTGCAACTTCTGGAGATATTCCACACATATCGGCATGAGTCCAAGCAAAGACATCCAGATTTGCTTTCAGGAAAGATATCAAGATATTTTGAATTGACGCATTAAGCTGTGAACCCACATTCAACACCTTATTTGGGTCCTTCGGGTCAACAGGTACCGGAACTATTGTTTCCACCGGTACTACTCTATTCTCCCCTGCACTGGCTTTTCTGGAATCCATTTCCTTCCGTGCCCCGCTGTGTTCACCAGTGCAGGGTCCGCCCCGTAATTGCTACAAGGCTGGTTCCTTGATGCGGACTGGGGTTGCCGCATCCTTTCCCATTTCTCTTTTTCTTGACTCTCGCAGCTCTGTCAAATAGCATTCTCGCGCAGCATTTTGATCCCCTTTTATAACTCCTACTCCATTATCAGTAGGGAATTTAATAGTGAGGCACCACGGGGCTAGGATAGCTTTGAATGCTGCGAGTGTTGGACGGCCAAGAAAAGCATTATAAGCAGAAAACTCATCGACAATCACAAATTTTTGCTTGCGGACCACTTTCCTCTCTGCTTCCCTAAGTTCTACAAGCAGATCGATGGTCCCAATTGGCTGCTTTGGCTCCCCAGTGAAGCCAGCGATCTTCTGTGATGAGGCTTGTACATCGATCATAGGGATTTTCATCTGGTCAAATGTCTTCTTGAAGAGGATATTACATGATGCTCCGCAGTCAATGAGGACTCTTCTGACAATGGCCGGTCCAATACCAACCGAGATGACCAAGGGATCTAGGGTAGGAGCTTCTATGCCTGTGGAATCTCTGGCTCTGAAAACAATATCATCGCTGAAAGTTTTCTGTTGTTTCAGGGGCGTAGAGTCTTCTAAAACAAAGACGTCTTCTTCGGCTGGAGCATATTTCAAAGCCCTGGAATATCTCTCCATCTCACCCCAGCTCTTGCCAGCTGGGTGAGGCCCTCCTGTAATGACATTGATAACGGGCCTTCCAGATTCATGTCCCGTAGCTTTCTCACCTGTCCTAGGCTGGTGAACAGGAACCTGTTGCCCCTGACTTGACGATGCAGGATTGTTGCCATTCTTCTTCACAAATTGCTGCAGTTTGTTTTCTCTTAGCAACTCTTCAATCAGATTTTTCAACTGGCGGCATTCATCAGTCTCATGACCGGGTTGATTGTGGAAGCGGCAGAATTTCCCACTCTGTATGGCTTTTTTCCCGGTTCTCAAAGGGATAGGTTTAGGGAAATCGACGGAATCTTTAGTGGCAAGGTAGATGTGCTCCGGCGTATGTGATAATGGAGTATATTCTGATGGCTTGAAGGATCGGGGCTTCTTCAGATTACCCTGTTTCTTTCCATTATTATTCTCCCTTTTCTGCCCCACCGATTCATTCTTGCGTGGAACGACAGTGTTATCTTCAGCTTTCTCCATCACTGCCTTTACTGGCAAAGGACGACTTTCCAAGCGAATGAATTCATCTGCTTTTTTGTAGAACTTTTCGAGAGAGGTTGGCTCTTTCATATTTAACCATTTCCCAAATTCGCTTGACTTATCAATAGCCCTCATCAGATAAGTCAGTATCATTCGTGGTTCAGCATTGTCCACCTCAGCCAGCGCTATATTAAAGCGGTTCAAGAAAGATCTGATAGACTCACCAGGATTCTGCTCTAAACTCGACAGTGACATGATGTCCTTGGCCTTCGAAGCATATAGTCTAAACTGCTCTTTGAATTTTCTGGTCAAGTCTGAAAACTGATCAATAGATCGGACTGGCAACTTGGTGAACCATAGTAGAGCTACACCTTCCAGGTATACGGGGAAATATCGACACTTTATTTCGTCAGAGGCTCCGGCACCTGTCATGTGCCAATCATATTTATACAAGAATTCATTCGGATCACTTGTCCCTTTGTAAGCTGGGATAGTTGGAGGGACAAACTTCCTTGGAAACTCCGCCTTTAAGATTTTCTCAGTAAATGGAGTTTTACTCGGGGCGAAACCCCATTCTTTCTCATCTTCAACCCTTTGCATACTTTCTCTCATGATTTGCCGGACCATTCCAGAAAGATATTCCTCATCATGTCGAGTTCCAGATCCACCCACCTCAGGAAGCGTTTGCTCAAAGGGACTGGCAGCCCTTTCAGGAGCATTCCTTTCGTTAGCATTATGAATGTTTCCAGCATAATTCCTTTCATTACCAGCCGGTTGATTGTTTGCCCCAAGCAAATCATTCAACTTATTCAGAATTAGAGCATTTTGGGCACTCTGAGCCTCTAATTGTGCATTTTGGGCGCTTATCTGCTGGTTTAGCCCTAGAATCACAGCATCCAACTCCGCTTTCGTAACTCCAACTGACGGAGTGGGTTGATTAGGTACAGGGGAAGCGGAGGTTCCCTCTTGAATGTTTCCAGATCTGACAGATCTACTTTTCCTTCCAGGAGCGATAATCTCAGATAGACTTCTGGTTTTTAAGGAAATTCTTTCTACAAATCTCTGTGGAGCAATGATGATAATTTTCCTGAGTTCAATTCTCAGTGAAAGCACCAAAAATGTTAACGCTAAAATGTGAACGCTAACACCCCGGTGTGTGAAGTGTAATTGTGAAAGCACCACCCGATAGATCGGGAAAGAATTACAAGCAAGTAATAGCAGAAAAGCAGTAAACAACAACAATTTTATAGTGGTTCGGCTTAAGGGTATAGCCTACGTCCACTCTAAGTCCTTTTATTAATAATCCCGTTACAAGCTGATACAATTCTTCTCAAGTACAATATACTTCAAGTTACAAGTGATTTGGAACAAGTCTTAAGCTTCAATGTCGATTAAAGTCCTTAAATCCATGTTGAAGATGTGAGGTTTCTTCGTGGAGTTCTTTGACGAATTCCTCTAATCTTGAAAGCTCTAAGTGTTGATGAAGTTTTCAATGCAGCAAGGTAACGGTGTATGAAGAGAATGTGCCAAAAAGTCCTTTCATTGTTGGAGTTAGGGTTCTATTTATAGGCAACTTTGGATTAGGGCCATAGGTTGCGCCCGACCTAAGTAGGTCGTAGGTCGCCCTCGACCTAAAGAGTACTGGTTCCTCTTTCATCTTCCACTAGAGTACGCATGCTGAATACGACAAGTCCTAGGTCGTGAACGACCTATCTTCTAGCGGCCTGGCATAAGTGGCTTTCTCCTCTATGTATCTAGGTCATGAGCGACCTATCATAGGTCGTAGGTCATCTTCGACCTATGGAGCTCCGGCTTTCCTTCTTCATGTGCAAGCGCATCTTTTTTCCAACAAGTTGTAGGTCGCACACGACCTAACACCCAGTGACATAGTAGAGGCGACCTCTTTACTTACGTGTTTAGGTCGTTAACGACCTAACTTAGGTCGTGAATGTTTTCCTGCAGCCTTACTAGATCCCTTAGGTCGTTAGGTTGTGAAGTCTTTAAACCGCTAGGTCGCGGCCTTCCTTAGGTCGCTGAGAGTCATTAGGTCGCGGCCTTCCTTAGGTCGCTGAGAGTCATTAGGTTGCGGCCTTTCTTAGGTCGCTGGGAACCGTTAGATCGCTACATATCTTTAGGTCCTAGGTCGCTAATGAAGGAATGTTAACAACGGTGAAAATATAAATAAACTGATGATTCATCATTTCATTGTATGTTTGCAAAGATGCATTGTTAGTCCAAAGTGTGAAAAGAGTGGAAAAACATTTTCAAAACAAATTAAAGGGTCTGATAATAAATTTTGCTTTGGATGCTGAATTGTGCCGAGGCGACCCTGCCTTAGTGCTTACATGTGGGGAGATAAAATTTAATTTTCTTATTTTCTTGGAACTTAACAACAATTTAAAATTGCATCAGTTAATTACTATGTTAATGTTGTCAAGAATAGACCACACTTTGCTAATGTGTTATGTTGCATGCTAGATTTAAATTGGATGAGGAATGACAGAGAGCATGCATGTTTCATAAACGGGGTGCATTTTAGAGCTTCAAAAGCTAGATTAGTTTGCAAATAGCAAACGCAAGGAATGAAGAAGAAAGAATTTGGTTGAAACCCGATAACATAAGTATGAATGAGTGGAAGAAGTTTTTCAAGTCCAAAATAACTCTGGAATTTAAGATAAACTCATTTTCAGGATCTGTTCTTAATATTTACTGAATAAGAGTCAAGTCATAGTCACACATTTAGTGTTGATGAAATTAAGATGTTGTATACTTATAATAAGCTTGATTTTTTTAATGCACGTCTTGATTTATTGATAATGAATATAAATAATGTATTTTCATTCTCTGTTTTCAGGAGTTGAGTTGGATATTTAAAGCTATTAGAAGCAATCAGATGTTACACACATGTATCATAAAGGAATGACTCGATTGACTGAAGATTTGATATAATTATTTGCTATATTAGTTTCTACAATAATTTGATGATTACGAGATGACATGTTATTCAGGAAATTTTTATAGTAAAATTATATAATGTAATATATAAAAAGATGTCACTATTTTAATATTTGAAGGATCATTGCTTAGCTAATGAAGGGATCAAATAGAAATAATATACTGTTCGAATTTGATTTAAAAGGTGAAAACTGTCTAAAGTAGCTTAGAAATATTACTAACTAGATTTTTTAGCCTAAAATACTGAATCATACCAGATCATAAAACCCATGATCCGCAATATAGAATTAAGTATGGTAATTTGTCTGTCAATGTCCAAAAATGAAAGTGGAAGATAGTGTTACCCTGCCCTTTAGACCAGTCCGGGATATCAACAAACTGGTTGGAAAAGATGGATATCGGGGTTGGAGATCGCTTGGAAATAAGGCTATGATCGATACTATCAAAATTTGACCGAGCTCCAATCAAGACGGGATCAATTATGAATGGTGAACAAGGCTTGGAGAAGCTCAAATTTCAGGTCAATCGAAGTTCATATGCTCAAGTTATGGATGGATCAATGTTGGAGGTAAATGGTTGGCGTCGGTACCTTCGGATTGATATAATTCGTATCGATCAACATGGATCAATTTAGATCGATGGATGTTGTTCGTATCGATATAGTTCATATCGATTGGCATGGATCACTTTGGATCGATGGATGTTGTTCGTATTGATATGGTTCGTATCGATAATAAGGATGAACCAGCGGATGGATGTGAAGTCAAATGACTTTAACAAGACTTTTAGGATCGATGCAATAGTAGGAATAAAGCATGGACACGAGGCGACAGTTAAAGAAGTTTGGAAGCATTTCGTATCGATCCATCGTTGATCGATACGAATTGATGAAGCCATATTAAAGGATACGAAGGAAGCAGGTTTGATGGACACGAAGGCATGTCCTTTCGGGGTACTCAAGGATCGATACGAACAAGGCAACACGAAGAGCGGGGGATCGATACGGAGAGGACAGTGGTCGATCGATACGAAAAGGGCAATGGGTTGATGGATACGAAGGCGATAGGTACGTAACCGATGGATACGAAATCCATGTATATGAAGCTTCCAGCCTACTCGCAAATACAAACTTGGTTCGATCATAACTCTCAATCTACAACTCCAAATACTATGAAATTTTCACAGAAGCTTGCTTATGCACTCGAGAATGATCATGATCGATCTTAATTTGATTGGAGTCAATTTGGATCGATACGAATTATGCTTGGATCGATCCAAAATCGCTCTGGATCGAACTAGTGGGCCCACCTGCGCAAGAGAAGAGGTATTCTAGGTTTTGGGGTGGATATTTTGGGATCCACACCTATAAATTGCGGTCTTATGGAAACTAAAAATGGATCTTCTTCTTCTTTTCTAGGCAAAGCTCTGCCATTTTGTTATTTGATTTCAAAGACTTGTAACTGTAATTACGACATAAAAGGAATAAAAGGATTGATTCAAAATGGACGTAGGCCGAAGATAGTCAAACCACTATAAATCTCGTGTTCTTTCTTGCTTTCTTATATTTCAATTTTGCAATTTCTTTATTTTTATTCTTTACTTAATCTGGATCTGAGATCTGTGAGTGTATATTGAAGATTTTTGTTTATACACTGGTGCTTTCACTACTTCTGGGTTTGTGACCAACTTTGGTGCAAAAGGATAGTTCTCCAAAGTTTTATGCCCTCGCTTTATTTGTTTGGAGTTTATTCTCCAATAACCGGTTTAATATTTGAGTGTTTCATATAAATATATCCCCACGAAAAATGAAAATAAGATGTTAATGTTTGTATTTATAGCTTGTACAATTATATTTTAGGAGTTTTATGTAATTTCAAATTGCAAGATTGTTCACTGGTCAGTTGCATGTTATACCTTTACACTGTGTTTGCTTATTACTGTATTTTCATGTTGGATTTTGCATGACAAATGAAAAAATGATATTAATTTATGTTCCTACCTTTTCTTATTTTCTGCAGTTTCAAATTTCTATATTAGCATGTTAATTAAATGCTTCCTTAGGCAGTATCTATGAGTTAAAAGTTGCAATCTGTAATCGTGCTAACACAATGGTGTGAGTAGAGAGTCTCATGGGACCTTATTTGTTAACTAGTAAATTGCATGTTTTTTAATGTTCATTATACGCCATGAATTGTCCAATATAATGCTCGGTGCTACTGCCGATGCCTGATCTAACAAATATTTCGATTCAATAATAACAAGCCCTTTTTAAATTACATTGTAAAAACACTTGATGAGTATACAACTCTGGCTGAAGATTACTTTTTGTTTGAAACTATGCTTCTTAGGTTGCATATATTTTACAGTTCTACATGTTATGCACGTATGTGCTTCTTTTGGACAGATGATGTATGATGCTTATGGGATTACTACTGTAACGTCCCGATATTTTCAACTATTTGCATCCGCACATGTTAGATTTGAATTGCCCAAAATACCGCGTTGTAAATAAAATTTGGCAAATCTCAGAATATACAGTAACTAAAAATCACAGATCACACACACAGAGTAATAATAGTGTAGCAGAAGTAAAAGAAAATAGTAGTTCATGAAGCTACTATTGTTATCCCGCTTTTCGGGCAAAAGCCGTGATACCAAAAGATTGATCAAAGACAAAAGACAGTTCGCTTCAGAGATTGATCGCACTTCACTCCGCTATGGATATCGATGAATTCTGTCCGAGTCCGGATCGGGCCACAAGTGATAGGGCATAACAAGAAAGGCCATAGAAGCCACCAATTCAAGTTTCGAGTCAATCCGAGGTCATATGCTCAAGTTATGACGGATTCAAGTTAAGGAAGATGGACGTCGCTCGGTTCGAAACCATCACTGTCGAACCCAACTAGTTCGAAACCATTTGTTTCGAACCCATAATGTTCGAAACCAACTAGTTCGAACCCAACAAAAGAACGTAAGTTCGAATCCATCAGAGTGCTCCTAACTTCGAATCCATAAGACACGCTACCGCTTCGACTCCATGTATTTCGAATCCATCAGACGTTCTCTACTTCGAATCCATGACCTAGACCTTACTTCGAATCCACCAAAGCAGCTATACCTCGACTCCATCAACTATGCGCTAGTTCGAATCCATCTTCACAAGACTACAAGCCCACCATGCGGCATCGCGCTGTCTTCGAATCCAACATGCTAAGACAACTTCGAATCGATCCAAGGTAACACATTTGGATCGATTCGAACAAACACCATCCCCATCGATTCGAAGACTCACTTCGAATCCAACCACACGCAAAAGACAGGATCGACTCGAAGAGAGGCACCCTGGGATCGGTTCGAAGTACTCGAATCAAACAGGTCGATTCGAACGAGACCACTTCATCGATTCGAACCAACAGAAGGCCGAAGACACCAATTTCGAACCGATCATAACTTCCAATCCACTTATCCAAATCCCATGAAATTTTTACAGTAGTTCACATGCATGTTGAAGAATGTCCACACAAAATTTCGCCTCGATTGGATGCTTCTTTGATCGATTCGAAATTCATTTCGAATCGATCCCAAACTGGGCACGGACTTCGAGAACGCGGGCTTATGGGCCCCCCTCACGTGCCAGGCAACCTCCCTGAGCTTTAGGCGGGAATTTGGCCTTCCACACCTATAAATAGAGCCCCTGGTCATTCAGAAAAGGGACGGGAGAATTTGGAGAAGAAAAATAAGCCTAAACGCTGCCGGAATCACTCCATACCACCTCCTTTGCTGATAATTTCGAATTTAAGTCCATTTTCTGCTGTAATTTGCTTAAAAACACTTGTAATCTTCAAGTATTAAGGAATAAAGTGATAAAGCTTCATAGTGGACGTAGGCGCATAGCCGAACCACTCTAAATCCTTGTCTTCTGTGCAATTTACTTTTCTGTGATTTGGAGTTTTGTTAGATAGTCCTTATTTTTAATTCAAGTTCTTCATTTACTATCTCTTCAAAAACTTCCGAAGGGTGTTTGCCCAATTTTGGTGCAAACATTTTGGTGCTTTCACTGAGAAAGAAAAGGAACCAGTTCTTTCTCCTGCTCCGTGGATCTATCTTCGATACCGGATTGCATAAATCTAAGAGGGAGATCCAGACCTCAAATTCGGATTCCTTCTATTCTTTTCAGATTTGCTAAAAATCTAGGACAGGAATCCAACCTTCAGGATGGTTAGTACGAGAACCACTTCCAACGTTGGTAACCAAGAAGGCCGGGATGGGCAGAATCCCGCACAGCTACAGTCAGCCAATCAGGATGCCGCTGGGCAAGCGAATCAGTCAGGTCCAGTTACAAGGCAAGAATTCCAAGCATTACTCCAGGAATTAACTCAAAGCCGACAACAGCTAACTGAGCAGCTGCGTGTCAATGCTGAATTGGCTAACCAACTAAATCGTCAAGGGCGAAGGAAATCAAAGAGGGACCATGCTCCGCATTCTTCCACGGAAAGCTCTGCCTCATCCGACTATGGCGGCAGATCTACACGCCCCAGGTTAGACGGAAGTCATGCTTCTGGTCTCCGGCAAACGTTAACTGTTGGACAAATAAGGGTTGGCCCCTCTGCTAGCTTTCATACGGGACCTTCCTCTCGAGGAGGCGCTGTTCCACAGCACACTGCAGATAACCAAGCCACCGCAGGTGACACAGGAGTTGACATCCGAAATCACTCCAGTCCGAACTACCACCCACAGGAACGTGCCCCAGGATCGAATATCCCAGAAGACGTTGAGCCAAGGAGGCGAGATTCGGATCGTCGACAGCGCCCGATCCCACCTCGCACTGTGGAACCCGACCACACTTTGGCTCGACACCCGTCGAATGCGGCAATGCCTGATCTCTCAGCTATGGTCCGCCAAATGGTTCGCGAAAGTCAAGGTTTAACAAATGACGATTGGGGGATCTCTCGAAGTCACACCCCGTTCACAGATGACATATTGTATGCTGAGCCTCCCCGGCGATTCAGAATGCCGACTCTGCCTATGTATGAAGGAAACTCCGACCCTAGCCAACATATTCTAAAGTATGAATGGTCGATGACTGCTGCCAGAGCTGATGATGCAGTGAAGTGCCGTAGTTTTCCTATTTCCTTGGGGGGGATTGCGACAATGTGGTTTACACGACTACCACCACGGTCTATCTCCTCGTTTGACCAATTGGCAACCAAATTTATCGAACAATTCCGTATGCACATCGCCAGGCCTAAAGACGTAAACACTTTATCTAGTGTCACTCAAACCCCTGGGGAGACGCTCAGGCGATACCTGGAAAGATTCAACGCCGCCTGTGCAGAAATTACTAACCCCAATGATAATTCAATCTTGATGGCTCTGACTAAGGGGATTGATCCCGACTCTGATTTTGGAAACTGGCTAGCTGGGAAACCTCCCGCGTCGTTGGATCGTTTCTATTCCAAAGCCGCCCAATTCCTGAGGCGTGAGGATGCGAAACAATCTAGGAAGCAGGACGATGCGAGGCCCAGCAATGAAGGGATTCAAAGCAATGTGGCCGTTAAACAATCAGGAGAGGGCTCAGGAAGAGTGCAGTTGAATATTCAGAACAAGCAAACCCAGCCAAGGAACGGCGATAATAGAAGTAAGAAGCAGGATCAGAATCGCGGCCCGCGACGTAGGGCGCAAATGTTTGAAAGTTATACACCGCTGAATACGACGTTAGAAAACGTATATCTACAAACCTGTAATGCAATGCAATATAAGAAGCCGACTCCGAAGCCATCATCGGAGAAACAGATCCAAACGGGGAAGTTTTGTAGATTTCACGAAAGCTATGGACACAACACCAATGATTGCTGGCATCTGCAAGACCTTATTGAGAAACTGATCAGAGAGAGGAAGCTGGATCAATTTGTGCGGGCACCGCAAGCCGGTAGTGCGGGCCCGTCAAACCAAAATCGTGCACAGAACCAAGAAAGACAAGAAGAGCCCGCTCGTACAGGCGGAAGATTGGTCATAAATACAGTCAGTGGTGGCCCTCATCCAGCAGATCGAAGTTGGAGGGAAATGGAATCATACGCCAATTCGATCAGACACGTAAGTTTTGAAAGCTGCAGTACACTTTATGAAGGAACTCCGGCTAAGCAACAGAAGACGATGACGGATGACATCGTATTTAGAAGCCGAGATGCTGACAAAGTCGAAGCCCCGACCATAGACCCACTAGTCATATCCGCCCAGGTTGGTCCTGCTTGGATGAAGAGGATCCTGGTAGACAGTGGAAGCTCAGTAAACATCTTGTTCAAAAGGGCATATGATCAGATGAAAATGGAAGACAAAGATCTAAAGCCTTGTCAATATAGGATCCACGGCTTCGATGGAAGTGCTAACATACCCACTGGAATGGTGGAATTGCCAGTAGAATTGGGAAACGGAGAACGCCGTAGAGTTCGAGTGTTACAGTTTGTTGTCCTGGACATCCATTCACCCTATAATGCCTTTTTGGGCCGACCAGCCCTTGCAGAATTTAGGGCAGCAATTGCCCCGTGGTGTTTGACTCTAAAGTTCCCAACTGACCACGGGATTGGGGTCATTCAAGGGGACCAGGCTGCTGGGAGAGCCTGTTACGTTGCTGAACTACGAGAAGCACAAAAGAGGGAAAAGGGAAAGGGCGTGGGGGAATCTCTCCACGTCCGCTTTGTCGACGATTGACAACTAGCGCCTGGGCCTCGGCCCGGGCACCACGACCAATTCCAGAAGGATCTTGACCCTCGAGACACTGAAGATAATGATGAATCCAAAGAAAGTCAGGCCTCCCCAGCCGAGCTGACAATCGATGTTCCAATTGATAACGATGACGATTCGAAGGTCTTGAAAATTGGGTCTCAGCTAAACCTGCAAGCTCAACAGGAATTGGTCGAATTTCTCCAAGCGAATCTAGACGTATTCGCCTGGACGCACTCCGATATGTGTGGAATCTCGTCGGACATCGCGAGCCACACCTTAAATATTGACCCGCGGTACATCCCGGTCAAACAAAAGAGACGCGGTATGGATCCAGAGAGATCTGCCGCCCTCAAGGAAGAAGTCGATAAATTGAAGACGAATGGGTTTATCCGAGATGCTTTGTACCCGGAGTGGGTATCCAATCCTGTACTTGTCCGCAAACCAAATGGAAAATGGAGAACGTGCATCGACTACTCTGACTTAAATAAGGCTTGTCCAAAGGACAGTTTCCACTTCCTCGAATCGATCAACTTGTGGATTCGACGGCCGGACATGAATTATTGTCTTTCATGGATGCTTACTCTGGGTACAATCAGATACCCATGCATGTGCCTGATCAAGAACATACGAGCTTCGTAACTGATATAGGACTATATTGCTACATGGTCATGCCTTTTGGTTTAAAGAATGCCGGAGCAACTTATCAACGCTTAGTCAACCGAATGTTTGCCGACCAGATCGGGAAAACCATGGAGGTCTATGTAGATGACATGTTGGTAAAATCACGGTACTCCACTGATCATGTCAAGGACTTGGAATCAATGTTCAAAGTCCTCCGGAGGTATGGGATGAAGCTAAATCCGTTAAAATGTCATTTTGGGGTTGCTTCCGGAAAGTTCCTTGGGTTCATCGTCAACGCCCGGGGAATAGAGGCCAACCCCGAAAAGATATGGGCAATCAGGAGTCTTCAAACCCCGAGGACCATGAAACAGGTTCAGAGCCTCAATGGAAAGATTGCAGCGCTGAGTAGGTTCATCTCAAGGTCAACGGATAAATGCATACCCTTTTTCGACCTAATCCGAAAAGGGAGGCGAAACTTCGAATGGACTACGGAATGTGAAAACGCATTTCAATCGCTAGTCCGGCATCTTTCCACACCACCGATTCTTTCAAAACCTGTTGATCATGAACAATTATACCTTTATCTGGCTGTATCTGAAAACGCTATTAGTGCTGCATTGGTTCGGGAGGAAGACCGAACACAGAAACCAGTTTATTATGTCAGTAAACGATTGGCCGGGGCCGAGAAAAATTATCCAAGGCTAGAAAAGTTGGCATACTGCCTAGTCATCGCCTCGAGAAAGCTCCGTCCATATTTTCAGGCTCACCCTATCATTGTGTACACCGATCAACCACTACGACAGGTCCTCACACGACCCGAGACATCTGGCAGGTTACTAAAGTGGAACATTGAGCTGAGTCAATTCGACATCGCATATGTTCCAAGGAGAGCCATACACGGTCAAGTCTTAGCAGATTTCATTGCCGAATTCACTGTTCCTGAAGACTTACCTGAAACTAGTGACTCACCCGAATATGTATGGAAAATGTACACTGATGGCGCATCCAACGATCGGTGTTCGGGCGCAGGGATTGTGCTTGAGACTCCCGAGGGCCGATCCATCTGCTACGCCTTAAAGTTTGATTTCCGGGCAACCAACAATGAAGCTGAATACGAAGCCTTGCTCGCCGGGTTGAAGTTGGCCCGAGACCTAAGAATTATCGCGGTAGAGATATACTGCGATTCTCAGTTGGTGGTATGCCAAGTTCGGGGCGAATATCAGGCCAAGGATCGAAGACTAGCCGCTTATCTAGCCCGGGTCCGAGAAACACTAGACCAGTTTGATTATTATGCCATTTTCTACATACCCCGAGAGCACAATCAGAAAGCTGATGCGTTGGCAAAGTCGGCAAGTACAGGCGAAACTCAACACTTGGGACTCGTCCCCGTCGAGACATTATCCTATCCAAGCATTGATCGAACGGAGAACGAATTCACATTTGAAGCTACCTCCGAGAAGGAATCATGGATGACTCCCTATCAAGATTACATTGAGCATGGCACACTACCCGAACGGCGAAGTGAAAGAAGACAGATTCTCCGAAAGGTGTCACGATTTGTCATTCAAAACGGAGTTATGTATCGAAGAGGATACTCTGTTCCTCTTCTCCGGTGTATCGCACATGACGAAATCAAGCGAGTGTTGCGCGAGGTGCACGAAGGAGAATGTGGCGATCACACTGGGGGGCAAGCACTTGCCAAGAAAATACTTCGATACGGATATTATTGGCCTACCATTAACCGCGATGCTATGGATTATGCCAAAAGATGCGATAGATGCCAGAGACACGCTCGGATCCCTAGAGCCCCGCCTTCTGAAATAACCCAAATGGTCAGTCCGTGGCCATTTGCAATGTGGGGGATGGATATAATCGGTGCATTGCCTTTAGCTAAAGGGGGTGCAAAGTACGCCATAGTGGCGGTTGATTACTTCACCAAATGGGCTGAGGCTGAGCCCCTTGCAACGATAACAACAAAAAAGGTGATCAACTTCGTGGTACGCAACATCATCTGCCGGTTTGGTCTCCCGCATACTATTATCACCGACAATGGAGCCCAATTCGACAGTGCTGAATTCAAGGACTTCTGTCTGCGATTTCACATCCATAAGAGATTCTCAGCAGTAGCGCACCCACAAGCAAATGGTCAGGTCGAGGCCGTCAATAAGGTTATCAAGTCTATATTGAAGAAAAGATTGGAGAAAGCTGGGGGCAAATGGGTTGATGAACTACCAATGGCTCTGTGGGCGTACAGAACGACTCACAAAACTGCGACCGGACACACCCCTTTTTCTCTATCCTATGGCTCTGAAGCAGTTATTCCAGTCGAAATGGAAGTTCGCTCTCACCGTGTGACAAACTACGACCCGAAAACAAACGGTATATTGCTTGCTGAATCCCTAGATCTGCTTGATGAGAAGCGAGAAGAAGCCGATGTGAGAGCAGCTGCATATCGAGGTCGAGTCGCTCGAATATACAACGCCAAGGTCCGCCCACGAACTTTTAAATCCGGCGACCTGGTACTTAAAAGAATTTACCCGGTACCTTCACACATGAACCCAAATTGGGAAGGGCCGTATATGATTTCACAAAAGCTCAGAGATGGCACATTCAAGTTATCAACAGTTGATGGCCTCACTTTACCAAGAGCCTGGAATAGCAGAAGCCTCCGTCACTACTACATCTGACGGGCTTTATTTATCTATTTCTTATCAATTTCTTCTTCAGCATTTTTGTTTTTGCATTTTGAAATTTGAATTTGTAATAAGGCAACTGATTTTGTCATGTTTCTTTCGTTTCAGCAATAAAATGCCATCTCTTCGAGCCAAAAGTTGTGATTCACTGAAAATAACACATTATATCACGTTGCACGAAGAGCTAAATTCCATCACACGGTGGGATTTATTCGAACAGGGAGTAACTGTGATACGACCTGTCGCTCATTGAGTGAAACCCGAGCTCGGGGGCAGAATACAATACCAGCATTCACAGGGATCGATACACGATAATCCTTTTACCGGCTCCAACTTCCCGGAGTACGAATTGGAGTATAAACATCCAATAAATCGTTCCCAGAGTGCGAACGGACTCCAACTTCCCAGAGTGTGAATTGGAGTATAAACATCCAATAAACCGTTCCCAGAGTGCGAACGGACTCCAACTTCCCAGAGTGTGAATTGGAGTATAAACATCCAATAAATCGTTCCCAGAGTGCGAACGGACTCCAACTTCCCAGAGTGTGAATTGGAGTATAAACATCCAACAAATCGTTCCCAGAGTGCGAACGGACTCCAACTTCCCAGAGTATGAATTGGAGTATAAACATCCAATAAATCGTTCCCAGAGTGCGAACGGACTCCGACTTCCCAGAGTATGAATTGGAGTATAAAACATCCAATAAATCGTTCCCAGAGTGCGAACGGACTCCAACTTCCCAGAGTATGAATTGGAATATAAACATCCAACAAATCGTTCCCGGAGTGCGAACGAACTCCAACTTCCCAGAGTATGAATTGGGGTATAGACATCTAATCCAGATTCTCAAAGCGCGAACTGTGTTCCAAACATCAATAACACTCAGAATCCTGGAATGCGGAACAGATTATCGATCTCAAATCGTCATGAGACCTCAAAAGGGGGGCGTGTGCCCAAAGGCTTGCAATAAACGCAATCAGCCACCAGAATATGAGTATTATTCCCCGCAACTAAGGGGCAAAAAGCTGGGTGTTAATCACTGGCTTAAGTGATAATATAATCAGAATCCGACTCATTCATTAAGTCACGACACGAAGCTGTAAAAATACTGAGCGGATACAAAACAAACGCTACAAGGCATTTAGGTAAGAAGAAAAGAATAATTTCCCATTTCGTCGGCCAACAAAAACAGGTTTGATTACATGGCAAGTAAAGATGCTTCGATTAAGTGGAGGCCAAATCCACACATACACATGGCCCAAAAAAGAACAAGAGAAAAGACAAAAGAATTGTTATCCGTAAACTCTTGACAAAGCAAAGGGCTCACTCTTTCTTCCTCCGATGCTTCTTCCTCGGAGTCGAGCCGGTAGACCCACTGCCTGGCTTCCTGCGAGACTTTTTGCCTTTCTTAGGAACGTCCTCCGGGTCTGGCATAATATCGACATCTTCCTCAGAACTGGAAGGGATGGAGATCCTTTTATGAGGGCGAACCGAAGGCATGGGAGCAGTAACAGATACATGTTCAGCGACACTCGAGACGATTACCGTGCCACCAGGAGAAATCATCATTAGAGAAGATAAGCTTGGGGGAACGGCGTCACCTCCGGGACCAACTGTCACTGTCTTGGCCATCTCGGCACTTATCTCTGCCAAAATCTCCTCCTCTCGAGACAGTTGAGCTGCGCTAGGTACGCCAGTGGTCGTCACAATCGAACTAGAAACTGGAGCAGCTCCGCTCGTCGCAAAAGAGAGGTCAGGCACGGGATCGAGAGGATGACCAAATAGCTCTTCAAACATTTGAACGTCGAATGACATCGATCCTCCCTCTCCTATGTCACCAACCATGGCGGCGGTTGAGATCGCCTCAGTGACAACAACTCCATGCGTGGGATATAAAGCCGAAGGAACAGGGAGCACGGGTGCGACACTCTCGGTCTCTAAACAACAAAAAGTAGAGCTGTCAGACCAAGAAATTCCCTCGAAAACCAATGTCTTAAGACGTAAAGAGAGTAGTCAAAATACCCGCTTTACCTTGCCTTGGAGCCTGAACAAGCTCGGGGGCGAGAGCCGTGCCCGAAGACATTTCCGGTTGGTCCGGATTGTAGGCTGGAATAGCATGCGAATCAACTACAGCAACAGCTCCGGACGAAGTCGAAATGGGGACTTCAGTATTCTCGCTATGACGCACAATGCCCGAACCTTCACAAACCTCCGTTTGATGGACTCCAAGTCTTTCTTTTTCAACGGAAACGATTGCTTCATGAAGAGTCCTCCTCTCATCCTCGCTGAGCAAACGCGACTCAAGCTCAAACTCATCTAATACCGAATCCGGACAAGACATCCTCTTGTTTTCCACCAATTTCTTCCAAGCATTGTAGAGAGGCATCGAGTAATCCCCTAGCCAGGAGAGGTTTCTATACTCCAGTACATTGGCATTATATGTGTCCAAGAGATCGTCGAATTCGGCCTCCATTTTGAACCTCTCCGCTTGGACTCTCTCCTCCACCTCCGATTCAACCTCCTTAACCCTTGCAATGGCCGCATCGCGCTCAGTTCGGAAAGATACAGCCTGCTCACACGCTTTTTGCGCAGCCACGTTCGCGTCGTCTTTTTCCTTATTCATATCAGCAAACTTAGCCTTTAGCACCTCCAGTTCCTTAATTGCCGCATCGCGCTCAGCTCGGAAAGATACAGCCTGCTCACACGCTTCCTGTGCAGCCACATTCGCGTCGTCCTTTTCTTTATTCATGTCGGCAAACTTAGCCTTTAGCTCCTCTAGTTCCCTGACTACCGCATCTCGCTCAGTTTCGACATTCTTGTATCGGTGGCCTAAGTCTTCAACTAATGTACAATGTGCCTGTTGCATTTTCGCCATCTCGACCAATGTTTCATCAACCTTCTGTAACGACTCGACCTCGGCCTTGCGGGAAGATTCCGCCTCAGATTGGAGTATGTCGACAATACGACTCTTTTGAGCCAAGTCGGCCTCTAGCTTCTCGATGACTTGGGCCCGGTCGAAGGCAGCTTTGGAAGCCTTAACGGCCGCTTTGTACCATTCTTTGTACTGAGCGAAAAAGTCCTGGGTGTAGCTGAGCGCCGTAATCGCGGCATCATCGGGAATTCTTTTAAGATTGGGGGGAAAAATACAAGCATCAAAGCAGATTTCTGGAAAATCTTTCCTCAGTTGAGCAAGCCTGATGGCCCCTTCTCCAGAAGACTCAATAAGGGTCTCTTCCGCAGACGTGGAAGTCGCAACCCCGATTCGAGAACGATGTGGCTCAAGCCTCGAAGCCTGCGAAGATGGCTGATGTCGCAGAGGCTCGGATGTTTGGACATGACTTCGGGATTGCGGAGGAGATCGAGATGGGGAGCGATGTCTACGATCTCTGTCTGATCGTTCCTGGCTAGAGTAACCTCGATGATGATCCTTTGCGTGGTAATCCTGGCCATATTGCCTCCGGTCGCGATCGCGATCAGGGCCCCCACGCCGAGATTCATGATAGGTTGGGGGGTGATGAACTCTCCGGAGTTTGTCCAGTGTAGTCTGACGGCCAGCCATATTACCTGAAAAAGAGATGCAGTTCGGTTAAGGGCCAGGCAAATTAGATATGGCAAGTAAAGCAGTCATGTAGTGTCATGAAGGTGTATGCAAATGTGCAAAGCCTCCGACCAACCAGAAGTATCGGCTGCACTAACGGGTAAAAGCTCGCTTATGTTTAACGCTTCCCGAAGCTCAACCAACCCGGACTCGTGATAAAGAGAAACGCATTCCGGGATGGGAACGTCATCCAGACCTGCGAAAATGTTTCCTGGTTGACAAATAGCGGAGTCAGAAGAAATAATCCCAGGGATCGAGCGAGACACGATTACAGACTTCCGTCTCTTAAATTTAGGAACAACAGCCTTGCCTTTCTGCTTTTTTCCTGTTTTGGGAAAGCCAGCCGCTAGTCCAGTGTCATTAGGCGTCCTCTCATCATCGCTCATCTCTCTTATCGCTGCACCGGTTTTCTTCTTTGCCCTCGGAGCCGATTTCGCCAACCCCTTAACGACAGTACTTTGGTTCGTCTCAATTAAGCCCAGCATCCTTAAGTTATCATCAGTTAAGACCAAGTCAATGTGCCGCAAGTCACCCGGAGTCTCTTGTAAACTTCGGATGACGCTTCTGTATTGACCGCCGTCCGGCCTCGATATGATAGCTGTAATGAAAACACCTGATGTCAGTTCGAATGTCGACAATAACTATTAAAGAAGGCTTACGTATTTTACGGCACTCACGTCTGGACAGCCATCGCCTAGCGAATCCTGGAGGGCATCGGACAAAAAACCATTCATTCTTAAAGTAACTAAGTCTGGTCCAGGCTCCCGTCACAACCTGGCAGTTTCTAACTGCTTCCAGAAAGGTGAAAGACGGACTATCACCTCTACTCTTGAAATTGAATATGTGTCTAATCTCAGCTGGCTTAGGCGGACGAAAAAGGCAGTCCATGAATAATATGAAAACACTATTCAGCAACGCGTGCCCGTTGGGGTGAAGTTGCCCGGGAGCTATTCCAATAAACGACAGCATCTCCCTGATATATTGATTAAACGGAGGAAGGGTTCCGGCCGCACAGGCATGACGATAGAAAGCAGTGTAACCCTCGGGTGGATTGTGAGGTCTATCCTCAACTCCAGGAAGCAAAACGTCATCCAGGGACAAGTTATGTTTCAAACATATCCGGCCTAACAATGCTCTAGAAATATTGGATCGGACGGAGTCTATGGGATCCTCGATAAGTAAGGCCTCCGGCAACTCGTCCGGAGCAGGATCTATCACTTCAGGAAGAATCTCTGGAATTTCTAGCGCTGGATGGAGCAAGCTCTGTAACTCTTGTTGTTCGGAACCCGAAGACGCCATAATTAACTAACTCACGAGAAGGCAGCGTCAAATACAGAGAAAACCCGTATATTCCCCGGTGTGAAGTATATGAATGTGACGTGCAGTGGAAATGCATAACTGAAACAAATTTTACGGGATTGGAACGCGGAGTCCGAACGACAAACCCTCGGAGTCAAAAAACGAAAGCGACCGTCATCGCTGACCGTCACTTTCACGTCACTCCAATACTACTGGCCAACTCAAGTATGAATTCGTTATATGTGTTTGAGTTATGGTGCCATCGACGAGCTCTCAAAAGAAGGCAGGTCAAGTCAACTTTAGTCATGCAAGGCCAAAGCTCGTCGGAATCAAGTATGCGAAAGAAATTATTAAGTTCGTTAAAATCCGATTTAAAGTTGGTCATAGTTCAGAGGATGAAACAAATCGAAGGAGTGGAAATTCCAGAAACAAGAACGCTAAAATCGATCGACTCGATTCGACACAAGTCAGATCGATGAACTCCGAGTCGGTGCGCTCCAATGCCACGTAGTTCGACTCGACGCAACCTGGAAACGGAGGAGCAGTTCGAACCCATGAAACCACACCTGACTTCGAACCGATCGAAGATGCGCTCCTTCGAATCCACCTAGAGCGGTTCGAATCCATGGAGTTTCACCTGATTTCGAACCAATCGGAGTCGAGCCCCTTCGAATCGATGCATGTATCATTGTTTCGAACCCACCAGTAGTGAGCACCTTCGAATCGATCAGAATGTCGCCGTTTCGAATCGATCACCGCAAGTCCTTTTTTTTCTTGTTCTCCTGCAGTCATCGATTCGAAGTTGCACGCTCAAAGCCAACTCGAATCGCTCACCCCTGGATTGATGCGAAGACAGTGAAAGACAGTACTCTGATCGACACGACTCAAATGTTTGCATTCCTCAGTTCCGTGGAGTCGACCTACGTCGTTCAAATCTCACCACTCTCCAAAATTTCCAGAAGAAGGGATGAAACAATGCCGAAAAAGTTCCAATTCTATCGTTCTCAATTCGAATCGACCCCTTGGTTACCTGATTTGATTTGGTTACAAGTGGAAGCCTGAAGGAATTTGATCGATTCGTAAAAACCCCTCGTTTGATTTGGCTCTGGAAAGTCGATTCGAAGAAACAGCTAAAGCAATGGTAAAAAGTAAAAAGTGAAAACGGAGTCAGCCTCGTGTATTTATATGGATTCCAAAAAGGGATTGGTGTCACTTCGACTCCCATCGATTCGAACGACCAGTTTCGAATCCATCAGAAGTCTCGACTCCATAAGAAATTTCGAATCCATAGAAATTTCGAATCCATCAGAAGCTGCGACTCCATAGAAGTTTCGACTCCATAAAAGTTTCGAATCCATAGAAATTACGAATCCATCAGAAGTTGCGACTCCATAGAAGTTTCGAATCCATGGAAGTTTCGAATCCATCAAAAGTTTCGAACCCATCAAAAGTTTCGAATCCATCAGAAGTTTCGAATCCATCAGAGACAACGACGATTCGAGAGCCATTAATTCATACAATCATAACTTCGAATCCATCAACAACCACTGATAAACACTCTTTGACTTGAGTCTAAAATCATTCCAGGAGAAAATCGGGACAGAATTCGGCAGCAAGCAAAAACCAACATAACTCGTGAACGCACGACGTTAACAAGGACGAAAGCTAATAAACGTGTACACGTATCGAACTAACATTCGATTTTGAACATTTACAGGGACTAAATATTCACCCGGTTGCAACAACGACAGCCAATGATCAAGCGCAATCACACACAATCAACCATATCAAGGCAAGGTTACGACAATTCTCTAATGAGTTTCAACGAACAGAAAACAATAATCTTCAGAATAACATGGCGACTATTCAAAGCACGTCATGTGCCCACAAGACGTACTTTGGGGGGCAAAATGTTATCCCGCTTTTCGGGCAAAAGCAGTGATACCAAAAGATTGATCAAAGACAAAAGACAGTTCGCTTCAGAGATTGATCGCACTTCACTCCGCTATGGATATCGATGAATTCTGTCCGAGTCCGGATCGGGCCACAAGTGATAGGGCATAACAAGAAAGGCCATAGAAGCCACCAATTCAAGTTTCGAGTCAATCCGAGGTCATATGCTCAAGTTATGACGGATTCAAGTTAAGGAAGATGGACGTCGCTCGGTTCGAAACCATCACTGTCGAACCCAACTAGTTCGAAACCATTTGTTTCGAACCCATAATGTTCGAAACCAACTAGTTCGAACCCAACAAAAGAACGTAAGTTCGAATCCATCAGAGTGCTCCTAACTTCGAATCCATAAGACACGCTACCGCTTCGACTCCATGTATTTCGAATCCATCAGACGTTCTCTACTTCGAATCCATGACCTAGACCTTACTTCGAATCCACCAAAGCAGCTATACCTCGACTCCATCAACTATGCGCTAGTTCGAATCCATCTTCACAAGACTACAAGCCCACCATGCGGCATCGCGCTGTCTTCGAATCCAACATGCTAAGACAACTTCGAATCGATCCAAGGTAACACATTTGGATCGATTCGAACAAACACCATCCCCATCGATTCGAAGACTCACTTCGAATCCAACCACACGCAAAAGACAGGATCGACTCGAAGAGAGGCACCCTGGGATCGGTTCGAAGTACTCGAATCAAACAGGTCGATTCGAACGAGACCACTTCATCGATTCGAACCAACAGAAGGCCGAAGACACCAATTTCGAACCGATCATAACTTCCAATCCACTTATCCAAATCCCATGAAATTTTTACAGTAGTTCACATGCATGTTGAAGAATGTCCACACCAAATTTCGCCTCGATTGGATGCTTCTTTGATCGATTCGAAATTCATTTCGAATCGATCCCAAACTGGGCACGGACTTCGAGAACGCGGGCTTATGGGCCCCCCTCACGTGCCAGGCAACCTCCCTGAGCTTTAGGCGGGAATTTGGCCTTCCACACCTATAAATAGAGCCCCTGGTCATTCAGAAAAGGGACGGGAGAATTTGGAGAAGAAAAATAAGCCTAAACGCTGCCGGAATCACTCCATACCACCTCCTTTGCTGATAATTTCGAATTTAAGTCCATTTTCTGCTGTAATTTGCTTAAAAACACTTGTAATCTTCAAGTATTAAGGAATAAAGTGATAAAGCTTCATAGTGGACGTAGGCGCATAGCCGAACCACTCTAAATCCTTGTCTTCTGTGCAATTTACTTTTCTGTGATTTGGAGTTTTGTTAGATAGTCCTTATTTTTAATTCAAGTTCTTCATTTACTATCTCTTCAAAAACTTCCGAAGGGTGTTTGCCCAATTTCGGTGCAAACAACTATGTAAATATATCAGAGTTACATAAGATACAACAGAAGAAATAGAGTACAACAGAAGTCTCAATACATAGAAGTCTACTAATACAAGAGCTGAAAAGGAACAACGTACTGAATAAGATAAAATTAGACAAGTAGATAATCTCCAGCGATTCCAATCTCCAGAAAGTGGAAATCCAAATCTGTGAATACTCAGGCTGACTCGAGCGTAAATAAAAATACAAACACTCGAGTCAGGACATACGTACTTAAACAATGTAAACCAACTCAAGTGAACTATAGTAAAAGTACAAGTAACATAAAGGATGCTTGGGACTGCCCATCCTCTAAGGATCCGTTAAACTATTTACTATGTAGTAATATTACGCTATTATAATAATGTCTAATAGTAAAATAAACTTACTTTTAAACAGCATTAAGGCTTTACATTTTCCACCTTAACACATAATAGTCCCAGTAGTCCATCCAATATCTGCATATCTCCTGATCGGGAGACTACGAGAAGATATGCATGGGCTATGGGAGAAAATCAAACTCGTAGTAAAGGCTCGATAGGGTAGGTGACACGGCACACAAGGCAATGCTAGGGTAAATATACCAATTACGCACACGGGCTGGTGGAAACGCAGCAGCCACATACACCCACCTCGGAACACATTCCCAAAATTGGAGGGGTGCCCAAAAAATCACAAAAGCAATAGAATGGTATCGAAAAAATGTGTCCGACCAGAGGAGCTACCCCTTTTGGCCCGAGATCGCTCCAGTTTTAGCCACCTTATGCCAACTCACGGGAGTTGGGTCCATGTAACATACCTCAAGAACTTCACCACCATCCTACTTCATTCTGGAATCTCCACCGCGTACACGGTTGTCAAAGTGGTTTTCGGTATCGACTAGAGTATGTCCATATCCGATCCTGGTCTCTTTGCCAACCAATCGTCATTATAAACCGTGGTTATAACTTTAAAATAATATTTTATACTTCAAAATAAAATAACATTATCAAAATAAAGATTAAATCATTTCCAAACCATTTCAATATATCAGCATACCATATCTTTCAAATTCAAATATTTATCAAAATAAATATCAAGTCATTTCCAACCATTTCAATATATTAAATTATCATATCCTTTCAAAACTTCCTTTCAAATCATTTTTTTTGTTGAAACTAGGGAAAACCTGGTCAATCACTACCGACATGCGGTTCCTGAACAGTAAACCTAGGGAATAGATGGAAGGCCCGCCACAACCTCTATTCCAGGCTAGCCAGACCTTTCGGTTGACTTGGTGCAAGAGGCGCGAAAGTGAAACAACCTCCCATGTGAAAGGCATTTCTCCTCCCACACAAGGTGGGACTCGAACCTGAGACCTCCCACTTGGGAGGCATATCACCCCACCACCGCACCAAGCCCACGGACTAAACTTTGGGGCCAAGGAAACTGTGACGACGCGAACTCGATGTCCGATAGCAACATTGAATTCGTATCGCCGGAGCTTGCAACACCCATTAGATGATAAATAACACAGCGGAAAAAAAGAAGATGATATTACTGATATAACATGAATACACTATCCGATACATCAATATGATACAATGATAATCATCAACATCAGAGAATATACAACACAGAATACAGCGGAACATGATACAATATGAAATAAGTCTTCACAGAATCCTAAAACTGCAGCACCAAACCAAACTCCAAAGTTAAAGCTCCAAAACTCCTAGCTCGATCCATTATCCAGATTGCTCCAAGATAAACAAGTGTAGTCCATATCCAAAAGACTGAACTAGCTTCATATAATCTACTGAACCTAACTATCTGAAAAACCAAACTCTAGACTGCCCGTGTGGAAATTTGTGGGCACCCAGAGTTTAGGAAAGGAACAATAAACTCCAGGTCAGTCATGGGACTGGTGTGAGCAAACGAAAACAGTTTGTCTTTTTAAAACAATCAAATATTTAAATTTCAAAATCGCAATGCTTTTGGAAAATGAAACTACCATAAGGCCTCCCGCCACACACACAATGCAAACGCAGAACCGGAGGAGATTTCTCCTTATGATAGTCAAACATGCTTGATACGCAGAAAAATTTCTTTGATATTATTACTATAAGTGCAAGTGCAGAAAAGCATTTCGAAAGTAGAATATAAATCTTAGCCAGCATAGACATTTCGAACTATGCCTACTATAGCTACCATCCACACAGTGGGGCGCCACCATAAGTGAATGGCAGGTAATACAACTAAAACCGTACAAGGCACGTATTGGATGAATGGATTTTCCAACAAATGGTCAGGCTAAGGAACTTCCTATTGCCACATGGGAACGCCTCTGGCGGGATGCCCCGAGAACCTAACCGGATCTCTGCCAAACAAGGCCGGCTACCCCCCTTCCCAGGGAATACACAGAACCTCAGATATGTCACCCCCGGTCCTTTGGGACCTTTATACGAGAGCTCTCTAACCAACAACATCACACAGTAATAAATAAAGTGTGTCCACATGAGTAAGTATATGGGCTCCATACCATGATACTACCCTTTTCCAGAAGGAATGGTCATACCTTAGGGGGGCTACCCCTGAAACCTTGCCGCACAATTCCTGTTTCGACCATTTCCGGGTTATGAGGCTCGACGAAGTCTCGTCCACAAAGCTACGCTTTTCACAAAGCCATGCTTTGATCAACAAATGATCAGCAGCACTTAGCATGCCACATTACCATGTTGGGAATATATCGCTGATAACCTTCAACTACATAACCTCTGAGCTCGTACGTCTCAGAGAAGGGTGTTAAGCTAAGAGAATAAATTCTCCGCCACCAACAGAAATGTATTTGAAAGAAATCTGCTTTATATCTCAAAATGTAATGTCAGACATACAATCCATACAAGTCTGTTGCGGGTTCGAACAGAACCGAAGGCACTTCCAAAGAAGTCCTTGCAAATCCGGGTATTCACAATCCCGATCGGACTTCCCATCACTTAGGAAATATCTATACCGGCGCGACTCAGTGCAGAGACAATCGATAGGTCATCCTATCGTTCTCGCAAATACCCGGTCTTCACCACCGGTCTTCAAATGCTATCCATAACGACGTATCACATATTCGGAATGGGTTATACGACACAAAGGTCCTTTCCCGGCTAAACCGAATAGTGAGCGCAATATTTAAAAACATATGGATATAGGATTTCAATTAAGTCACAACTTAATAATTCAAAACTTTCTTTCAAATGGTTTAAACCAATTACCATTTCAAATCTTTTAAACAAAAAGATTTATTTCACAAAGTTCACTCAGTTTCCACAAAGATTCATTCCCGAATTTCACAACAATTTCCGTTTCAATTATATTAACTCAATTAAATCTTAAAATCAAGATTTAACTTATAGCTTTCAAAACTCGTTTCTAAAGCATCGTCCATAACTTGGAAAATCATTTTCAATTCAAACTTGAAATCCTTTTAATATAAATTGGAAATTCATTACTCATATGAAAGCTATTTATCACTTAGAAACAATAGTTTTATTTCGGAAAAACCCCGATTCCATTTATACAAGTTACAATCTTTGGTTTAATTCAAATTTTCAAATCAACGCTTAAAAATAGTTTAAACCCATATAACTTGTAAAGTCCTTTTTAAATCATAAGTATTGAATATAAAATTCAATTTCAGATATTTAAATTTCAATTTAAATCCGATTATTAAATTTTCAAATCTTTATTAGTTATTCAAAAATAACTTTTATTCTTAAAATAGCTTTTTCAAAAGCTTTTCATATTAGACTTGATTTATTACCAAAACTATTTGAATTTAAAATTCAAATTCAAACTTACTTAAAAATCTGTGACTTAACTGATTTCCACGTGAAATCCATATTTGTGTGTGTATAGTGTGGTTCAGGGGTTTTACACAATAGTGCACAACATCAATCATCACAGATATATCAATATCGATAAGCGGTATAATTCATAACGCTTATCTTTATTTACAGATTCATTGATAAAGTAAATTTATCAATCACAGATATTCATCATTATAGTTCGATGTGGGTTTCGGATAACCAACTGGAATCCGAATCCCTATCGCATCGAAATTTAAATGCCGTTTTACAGGCAAAGGGGTTTTCACATAGGTATACAGAATAAAATCACCAATCAAAATCCAGCACATAGTAATTCACATCTCATGGCATCACAATTTCAAACAGAAATATCAATCCATTTTACAACAAATCAGATATCCTACATGCATAATCCACAAGCAATCATCTTTAACTCTTATTGTAATTAATTCAGTTTAAAATTAATTACTTGAGAATTAAAATTTGATCATTAATTATCAATTGATTACTTGTTTCATTCCAAATTAGCAAATTAACAAATCAATCTTTAATCAATTATTAAGTCTTAATTACTTAATTACTTTATTCACACTTTTTAATTAAGTACTTAATTATTCATTTATTTAATTCTTAATTAAATTACGTAATTAACTATTATTCGTTAAATAACTTAAGTGGTTAATTACCCTTTATTTATTACTTAACCATTAATAAATCCCTATTTACAATTATAATGTAATTAATCATTCAACTTGATTAACATTTAAAAATCTTCCTTTAAAGTTGAAAATCAATTCATTATTAACTACTAAACTTAATTGTTAACTACTTTATACTTAATTAAATTTATTACTTAATTAAAATATTAACAAGGTTTTAAAACACGGTTAAGCATTAACTAAAGTAGTTAAAACCTGTGTTAAAGTTTTAACCTTAATTGTTAAACAATTATTTGAATTTACAGTGTTTTTCATCTGACTGAGAAACGAGTGCTTAACCTGATTTATTTTTATTTTAAAAACAAAACATACTTTTTCAGTTTGACAGAAAAAACTACTCGAGACATCCCATGCCCTGATTCGAGTTCAAACTCGGGTTCCCCGCTGTCTTCCCCGTCTCCCTCTCGCGTTCTTCTTCTTCTCTTTTTTTTTCCAGTGAGTTAAGCTTGAACTTAATTTTAAAATGAAAACATCAGGAAATCAACACACGAACTCGAGTTCGACCACGTATAATTTCATTTTTAACCCCAAGTTCGAACACGCGAACAACTCCTGATCCTGTACCTTGCTTCCTTCCCAAATGCTTCACCCTGATACGCAGGCTTGCACGTACACGTGCACACTTCATCGGAGGCCCTCCGATCTCAGTCGAACTCGCCGGCACATCACGCGTTGATGGGACAACTCAATCCAACCACCACCGTATCATTTTAAGCATCCAATCGAAATCGAGTACCCAGAGTCAAACTGGGAACAACTCAATGCCAGAAAAATTTGCGTCGACGACGATCTAGATCACCGGAGCCTACGCGAGCCTGACCAAACCTCCGCCACTCACCCACGAGTCCATCCCCATATACGCGATCACCTGAAACACTCTGACGAAGCCACGATGATCTTGTTATTGCCATTGACCAGAGAAATCCCTTAAACCCTAGTTTGATCTCGTCCCCTCAATCCACACAATCGAAAAATTTTCTAATATTTTTCCTGACTTCGTAATCGATTAAGCTAGCTTCAAGCAGAATTTCATTATCAACTATTAGTTCGATCATCAGGAAATTGAAAAAAATAAAATTTGTTCGAATGTGAACCGCACTTGGAATACCTCAATAAGAATCATCATATTAATTTCAAAAATCCTATCTTTAGTTGCTTATCCAAGTTATATAATTAAATCTAAGATTTAAACTACTCGAATAAATCACATGTTTCTTGTTTGACTGTAAAATAAATTTACAGGGTCAAATGCTTCAATACTGTGCTTAAAACAATTTTTAGGCTATAATTAAAGTATAACAACTTGTTTGTTGTAAATTCTAAGCTTATCAATTGATGAAAGTATATTGATTTTTTTTTTTTTAATTCTGTAACAATCAGAGAAGAAACAAGCAATCAAGTAGACATAGTATCATCATGTATGTACATAGAAGTACAAACTAAAAAGAAACACACACAAGCAAAGCACAATATTATCTATGATATGTTTACTCACAGATAAAAGAATCAAAGAAGTCTAGTTTAAAAAGAAGGTTTGCTCACCTAAATTTGAAGAACAGAGGCCATGTTTTGAAGACCTGGAACAGATTTTAATCTGGAATTTGATCAAGAAGTTGCTCTTTTGAATGTGATATCTGGTTTGATCTATTACCTTGATATGTTTATCTGAACTTCATATTTGTTGGTGTCGAGGTGCTCATTGATTTAGTTCTGATTGCTTGAAGCTTCATTCAGGTTGATTTGCTTAAAACAGGTTCTTGATTTATATTTTTTTTTCTTCTTTGAAAAACTCTTGTTTTAAGTTTGTAAATATAATGATGTTTACTGGTGTAGCTTGTTTTTTTTCTTTTCCTATATTTGACCAGATTTTCCTGCTGCCTACTGTTGACTAAAGATATTTTTTTTTTATAAACTGAATCTCGGCTGAGAAGATATCAATGTACTGATTACATTAAATGCATGTTCCCCCATGCCTACATACCACTTTAACTCGGCTGATATGAGAAAAATGTGTGCTAAGATATTTTTGCATTAATTGCTTTTGTCTTGTTTTTATTTTATTATATTTTACAAGCTTGTGTTTATGTACTTTTGTTTATAACTTATACTATTTAACTATGTATGCATATGCACAGTTCTTTACTTGCTTTGTAAGCATATTCATATGTACTTTTGCCTTGTACACAAATTTACTTTTGCAGGCTTTGGTTTTCCTTTGTTTAAATTATTCTATTTGCCTTGTCTTATTGCTTTACAATATAAATGGATTCAATTTTGTTATTTTATAGTTTGATTTTATTTGCCATATGACCATATATATTTTATTATTAGCCTAAATTCTTGAATTTGTATTTCTTTTTATAGTTTAACTATCAAACATTAAATTTATAACATATATTTTATTTTACACTTTATATTTATATTCAATATTGATAAGTAGTTTTAGTCTATTTTATTTTAAACACTTTACTTATAATTCAATTCAACTGAAAACATTTATTTTGAGCTTCAAACCCATATTTTAAAATACATTAGTATATACATCTTATTAAATTTGAAATTTTCAAATAAATCCGTAATTTAATCCAAAAATTCAATTAAATTTTAAATTTAAATTCGTCATTAAACTGGGATCGTTACAGAAACTATGTTTGCTCTGGCCTTCAGTTAGCCGGTTTTATAAGTGGCCGTGCACTATGTCTCATTATTGTGGCCGCTGGGATTCGAACCGGTGCCACTACAACCATATGTAGCAACTCCACTATGTCTTAACCACTGGACCACTAGAACTTGACATTGTCTTAACCGCTGGGATTCGAACCGGTGCCACTTTCAAATCATTTCTTGAATTCAAATCCAAATATCAAACTTAAAAATGCCTTTTAAATTCCAAGATATCATTCATTTATTATCATTTCAAATCACCTTTTAAATAATTTATATTCCATCAAATTAATTCATTTAAACCATTTAAAAGTGAAGTTATTATACTTTCAAATCAAGTACTCAATTTTCAAAGTTTCAAACCATTCTGAGCTCATTTACTTAGTTAAAAACCATAAATATTGAAAATTTCAGCCTTACGCAGCATTTAGAAAATGCTGTTATAAGTTATACTTGAAAACATTTTAATTCAGCAAAGATAGCATTTAAAAACTGCTGTTAAATCTCATTTTAGTTGAAATTTTAGTTTAAACAGCAAAGACAACATTTCCAGAAATGCTGTAATACCTAAGGTTTCAAATTAAATGTTTTTATTAATTTCAGCAAAGACTGCAGACCACTACAGCATTTACAGAACTGTTGTAATAGGCCTTTATTAAGTTTTTTGCCTTTTAGTTTACTTCAACAACTACAGCATTTCAGAACTGCTGTAATAGGCTTTTATTAAGTTTTTAGCCTTTTAGTTTTCTTCAGCAACTACGGCATTTCAGAACTGTTGTAATAGCCTTTTTATTAGGTTTATAGTTCATTTACAGAAACCATAGCATTTCTGAATGCTATAAAAAGTATTTACCAGATTTTTGTGTATTTCCAGCAAATAATAAACTTCAATTTAAACCCTTTAAACATTATAAAAATCATATTTTAACATTCAAAAATGTTTATTAACATACCTTTAACATATGATTTTTATAAAATAAATTTCTTATAAATAAATCAATTTTTTTTAATAAATTTACTTAACAAATTCAAGTGTATAATTTCCTTTCCTTCACATATGCAATTTATTAAAACTTACATTTTTAAATTTCGATTTTCACAAATTAAACTAAATTTCCAATTGATTTCATTTAACTAAAACCTTTAATTAAACCAAATTTCACATTTCCAAGTCAAGTTGTATTTTAAAATTACACATTTAAGCATTCATTTATTTAACCATTTAAATTCATAGAAAAATCAATAATACTTTAATAAATCACTTAAATTAAAATTTAAATCAAATTATCATATTTACCATTTTCCAAATATAATTAAATTTCCATTTTATTTATATAACTTAAATATCATTTTTAACCAAAATTCCAAATTTACAAACTTAAGTTATATTTCAATAACCCAATTTAACCATTCATTAATTACATTTTGAACTCATAGAAAAATCATAATTTCTTTATTTTAAAACATTTCAAAATCTATTTAAATCAAATTTCATAAATTCATATTTTTAAAATACTTAAAATATCCAAAACACTTTATAAAATAACCACGGGCCTGTATATAGTTTTCTAACCTCGGTCAAGTGATACAGATATATATATCATTTCAATCTGCAGTTTAAAAAGAAAAATCCAGGTTCTATCATTTCAGACCCGCAATCCCAAGTTAAAACAAAGTAAATAAAAACCGTTCAGGCCTATCATTTCAGCCCATAACAATTTTCCCTATTCTAAAGTCCGTTCGGGTATGTATCCTTTGAACCTATAGTGAACCTAATCTACAGGGAACTTGCAGTGTGATAAACAGATATAAATGAAAAGTTAACAACATATAACAGTAACAGATGAGATGACATGTTAATTAACAGATTTAACATCATATATAAATAATCATAGGCAGTTATAACATCACATATAATTCTACACATTCAGTTGTTGTCGCTTCATAATGGCATAAGTATAAAATGTCATGTGAGATTTACTCACCTCTTGTGCTGGAGATAGCGAATCAAATAACACAAACGGATTCCCAAAGGCACAATGACACAACAATAAATTCAAGTGGATGAGAGTCAAGCTAATAATCCTATCACAACCCATGAACAAAACCAAAATAAAGTTATAATTCAATACAACATTAAATTGAAATAACTTTGAAATGAAAAACAGTTTGAATGCAACACTTTTGGCCTTGCTTTCTAGATTATTTTGCATGGCCTAGGAATGCATTAGGCTCTGGTTTAGACAAGGTTTGGCTTGGGTTACATGGTGCACGGCCACAAGGCATAAAGCATGGAAGAGTTACAAGGTGAGAATGTGAAGAGTTTTTAGGCAAATAGTTTGGTTTTGGTTGAAAAAGGAGGCTCGACCATGGGATGTTTGGCACGACCAGTGGAGTGTGGGGTAGGTCAGGGGCTGGAGTGGTGAGTATGGGTCTGGACAGTGGTGGTGGTGGTGGCCTAAGGTGGTGGTGGT